>JAOTOL010001640.1:272500-872500 GCA_034440575.1 Imbricaverruca yamaguchii | reverse complement strand
AACCTAATAAAGCTTCCGGACCAGATGAAATATATGCTAGGATCTTAGTAGAGTGTGCTAAAGCTTTAGCAACTCCCTAGGTATCATTTTCAGGCGATCTATGGAGTATTCAGAAGTACCTGAAGATTGGAGAAATGCAAGTGTAGTACCAATTTTCAAAAAGGGAAATAGGAAGAGTGTAGGAAACTACAGGCCAGTCAGTTTGACCTCATTAGTTTGCAAAGTACTAGAAAAGCTGGTTAAACAGAATGTTCAGATTCATCTTGATAGGCACAACCTTTTAAGGGATACTCAACATGGATTTCGATCTCAAAGGTCTTGTTTAACTAACCTATTGGAGTTCATTGAGTATGTTACCAAAGAAGTAGACAATGAAAGCAGGATGGATGTTGTGTACTTGGACTTTAGCAAAGCTTTTGATAAAGTTCCACATGGAAAGGTTAATTCATCAATTACAACAACATGGGATTGTAGGAAAAGTTCTACATTGGATTGAAGCATGGTTGCAGGGAAGGAAACAAAGGGTAGTATTGAATGGATGTAAATCTGGTTGGAAAGATGTTCTGAGTGGAGTGCCACAGGGCTCTATTCTAGGGCCCCTCCTCTTTATCATCTTTGTGAACAACATTGAAGTAGGGCTGAGGAATAGAGTGTTCAAATTTGCTGATGACATCAAGCTGGTAGGAGTGGCTAACAGCAGAGATCAATCTAGTAATATTCAACTAGATTTGGACGACCTAAAAAGAGTGGGCTGATCAATGGCAGATGACTTTCAACTATGATAAGTGTAAGGTTATGCATATAGGGTCTGCAGGCGAGACATTCAGTTATAAAATGGGAGGGAGGGAACTGGATGTTATTGAAGAGGAAAGGGACTTAGGTGTGTTGGTCTCAAAAAGACCTTAAAGCAGAAAAACAATGTATCTCAGCTAGAAATAGGGCACTCAGAATGCTGGGACTCATTAATAGAAATGTGAAATATAAGAGCAGGGAAGTCATGAAAAAGCTGTACTCAGCATATTCGGCCCCACTTGGAGTACTCTGTACAAGCATGGAGCCCCTACCTAGAAAAGGATATAGATATGTTAGAAAGAGTCCAGCGCAAAGCCACTAGACTCGTCAGTGGATTAAGTAACTTAGAATATGGAGAAAGGCTTAATGCATTAGATATGTACTCACTCAAGTATAGGAGATTAAGGGGAGACATGATTGAAATGTACAAAATTGTTAGAAGGCTAGATCAGGTCAATTTGAATGATGCTCTGCAGTTTAGAGTATCCCATAGGGGTCATCAATTCAGGTTAGACAAAATGAGGTGCAGGACAGTTAAACGACAACAGGTCTTCAGTCAAAGGGTTGTTGACCAATGGAATAAGCTGCCTGCTGATGCAGTGGGAGTCCCTCATTGAATGTCTTTAAAAGTAGGGTGGATAATTTTTTTAGACAGGAAAATGTTGTTTTTGAATTCTAACTTGTGATGCTTTTTCACTAGCTATATAGGGTATAACATTATGCTAGTATTATGTTGTACTATATGGGGTGTACCTAGCAGTGGATTTGGCAACTTCCTTTCGATGTCATACTGATGAGATTGGCTGTGGTGGCACAGGTGGAGGGATTGCATGGGTTTGGAATTGATAGGTGTGAACATGTACTTTCTAATATCTTCTAGACAGGCTTGACCTATGGGCCCTTTAATATTTACTTTTATGACTTTATGACTTTAATTATGATTCGCTACAGATTGCATTGCACTGCACGAACGAAGCAAGCATACAGGAAGGATGTCATAGCTGGGTTGCCTTTTGTAACCAAAACATTGTTCATAGCCAAAATATTCCCCAACAATGCGTCATTATTCACGCCAAACAACGGCGTCCTCCCGGCCGGTGTTCTCCCGTGGTCGGGTGAAACCCCGCTCGGGGAGGGGGTCTCTACCCCTAGGATGGGGGAGGTATTTATGACGGGACTGGAAAGAGTTTTATTTCTACAAATCGCGCTGAGGGTGCCCACACCAGCTCCGGATATACGGCCGGCCGGCCGCCGGCCCCGGCTGCCTGCTAACGGCGACGCTGTCGTCGGTAGTCCTCAGCGCCAATTCACGTCACCTCCAGTAGGCAAACCGCCCCGCACCGCGCCGCGCTCTCATCGGAGGCTAATATTTGCTCTCATAAAAAGCACTAGGGCAGAATTATGACGTTATAAATCGGCCGCCGTAGCGAGCCACAATAACAACAGAGTCGTGGATCACGCTGCCGGCTGGCGGCGACATCTGGCGGCTAATTGAGCCCGCCTCATCGGACGCGGTGGCGGTCTGGCGGTGGGGCGGCGTCCGCCCTGTAGCCTGCTGGGAGACTGGACGGCCCTGTAGCCTGCTGGGAGACTGGACGGACCTGTAGCCTGCTGGGAGACTGGACGGCCCTGTAGCGGCCACCAGACAGACTCGATACTGCGCAGTCGGACCTGTAGCCTGCTGGGAGACTGGACCACCAGAGAGACTCGATACTGCGCAGTCGGACCTGTAGCCTGCTGGGAGACTGGACGGCCCTGTAGCGGCCACCAGACAGACTCGATACTGCCACGTCGGCCCTATAGCCTACTGGGAGACTGGGCGGCCCTGTAGCCTGCTGGGAGACTGGACGGCCCTGTAGCCTGCTGGGAGACTAGACGGCCCTGTAGCGGCCACCAGACAGACTCGATACTGCCACGTCGGCCCTATAGCCTACTGGGAGACGGCGCCCTGTAGCCTGCTGGGAGGCTGGGCGGTCGGGGTAGCAGCCAGCACTGACTCGATACTGCGCCGTCGGCTCTGTGGCTTGCTAAGAGACTGGACCACCAGGCAGACTCGATACTGCGCCGTCGGACCTGTAGCCTGCTGGGAGGCTGGATGGCCCGCCAGAGGCCACCAGACAGACTCGATACTGGTGGCGCTGCCAATATTCCCGACACCCCAACACCCAGTGCACTACCGACAATACAGACGCCCAGACACCCTGACACCCAGTGCACTACCGACAATGCAGACGCCCCGGCACTGTCGGCATCCTTGCCATCGACATGCCCAACACTGATCGTTCCGGGGGGTGAGTAGTCTAACGGCAGGGTGTTCGTCTACAGACCGAAAGGTTGTCGGTCCCAGTCCCACATTTCGCAGCTCTTCGTCCGAGACAAATCGGAGCGAGAGATCGGCGACGCAGCATGACCGAAGCGGTCCACTCGGCGCAAATCCAAACACAGACCAGCCAACAATTCCAGCGCCTGCAACACTCAACATTTCCTGGACGGACAAGCTGTGCCATGTGATGGTTATGTTAGATTGGCGCTGTGGGGAGCCCGACCATGCCTGTAACTATTCATAGCAGACATGTGACATGTAGCCACAGGCATGCGTGTTCACTTGGCCAGAGGACAACCGTTCTTGACATGCCTTGGGTTAACCCTTCTTTTGCAAATTCATTTCTTCACTTTCATCATTAATCATTTCTTCAAATAAATCACAGCCCTTCCTGGTATTGCCCCAAGAGGTAAAAGTACCAACGCTAAGTTCGGTTTCAGCGTCCCAATTATTCCCAGAATGATAGATGCTCGACTGGCATCTGAGGTCGGCGGTGAAACAGTGTGGGCGGCGCCATTAGCCGTGAATGTGCATAAAGTGTGTCGTGAACCAACCAATAAACAAACAGGCATCTGAGGTCGGAGAAAAACCAAACCGGTCACTGGCAGTGGACAGACTCATTCCACCATGTTAGATTCGCGAAAATAAAACCCTGTGTAATGCAGCACGATGCGACGTGGGCTGGTATCATCTTCACCCGCATGTTCACCGGTACGTTCTTAACTCTGTATGTCTGACGGATACTCGACCAGAAATGCAATAAGCTGGTGTTTTTGCATATCACACATACTTTGGGTGCACATTACACCCGTTATCGAGTGCTATGACGAAAAGCAAACCCCCTGGTACGGAAAGAGTTGAAACTTGCTTCCCGTTAGGATATTCGATTTGTTAGACACGTAGAATGTGATAGTTCCCAGCAGGCATCTCGCAAAGCGTTGTCCAAAAGGCGCCGAAGTCGGTGCACCGGTGTTCGAAAAAGGGCTGAATGAACGTGAAAACCGGTTGCATCTGTTCTTAGCATATTGAGGAAGGTGTCATGACCCATCATGCCTCATGAAGCGGTCCATGGGCTTCAAGGCCAAGCTGTTCCAGCGCGAAAACGCTATTCCATCCATGAAAATTCCATGAAGTTTAGCTATTGAACAAGTGCCACAAAAATACATTGGGAAACTTCCAAACCGAATTGTTTTTATGCAAAATTTTCCAAATGAAAAAGCCAACCTAGCTTGGCCTAAGTCACTTCTGAAGAAAGACGATTCAAAAGAAAGGAATGGGAATGCATACCTAAGTATGTATACTGAGGTTAGGCAGGTAGGTATTATGGGGATTCCATAGCTCAGGGGCAATACGATGACATAATAAATCAAAGGCGTTCCCAGCAAAGGCGTTTTTTGCATAAAAACGAAATAAATCGGAAAACTGTTAGACCAAATTTATTTCTTCAAAGTACCGAATGTAAAAGCCAGCCTGGCCTGGTCTAACTCAATTCTGAAGGACGACGTAAAAATAAGGACATTGGAACAAATTGAAAATAATTACTCTGAAAATGTTCACAAAGAAACAACAGCCTATACCAGCGAAGCTTAACCCCCTTAATTGCTTCATGGAGGTAATGTGTGCAAAACATGTCTTGTGAATACCTTAAAGAACAGTGATACAACAATACAATGCCCATCTGCTGCCTTGGGTGTGACTGTGACATCGTGCATTGGAATACTTGCTGAATGCCACTTCTTATTCGCTGTAAATAGCGCCAAGGCACCCTTAGGAGGCCTTATGCATCAATGGTGTCAGTACTACAGTCATACAACCACAACTTGTAGTCATCTGTGATTTCACTGAATTGTTTGTGAGCAGAACCACAATCAGTTCTGAACTAAGCGCCAACAAACCAGTTTTAACTGCCCTGATGTGTAGTACTTCAGAGCGCAACGCTCATCGACTTCAGACCCAGGATCTGGATGGAGGACACCGTAGTAGGCGCCCACAAAGTGGTGGCGGTGTTCGCGTGGCGCCACGGTCTGGCACGGATTGTCGCCCGGTTCCGGCTGTCGGGGCTGGAACTGTGAGCCGACCTGTCGCCGAGTCATCGAGACCTGGCGTTGGCAACGCACCAGCCGCGGTGGCCGGCGGATGAATTGGATTGGACGGCGAGCATGGTATGATGGATTCACAACACTGTCTTGCCTTCATGTTTCCCCAAGAGGTACATTTGTAGTACAGGTGGGGTGAATAACGTAGGTTCTACTAGGAGTGAGGAGCTGCTGCAGGACTACAGGGCCCTTCTGGGCATCCTGAAGGATAGCAATAGGGGAGTCATCGTAACTGCAATTTTGCCTATGGCTGGAGTCTCCCCTGAGTGGAGTTCTAGGGCCGCCGGCGGCCGATGTCAGGGTAGGTAAGCTCTGCCATGAGTTAGGTTTCACCTTTGTTGACGAGTGGTGCAGGTTTTATGGAGCATGGGACCTCTATCAGAGGAATGGCCGGCACCTATACGAAAAGGGGGTTCATGTGTTAGACAAAGTGTATGAGCATGCTTTTCAGGGAAACTAGGAAATTGGGTAGGAAGGGGTGATTGCATTGCCATCTCAGGGATATTCCAATAGTGTCAGCCAAGGTAATAGAACCTCAAGTCAGCAAATAGGGACAGCAGTAGTTCAAGGAGGCAGAGTGGTAGTTCATCCAGTGATAAAAAGAACTCCTTCAGCATGAAAACGCCAAAGGTGGTTATGGAGCATATGTTAAGTGTATGATGCTTAATGCTCAGAGTATCCCATCCAAATTTGATGAGTTCAAGTGTTATGTTGCTGAGGAGGAACCATATTTTGTTTGCATTACGGAGGCGTGGGTCAGTGAGGGGTATTTTAGAGAAAACTTGCAGGACTATGAGATCCAGGGATACAATATGTTTTCGTGCAATAGGGGTCCAGCAGTTAAAGCGGGTGGTGTAACGCTCTATGTGAATAGGTTATTCAGTTCTCAAAAAGTAGCAGATGGGGATAAAAATGTGTCTGTTGAGTCCATTTAGCTTGATGTCGCTGTGGGAAAAGGCAACAGAAATGCACTCAGGAAAGGAGCTTTCTACCGAACAGGAACCCTGCCACATTATCTGCAACTGGAGCTTGATAAGGTGATTTGTGAGGAAATCAGTAGAAACTTTCAGAGGAAGTGCCTAATTCTTCGTGACTTTAATCTAAAAGGATATGAAAATGTCGGTGTTGGCTCCCATTCATGCAAAATGTTTAGGAAATGCCCTGAAGAATACCTGTTCTTACACCAAGTTGTATGGGAACCTACCAGGCATGGCTCATTCTTGGACCTTGTATTCTCGGATTTAAATGGCTTGGTTCAAGACTTGACTGTAGGAGAAACTCTGGGAAGAAGTGACCATGACATAGTTAGATTCAAGGCACATGTAGTGGAAGTTATTAAGGATAATTTGGTAAAGGTTCTAAATTTCAACAGAGCAGACTTTGACTGCATGAGAGTGGCTTTAAGTGCCATAAGACGGGAAGACGAATTATCCAATTTAAATGCCTGTGAAATGTGGGAAAAGTTCAAATCTTACCTGAAGGAAATTCAGATTAGACATGTCCCCCAAAAGCAAAGAAGCAAAAGAAGGATAGGAAAGCCATCATGGTTTACACCAGACTTGATAAAAGCAATTAAGGCTAAGAAAGCTGCATTTAGAGTGCTTAAGGAAGCTTCAAATATCGTAAATCTGAAGGCGTATCGAAAAGCTAGGGACACTGAAGCAAAAAACCAGAGCAGCAAAGCGAGCAAAAGAACTGGATTTAGCTAGGAACTGTAATGGGAACAGCAAAAAATTATTTAGTTTCTACAAGCTGAGTAAAGTTTCTAGCACAATTGGTCCACTGGAAGTAAACAGGATTACATTGGGTGAGGACAGTCTGATGGCTGAGGAGCTGAGCAAGCAGTTTAAATCAGTGTTTACATTGGAAGATATGACCAATCTGCCGACCGTACACCATAGTTCAGTGACATGTGATCTGATAACTGATGTTGATTTCATTCATAGTAATGTTGTTTTCAATCATATCAGGAAAATAAAGCCAAACAAGGCAGCAGGACCTAATGAAATTTATACTACGGTATTGCGGGAAGCTGAAAAGGAACTGGTATTTCCACTTAGTATAATATTTTGTAGACCTGTTTCACAAAATGAAATTCCAACAGGTTGGAACAGGGCAAATGTTGTTCCTATTTTCAAGAAAGGAGAAAGAGGAAAAGTTGAAAACTATAGGCCAACTATAAGTCTCACATCTCTAGTCTGCAAGGTACTCGAATCAATTAACAAGGATAGAATCGTTAGTTATCTGAAAGGAAACAGATCGATTCAAGGTACTCAACATGGGTTTAGGAAAGAGCGATCGTGTCTCACAAATCTCTTGGACTTTTTGAACTTCGCCACAGAACAATTTGATCAGGGAAATCAGGTTGATGTAGCATATCTTGACTTTAGTATGGCCTTTGACAAGGTACCCCATAAACGGTTAATGATACAGCTTCAGGCCCATGGTATTGCAGCTAGCATCTTACAATGGATAGAGTTGTGGCTTTCAGATAGACAACAAAGAGTGATGCTAAATGGTACAAAGTCATCATGGCAAAATGTTCTTAGTAGAGTCCCCCAGGGGTCAGTACTGGGGTCACTACTGTTCATTATATTTGTAAATAACATTGAAAGTGGCCTAAGCAGTAAGGTTTTGAAATTTGCGGATGATTTGAAGATCTGTAGGGCAATAACCGGTCAAAATGAGCATATCTCGCTGCAAAAAGACTCGACGAGTGAAGTGACACTTCACAAGACAAGAACTTGTGAAGTTGTCCGAAGAATGGCAAATTAAATTTGATTTCCAGAAGCGCAAAATCATGTATGTGGGTAAGCACCATATGAAGGATCTATACTTGACGGGTGGCCAAGTGCTATCAGTGACTCAACAGGAGAAGGATTTAGGTGTTATTCTAAACACAAAATGGGGGCATCAGAACAGACCAAGGAAGCCAGGAAGAAGGCACTGAGAATGCTTGGAGCAATAAATAGGAATGTATAGTACAGAAGTGAGGAAGTCATCAGGAAGCTTTACTGTGCATATGTCAGGCCACATTTGGAATACTGCATCGAAGCTTGGTCTCTTAACTATGAAAAATATTGTTGGCTTTTAGAGAGAGAGTACAGAAGAGGGCTACAAAAATGGTTAATGGTATAAGCAACCTGGCATATGAGGAAAGATTGAAGAAATTGAGTATGTTTTCACTTAGATATAGAAGGCTGAGAGGAAATCTCATCGAGGTCTTTAAATTTGTCCATGGTCTGGAGAGGGGATATCTTGGGGAAATGTTTGAATTGAACAGAAATGATGCAATTAGAGGTCATAAATTCAAAATTGAAGTTAACCACAGTAGAACAAGGTTAATACAGACTTTCTTCACCAACAGGGTAGTTGAACACTGGAACCAGCTGCCAGAAACCATTGTAAGTAGCAGCACATTGAACAAAACATCTCTAAAAACAGCATAGACAATCATAATAAGGATAGAGGGCTTGCTTTTCAGAATTACAGGGAGGGCTGACAGACGGATTTGGTGGGCAACTGGTTGAGTGTCACACAGACATAACAATATTCATAGAGAGTGAATCTTGAGATCATTAACAGATATGTCAGCATTCACTGCCACGAATGAACCATTGTTCAGCTATCTACGGCAACTGCATTGTTGTAGGTTACATTGGTGTATTAGTATAACAATTATCCAAGGATTACATCAAGAGGCTAAGCGAAATTAAAGTAAGCTACACACACACAAAATCGGGCTACAACATGGTTTCATCGGACCGGTCCGACGCCTGGCCGTGCCGGTGACAAGAGCCCAGGAAGGCTCAACGTCTCAAATTGTGGATTGTTTGAGGTATTTATTGGTACGGAAGGTTTGTACTTCGCTTTGTTTCACCGAGCCTTCAACGAACCATCTTGGAGTGCACTGAACGATGACGGATACGTGTTCATCATCGACCGCTGAAGACCTGACAAAACAAACCGAAACACAAGCCGAAGTAGCATTTACCTTTTGCCAGTGAAAATTAAGAAGAAGCCGAAGAAGCCTTCAGCAACTAAACATTTACATGGATAGAATGACCATTAAACAGGAGCGAATCCCAAAACGTGGTTTGGGATAGGTTCAACTAAAGCAATCTCCGATTTCGGAAAACTAATCTGGTTTGAACAGCCAACAGTTGTCGGGGCTGCTTACGATAACATTTATGCCATAAAATGTTCTTAGATTCCTACAAATGCCATTTTAGTGCAATATTTTCACAAAATCGACCTCTCGGTGGGGGAAGGGATATGGAGTCGTTGGTCCCCTTGGGTCCGCTGGTGCCGTTAAGTACTACATGTTCCCTGGCATATTAAACTGTCCTTGCGACAGTTCACTACACACCGCGACACGAGCTCGAGTTCAGACATTGATGTAAAGTTTGTGGGATGGTTTAGTGTGAGACTGATTTCAATATTCTGAAATATTTCATCATACATCAAAACTTATTCATTGATAAAAGGAATGAAATATGAAAGTGGCTACGTTTACTTAACTTTTAACTACGCTGTTTTTCAATTATAAAATTTGCTATTTCGCTGGACAGGAAGAGAGGTGCTATCTTCCTGCTATTAAAAAATATACTTATGATAATAGTACATCACATAATATGCAATATACATATATATATATATATGTGTGTGTGTGTGTGTGTGTGTGTGTGTGTGTGTGTGTGTGTGTGTGTGTGTGTGTGTGTGTGTGTGTGTGTGTGTGTGTGTGTGTGTGTGTGCATGTGCGTGTGTGTATTTATATATTATACAGGATTATAATGATATACTTATATAATATACATGATACAAGAATACAAGAATATACAAGACACAACGATTTAATATTTAAGTCGAGCCAGAAGGAAGTCAATGCCACGTCTAGTCAGTACAAAGGCAATTTTTGGCCATGCCATTGCAATTCAAAGCCCAATCAGTGTCACTAAAGTCAGACAAGCGCAAACAACGTCATATCAAGTGGCGCAGAGTGAAATAAGTCAATCAGTGTCGCGTCGACTCCGACCGAAGACAATGGCACATCACGTAAAGCCGGTAACAACGGCATATCACCGCAGGTCGGAGACAATGTCGCATCAAGTCGAGCCGACAACAATCAATGGCCACTCGGGCTGAGCCGGATCAACGGCGCCAACTTTCCGGCCGTGTGCTTCGCCCCTCGTCCAGCGAGCCTATTTTTCCTCCTATATTAACTTCATACATTCACGCGGCGCCCGGCGGCTGCGCCATTATTGGCTGGCGACATCTGGCAGCCCGCCGGCAATCTCCATAAAATTGATTCTATAAACCACACTAAATTCATATTTTTACACCAATACGTCAAAACAGTGGCGCTTTAGGTGCGCCGGCCGAGAAACGGTCGTCGGCGCGCACGTGATTGAGGAGACGAATAGGCGTTTATGAGGCGCATTGCGGCCCGTCTCGGGCAGACTCCGCCGGCGGCCGGCGGCTGAGCAGCGTGGCGGCGGCGGCCGGCGCGCTCTCCGGCCGTCGCGTTGACATCCCGCTGACGGACGACACCCGCAACGGCCGGCGGTTAGCCGCGCCGGCACAAAATGGCGCCCCGCGTCTCGCGCGCTCCGGCGCCTCGTCGAGCTGTTGAACGCCGGATTTATCGCCGTCCGAATCAGCGTCGACAACGGCCGTCGGGGAACGTGCTGTGGTTTGTGGCGGGAACGAGCGTGTGGTTTGTGGCGGGAACGTGCCGCGGTTTGTGGCGGGAACGTGCCGTGGCTTGTGGCGAGAACGTGCTGTGGTTTGTGGCGGGAACGTGCTGTGGTTTGTGGTGGGAACGTGCTGTGGTTTGTGGCGGGAACGTGCTGTGGTTTGTGGCGGGAACGTGCTGTGGTTTGTGGCGGGAACGTGCTGTGGTTTGTGGCGGGAACGTGCTGTGGTTTGTGGCGGGAACGTGCTGTGGTTTGTGGCGGGAACGTGCCGCGGTTTGTGGTGGGAACGTGCTGTGGTTTGTGGCGGGAATGTGCTGTGGTTTGTGGCGGGAACTTGCCGGGATTTGTGGTGGGACCCTGCCGCGATGGGTGGCGGGACACTGCGGCGTCGTTCGCCGCACGTGCCGCTGCTGTGAAAGGCGCCGGCCGCCACAACACTGAGATGGGCCCAATGTGCCGTCTCGGAAACCAAATGGAGGCGCGACGTGAACTGTTGCGAAACGTCAGGTGTGTCAGTGTTTGCGGCCTTTATGGAGGTCGTCTGCGAAAACGGGGCTGCAGCTGCTGATGCTCCACTACAAATGTGCCGCTGCTTAGGGCACATTTCGGATGCATTCATTTCACGTGAAATGAGAACCTTAAATACAATTACGGCACTTAGTCGAAACCAAGTGCCTGGTGCTCCACAGGGAAACCTGCCGTTGGTTCCCACAACTTGCCCGACAGCCAGTCCCCAACGGCAGCTGAACGGGGAGGATGGGGATGGGGAGACTATCACGGACGCCAGTCTCATGCTGCACCGCAATACATACCGGTAACGCGACATTACCTACATGTTCATGAGTTATGCTGTAGCATGCACAATAGCGGACAATTTCAAGTTGGAGGTTAACTAGTCGTGGGATTATCTGCTGTGGCCGTCCCCGTGCCCTCACTGTCTCACTTTCCCAGCAAAAACAAACTCGGATGTCGCAACTTGGGTTCTGGAGTCCCAAAAATCTGGCTTGTATGTTTGTGGTTTCTGCTTTCAGCATAGTTGTTCGAAAAAATCAGTCACTGCTCTTGCCATATTTCACCCTGTGCCCCTGTCTGACCCAGACACAAGCAGCCGACCCCACTCGCCTTCTCACAATAGAGATAAAACAACGTTTTGTTTTGCGCTGTCATGTAATGGTAGGTTATTACCCGGACCACATGCTTTGAGACATCTACGAGTTAGTGTCGTTGCTGCCGTATCAATGGCTATTGATGTTGCCGGACTCCACCAAGAAGCAGCAGGTGGGGTCCGGTCCCTAGTGACACCAGCAGTGTCGATGTCCATGATTACAGAGGTCATACTGCCACATACAGATCATCATTTTACCACGAAGCTAAATTTGGGGAGTTTTCAGTATGCTGCCATTATAGTATGACTAAATTTGGGAAATGTCTACCGTGCTCTCAAGTAGTGATTTGTGAGAAGACACGGACTAACGATCATACCGCAAACAAAACAGTGGTTCGCAGGTGAATCAGCACCGGCGCGAATGACATTTGGGGTTTGCACATGACACATGGGGATTACAACTTGTACCAACGAGAAGACGCCGGTCAAGAACACCACCCAGCCACGTCACAGACTTAACTGAAGAGCCACAGTAGCTGTTGAACTGTATATAAAATATCGAGGAGCAAACAGCAGTAGGATACAGACACCGGTTGGAAGCAAACACTGATACAGTTGGCATGACAACCAAAATGGCCGACTTTTGTTTAATGACGACAGATACAAGAGTGGATGAAAAGAGCATATCAGGGCAGGAACAAATGGAGGGCATTCAAAAGTAAAGGGATGCTTAGGAGAGATGAGACATTTAGTCTCATGGCCTCTTTCTTATAAATATGTCTTCCCAAAAAACTTTCAAAGTCAACTGATTGAATTTTAATTGTACAAATTAAATGGTTCTTCTGGAACATTAAAAGAATACAATTACTCGGAGATTCTAAAGCAGGAACTAAGAAACACCGAATTAAGTATGCAGTTAAAAACGTTTCGAAGATGGCTTAGTAATCCTTAATTTTAGCTTTTGGCCCTTTTCCACTCACTTCCCTGGGCCAGTGGGCAGCTCATATGAACAGCTCATGTCCACCGCCAATCACCGAACTGTAGGTTGGCTAGCTGGGGCACTCAACGACAGATCGACCAGTGGATGGCCGACATTACACTCTCATCTATCAAAGTTCGATACAAACTGGCTTACAGGGTAATCAAGTACTGAGAATCCATCTGTATAATTTATAGGCCGTTCCTACCAATAAGTGTTAGGTTGCAGCTTCGGGAAGTTTTGAGAGATCACGAAAACTGGTTCTTTTCAACGGCCTGTTATTTCAACGGCCTTCATCGTCATATAAAAATTAACTTTCTGATACATTTTTTGATTGCAGAAATCCAAGGAATGCATTCGTGATAGTATCTGCCAAAAGCATGCGATTTTGAGAAATGATTTCGTGAGCATCCATTTCCTGACATTTCGTGACACATAGCCAAATAAAAATGACAGATTTGAATCCTCAGAAAGAAAGATACACACATTGTATCACAAATGAGGGAATGCAAAATGTGAGCTTTGCCTGTAAACACATTATCATGACAGGGAGTGTCTGACTGTCCGCGCTATAGACGATTGCTGCCGCCTCCACTGCAGCTCCAGTTACCACCTTTGACTCTGTTACTGTTGCCACCTGCACTCCCGCTGTCGCCTCTACCGCCGCTGCCGCCGCTACCGCCGCTGCCGCCTCTCCTGCCGCTGCCCCCGCTGCCGCCGCTGCCGCCGCTACCGCCGCTGCCGCCTCTCCTGCCGCTGCCGCCGCTCCTCCCCTCTGCTGCTAAAGCCGCCACGCATTTCGCACATACAAAACATTAGCTCGCACTGCAAGCTGCTGTAGTTGAGTAAATACACCCGCCGTGCAGTTTTGCATTTAGTTTGTCATGAGATGCAGTTCAGGCAAGGCGCTTTTCCCTAAATCTGATGCACTCGGCCGAATGCATTCGGTTGAGTGCATCAGATTTAGGGAATTCACGCGTGTCGATTTATGTAGATTCGTGAGGACCTTGCCCATTCCTTCAAGTAATTTGAACTTTTAATATGGGGCCGTACGTGGTGCTACCCCGATTGGACCCGCCCATTTACTTCATGCATTGGGCCCCTCAACAATTATGCATCCATTGGCCAGCTCTAGCTCTTCCCCTTGTTCATGTAGGAGAACATGCTTCAAGAGCTGAGGGAAGAGCTTCAACTGTCCACAGACTACGGTGATGACTGCAGATCTTCACTCTTTACCATTCTCCTGTCAAAAAGAACGCCATACTAGTTCGGAGCTACGCCCTAAGTGGTCAGGGCAAATCGCGAACTTAAAACTGGAGGCGACCTACTTTCGCAGATGGACGGTGTTGCCACTTTAGTAATCAAGTCATAAAGTCATGGTGTTCAAACTTAATAAGAGTCATAGGGGTCCATCTGGTTTAAGCACGTAAAGGGAAGCTGCTGTTAGCTTGGCCAAAAATATACTCAACACACCAACCAATACCGCATGATTAAATCCACAGAAACTATCCACCAACATTCTACACATCTACCAATACCTATCTGCCTACCTAGCTGGCCCTATTCACTCGATACTGCGTAGCACACGCGTGGTCCGAGTGTGCCATCAATAATTTTCCGACTCCATCCATGCCTGCTTAAAGGGACCTGCACCGTTTGTACATATTAGCATAAATCTTACCCCATCCACCACTAATTTGAACTAAAGAGCAAGATTATCCAACCTAAGCAATGTATCCACCCTATTTTGAAATACATTCAGTGACGGACTCTCCACAACATAAGTAGGCAGCTCATTCCATTGATCAAACACCCTTTAACTGAAAACCTGTTGGCGCTTAACTATCCGACACCTTTACTTGTCCATCCTGAATTCATGACTCCTGTGTGGCACTCTAAATAAAAGAGCATCGTTCAAATTGACATTATCACACCCTTTAGTATACATTTCAATCATATCACGCCGCAATCTCCTATGCTTGAATGAGTGCATATTCAATGCCACTTTGTATGCAATAAGAGAGGCCGCCGTCCCCCTCAGCCAGTTATTAGAATACGTCCTGGTTGAAGATTACATGGCAATGCGAAACAAGGATGGAGCAAAAAATGGCGAAGAATATATAAATTATGGGGAACCCGATATATATTGATGTTTTGCGTCAGCAGGATATCAGCACTCACCAATTATGATCTTTGAAGGCTGAAATATTCAATATTTCAGCCTCACCAACGCAGTGTCTGGTGTCACTTATTGCCACCTTGCAATAAGTGTCTGGGAGAGCAAGGAATCACGGCTTGTCGAAGATCAAAGGCAGTAGATTCGATCAAAGATCGAAGTCTACTGCCTGATCTCAAAAGGCGTATTCCAAGTCTAACAAAATCCCGCTACTTCTCTGATGGATGCATCGCACATCAAAACGGGTTATGTTAATGTTGTCAATATTTGTCATCATTGTGATAACTCTGGGATTCCGTTCGACTGGCAGATTTGGCCACGATCCACGGGAAGAGTGCATGCGAATTTGTGGGAGGAACCTTTAAGCTTGCGCTAGCAAGAGAAAGCTGAAAACATCCTTATAATAAGCAGACGCTGGCAGCTACTGACGCATTCGACAACCTGACGAATGAATGGTATTTTACCATTTTACCATTGATATTTTCGTGTTTGTCAGCTCTGTCAGGGCCTGTCAGAAGCGACTAACAAACTGAAACTACAGCTCTCTAGGGCGCTTACACTCAAAGGAAGTAAATCGTTGTACATGTTTTCACCTGTAGATATGCTCAATATGTCAGTCAGCTGTTTGCCAGGAGTGTCTGGACCGTGGATGCGAATCACGAAGACAAAAGATGACTGGGGCTCACCTTGATGTGATGCAATTTAGTCCCGAGGGGAATGCAGGGAGCATGCTAATTACCTGGATGTTACGTCTTTGACTGCAACCGCATTGATGTCATTACAGTTCCTGGTGATTTCCAATGATGAACGGATCACATGTAACGCAGTCGTGGTCTTATTGGATGCCTGATAACTGCTCAACGAAGAATAAATGCGAGGAAAAACATGTTTTTCAGCATCGAGTGATGAATATTTGAAATAGCGGTTGAGCAGAGGAGTTGATTTCTGATCAGTATTGAAGGGCCCAATGCATGTAGCTAGTTACGGGGAGAGGGGGAGGGGCACCACATCCAATGTTAAAGGTTGAAATCATTTCAGGGCGGAGCAGGCCCCATCAAAAGCATACAAATCGACACCTATGCGGACGAGTATATCGGATTTACTGAAAAATTGCGTTTGCTCTCTTGCCTGAACTGCATATCATGGCAAACCTTACACTACGGGTGTATTCACGCACTGACTTGCAAGCTGTTGCGTAATATTTTTATAGAGTTGCAACGTTAGCAGACAGCGTTGCGGCAGTACAGGCGATAGCGCAGAGTTTTATGAGCGAGAGCCTTGGCGACGTTAGCAGCAACGGGGCGGAGCGGTGGCATCGGCAGTACAGGCGATAGCGGCAGCAGAGTCAAATGTGTGGGAGTTGTAGCGGCAGCATTGGCGATACAGGCGATAGCGGCAGCAGTGTCAAAGGTGTGGGAGCTGTAGCGGTGGCGGCGGCGGTACAGGCGATAGCGGCAGCAGAGTCAAAGGTGTGGGAGCTGTAGCGGTGGCGGCGGCAGTACAGGCGATAGCAGCAGCAGAGTCAAAGGTGTGGGAGCTGTAGCGGTGGCGGCGGCAGTACAGGCGATAGCAGCAGCAGAGTCAAAGTGGGGGAGCTGTAGCGGTGGCGGCGGCAGCCGGCTGCAGCGAGTGTTTACCTGCCCTGGAAATGATGTTTACAGGTGTTTACCCACACTTTTTATTCCTTCATTTGTAAGACAATTTGTGTAAATTTCTTTCTGACAAATCAAATCTGTCAGTTTCAATGGGACAGGGTGACGGTCACGAAGGCCATGATGCCATTTTTCCGGCAGATACTATAACGAATGCATTCCTTGGACTTCTACGACCTGAGGAAATGTATGAAAAAGTGATTTTATGTTTGCTGGTGTATGACATACAAGCCGTTGAAAAGAGCCACTTTTCGCGACCTCTCAACAAATCCAGAGGCAATAACTCGAAAACTGCTGGTCGGATCGTTCTAAAAGTTGCACAGGCGTGTTCACAGCACTTGATTAACATGCCAACCAATTTTCCTCAAAATCTGAGAGATGACGATGCAGGTCACTGGTTGATCTGTTGTGGAACGTCACAGCCTGTTCTGAATCCCACAGTTCAGGGCCAAAACAGCATAGTTTCTACCTGTGAGTCCTTGAGCCCGAGCTTCTCCGCCAGTTTCTTTCTGTCCGGTTTGCTGATGTACTTCTGTACTTGGAAGCGTTTCTCCAGGCCCTGGCGTTGGAGGTCGGAAAACACGGCTCTTCGCAGCATCCCGCGTCGAGGCTTTCCTGTCCCAACACACCTGTGTCAGCCGCTGTACCAATACCGCATACCTCACCCATCACATCCTTCGTCGAGGATTTCCTGTCCCAATACACTTGTGTCAGCCTGTGTACCAATTCCGCATACCTCACCCGGTCAGATACCTCGCCGAAGCTTCCTTGATGCGCACACACCTGCGTCAACCGCTGTGTTGACGCCGCATGCCTCACCCCGTACCGTCCGTGGACGTCACCACCAATTCTGGATCGTGGGGGCAGAGGCACAGCCAAGGGTGGACCTGGGGCTGGGGTCCCTCTTCTAGCAGCCAAAAATGCACTAGATAACAGAAGAAATTGTGAGATATTTACCACGCAAAGCCCGAAATTTCCGGTGCACTTCGAGGGCCCAAAACGATGTCCGTTTCATGACATTTTTCGGGTCAGGCCCCCTTAAGAAAATCCTGGCTGCGCCACTGGGGGCGGGGAGGAGCACGAGAATGCTCTCAGGTCGATTTTGCCCGTGCAATCCGCATGTGTGATATTACGCTTCACGAAGCTCCATGGGAGGGACGCATCCCCCGCCCTGTCCTGAATAGCTCACGAAACCCCCATCGAGCCTTGCCTGCATCTTTCAGGGAGGCGGGCCACCACGATAGAATTGTCCCGACTCTCGCCTCTGGAGAGGTGGACCAAACTGGTCCCGACGGCTAGCACTGAGGGCGGCGGGACAAACTGGTCCCGAATCTTACCCCTGGGGTAGACGAGCCAGCACGAGAGATTTGTCCTAACTCTCACCCCTGGAGAGGAGTGCTGGACTGACCGCAACTCTCACCCCTTGGGGGCGGGGGCCGGCCAAACACCCTAGCCAACTGGCACCCGGGAGGTGGGGTGTCAGACTGACCGCGACTATCACCCTTGGGGGAGGTGTGCCGGACTGGTCACGACATCACTCCTGGGGAGGTGTGCCGGACTGGTCGCGACATCACTCCTGGGGAGGTGGGAGAGACTGGTCATGACTCCCACCTCTTGGAGAAGTGCGCCAGACTGGTCGCGACATCACTCCTGGGGAGGTGGGAGAGACTGGTCATGACTCCCACCTCTTGGAGAAGTGCGCCAGACTGGTCGCGACATCACTCCTGGGGAGGTGGGAGAGACTGGTCATGACTCCCACCTCTTGGAGAAGTGCGCCAGACTGGTCGCGCCACTCACCTCTGGGCGAGGTGGGCCAACACGAGAAGGTGCCTGCCAGCGGCAACATGGATGTGGCCAGCCTCTGACAGCCCGATGTGGTAGGAACTGAAATCAGAGCCAACAACGGTCATTACTTCCTGATAGGTATTTCAGGCGACGTATCAACACTTGGTGCAAGAAGACATAGGAAGAGAGATAAATTAATACATTGGAGGACACACAAATATTCAGTGTTATGGTCAGGGTCATTCAAATTATCATTGCGAGTACCTGATATGGGCTCTAGTAGTAGAGGAACCGGACATGACAGCAGGAGCGTGTTGGGAAAGGGGATGGCAGGCTCTCCATGTCTTGTCGACATAATCCAAACGGTATTTTTTAGCGGGGAGAGGTCCAGCGGCGGGCAGAGGCATAGGCGTCTGGCTCAACTGAATCCTGCAGAATGTCTAGTAGAAATAAAGAGCAAATATGTGTGTAGTCTTGTAGATTCAATCCATTTGCCTCGGTGCGCACCCCTAAATGTGTTGATACCTAGTCAAATCTGCAAAATATCATCATCATTTTGTACCCACGTATTATGGAGATAGGAAGGTGTAAACACAAAAAAGAACACAAATTTGACCATTACTTGGTTATGTCTGTGATGCCCATGAGAAATAGGCCTGCACTCTGCAATCACACAGTGCACGAAACTATGAACTAACATGTGGGAATGTGTTATGCATGCGTAACACGTCCCCAAAATCCAAGTTTTCCCTAATTCATGGGCGCGGGAAGGTTACATGGGTACGCTAACAGTGAGGTGCGACAACAACTTGAAATTAATCATCCACCGCTGTTATCAGTTGCATGCGTGCAATGCAGTGCAATATATTTTGCCTAAATCTTCTCCCTCAGAAATATATTTTACCTAAATCTTCTCCCTCAGAGAATTTGGTAAAAGTTGGGAGCGCAGGATTTATCATTGCTGACTCACCACCAAGCATTGGAGCCAAGCACCTCGCCCTCATTTGTCGACATCAACGAAGCTGGAATATCACTTAGTCATTCAATTATCATGGCGAAAATAATGATGCCACAGACAAATTGTGTATTTGCACCGTGTATTCACCTACCAGTGTGTTTACAATCACTGAGCCGCAGCGGTGACATGCCGCCTCAGACGGCAGCGGTGGCCCGCCTCGCCAGTGCTGGCCATGGCGGCGGGGTGGCTGCGGCTGGCGGTGATTTACGGCGCTGTCGTGTCGACGCTCCCCCACTGCAGCTGTTTCACGGTGCATCTCCCAAATTGGTCATTTTTGGCTCACAATGCTGACTGGCCCGCCGTCGGCGCCCACTAAACCCACATTAAACTCTTATCCGCGGCGCACAGATAGCGTGACAAATTCGGTTTTCGGCGGCCGGTGCGCTCGCGACGAATTCCGTGCACCGGAGATGCAGGCCAACAATCGAACGCATGAATTATTTAGCGCCGCGCACAAAGCGCGCGCGCCGGCCGCCGTCTGCGGCGACGGCCGCCTGCGACGGCGCGGCGTTTCGCATTTGAATGCCGGCCGCGCGGCCGGCGATGTACTGATGCGAAATTTCACGGTGTCGCGCCGCCCTGGTGCACGGTCCGCCGGACCGGTGAACAGAGCCGCCGCCGGCGCATCCAACCGGCCGCCGGGGTGCAGGTCTCGGCCCCGTTCCCGTGGCGGGCGGGCGTGGAGGGTTCGACACTCGGCGGTCTTTCACTTTTCCCGCCGAGACGGTTTGCAACGGCGTTCCGAAACGTTTGGTGCACGGACGAAAAGTCGCAAGGCAATCGATGAAAGAACAGCAGGTCAAATGGGGAAGGTCAAAAGACAAACGTCGACAGGGATAGAGGTAAAAATGGAAAAGTCCAAGTTGAAGGTGAAAAGTCAAATGGAAAAAGTGAAAAGACTAAATTAAAATGAAAAACGTTGCAGTAAAGGAGTCAAAAAGCAATAACTCTCCTATCAATAAAAATTGCACTATATGCCAAGTGCCTGCATCGAAAGCTTGAAATATGCCTAACACGCAAATGCATTTAAAAAGCGTGTTAGATTCGCGGAGGATCTAAGGATAGTCAAAGGAGGAATTAAATAGCATAACACTTTTTATTTTTAGGATATTCTAGGTAATAATGGCATTGTTGGCGACAGGCATCGACAGCACAAAGGCGTTTCCGGACTCCATAAAACATTCCTTTCATGTGTAGTATGACAAAAGCGAGACCAGGAGCATGAAAGCGCGGCTATGTCTAATCTCAATATTCCTGACTCTAAACTGCATTTAGAGTCTTTAAAGAAGCCTCAAATGTCGTTATTCTAAAGGCGTATCGAAAAGCTAGAGACACTGTGAAGCAAAAAACCAGAGCAGCCAAGCGAGCAAAATAACTGGATTTAGCTAGAAACTGTAATGGGGACAGTAAAAAGTTCTTTAGTTTCTACAAACTGAGTAAAGTTTCTAGCACAATTGGTCCACTGGAAGTAAACGGGACTACATTGGGTGAGGATAGTGAGATGGTTGAGGAGCTGAGCAAGCAGTTTAAATCAGTGTTTTCATTGGAAAATATGACCAATCTGCCGACCGTACACCATAGTTCAATGACATGTGATCTGATAAATGATGTGGATTTCATTGATAGTGATGTTGTTTACAATCATATCAGGAAAATAAAGCCAAACAAGGCAGCAGGACCTGATGAAATTTATGCAAGGGTGTTACGGGAAACTGAAAAGGAACTGGCATTTCCACTTAGTATAATATTTTGTAGATCAGTTTCACAAAATGAAATTCCACCCGATTGGAAAAGGGCAAATGTAGTTCCTATTTTGAAAAAAGGAGAAAGAGGGAAAGTTGAAGACAATAGGCCAGTAAGTCTCACATCCCTAGTCTGCAAGGTACTTGAATCAATTATCAAGGATAGAATAGTTAGTTATCTGGAAGGAAACAGATCGATTCAAGATACTCAACATGGGTTTAGGAAAGGACGGTCGTGTCTCACAAATCTCTTGGACTTTTCGAACTTCGCCAGAGAACAATTTGATCAGGGAAATCAGGTTGATGTAGCATATCTTGACTTTAGTAAGGCCTTTGACAAGGTACCCCATAAACGGTTAATGATACAGCTTCAGGCCCATGGTATTGCAGGTAGCATCTTAAAATGGATAGAGTTGTGGCTTTCAGATAGACAGCAAAGAGTGATGCTAAATGGTACAAAGTCATCATGGCAAAATGTTCTTAGTGGAGTCCCCCAGGGGTCAGTACTGGGGCCACTACTGTTCATTATATTTGTAAATAACATTGAAAGTGGCCTAAGCAGTAAAGTCTTGAAATCTGCGGATGATTTGAAGGTCTTTAGGGCAACAACAGGTCAAGATGAGCATATCTCGCTGCAAGAAGACTTAGACGAACTTGTGAAGTGGTCCGAAGAATGGCAAATTAAATTTAATTTTGATAAGTGCAAAATCATGCATGTAGGTAAGCAGCATATGAAGGCTCCATACTTCATGGGTGGCCAAGTGCTATCAGTGACTCAACAGGAGAAGGATTTAGGTGTTATTCTAAACACAAAATTGGGGGCATCAGAACAGACCAAGGAAGCCAGGAAGAAGGCACCGAGAATGCTCGGGGCAATAAATAGGAATGTATCATACAGAAGTGAGGAAGTCATCAGGAAGCTTTACTGTGCATATGTCAGGCCACATGTGGAATATTGCATCCAAGCTTGGGCTCCTAGCTATGAAAAAGATTGTTGGCTTTTAGAGAGAGTACAAAAGAGGGCTACAAAAATGGTTAATGGCATAAGCAACCTGGCATATGAGGAAAGATTGAAGAAATTGAATATGTTTTACTTAGATATAGAAGGCTGAGAGGAGATCTCATCGAGGTCTTTAAATTTGTCCATGGTCTGGAGAGGGGATATCTTGGGGAAATGTTTGAATTGAACAGAAATGATGCAATTAGAGGTCATAAAATAAAAATTAAAGTTAACCACAGCAGAACAAGGTTAAGGCAGATTTTCTTCACCAACAGGGTAGTAGAACACTGGAACCAGCTGCCAGAAAACATTGTCAGTAGCAGCACATTGAACATCTTTAAAAACAGCATAGACAATCATTATAAGAATAGAGGGCTTGCTTTTCAGTATTACAGGGAGGTCTGATTGACAGATTTGGTAGGCGACTGGTTCAGTGTACAGAGTGCAACCAAGAAGGGCCCTTGTGGCTCATTGTTGCACTAATCTTTCATGTCTTTATGTCTTTATGTCCTCTTACAAGAACAACAATCCGGTCTGGGATAAAAGCTTACGATAGTTTAAACGTTGGAAATACGGAAACAAGTGGTCTAGGTTGAATGCTTGCATTTTTGCTCTGTAAAGCTCCGATAAATTAGCAGTACAATGTATGTTGGTGCCCCGAACTTCAAGCCCTATATTCGCGTTTACCCCCCGTTTTTACATCACTGAGAACGCCAATGATGACTTCCAAAACTGCGCTTCTTTCTTTTGCCTTCCAAGAACGTCCACAAGGACAACAGAATGACATATGTTACCGCTACAAACATACTGTTTAGAAATAGCATCCGCACTTGCTTTCGTACAGAGACAAGTCAATAATTTTTTTTAAATAAAATAATACGACCAGAAATAAACGCCAGCCCTTTCTCGTGGGTCGTGAAATGAGACTACCGGCATGGCAATTTAGTGCAAATTGTTGTTACAGAGAAGTATCGAAAGTACCTTCCTTTGACCTAATTGGAGTGCCACGTTCCCCCATTCAAATTTCCTTTTCTTGATTTACACTGAAATCCACTTCGTGTTCAGAGCAATCGAATGCAGTATTAAGAGCAAAGCCGGTGTAGTAGTTTCACGCCCCGACGCATGTAAATAAAACGTTTGAATCACAGCACAAGAAACGGGCTACTTGACGGCAGTACTCCGGTAATCTTAATATCGAGGGAAAATGTCAATCTGATTCTGAATTCATATACCGTCCACCGCGTAAGTGGTAGGCAGGGATGTAACAATATCTTTACGACGGGAGGACTAATGCGTTGCTCGGCCCTAATAGTCAATAGGTTTCTCCAGCTTAACGGGACCTCTTCAGCGCCAAGGGCCGCTCCAGCTTCAAGAATCGTCTCCATCTCTCGAGGGACCCTACTGGTCCCAGCCGTGCCTCGAAAACTCCCGAGACGCCTCCATCGAGCTCAATCCAGATAATTTTCAGCGCATTTCGAGGGCAGAAAATGCGCACCGGCCGGGACGACGGAGGGGGGGGGGGGTGGGCTATGACCTCATTAGTCTCCTGGCTGGGCTACTGGTGGCAGGCTGCATAGCCATCTTCATCGATGCCACCACGAACGCCGGTGGACGTCCGTCGCGCAGAGAAAAGTCTGAGTGTAGCGGCTAAGGTCTTCTACTTTCGACCAAAGCTGTAAGTTCGAGCTATTGGTGCAGTATTGCAGACGTTGTAGCTGCCACGGCGTTCTCTAAATTTGCATAGCTTGCGCTTGCGTCGCTTTGCGGCAAGTTCCTTGTTTAGCAATATCGGTTCCGCTAGTTGTAGCAGAAACTTTGCTGATCTTTCACTTCAGGCTTAGATCGAAGACAGAGTGATCAAGAACCTGTTGAGACATAGACTCGAATATCATACTAACTGGAGGGGAAATTTCCTCATACCCCAGTGGCGCGAAAATGTCATAATGTTCGGTGGCAATATCCGTTCAACAAAAAAGGCACCAGTTCCGTACATATTTCTGCACCAGATTCCCTAATGAAAAACGTAAACGGGTCATAATGTTGAGATACTGGAACCACATGATGGGTTTCAGTATAATGGCGCAACTATTTACCGATGTGGTTCTACCTTCGAATAGTGGCTGATGCAATACTTGTGTGTCACTCTGTGTCTGTGTATTTGCTAACCCGAAACCGTGAACCCTGGATAGGCACATTCTTGCTCCTAGAATTCCATGGGTGAAAAAGCCGTCTTCTCGCTGCCTTGAAAAAGCCTGCCCTTATTGTTCGTGCAATATTTTCGTCCGCCACTATCAAAACACCTCTTTTCTGCCAAAATTCGGCGATCTGAGGAGGCAATGTTTACTAAGCCCTCGACATCTGCTTAATATCTATCCGTCGACAATGCTCGCCGGCGACGAATCCGAGCGATGTGCCGCCAGCGCTCTGTGACGCCGGCGGCCGATCCAATTCAATACAACGCGTTCAATTATAAGCCGCGGATAAACCAAATCACGCGGAGAGGCCGTGTAAAAAACTCGATAGGCCACTTGGAATAATACGCGCGGCCGGTCGGCGTGTGTTTGGTCAGGCTCCGGCAGAGCGACGGCCGCATTGTGGCCTGCACCCATTACCATCTGAAAGCCGGTTTCCAGGCGGGCGGAGGCGGACAATGTAGCCGCAGCTTCCGTCGTTAGCACCCCTCGCCGTCGGCGATCGCCAATAAAACACTAACAAAACAATCTGTTTCGCCGGCGAAAGCGCATGATCCCGCCGGCCGGTGGAGGGGTACGCGACTCCCGCCCCCCCCCCCCCCCCCCCCCGCCCCTGCCTCCCGCGGCCAGCTGTTGGGAGAGCGGCGGCGCACACGGTCGCCACGCCGCTCAGTTCAGCGACCCAGCTGAGGACACCACGGAGCGAAACTCGCGGCCCGGCGAGATGAACGCGTTAGATCTGATCAGAGGATGAGCCGTCCGAGACGTGTGCACCTGTTGCTCACACCGGGCGAGGCGCTGGCCCTGTGAAACCACGCTCTGTCTCAGTGTTTCAGCTCTGTCATCAAGACATCCCGCCAGCGGCAGCTGCGGCTGAAACATGGCAGAACTTTGGTGATATGTGACGGAAATATCGTCGAGTGAGTCTTAAATGTAGTCTTCCCCAACTGCGCATGGGAGAGACCGGGTCGGACGGCCGTGGAACATATACCCGGCCGGAATATTACGACCACAGACCGTAATTATGGTATGCTGTCAGCTCTGCTCTCATCGACAATTCCAATAATTTCCGTCCCATAATGTCCTAGAATGGCACTAGCAATGCTTGCCTATTATGGCCCCGGCATAAACGAGTACACCCCGTCCCCGATACACCCTCAAAATATAACAAAAATAATATATTGATGAAATGCTATTGACTTATGTCTGAACATGAGTAGATAATCTAATATGTCACGTACGCAGGATGCAACACCAACTTCGAATCCCACAGTACGACTTCCTGAAATTTTAACTGAATCTGACGT
This sequence comes from Imbricaverruca yamaguchii, assembly GCA_034440575.1. Classification (NCBI taxonomy): domain Eukaryota; kingdom Metazoa; phylum Arthropoda; class Thecostraca; family Neoverrucidae; genus Imbricaverruca; species Imbricaverruca yamaguchii. The sequence continues at coordinate 846,637 of JAOTOL010001640.1, read as the reverse complement.
GCAACGCCAGTTCTATTAGTTGCAACAATAACTTTTCTACTCATCTTCCACGTATATATCTGGTAGCGAACAGATACTACAGTTTCACGATTCAGTTAAAATATACTTAAGTGTCACTACATTTACATCTAGAAACCGATAACCGTTTGGAAACGGAAGCTGCGGAAGGCATTTAACAGAGCCCATTGTAGTGCTGAAAGGCCATGGAATATTTTATGCGGAGTCGTGCCACAACTTTTCGTGGTCCCGACTTGCGGGTGAGATACATGCATATTACATCACAGAGATAATCATATGTACGACGTGTGCAAAATATGAATGTCCTGAGTGTGCCGCCAGTTCCCGATCCAAAAGTTGGTGGTTGGTTGGTGCCACCATTGTGCCTGCTGTTCACCGTCACATCGGCGATCAAGTCTGGAGTACGATTCTTTGAAAGCGAATTGACTACCGGAAATATATTGATAATATATTACATGATATATATTACATATATATTACATATGCCGAACGAATTGATTAGCCGAATACGACTCGGCGTCAAAATTGTCACGTGGGTAGTCCTCTGGTCAATGCTCAAGCACAATCACAATAATCTCAACAGGCACACAATCGGACACACAGACGCTTAGTTTGCTGGGGAAGCAGCGGGGTGAAGAGCTCCCTGGACTACCGGCGGCCAGCTCCTCACCCAGGAACAGTTTATTCTGCATCTGAGAATAGGCCATTTGTCGCGCGAGAATGTTTTCACCGAATGGAAAATAAGTCAAGGGCAGAATGTGTAGCACTAGTGACTTATTTCGCATAGCGTCAAAACAGCATTGCATGTCGAATCGCCTATTCTAAAACGAAGAATGTATGTGTGGTGAGTTATTCTGCACTCTTGCGGCATCTTTCAGCAACGCTGCTTTCTTTAAGTTACCTACCAAATTGTTTTTTTGCGATGTTTGTTCGTTGATACCTGCTATTTCTATATTTTCACGACTCTCCATTAGGAGGAGCAGGCGGTACTGGAATCAGTCACAAAGCAGTTACACATGGCAATATATGGCAATGTACCCATGTGGCTGAATATCTTCGCGCTTTACGTACAGGAGCACGTTCAACATAATTATGTTTGGAACTTTGGGGTATTTGTTCATTCAAGCTGGGCAGACAACAGAAGGGAACATATATTTCTACATGTACGATTTCATTTTTGACTGCACTCCACGGTTGTATATTGGCGCTTATGTGGGGCCCACTTGAGCGTTCAGGTGCTGTGACCACATCCCACATTGCACATTATGATTTGAAGCGACTTCTGGTGGTCTCTGCAGTTGTCGCTGTCATTGTTCGTGCCGCCAACCTGCTGCCAAACCCTGACCACTCGACCGGCCGAAGCCCTCGGCCAATGCGGTTACCGCAAGCAATGTGGTCGTGTGATGGAGGAAGAATGTAGTACAAGTTAGGCTTGTTGTCCGTTTATTGGCTGGTTCATCCCAAATAATTTGGCAAAATTATAACTATCCATATTGCACTGCTTAGAGATTAATTTCTGATAGTTTTTTTTTCTCATCACCAAAACTCCTTGGTACATTCTTGTCCTGTGTCAATGAATGGCCAAATGAATGGTCTTGAATGGCCAAACTCAAGGTCGTGGCTATGGTCGGAGCAGCATCGGCCAGCCACAGATCTGCGGAGGTCGCAGGTGGCGCGGGCCGAGCTCGGTGCCCGGGCGGCGACTCTGCGTGGACCTGCTGACAATGACGAGCCGGGCCTCCGCCGGGAAACGGTGGCCCGCCGCGGCACCGGAGGCAGCGTTGTGTGGCGCGGAGGAGACGTGCATTGAAGTTGCCCGCTATGACAAGTGGTGAGTTAGGATGAGATGATAGCGTACATTGTGTGTGGTGTTTTAAATATTGTAGGTTTCCTGGCACTTCGCGGCTTCAGAAATCAAGCAATGTGATACATTGCAACAGAGAAGTTATTCCCTGTTTAGTGTCACCATGACCTGGCGTGGCCTACCCAGGTTGATGTCTTTAAGAGCTCACGCATTCTTGTTCGCCGTTGTTTGATAGTCGCGGGTACAAGAAATCACAGCAAAACAGAGCACACATATAAATAGTACTAAATTAGCAGTCACGTATCAGGAGATGGGCGACCTGGACAGCTTCCGACAACCAAACAACCGATCTTCATGGAATTTACAGCGGCCATTTTTGAACATATTACATATTCTCGGAAAACTTCGAGTGTGCATAATGTCAGATCATGGAGGTATGACGTAATTATTGAGGCTGAGTCCTGGAAAAATGGCTAAACCGTCGGTTCACTACTGAAAGTCAGTTTTGGACGGACCTTTCCCGGATGCAATAATTCGCACCTTATTTGTGCATGCGTTGTACATTAAAGACCATGCTAATTATGTGAAGGCCAAAGTCATGAAAGGTCAACGACCCTGATACGTGACCTTGTTAATTTAATACTATTTATATATGCGCTGTTTTGCTGTGGATTTTTGTACCCGCGGCTATGAAACACCGGCGAACAAGAATGCGTAGACTCTAAGAGACATCAACTTGGGTAGGCCACGACAGGTCAAGGTAACACTAAGTAGGCTTTTCTGTTGCAATACATCACATACTGCTTGATTTCTGAAGCTGTGAAGTGCCAAATGACCTATAACATTTAAAATACAACACATAACGTACGCTATCATCTCATCCTAACTTAGTAGTTGTCATAGCGGGTAACCTCAATGCATGTCTCTTCTGACGTCACACGAGGGCCCGCTCTCGGACAGGAGGATGACTCTGGTGACCGGCCCGCTCTCGGATGACTCTGGCGACTGGCTGACTCTCGGATGACTCAGATGACGGATGACTCTCGGATGACTCTGGTGACCGGCTCGCTCTCGGACAGGAGGATGACTCTGGTGACCGGCTCGCTCTCGGACAGGAGGATGACTGGTGACCGGCTCGCTCTCGGACAGGAGGATGACTGGTGACCGGCCCGCTCCGGCGCGCCGACTGCACCAGGCCGTGAACGCCAGGTGTCGCACCGCGTACGTCATGACCGCCGTGAGCAGCCAAACCGTGGACTGACGGGTCGTGAGCAGCCGAGGCTAGTGGACTGACGGGTCGTGAGCAGCCAAACCGTGGACTGACGGGTCGTGAGCAGTCGCAGAGAAGACTGACGGAGACGGCGCCCGGCCGGGTGTGCCGGGTGCCGCCGCCGATGATCGGCGTGAAAGTGGCCGCACCAGTGACACCACGTGACACCACGTGACACCACGTGACACCACGTGACACCACGCCCGGTGTCATCAATGAGCTTCTTCGTCAGCGCTACACAAGGCCGGCCGGCGCCGTGCCGCCGCCATGGGGTGATGTGCCAGTCAGACTGTCTCGTGTGCCAGTCAGACTGTCTCGTGTGCCAGTCAGACTGTCTCGTGTGCCAGTCAGGCTGTCTCGTGTGCCAGTCAGACTGTCTCGTGTGCCAGTCAGACTGTCTCGTGTGCCAGTCAGACTGTCTCGTGTGCCAGTCAGACTGTCTCGTGTGCCAGTCAGACTGTCTCGTGTGCCAGTCAGACTGTCTCGTGTGCCAGTCAGACTTGTCTCGTGTGTCAGTCAGACTGTCTCGTGTGCCAGTCAGACTGTCTCGTGTGCCAGTCAGACTGTCTCGTGTGCCAGTCAGACTGTCTCGTGTGCCAGTCAGACTGTCTCGTGTGCCAGTCAGACTGTCTCGTGTGCCAGTCAGACTGTCTCGTGTGCCAGTCAGACTTGTCTCGTGTGCCAGTCAGACTGTCTCGTGTGCCAGTCAGACTGTCTCGTGTGCCAGTCAGACTGTCTCGTGTGCCAGTCAGACTGTCTCGTGTGCCAGTCAGACTGTCTCGTGTGCCAGTCAGACTGTCTCGTGTGCCAGTCAGACTGTCTCGTGTGCCAGTCAGACTGTCTCGTGTGCCAGTCAGACTGTCTCGTGTGCCAGTCAGACTGTCTCGTGTGCCAGTCAGACTGTCTCGTGTGCCAGTCAGACTGTCTCGTGTGCCAGTCAGACTGTCTCGTAAACTCGTGCCAGTCAGCTGTCCGTGTGCCAGTCAGCTGTCTCGGTGCCAGTCAGGCTGTCTCGTGGCCAGTCAGACTGTCTCGTGTGCCAGTCAGCTATATTTGTGCCAGTCAGACTGTCTCGTGTGCCAGTCAGACTGTCTCGTGTGCCAGTCAGACTGTCTCGTGTGCCAGTCAGACTGTCTCGTGTGCCAGTCAGACTGTCTCGTGTGCCAGTCAGACTGTCTCGTGTGCCAGTCAGGCTGTCTCGTGTGCCAGTCAGACTGTCTCGTGTGCCAGTCAGACTTGTCTCGTGTGTCTGCCGCCACGGGGTGAAGTGCCAGTGTGCCGGCTGCCGTTATAACGCTGCAGCCACTGACAGCGGATGACCTATTTATCACCGTTGGAGCTGTTGAACCGTCTCGATTGATTGGTGTAGATGCGCTGAGCGTAACAATTACTCAAAGTCTCTTTTATAGCTTAATGAACGTCAAATTTGAGGTGATTAATTCTAGTATCATATCAGAGATATTGCGACAGTAATGGGAGCATGGATAACTTATTCCTACACCGAAACGGAGATATATTTCAGAGGCATCGAACTGGTGTTCGATAGCCCTTTTATCTGTTAGTGCAAAACATATGAAATGTATTGTGCACAAAGAACTAAAACACAACTGACTCACAAATCCACCGCAGGTATTGTGGCTTTAGCTCATATCAACCACGTGATAATCTCGTTAGCTCTTAAGACTGTTGTTTATGCATTAGCGCTATCCTGTATTAAGTACTGCATCTCTATCTGAGGTTCTTGAGCAAAAACACAACTCTATGACATCAAAACCGATGAATGGTTGTATCCGGGTCGTGTGAAGAAAAAAACATTCATCATGCGTCAGAAGAAACCGAAGGCTTGGATTCGTTAAAGCAAACTAGCTAACACAGTGCCATCAGTCGGCACTGATCGAATCTATGTTGGGCACTTGTCGGCCGCTTGGCTTGAGGACACTTCCTGAGTATGTCGATCACGTGTGTGAGATGCGTCAAGCCGGGCATGTCCGTGTTGTTCGTGCCAATATCAAGCCGGACATGTGCGTGTTGTACGTGCCAATATCAAGCCGGACATGTGTGTGTTGTACGTGCCAATATCAAGCCGGACATGTCCGTGTTGTTCGTGCCAATATCAAGCCGGACATGTGCGTGTTGTACGTGCCAATATCAAGCCGGACATGTGCGTGTTGTACGTGCCAATATCAAGCCGGACATGTGTGTGTTGTACGTGCCAATATCAAGCCGGACATGTCCGTGTTGTTCGTGCCAATATCAAGCCGGGCATGTCCGTGTTGTACGTGCCAATATCAAGCCGGACATGTGCGTGTTGTACGTGCCAATATCAAGCCGGACATGTGTGTGTTGTACGTGCCAATATCAAGCCGGGCATGTCCGTGTTGTTCGTGCCAATATCAACCCGGACATGTGTGTGTTGTACGTGCCAATATCAAGCCGGACATGTGTGTGTTGTACGTGCCAATATCAAGCCGGACATGTCCGTGTTGTTCGTGCCAATATCAAGCCGGGCATGTCCGTGTTGTACGTGCCAATATCAAGCCGGACATGTGCGTGTTGTACGTGCCAATATCAAGCCGGACATGCGTGTGTTGTACCTGCCAATATTAAGCCGGACATGCGTGTGTTGTACCTGCCAATATTAAGCCGGACATGCGTGTGTTGTACGCGCCAATATCAAGCCGGGCATGTCCGTGTTGTTCGCGCCAATATCAAGCCGGGCGTGTCCGTGTTGTTCGTGCCAATATCAAGCCGGACATGTCCGTGTTGTTCGTGCCAATATCAAGCCGGACATGTCCGTGTTGTTCGTGCCAATATCAAGCCGGGCATGTCCGTGTTGTACGTGCCAATATCAAGCCGGGCATGTCCGTGTTGTTCGTGCCAATATCAACACGGGAACGCGGATGCTTCGCTCGAGAGTCGCACCGACGTTCATCAACTCCCACTGGCTATGCGGAACTCTAGCTTGTCTTCTTCTAAAATTACAGTCACCAGATTGTTGCGAAATTGCTACTAATTTGTTTTAATAGCGAGCGATTTATAATTACGCTCTCGCTGATGTGATATCCCCCGCCATTTTACCGCTGCATTGTTTTATTTAATTCAGGAGATCGCTGAAGCGCCTCTTCTGTGATGGGGATGCTAATGAAATACACGGTCATCGTCACCACATACATGCTACTATTTGGGCGCGAATGATCAATTCTGGTCGAAGCGCCCTAAAGCCCAAATAACCAACTACTTCATGATCGTATTGAAATCCGTGTCACGAAGGTTTTTACCGTAAAGTAGCTTAGTACTTGCGAAAAAGTCACATTTTATTCAAGTTGCGAAACTACACGAAATTATTTCACTATTCAGTCACATTAACTAATATCGGGATACACAATTTGAGTATCTTCACGGCGTTCCTCCACGGCGTATGTTTACTTTCCTTACTCGACGAAGGTCATCCAATATTCTAATACATATCATTTATGCATTGGTATGTTGAAGCAAAACATATATGAACTATTTACCAGCATTGCAAGAATTTGAAGCGAAGAACTGATCTAGGCTGATCCGTTGAGCACAGAAGCATTTCGGGCGAAACGATTGCTTTCTTAATGACGACAGGCGTCGTGAGCTGAAGTTGCATTAAGTCCTTCAGTGAATTTAAAGAATGGTGGATGGCCTCGGAGGCCTACACATTATCGACACATCGAGCTGTTGGAGTTCTCAATGTTCGAAAGGTTCTCAGAAGCGAAAACCATTTGACATGAGGCAGATATCTGTCATGCCATCCATATTTAACTCAGGTGCCACATTGATGTAGGGTTCTCAAAAGAGGTTCTGAATGCAGAATGGATAGAACTCATTCGTCAGATAGTGGGGCGTGCTGAACAGGTGCACAGGGGCTTCACTTACCTGTAACTGTGATATAATCTGACCTGCTGCACAGTTGGGCAAACATAGAGTCTGGTTCACTTGTCAGATAGTGTGGCCTGCTGGACAGTGGGAGGAACAGAAAATTTGGCTCACCTGTGAGATGGTGTGACCCGCTGAACAGTTGGGAAACAGAGGGGTTGGCTCGCATGTGAGAAAGTGTGACCTGCTGGACAGTTGGGGAACAGAGGGTTTGGCTCACCTGTGAGATAGTGTGGCCTGCTGGACAGCAGGGGAACAGAGGGTCTGGCTCAGCTGTGAGATAGTGTGGCCTGCTGGACAGCAGGGGAACAGAGGGTCTGGCTCACCTGTGAGATAGTGTGGCCTGCTGGACAGCAGGGGAACAGAGGGTCTGGCTCAGCTGTGAGAGAAGAGTATCGCCTGCTGGACAGCAGGGGAACAGAGGGTCTGGCTCACCTGTGAGAAAGTGTGACCTGCTGGACAGCAGGGGAACAGAGGGTCTGGCTCACCTGTGAGGTAGTGTGACCTGCTGGACAGCAGGGAGTGCAGGGGTGAGTCGAACAGTGACCTGTAGAGTGGCTTCGGTGCCGCCAGTATGCCCGAGTATACCGGGGACGGGCGATACGTCTGCAGTTCTGCAAACAACAACACCGATAAAGTGGAAGTTATTTTAGACTCCAGATGCGAAACAAAATCCACTCATCCCTAAGAAGGGTCACATGACACAATCCACCGTTCATTATAGTGCATCGGGTATGGCATGCACCATGGGTATCACTTTGTGAATTGAATTGGATGGAGGAGACAATTGATCTTTTTGATGGCATTTGTCTCCGAAGAGGGGCACCATCTGCTGAGAAAACTCGCCTTGAGCGAGGAGAGGGTTGGAGTGCACTCGGGCGTTTTGAAAGTGCACCTTCACAGGCTCAGTCTGATTGTTTGGGGGGGGACTCAACGATTGTGGGAACAAATTAGTGAGTGAGGGAGGAAGTTGCCCCCCCCCCCCTCCCACCTAGCATATATATAAAGTGTCACCACTGGCATGCACACAATGAGCGTAATCAAACTCAAGGGGAGCAAACTTAGGGTCAGGCGGGTTCCTGAATTGAGGTTGAACCTACTCTGCATGCATGGCTCACAGAAGACCTATACATCTATGCTTGATGGCCTGTTATGTCCTCGTTCCGAAGCTTATTTTGCATCAACAATGATCATATTGTTGTAAGCTAAATGAGACAGTGAGGGTAACTGCTCTTGTGGTCCACGCGTGTTCATTGCAGCCGGAACCTTCAGTTTGCCAGCTAATTCCATACAAATGCAGCAAAACGAAACAAAACGCACGACATGCCACAGTAGTGTATTCAGACAAGACCAGGGATATTACCACGAGCTTTCAATGAACGGGAAGTCTCGTTTCAGATATTACCCTTTGTTACAAGTCTGTTAAACCTTAGGTGATAAGGTGTGAGCTACACGATGTGGCGCCCAGCTCACAACTATTCCCAGCGGTCCCAAAGCCCATGGACATCATCGTTACGTTTCTGGCACAGTTCCCTGCATCGGATTGCCTTTGCGTCGTCTGAAGCCATCAGACTGAAATAGATGGGCCATATCAACGACGATGGGCGTTTGGAAGCCCTGGTATATAAACATATTCTGCTTGAAATGAGAGGCCGGGAGGCCATCTCGCTCAGCGACGCCGCCCAATTTCGGAGAGCTATGGGCCACTGGAGCGGCTCCGGGCGGCAAGAGGTGTTTGCCAAGCCGAGAACTGACGAGCAGAACCGGGTCAGGTCAGGTCAGGTGGGGTTACTTCGGACCGCCATGGGCCGCTGGGTCGACCCGGGCAGTGATCGGTGATGGCTAAGCCAGCTGTACACGAAGCACGCCAGGTCAGGTCAGGTCATTTCGGAAAGCTATATGTGCCACTGAGCTGGTTCGGGTAGAGATGAGACAATGACCAAGCTCATCACTGACAAGTAATATCAGGTCAGGTCAGGTCAAGTCGGGTCATTTCGGACACCTGATAGTCACCGTATCGTTTCACCTTTGGTGTTGCATGGAAAGAGCTGACCTAAGAAACCCTTCGCTTCTATAATCACAATTTGCGGCGACACCAATGTCCAAGGCAACGAAAAAATAAATGCACTCGAAATAATATCATGGGCGTTAACGAGTCATTGACAGAAGCTAATAATGGCTCCAATGTAACACCAATCACCAGATTGTACATTTCATTACTGCGAGTTCATAGATATGCGTTTAATATTCAAGACATGAAATCGGCACTTGGGTGTTGAGAAGCGAGTTATGGGGACAGAAGTATTAATTTGATCGCTTACCCCGAACCCGGCAGGGGAAGTAATGTGATTGGGCCCCACCTTTGTTTTCCCAGCTACAGTGTGAGAATGGCGCACGGCAGCACACCCAAACATGACATGCGCTTTTTCTACCTCAATTTCGCACGCCATGAAACAAAAATTAGGGTCAAGTCATGCAAGATCACTGACTTACGGTCAGGTAAGTTAGGTCAATATATGAAGAAAGACAAAAAAGCTTCAAGATATGGCGCAATGTTGAAGAAAGAAATTTACATGAAACCCTAAAGGATGGCTTATCTAAACAACACTGGCAAAATTGCTATGTCGAGTTTGCCGGAAGCTTGCTTTTGACGACGTAATTTTGCATCCTTATGAGCATATTCAAACTATTTCTTTAATCCAGTCACAACGTGCACGTTTCTGCCTCGTCTTCCCTCGCCAATCTTGGTTCTCTAAAACATAACTGCTAATTTGCCATCTTCCCTAAGCCTCTTCCCAACTTATTTTCCATGTGTGCCTGGACACGTTCCGACACAACCCTTGGTCCACTGACACGGCAGCCCTGGCTACTGACAAGGCAACCCCTGGTCCACTGACAAGGCAACCCCTGGTCCACTGACAAGGCAACCTCTGGCCACTGACAAGACAACCCCTGGTCCACTGACAAGGCAAGCCCTGGTCCACTGACAAGGCAACCCCTGGTCCACTGACAAGGCAACCCTGGCTACTGACAAGGCAACCCCTGGTCCACTGACAAGGCAACCCCTGGTCCACTGACAAGGCAACCTCTGGCCACTGACAAGGCAACCTCTGGCCACTGACAAGGCAACCCTGGTCCACTGACAAGGCAACCCCTGGTCCACTGACAAGGCAACCCCTGGTCCACTGACAAGGCAACCCCACAAGGCAACCCCTGGCCACTGACAAGGCAACCCCCTGGTCCACTGACAAGGCAACCCCGGCCACTGACAAGACAGCCGGCCACTGACATACAACCTCGGCCACTGACAAACAGCCCCTGGCCACTGACATGACAACCTCTGGCCACTGACAAGGCAACCTCTGGTCCACTGACAAGGAAACCCTGGCCACTGACAAGCAACCCCTGGTCCACTGACAAGGCAACCCTAGTCCACTGACAAGGCAACCTCTGGTCACTGACAAGGCAACCCCACCAACCTCTGGCCACTGACAAGGCAACCCCTGGTCCACTGACAAGGCAACTCCTGGTCCACTGACAAGGCAACCCTAGTCCACTGACAAGACAACCTATGGTCACTGACAAGGCAACCCCTGGTCCACTGACAAGGCAACCCCTGGACACAAGGAACCCCTGGCCACTGACAAGGCAGCCCCTGGCCACTGACAAGGCAACCTCTGGTCCACTGACAAGGAAACCCTGGCCACTGACAAGGCAACCCCTGGTCCACTGACAAGGCAACCCTAGTCCACTGACAAGACAACCTCTGGCCACTGACAAGGCAACCCCTGGTCCACTGACAAGGCAACCCCTGGTCCACTGACAAGGCAACCCCGGCCACTGACAAGACAGCCCCTGGCCACTGACAAGACAACCTCTGGCCACTGACAAGGCAACCTCTGGTCCACTGACAAGGAAACCCTGGCCACTGACAAGGCAACCCCTGGTCCACTGACAAGGCAACCCCTGGCCTACTGACAAGAATACCCCTGTATATCACGTGGCCACTTCCAATAGTTTGAACATGTGCAGCTTGCTCTATATTGATCCCCTGTCCAGCCACAGCCCGCCCCTATCCAGCGGGGGCCCAGGCAGCCCGCCACAGTCGTGATCCGCCCTAAAGAGCTCATATGAGCGCCAGCGGGCGGCGGATTCTCACGGAGACGCTGGCCGAGCTCACCATTCGGCACAGATCTGCACACAGGTGGGTGGGTGGCGTGTAAGCAACCACCAGTCATCACATTATTCAACGGTTCGATTGAGTCATCACATTGCAAACGGTTAGATTGAGCGAACAACACCACCGATCATTCCTACAAGTGTCTGTATTTCGGCTACAGCTCGACAGACTCACTACGGAACAAAGGCTTTACATTGGCTAACCACACATTTACTAGTCGACTTAAGCGACTACATTGAATACCAGTGAGCTATTTGCAACACATTCGCTGGTTTGCTACACCGAGTGGCGCCAGTCATGGCGGCCACCATGTTCGTGGCTTGAGAGCTCCGAGTGCTCCCCCCCCCCACTGGCCACATTTGTCGTGGTGTCGTGGCGCGCCAGAGCCCCCACATCTTCTCCTCTTCATGTCCCGCCGGCAGATTTCGTCTCGCACTGCCCCGCCCTGGAATTGCCAGCCGCCGGCCGGCAGCGCTTCTCGGCCACGAGCCGAGCTTGTCGGTAGGCTTGATGGTGCACTTTAAGCGTCCTGGACCCGCTATGTTTAGCGTCTACACCGTGACATGGTAACGGGCACCATGTCAACAGCAGTGCCACGTCATGCCAGCTAGGCTTTATATCTCTTTGTACGTTCACATGCACGCTCCAGCTAGATTTGTGCACCCACAAGCATTGTTTGTGTGTCATCGGCCACTCTGCAATGTGATGTATCATCTTGAACTTTACGTTAGGAACCTAAGACTGGGAGTTTGACACCATCTGTGAACACGAGACAATTTGACTTGACTGTGATAATGTCTTGAAAATTAGCAATAATTACTTTGATAATGATCTTCCTAGGGACTCAGCTAGGAATTTTGATCGTCGATGGTCATTCGTCTGACCGGGCGCCATTGACTGAGCAAATTGCGAGGGGTGGGGCTGCACTCGGGTGACCAGGAGTGATACCTTCTTCCAGTCAGAGGAGCGCCGAATCTCCGTGGGAGGGGCACATGCCCCTTGTTCTCCCTTGGATCTGTCCCTGATCCCTCCTCTGGGTGTAAATGAGTGCAGGCACCTACTCCGACGCACTTCCGCCCGGGACCACTCCCCGCTTGCGCTACTCCCGGCACCACCTGAGTCAGTCCAGTGCCGGTCCACGTGCTCAGGACCTCTCCCAGCTTGCGCTACTCCCGGCACAACCTCCAGAGGTGTACAACACGACAAGAATGTCACCTGCAAGCATTGAAACCCACAAATCTATCACATTTTGAAACTTTCGGATTCAACCTAACCTACTCCAATAATTATATCCAAGATTTTGTTTTCCGGCGATTTGGTGACCTTTGACTTGGCCCAGCGACACAAGAGTGCAAACCGCTCGCCTCTGGCACACGGTCGATCGCTGTGTGCAGGTTTCATGAAGATCGAACCAGCGGTTTCCGAGATCAGCCATGTCTGCGAGTTGGTGTCTGTCGAACGGTGTATATGTTTTTAGTTTGTTTTTAGTTTGTTTTTAGACTTTGCCGTTGGCAGGTGCCCGTCGTACGTCGTTTTCCATACAAACGTTTGGGAACTGCGCCGCAATCGAACCCGGTCAACTGTCACGGCGTATCTGTGCCAGCCTGATGCGCCATGGTTCAGCCTCATGGAGCTAGCTGCGCGCAGCCGATATTGTGCACCGGGATTTGTCCCAAAAGAGTTAGCGCTGCCAAATGTCCTGTTCCGAAAATGCAGTGATAACTTGCCGAAACATAAACGAATAGTTTGTGAAATAACCAAACACAAACTGTACATGAAATATTTTTGCGTTAAAATGCTTTTCCTGGAATGATATATCTTCATTATGTGATGAAAACTTTTGCTTCTTCGAATAACGATTATCTGTCACAACAACGGCACAGGTTCAGCCAATATCTGTCACCTAAGCTGGTAGGCGAGTTGGCAGGTTTGTGTACCTCTGACCACCTTAGTCAGTTCAGTGCCAGCCCACGTGTTCAGGACCACTCCCAGCTTGCATTACTGCTGGAAAAAAGGTCCTATTCACGGGTCCCAGATAACCAAGCGCCTCTGTTCTAGAATTCGGGGCACATTGATCGATCGAAAACCAACCGGAAGTGCACATAGTGATGCATCTTCAGCCATTGCCACTCCTGCAGGGCAGCTTATATCCTAAAAGTCGATGACAGACCTTCCTTTGACCCATGCATGTAAGGAGGGTATTTTCCACTGACCCAGGATTCCAGCGCCTGGACATACATCGGCATCCAGACGGCCATACACCAACCCTGCACCGGTAGATTGGACACGGACTCTGGGATCGGGTGCGCTTTCGCTGGCATCAGACACAGCTGTCCGCTCCTTACCCAGCTAGGGCATGCGTCGGCGATCAGAGTGCTGGTTACCAAAGCCTTTACCCTGTCAGGACATGCGTCCGTAGTCAGACGCTGGTTACCAAAGCCTTTACCCTGTCAGGGCATGCGTCGGCAGTCAGGCGCTGGTTACCAAAGCCAATAGAACGATGGTTATCATATAATTCTGACATCAGGCAGTCTGCCTGACGCTTTTCACCAATAATAACAGTTTTGTTTGTCACATAAAATTGCATTCCCCTAGCCCTTTAGCACAGGATATCATAAAGCATCTAGCTTTCGAAATCCGAGACAAATCGTCCACTTCTGTTGCATTCCAAGCAAAGCAACCTCAGGATCGTCAGTAATGCACAGGCCAAGACTAGTACCAGACGGACGGCTCGCACCCTTTGCTGAAAAAAAACTGTCATTTCCACCTCCGATGAGGAATATGTACCAAGGCACATCGGCGGTTCTGCTGAAGAAATGGCAAGCGAGTTGAGATGATCTCGTCGCGAGCATATAGCGCGCGATCAAGCAATGTTTCGGCGAGTGGTCCTCGCGCTTGCGTAGCACGAGGCCATGCGAAGTCATGCTGAGCTGTCACTTAAAATTGTATTCCCTTAACCCATTAGTACATGATATCATAGAGCATCTAGCTCTACCTTAGCTCTACCTTAGCAGACAGCTCTACCTTAGCACCCGTAATTACCCGTACATCGATGAACATGTGCCTGTGTCCTAGTTGCCGAGCACCACACACTGCACGCCACATTTCGATCTGATCACACATTCAATCACAAACCCGCTGAATGCATTTGAGATGCAGGTGGTGAGATACTGTGCTGCGTCACACGCTCACATCTGAGCCTCAGTCTGAGCCTCTGGTCTCACTGAGCCTCAGCTGTGCCTGTCAAAAGGGGCCTACGGCGGTCTCCAACCAATAGCTCAACTGACGAACTAGCATCTGACGAAACGTGTTGGGCAAATTGACGTATACGGACCCATGCGGTAATCAGCCCCCGGAGGTTCCCTATGCCGGAACGTATCAGCCTTGACACATCCTGTCATTCTGCAGTTTAAAAACAGATCACCAAGTAGCAATGCTGCACCTGGCAACGGAAGAATTCCGAATAATCCGTGAGGTTCATATTGGTAAACAGTCTCGGATCTTACGTGTGACGTTTTTAGTGCACTGGGATGCAGTCAACCGGGTGGCAACTTCCCACCGAGCCATTTGATTTTTCCACTCACTCGTGCGCTTTTGGCTTCCCTTCCCTTCCATTGACTTTCCTGCCTCTCCCATCCATCTCGTCATTCTTCGCAAAGGTGCCTGTTTTGCAGCATAGGTGCTCTTTTTACCGGTTTTCCCCACACAGGGTTCATTCACTAAACGCGTTTTGTCCCCATATGTGTAGATTTCTGAAAATTATTGGGAGGGCACAATGCATGAAGGAAATGTTCAGGCTCAAGTGGATAGGGGGAGGGCTTACCACACATGATTCCATGAAGTTTAAATTATTGGGAGGGCAAAGCCAGCACTGGGTGAGGGAGGCAAGTTCCCTCCCAAAAAGCTTACAGAGCTACACCCCTGCTTGTACCACTCCGTGTTAATTAGAATATCAGGCCGAGAGTCAATCTGGCGGTCAGCCGGCCGCCGGCTGGCTGCCGCGGGCGATGGCTGACCTTTCTTTGGCGGCGGCTCGTCGTCGGCGCGGTCATCTCCCAAGATGGCGTTGACGCTGAACTTGAGGCGCGGCCGGCGCTTCTCCGGCGGCGGCTGGTCGAAGGGCGGGCTGTCGGCCAGCAGGAGGGGCGGTCGCGCCGGCACCGGACACAGCAGGTGAGGCGCGCGGGCGCGCAGCAGGTGGTCAGTGGTGTAGACGGCCGCCGGCGCGCCGGCCGCCACCAGCCGCGACTGGCTGAGCGACGCGTAGAAGCTGGACAGCGGGCTGGGGTACATGGCGCCGGCGGCGGACTCGTGTGACGGCCGCGGGGGTGGGCGGCGCCGCGCCGAGCGTGCGTCGCGTGACGCGCTGTGACGCGCTGCGGCCCGCTCCGGCCTCCGCGATCGCCGCGCCGCGATTGAAAACATGAATACATGAAGCCGTTATTGGGGCCCGTATCGCGATTCATCCGCCGCTTGTCGCCGGAGATACCCCACCTCTCGACCAATGGGCGCGGCGCCAGCTGCGGCGCCGGCCGCTGATTGGCCGCCGGCCGGCCGGCCCGGCCGGGAATGGGTGCTCGGTGCAGCCGAGCATGGACAATCGGCGAATTATTGGGTCGGCCGATCGGCGCTGCAGTTGACACGCTCGTTTTGTCGGCCCCGCAATCAGAAAATAATAAAAGGTCGAGATTAATACGCGGCTGCCGGGCGGGCGGCTCCCAACTGGTAGCGCGGCCGCGGGCCTGTTCCGTTCGCCGCTGGGCTGTTGGCTAGCCACTGTGGCTGGCTCAGTGGTCAGAAGCCTCGCCACTGGGCTGCCTGCGCAGACTGTGGCTGGCTCAGTGGTCAGAAGCCTCGCCACTGTGGCTGGCTCAGTGGTCAGAAGCCTCGCCACTGGGCTGCAGGCGCAGACTGTGGCTGGCTCAGTGGTCAGAAGCCTCGCCACTGTGGCTGGCTCAGTGGTCAGAAGCCTCCCCACTGGGTTGCCGGCTCAGTGGTCACAAGCCGAGCAGCCAGCTCCCACCCGGGCCCAGCGGGCTCTTGAGCAGTCGCCGACTGCGTTACGATGCAGTACGAGCTGGTGCTGTTATGTGCAGCATGCGCCCTGTTGCGCTTACACAGGATTATGTACAGCCGGCCCCGCTGAAGTGTGTGTGTGTTTTTTTCAGCGAGTGGAGACCGGCCGAGCGGAGGCGACGTTAACAGGCCACGGAAGAGTTCCAAACTGATGTGGAGCGTCGGGGCGGGGATGGTCGAGTGGTTAAGGTGTCGGGCTATGGGCACCAAAGGTCCCGGGTTCGACTCTAGCGCCACTCAGGACGTTTCCCAATCCCGCGGCCCACCGGCGAAACAGTGTGGGTGGCGCCATTAGCCGTGAATGTGCATAAAGTGTGTCGTGAGCCAACCAATAAATAAACAAACAAAGATGTGGAGCGTCGAAATGGGATATAAAAGGAAACTGAGCAAAGCAGCCAATTGCTCGCCTGGCTGTGCCGAACTGTGGGTGTTCGAAGGCAAGGCTGGTCATCTCTCGCCAACTAAGGGGCGGGGGTTGCCCAGGTCCCAATATTTTCAGATTGAATAAAGAAAACGATAAATATGTATTAGCACGGTACAAAAACAGGAGGGGTCCGGACCCCTTCCTCCTCACCCCCACCCCCTGTCCAAGCCGGAATCTCCAATCATGTTCTAAAGCATAACGTACGATGCACAATGGGCTACAAGACAAATAGTCAAGGTTCTTTTACCACAATGTAGCATTGTCGAAGGTGAAGTCTTCTGCCGAAGTCTTCTGCCGACAGGCCATTTCGTCCACGCGTAAACAAACAGAATGGAAAACATTGAGCGGTTAATCGGTAACCATTCCGCATACCGATAGAACTAGTCGTAGATATCGGTCCCACGTTAAATTTGTCCCACAAATGGACCTGGATCAGAATAAAGATTAATATCACGGCTTTTCATTGCAGCAAGAGTTAAATTCGATGCGGACTCCAACTTCCTAAACAATACGTTTAGTTTTTCGTGAAGGTGTGAATTAGGAAAACACTGATGAAATGTGAATTTATCAATACGAAAATTAATCCAACACCGATTCAGCAGAAACAAGGAGTAATTGGCTAGTATGCTTGCTCATTGGTTGGTTCAAGCATTTTTATATTTTTTTTTATTATGGCCCCCCCCCCTTTTTTTTCCGGGGGGGGGCGGGTTTGGGAAATGTATTTGGTTAGTATGCTGCTCGCTGGTAAGCTAGTTGTTAGTTTTCGCTAGCTTCTCTGAAGGCAAAAGTAATAAAATAGATTTAGTCTTCATTGTATTTTTTTTCAGTAGTGGAGTCGCTGCCCGAGTATCACGTTCTAAAGTTCAAAATGAATGGCATTGCTACCGCAAATTACTGTGCGAAAATTAATATTCAGACTGTACCGCCACACCTTTTTCCAAGCGTCCCTATGCCCGTATGTGTCATATCAGGGAGGAAATAAGCATAATCGCGGTGCCAGAAAAGACTTCCACCGGTATTCTGTGCAGGTGTCTGCTTTCAAGTTTCAAGAATGTTATCTAGAGACTTACATAGGGGTTTCACTACCTCTAAAGCGATTGCAATGCTATGATTACGTAATGCTACGTAATGCTACACCATATTTACATATTAATATACTACACACATTGCTGGGCGTGTGTGTATATGAGTTGGTCTATCTGTGATTCACCTCTAAAAACATACATACAATTAAAGTTCAATTAAACTACATGTACGTGAGATCGGTTAAAAAAACTGACAAACCGATTGAAGCTTAGTCGATTTAAATTGTAAAATAAATGGGAGATTCCTAAGTAGTACTTTGAGACGAACGTTTACCATTGCTAGCACATGGGAAAGGAGGACACGAAAGATAAATAATTTTTAAAAGATTGATCAACAAATTTTCGGTATAGTGACCATATTTCGGCGAACCATGGGTCGCAGCGACATGAAACTGACACACTATGGTTGTGAATTGAACACGGAATCTTGTCGGTTCCATTCCTTCCATCTGCTCGTCTCACATGACTTCTGCAGGGATGAAAATGAATTTTGCTGATCTGTGACATTTATTCCTGTTTCGGGCCAGATCTTGTCTCAACCATTGCCAGATCTTGCCTTGCTTTCTCCAACAATTAAGAGCACCTTTTCGCCACCGGATTGAACAGTTTCCAGTGGCAGAAGTATTCGTATTTACTGACATAAAATGTTATATGGAACACACAGGCATCATTGATCATGAAGTATACCGTAACGGTAAGCCGACAGTGATATTTGGCATTTGTGCAGCGTAAATCATCAAATTCAGCACATTTACAATACACCATGTCCATCGCCATCAATCAGAAAAAAGTGAAAGGCCTGAGAGCAGCTCATCACATACTCGCTCAACACACCCCCTCCTAGGGGAAGCTCTGCACCCTGGCGACATCACGTGTCGACTCCATTGCGCGGTGAGGCCCAGCCGGTCATTGTTCCGCCGGTTTGATGTTGCATTTGAACTACTCAGTGTTTTCAAATGCAATATTGAGCCGGTGGATGAAAAAGGGAACGATCTGAAAGGGAAAGACGAAAGGGATAGACCTTAGCAGTTGTAATATCCTTGTTTTCTGTGGTGGAGCGCATGCTCACTTGAAGTGCAGACGTCCGACTGAGACGAGGCTACAGTACGGCCGAAACAGACTAGTGATGTTGCTGTATGTTTTTGGGCATGCTGAACAACAACCATCCCATCTCATTTACTGACATTGGAAATTGTTATGGATTTGCTGCTTATACTCGGGCTGTTCGGTAACAATGTGCTATGCAAAGCATACACTTCCAAAAGGTTGGTTCAAATCTAAAGTAAATGCTTCAGTTGTCTCTATTATGTGGTATTGCATTTCTACTTATGCGCCTGCAACACAGCAGAACTGAACGGAAACAAAAAAATAATAAATGTCGCCACCGTCGTTATCAATAACAGAAGGCAACACGATTGTATACCTGAGGTCGTTCGCGACCTTGACCGGTTCGGAGCCGTGCAACTGGTTACGTGCCGCAGAACGACACTGGTGCACAAGCAGGGTTGTCCACTTTGCACGCGCTGAGAAAGGACCGCAATCACTGGCCTTCCCCACCCCAGCCCCCACAAATACCGAAGCTTAAGCATTGGGCCTATTGGCGTACACTATATAAAATGGCTTTCGAGACAGCTTTTGCCATCGAATGGGCCATTTTCTCCCTCCCCTCCCGAATCAGTTTAGCAAAGTGACACCCATATGCACAAGGTCTTCGTTAGGCGCGCCTTAGATACATGTTACCAAATTTTAACTGAACGCAGTTGTAGTTCTCCTATTTGGACGAGACAATCTGATCTGATTAGGGCGTCACCTATCAACACGGAGACGCGCAGACGGCAGCTGGCGTACAGTGGGAGACGGCAGCTGGCGTACAGTGGGAGATGGCAGCTGGCGTACAGTGGGAGACGGCAGCTGGCGTACGGCAGCTGGCGTGCAGTGGCTGACGGCAGCTGGCGTACAGTGGGAGACGGCAGCTGGCGTGCAGTGGGAGACGGCAGCTGGCGTGCAGTGGCTGACGGCAGCTGGCGTACAGTGGGAGACGGCAGCTGGCGTGCAGTGGCTGACGGCAGCTGGCGTACAGTGGGAGACGGCAGCTGGCGTACAGTGGGAGACGGCAGCTGGCGTACAGTGGGAGACGGCAGCTGGCGTACAGTGGGAGACGGCAGCTGGCGTACAGTGGGAGACGGCAGCTGGCGTACAGTGGGAGACGGCAGCTGGCGTGCAGTGGCTGACGGCAGCTGGCGTACAGTGGGAGACGGCAGCTGGCGTACAGTGGGAGACGGCAGCTGGCGTGCAGTGGGAGACGACGGCTGGCTTACAGTGACAAACGGGAATATAGCACAACGTGAGGCAGGACATACGAAACAGTACAGTGTGTTGTCGTCGTCCTCAAGAGAGCATTGTGCTCTGAGCCTGGGTAAAGGAAGTAATATCTTTAGGTGTGAATGTATACTGTTGATAGTAATGTATAATGCAATGTAAAAAAAAAAAAAAAAAAAAAAAAAAAAAAAAAAAAACAAAAAGGGCCCTTTTTTTTTTCCTCTTTAAACAAAAAAAATCGCCCCCCCAAACTGTCAAAGAGCCCTCCCTGTAAGACAAAGGCCCATTAAATGATTGTTTTTTTTTTTTTTAATTTTTTTTTTTTTTTTCTTAAAATTTTTTTTTTTGGGTGTTTTTTTTTTTTTTTTCCTCCCTTTTTGGAAAAAAAATGTAATGCATACAGATGCGTAGTGTGCATGCCTGTTCTTTGCATGGCTTTAGGTGGCACATGCATTTTCATACGTGGGTATTGCGTACTTGTGTACGGACGCGACTCATTGTATGTATTTAATTTCACGGATTTAAGTTCATTGTTTTTTTCTCGCACGTTTGGGCGTATGTAGCGACTGCGTATGCGCCTGCAATGCCACTGACGCCCATTCATGAAACGTTTCTAATCATCCCGCAGTGTCCTGAAATTACAGAATTCTGGTGGGAAGCAACGCATAATTGGGCAGTATTATGCGCTGTAGAACGCAAAATTTGGACGTCATCGATGCCAGGTAGAAAGGAAACTACTAGTTCCACCAAATCCGATTCTCATCACTACTAAAATATATTAGTACCAGTAATTTTGCTTTTGTGTAGTTGACAGGATTTGATTATAAATCTTATCGTCACATTTTGTCACATATTTCAACGCCAGGGCTTTCGACTTTCCCATCTGATAACGCCCACTATAGGAAATCTGAATGTCAGTAACCTGTCGTCTCATAACTTCCCCATCGACACCTTCTAGCAGCATTCCTTCACTGAGTATACAGCTTTCAAGTATAAAATAGCCGGCTCGTCGCTGTATCAATATGCCCCATTGTTTGGCTGAACGTTTGTAGCATCACATATCTTCCGTCGACAACCGGGCACAAATCCTTCCATATATCTCGAGACCCGTTTGGACAGAATTCCAGCTCCATTGACATTCCAGTGTGTTCGTTTTTCACTGGAGTCCCAATTTCAAGCCATCAAATGCAGAGACTGTTTTTCAACTCGGGCCGGACCGTTTACTCTCGCCACAACTCATTCAGATATCAATTTAAAACTCGTGATGCTCACATCACTTTTATCTTCTCCATTTCGTCATCAAATAAAAGTAACGACTGCTGATTTGTCTCCGTCTATAGTGGGGCTATTGAATGTCAGCGGCAGCTGACGCCACCATTTTGGACGCAGGCGGACGCGCCAAAAAAAGCCGGCGTGGCGCCGGCGGCGGCGGCGGCGGCGGCGGCGGCGGGAGGCGGTGGCGGGAGGCGGTGGCGGGAGGCGGTGGCGGGAGGCCGGCCAGCGGCCATCCCTGTGTCCGGGCGGACGGCCGGTGCCGGTGCCGGTATCCAGGTCAATAGCGCTCTGAGTGGAATCGTGGGAGCCGGAGCAGCCGCGATGCCACTCGACACGCGTGCCGCCGCCGCCGGTCCACGGTGCGGCCGGATCCATCCTCGGGGAGCATTAACACGCCCATATGAGCCTTATTGTTTAGGAGATGAGATGAGGCAAACTCAAGCGGGACGGCTGTTCGAAACTGCGACGTGTAGCGGGTCTGCTTTCACTGAACACACTCCGACCACACCATCCAGCTTTCCACCGGCGCTTCGCGTAGCATTCTGCATGCGCCTCTACGCCATTTACACCGACTGCACCGATGAGAACTACACTAAACGTGTTCACTGGACTCACTCGGCGGGGAGCGCCGGCAGCCAGATATTAACCAGCCAGCCCCGAAGGGTTTCAATTTAGTCGACAAAGTGGCCGATTTAGCGGCACGCGGCGGCGCGAGGGTGCCCGGCCGCGTCCCCCGCCGGCGCACGGGGCGGCGGCGGGCGCCATCAGCATTCAGCGCGCAGTGTCGGTGCCATGCCGGCGCCGCGTCCGCCGACCAGAAATAATCATCGGACGCCATCCGATTCGGCGAAATAAATCCCGGCTGCAGCCGCTCCTGACGCGTCAATATTGGCTGGTTTGACAGGTGCTTTAATCAATGATGGCGGCCCGGCGGCCCGCATTGTCTCCAGTCATGACCGGCCGGATCCCGCCCGCCTGGAGGCTCACGTCTCCGCGGTCGGCTGCGACGACTCGCGTCAGGAGACGTCCACGTGGACGGAGGCTCTTAAGATCAAACTTGAACGCACTTCAGGGAAATGTTTGAATTTAACAGAAATGATGCAATTAAAGGTCATCAATTCAAAATTAAAGTTAACCAAAGCAGGACAAGGTTAAGACAGTTTTTCCTCACCAACAGGGTAGCAGAATACTGGAACCAGCTGCCAGAAATCATTGTCAGTAGCAGCACACTGAGCATCTTTAAAACTAGCATAGACAATCATTAAAAGAATAGAGGGCTTGCTTTTCAATATTCCAGCGAGGGCTGATCGACGAATTTGGTGGGCAACTGGTTGAGTATTCAAAGTGCAACCAAGAAGGGCCCTTGTGGCTCATAGTTGCACTGGTCTTTTTATGTCTTTAGGAAGGTTTACTGGATTTAAAAAAGCATGATTCTTAGGTCCCACTTTCGCCAAGATAAAATTAGTTGCGGGGATCTTCTTAAGGTCGGCTAACCCCCCAAATTTCCCAACCCCCCACAAACTTTATGGCTGCGCCTTACCGTGATAAATTACAACCAATAAACAAACAAAACAAACAAGATAACATTAGCTGATGGTTTTGAGGAACATTCTTAGACCGTGGACAAAGGTGAATCTAGCCAACTATCTGTGGGAGGAAATCAGCGGGGGCAAGTGCCCAAGAGAACGACCAAGTAGTTTATCGAGCCAAAGAATCTACCCAACTCCCCGAAACAACTTGTCAGATTTGGAGCGATAATCAGGGTGAAGTTGAAACCGGCATAACCGATTCAATCAAATCTGTCGAAAATTGAAGAAAATTGAACGCAAATGGTTCAATGTGATTATCTCGGTCAGTTTCACAAACATCTATAAGATCATCCCCAGATCAAAGATAAAGCTGTCCTTATGTCTTTATAGCTGATGATGGCCGCCCAGATTTCGATGCAATACAACCTCGAATTACGCCAAGAATGGTCATAAAAATGGCTCCTACTTGGCATGCCTGCTTTCAGCATGTTCGTAGACCCACTACAACTGCAGTTAGATAGATGCACGGGTGTTGCTTCCTAGTCCCAGAAGCCATCATCCTCGAACATTCATGATAGCTCCTGCAAAATTTTAGGAGCTTTAACATTAGCTTGATGGTGTACCTCATGAAGAAACGATGTACAATTAGCACAGTTCCCAACACATCCAAATATTTTCGGAAAAGTCACGCTTAGTGTTATTTTGTGACATTATGTATATTGCATCATGCGTTTAATTGCCTTTCATAAACTACTGCATATCAATAATGAGGGCACAAGGGGGCAGTGAACTTTGCCCTATTAAAGGCCAATGAAAGATGTATGATATTTGATGACGATCGAAAGGGAAGCACGAGCGTGTTCACATCCCATGTATACCGTACAGAAGTTCGTCTGACGTGTATACCGTACAGAAGTTCATCTGACGTGTATACCGTACAGAAGTTCATCTGACGTGTATACCGTACAGAAGTTCATCTGACGTGTATACCGTACAGAAGTTCATCTGACGTGTATGCCGTACAGAAGTTCATCTGACGTTATACTACAAGTCACTGACGTGTATACCGTAAAATTCATCTGGGGTGACCGTACAGAAGTTCATCTGACGTGTATGCCGTACAGAAGTTCATCTGACGTGTTTGAATCGGTGGGACCCCACCGTAACGTGTTTAAAACCGAACTGACATGTTATCACTTTTTGCTTCAACGCTTCGCATTTTTTCCACTCAGTCAGGTGTACCCCTTTTCACTTGCATTTTTAGCAATTGCTGTCCCAATGTTCTTCATCAAGTGCTCTTAACCCGCCATGGCCAATTCGGGGTGTTTTTCGCCCACCCAAAGGACGAAAATTTGCAAACATTCGAGAACGCACAAACATTTTAGCACATTTGCAATGCCTCGGCTTACATCAATTATACACCTTTATGCAAAAGAAAACATTCGAAGGAACCTTAGGTCAGGTGTGAGTGACATCATAGTAACTCCGATGACATTTGGCCGAACTGAAGAGCATATGGAATCCTTCTTCAAGAATCGAACGGTAAAGATATAAATAATTTATCGGAGCCAAATGACGGAAAATACATCGTACAATGAATTGCTACCTCATAATTTTGTAACATGACTTCATGCTAGGCGCGCTGTCAGGGGAAGGCAGAGGGAGCCTTGCTCCCCTTAACGTGGCCTGTGGCCCGCTTGAGACGCTCATGATTTACATGGGAGTCAATGGTGCACCGTAAAATAGTCCACTTCTCTAACAGCAGCTTCGGTACCCACTGGCAGTCCAACAATCCGCTAGGAAAAAAGCAGCGACTTCTTTACGAGTGCTGAAAGGTCGTGCATGGTCGTGACGCGTTGCATGCATGTGTTGTACGCCGTACCATATGTTCGTACGGCGTCTAACACAGCTACACAGCCATAAAGAGGTCATTCGCGACATCGATTGTGGGTGTTTAGACACGTGGGCTGGCTACATGGACTCACATCACAAGCCATGACCCGGCACTCCCATCCCACCCCTCAACTTGCAACCGCAGTCTGCTCCTGTGGCGAGCGGCTGGGGGAGGCGAGATACACCGGCCGCCCAACAGTGGGGGCGAGATACACCGGCCGCCCAACAGTGGGGGCGAGCGGCCAGGGGCGGATACACTGGCCGCCCAACAGTGGGGGCGGGAGGCCAGGGAGATACACCGGCCGCCCAACAGTGGGGGCGAGAGGCCAGGGGCGAGATACACCGGCCGCCCAACAGTGGGGGCGAGAGGCCAGGGGGCGAGATACACCGGCCGCCCAACAGTGGGGGCGAGAGGCCAGGGGGCGAGATACGCCGGCCGCCCAACAGTGGGGGCGAGAGGCCGGAGGGGGCGAGATACACCGGCTACCCGCCAGTGGGGGCGAGGGCCAGCGGACGCGTGTGGGGGGGCGAGACACACCGGCTCCCAACAGTGGGGACGAGAGGCCAGGGGGCGAGATACACCGGCCGCCCAACAGTGGGGGCGAGATACACCGGCTCCCAACAGTGGGGACGAGAGGCCAGGGGGCGAGATACGCCGGCCGCCCAACAGTGGGGACGAGTTACACCGGCCGCCCAACAGTGGGGGCGAGAGGCCAGGGCGATACGTCGGCCCCCAACAGTGGGGGCGAGAGGCCGGAGGGGGCGAGATACACCGGCTACCCGCCAGTGGGGGCGAGGGCCAGCGGACGCGGGCGGGGGGCGAGATACACCGGCCGCCCAACAGTGGGGGCGCGGGAGCAGCGACGCCACAGGAGTGGACACAGCAACAGGTGTGACGGGTAGCAGTCGGCTGGCTTAAGGACTGTCCACACCCAGCGTAATCTCGACGCAGAAAAAGGCCAGCGCACTGACGGACGAGGCGTGATCCCAACGCACATGTCGAGACATGTTGCAACTTACAAGCCGAAAAAGCCGCAGTCGATGTGGCCCCAATCCGCCGAAGATCAGCAAATATGGCGACCGCAGTTTATCCAGAGCAGTCTGTCGACCTTGCGTCAAGGCCGCTGGTGCGCCGAGCGGAAAAGGTTGAGAAAACCCAACTTTGTCCGCTCGGAAATCGCCAGCGTTTTGTAGGACTCGGCAGACAGCTGACACAAGGCCGGCGCAGTGGCAGAATCGGAAGGCTCATTGGGCCCCATGCTAACTGTCCGCTGGCTTTGCGTCGATTCCGACAGTGCGTTCAGATTACGCTGAGTGTGAACAGTCCTTTACTGTGAGAATAACACTACTTCACAATGCGGACATTGCTTATCAGCGTCAGGGTAGAAGCATCTGAAGACAGTCAAATTCATTCAGACCGCCCACGCGAGCACAGCCATGTCTCGTCGTGTCGTGTCACTGGCACAAACGCAAGCGATCACTCTGCTGTGTGAGCCCACTGACACATAAAGCGACGAGGAACCAAGCACGAACAGCACAGTAGCTGCCCGACGGTGAGGAGGATCGCATGCATCAATACTCGTAGGAGGCTGTGGAGGGACGACAACGCCAGCGAGTCGCCTTGCTAGCGGAGGCCGGTGCTGACTCGGTCTCGGCGCAAGCTGCAGGGGGCCGAATTTCGGCAGCAGACTCTGAGCCACGTCAGACCACACACCATCCGCGACGCCCGGAAGCAGGTCGTGGCTGTGGAAGTGGGAGTCGTCGGCCAAGCCGCAGCCCACGCGCCGGTGCCGTGACGTGAAGTGACGTGACGTGACGTGACATTGTGGCGGAGCGAGCCAGCCTGCACGGCGCGAGAGACGTCGCCCCTCAGGTGGCTGCGCTGAAACTGTTGATCACGGACGACGCAGTTATGGAGATCACTGCACTAACCAACATCAAGCTCCAGTAGCAGCTCCAGCAGCGGCAGCAGCAGCACACGAGGGCCGGCAGCACCAGGAAGTGACGCCGTACGCTTGCTTATCAATCCGTTACCCACCCCAGGATGTGCACCTACCTGAGACTGTCTGCTGCGTGGCTTTTATAGCCGTCTCACGGTGCGGCAGCTATTCGACATCAGCGCGGGACCCGCCGCGTTCAAGGCGACGATAAGCGGCGGCGCCCCGTCACCATCCAGCAATCGCGATTTACCACAGCCATACCATAGCCCATGATTCCTATACCATAGCCTCGAACCGTCCGCCACATGTGTAAACCATGTCTCTGTGCCATCCAGCCGGAGCAGCCGGAGCAGTCACCGCTCAACGCGTGTGCACTTTGACAACGTGCCAGACATGCTGAAGTCAGCGGTCCGGGAGGTGGTCCTGGATGAAATGTGACGGTGAGGCGGTTCTTCTGCTCCGTGGCGCTGGTCGGTGGCCTGCTGGCTGACCGCCTAGCCGTAGTCGGCACCATCAACGGCAGGCTCCTCCGTAAGGAGCTGGCGGAGGTGAAGGTGCCGGGGATATCGACTAAACACCAGGCTCCCCTCGCCGAGATTGTGCCTTAATATAGCGCGGCAGATACGAGTGAGTGGACGTCACGGACGCTATGATCAAGGCGTACACGGCATAGCCCACTTTGCGTCGATGCCCTACCAAATTTTCTTCCTGATTGAGCATACCTTATTTTTACCGTTTAACATTTGAATAATTCAGAGAAAAATGATTGCTGGATATAATTTCCCATTATTATTTTTTTGTATCTGATCTTGGTCAACGAAGTCACATTTAGTCAGAAAGAATCTTCAAAATATGTTTCGTTGTCGTTTAGCCCAAAACCATGTTCTTACTTTCGAATCACGCAAATTGAGTTAGTAGAGCTTCATATACCCATGATTTAGTCCCATTTGACATTGATTTTTGACCTCATAAAGAAACTCACTGGTTTTTGTGTTAAGCCCACTTGACCAAAACTACCGCTTAACTTTGAACCTATTATAATCTGTTGAGTGTTTTCTGAGCTATCGCATCTCATTGTTTACACCTATTTGACCTTGATCTTTGACCTAAAAACAATGTTCTGTTCATTTATTTGGGTCGTACCCCAATCACTACAGCTCAGTTCTTGATCCACACAAATCGTACGAGTGGAATTTGAGACTTACTACCCAATACTTTTAACAATTTTTGACCTTGGTCTATGACCTGTGATTACCATACCATACCATTCATATGACCATATGAACACCAATTACCATTCTGCACTTCCTATATCACATGTGTGATGTCCGTTTGCCGTATGGACAGTGCTATATTTAACTAACACGAACTTCGGTGTCGTTGGAGTAGAAGTATGGAAAACATTGGATCTTTGACCTTGACCTGTGATCATATACGCCATCTGAAATGACAAATGCGTATGCACTAAGATGGCACTACCCAGCGCTACCACCTACATTTTTTTAACGGGCATAGCCACTCCTGCCATAGCTTGCGGAGGAGCTCTCTGGTAAATGTGCACCGCCGGAGGCAATTGGTCAGTCAGGGCTAATCTCTGTTCGAAGAAAGTAGTTCGCGTCGGCATTTCCACTAGTGGGCAACTGCCAACAGCGTTTCAAGCTCGAATACAGCATTTCAAGTTTCATTTTCACACTCAAAGCCAGATCTGCTCTAACGTTCATCACAGTGTCTCTCCTGCAGTCATGGATCTCTGTTCAAAGAGATTGGTTTGCGACTTGCGATGGCGGCGTGTCTGCGAGTGGGATGTTAATCAGCATCGACCTCGCACCCATGTGCTCCGGGTGGCAGATGGTTAAATTGCCCGGTCTATGTCCAGAGATCACAGGACCAATGTGACGGAGAGACGACCATTTTCATGTCTGGCTTGGGAATGTCACTTGGTGAGCATATCGCAGTAGAAATCACCTCAGCTCTGCATACATTATCGAAAGCGCTTGGCTGTGTAGGCACTGAAGGCAACGCGCCTTAGAGTGATCGACACGGAGATTCGGTTGCACTGTGCTTAACACTTGTCTTCACTCGCCCGGCGCCCCTTGTATACGCCCCTTTAATTTTGAAGTTAGGCAATCATGGGTGCACCTTACTACCCACCAGTGGATACCAGAGGTGGGGAAACGTTTTGGACCGAAAGCATAATCAGAGAGCCCGGTCAAGACTGGTGGCATTTTGGCCGGTCTTTGCAATACATGTCGGTCTTTCACCGGTCTGCCAGCTCACGACATATAATTTTAATCAAACTGCCTAAGGAGCCTAATGATGATCATCGGCATGCGGCTGATGTGAAATGTGTTCAATAACGAGGCAAGGAAAAAAGCAAGCTTTCCCTGATAAAATCATGCTTTCTATAATGTCAGGCTTCCACAGTTAACAGCAAAATACCAAAACAATTCATCTCCTAAAATGCAGGTCTTAAGAGTTGTATTCTTAGACAAAAACTGCAAATTTGCAGCGATGACCATTCATTCCTGTTTTAATAATCTGTAACACTCCGTCCACAACGTGGAAGATTTTAATCATTCTATTAATAGACTCACTATTCAAAAAGGCGTAAAATAACCTTATGTTCATAATAAAACAAGGAAATAGATCCAATTTCGCACTGTATATATTTCGGCCACGCGCCTTTCTCAACAGTAAACATTTTGTTCCACAAGCCACAAAAACACACAAGCCAAGTGCACCTCGTGCCACCGCACAGTGAATCGCCTTCATTTTACATATCACAATATCTACATACTCGTAAAAAACATACACATTAACATAAGCCCCCCTCAAGGTGCATGATCCGTGTGTGCATGCATGTGTCAAATTGAGACCCAGGTGTGTGTGCGTGTCTGTGTGTGGATGCGGTTATGTGTTGCATATGTGCTTGCCTTAGGCGGTGTAAGGAACCGGCTTTATCAGGGTCCAGGATGCCGTCGTTGTATTTAATGAAGGCTTTTTGTTCTCTATTTGTTAATCTCTATTGATTCGCTGATTTTGAGCTCCGCTACATCTTTGCAGATTTGCAGAGTGGATATGCTGAGTGTTTTAAAGTCGAAAGTGCTGCTCGCGTGGGTGATTTTGAAGTGTTTGCTAAATGGAGTGCTAACGGTTATATTTTAGCGTCTCTTAAATGCTAATTAAATCTGTCCCTCACCTTGCGTTTTGCTTCCCCTATATGTGTGATGCCCAATGGCTGGCATAAATGGCATGCTATGAGGTAGATGGTGTTCCGTGTGTGGCATCTGCTTTGAAGTCCTGCCAGACAACAGTGACACTTTTTTGCTCTCAGCAGGACATAGGCGTGGGCAGAGAGAGACGCTAAAAATAAAACCGCTAACACTCAATTTGACGAACACTTCAAAATCACTCACGCGAGCGGCACTTTCGACTCTAAAACACTCAGCATATCCACTCTGCAAGTCTGCAAAGATGTAGTAGAACTCAAAATCAGCGAATCAAAAGAGATTAGGAACAAAAAGCCTCCATTAAATACAATGACGGCATCCTGGACCCTGATAAAACCGGTTCCTTACACCGCCTAAGGCAAGCACATATGCAACACATAACCGCATCCACACACAGACATGCACACACACCTGTCTCATGTTGACACATGCATGCACACACGGATCATGCACCTTGAGGGGGGCTTATGTTAATGTGTATGTTTTTTTACGAGTAGCTAGATATTGTGATATGTAAAATGAAGGCGATTCGCTGTGCGGTGGTACTAGGTGCACTTGGCGTGTCTTTTTGTGGCTTGTGTAACAAAATGTTTACTGTTGAGAAAGGCCCGTGGCCGAAATATATACAGTGCGAATTTGGATCTATTTCTTTGTTTTATTATGAGCATAAGGTTATTTTACGCATTTTTCTCACTCATAATCATGCTCAATGCTGTACTGCACCTAATCACACTATGCAAAACTTAACTTTCTTCACTCTTCAAACTTCGCATTACATATTCTGCAGCCCATGCATTGCCTTGATTACTTGTCCTACAATCAGAGATTGCGTCGTTTAGTATCATCTTCAGGCTAAACTTGATACTGAGGACTTTGTGTTAGCTGTAAGGTTACATACGAAATCAAGTAATGAATCATTAATGCACGCGTTGACACTAGAAACAAACTTTGAGAGCATCATGCATGTGAGAAATTGATGACAACCAAACCCGAACCACAATAAATATTTCCATTTAATTAGTGCTATCGTCATTCAAGGTTTGCTTAATTACATATAGCATGAAAAACAGATAGCAATGCTCGATCATTCTCTTCTGCCTTTGTTAGCCCATTGAATGCAGCCGGTGCAAACATGACTGTCAATTTTGGACTTCGGTAGTGTGACCTGATGTAAACGTACTTGTTTAAAGGTACGTCATGTAACCGTGTGTAAAACATATGACTCCGAACATGTTATATCAACATGGGTTTCAAATTGCGCCATCCAACCACATTGAAATGGGTTGGAAAATGTGCCTTCCAGACGGGTGCCCATGACATTTCCTTAATTCGCTCCTACATTTTACAGACAACTTCTTGGCTGCTGGATATTCTGACGCTTGGACATTCTGACCTCGGCAACACCCAATTTCTTCCAAGATTTGCCGTAATTACGCCACTAATGGCCAAGCAATAATAGCCGTATCTCAAGCTTCCATTCTCGCATGTGATGCTGATAAGTACGTGGCGTCATGAGATGAAGGGACGAAAAATGTGATTCTACAAATGTGCATGTAGCTCGTCATAAGTAGACTGATAAAGTGCAAAGAAATCAAAACCATAACTAAATCATTTCAATTCATAAACAAACGACCGTATTTCGTAGCGAGACTGTCCACAATGTGCACCATGTGTAGCTGTCATACTTCACCAGCCGTTTCGCCAGCAGCTGAGCCAGACGCGGGCGTGCCGATGCTGCTACGCTGCCTTCTTTTCAGCCAGCCTTGTTTAGTGATGATATCGGTGTATGGTGGTTGTCGCAGTGTCGGTTTGTAGCAATACCAATAACTGGTACGTGTTCGAGTTCATTCCTGTGCAGCGTAGTCGGGCCTCGACCGGGCTTGGTCACACGAGGCCGGCCGATGCCGGTCTCCGGCCCCAAACTTCTTGGTATTTGCCACCTCTTGTGGGCACCGTAGCGCCCATGAATGGTGTCTCAGCCTCCGCAACCATTGTACGTGCCAAAACCGCTACATGATTTAGCTACGAGAGGGCGAAGCCCGGGAGATGCCACTCCCGTGTGCCTGCAGCTTCAAAGGTGTACTTAGCACTTCATAGGTTCTGTGACGCCCTCAAAGGATGGGCACCTTCCGGAAGGATGCGCTGAGGGGCCTACTGACCCCCGCCCTCAATCAATGATTGAGGGCGGGGCCACCTTCGAATCAGACATAAGTTTAACCATCCGGCCTATTGGCACTAACTAGGTACTTTTTATGCTTTCTATCTAGGTAACTTTTTGATGCTTTCTCGGCATTAAAAAGTTAATTTGCCCCCATCCCTAAGCACTTCTATAAAACAACTTTCGTAGACTTTCCAGTTATTTCTGAAAACGGACATACCAAAAGCATCCATGTTTTATTTTGGGGATGAAAAAAAACTATCCTTTGACTTCCTGATACTTCAGAACAAAGAAACAAAGAAAACCGTGAAACATTTTGATAACAGCCCAGCTGGCATTAGCTTCAATAACTATAGCGGATAAACAGAAATCCACACGGGTAACAGCTAGAGTTTATGCACGGCTTCCTGGCACACGCGTGACTTCTGCTGGGCGTCGACTGACAGAGACCACATGGTTACACAAATGTCGAACACGAGAGCAAACACTCGTCGCCGGTGAAGCGACACACTTGTTTCCATCAGCAGGGGGCACGCGCCGCCCTCTCGGTGACACCCCTTCCCAGCGGCGCGCAAACACACGGCAGCCGGCCCGCCAAGCCGACAGCGGCCCGGGATCACCCTAAAAAGATCACATTGACCCGCGCCGGAGATGGCCGTCCATTAGTGGGCGCCGGCAAATATGGAGCGATTTGGTACACAGGGCGAGGCCCGGTCACGGATATTGAGTTACGCGGCGGCAAACACATCGGCCCGGCTATGGCGCACGCGGGCACGCCGACGAAAAACGATGCAGGAATCCTCCCGCTCCACATCGATACGAACCTGTTTTGAAAGGAGGGGTGAAGGTTCGCATATTTCTGACATCGCCAGAACAGCATCGAATACAATATTGGCCACCAATATTTCGACCTTTTAATAACCACCAACATTATCAATGGCCGGACAAATTGCAGCACAAATTGCCTTTTACATTACATTGCTGCCAGTAATAAACCCCCCCAATAATTATGGAGTTAATAGTAGATACATGGCGCTGTAATGAAATAATAGGATTAAATAACAATTTGGCACCAACAATAATTATGGAAATCCTCCCACCGTGCTCCAATGCCGTGTCACACGGTACAATAATCAAGCATATCAGGAGCCATGCGCACAGACTAGCAGTCGACTATAAAACAATGCACTGGCATTCTGCTTACATCTGCTTACAAAAGCGGGATGCCCAATATCTCCGGCACCATAACCGGAACGGCATTCAAACACCCCACATGCACGGCTGCAATCGGCTGCATTACGGCGGCCGGTGCGGCTGACTTGCGGCTAATAAAGCCTTTGATGGGTCATTCGCGGAGGCGATCGGCTCGCTCGGCGGCCGTAATTAGACTGTCAGGCCGGCTGCGGGCCGCGCGGCTGATCCAAGCCCGCGCGCGGCCGAGGAGCGGCGCGGGCCGGCCGCCACACCCATCACCGCTGTCACCTGCACGTTCGACGCGGCCGCCGACAATGGGCCACACCAGCGCCAATAGTCAGCAATCAGCGACCGGCGCCGCCGGCGGCGCCGCTAATGAATTCATTCCGGGCGATGGAGCGGCTCGGATGGCCCGGTAATCCGGCGACTGTCACGCGCAGACGGCCGCGCCGGCGACACTCGAGACTGGCGGCGGCGGCGGCCGGCGGGTCGGCGCCGCCGCCGGCGACGGCGTCTCGTCCGCGCCCGGGCCGGCCGCTGTCGGGGTGGGGAGGCGCGGACTGTCGGCCAGCCGGCCGCTGTCGGGGTGGGGAGGCGCGGACTGTCGGCCAGCCGGCTCTGTCGGAGTGGGGAGGCGCGGACTGTCTGTCGGCCAGCCGGCTCTGTCGGGGTGGGGAGGTGCGGACTGTCGGCCAGCCGGCTCTGTCGGGGTGGGGAGGCGCGGACTGTCGGCCAGCCGGCTCTGTCGGGGTGGGGAGGCGATACTGTCTGTCGGCCAGCCGGCTCTGTCGGGGTGGGGAGGCGATACTGTCTGTCGGCCAGCCGGCTCTGTCGGGGTGGGGAGGCGATACTGTCGGCCGGCCGGCTCTGTCGGAGTGGGGAGGCGATACTGTCGGCCAACCAGCCACTGTCGGGGTGGGGAGGCGATACTGTCGGCCAACCAGCTACTGTCGGGGTGGGGAGGCGATACTGTCGGACAACCAGCCACTGTCGGAGATGGGGAGGCGCGGACTGTCTGTCGGCCAGCCGGCTCTGTCGGGGTGGGGAGGCGCGGACTGTCTGTCGGCCAGCCGGCTCTGTCGGGATGGGGAGGCGATACTGTCTGTCGGCCAGCCACTGTCGGAGATGGGGAGGCTCGGACTGTCGGCCGGCCGGCCGCTGTCGGAGTGGGGAGGCGCGACTGTCGGCCAACCAGCCACTGTCGGAGATGGGGAGGCGCGGACTGTCTGTCGGCCGGCCGGCGACAAAGACAGGGAGGGAGCCCGCGCTGCCGACTACTATGTGCCGGTAGAGCTGGCCGACTTAGCCCAGTGTACACACTCCAGCTGGGAAATGCGCCGCCGAAGCGACCGCGGTCGCAGAGTACGGTGGACGCGGCAGAAGGAAATGATGGGGAAGAGCAATGGCAATGCCGAGCACTACGACACGGAACACCAGGTGTGTTCCTGCGATGGAGCAATACAGCATATCATATTTAATGTGCACGTATTTCGTCGTTCCCCTAGCAGTGGGGTGGGGTGTGGTGAGGTGGGGTGGGATGGGGTGGCAGCAACTTTGCCAGGTCAGGAATAGAGTTGCACCACATCCTTGATCACATGTATCCGTCCATCTTAAAATAAAACTAATGGGGGAGCAAAATTGACGGCTCACAATTCCAGAGATAGGTCATTTTGACACACTGCTAGGGCTAGTGTATGCACACAATTTCATACTTGTGAGTAGAAACGAAATAAGTAAGCAACAAGAATGCTCGAAATTCCAAGATTATAACTTGTCAGAAATATGATGTAAAAACGTAACGTATGAAATGTGAACAACAGCACTCAAGGTGACGTTTTTAGTATACATTTTGACTTCACCTGATTTTCCAAGGTAGCCCATTTAAGAATTTCTGTGCCCTAGACAACTGGATCAATAGCAACTAAACAATGACGTTAACACTTGAAATAAGGTCGCAAAATAGGGACAAGTTGAAACACGATACGTGAAGAGCATAACGCAAGCGCAACTTATTTTCTCCAAACACAAGGGGACATTTGTTGTCCTTCGAAGACATTAAATATTTATTGATTTTTTTTTTTTTTTTTTGCCGCCAGCTCTCAAGGCGGAAGGACGCGCGCCCGAGCTCCAGGTTTCCAGATAAGTCGCTGCAGAACAGGGCAGTACTCTAGTCTAAGCTGTGGATAGGTGCTTAGCAATTACTTCTCTTATTATATTTCATTAGGTTTTATCTTATAAGCATTTTCGTAGCATGCAAACTATACTATATTAACCTAGCGACGCCACAGGACGCCATCTTGTATGCGCCAAAGGGAGGCCTCGTGGCTTCGGCGTGTTCTCGACTCTTCGATTTCTGTAGTAGGAGATATTACAAGTGTGTAGATTTGATAAGTACATTAGACAACATTCATACTATCCTAACATACTTTATTTATTTTTTGGTGGGCATAGTGTGTTTGGTGTTGAAGTTTAAGATAGTTTAATTAGTAGTAAGTTGGGGGTATTCATAAGTGCTGTGTGACTGTTCATTTTTCTGTCTAGCCATAAGTGATATCAAAGGGATATTTATATAGTTGTCTAGTTGTGTGGAAGACAGTTAGATTAGACATCTTGTTTAGTTATTTAATTTATTTAAAAAAAACAAAACAAAACAAAAAAACAAACAATTGTTTAATAGTTTCTGCTTTTCTTGAGGCACTCAGATATTTAACTGACAGTATAAGAGGTAGCGATTTATAGTGAATGATAGTCAGCTTTTTTTGTCGGTTGTTTAGCAAGTGTGTTTGGTGTTGAAGTTTAAGATAGTTTGATTAGTAGTAAGTTGGGGGTATTCATAAGTGCTGTGTGACTGTTCATTTTTCTGTCTAGCCATAAGTGATATCAAAGGGATATTTATATAGTTGTCTACTTGTGTGGAAGACAATTAGATTAGACATCTTGTTTAGTTATTTAATTTATTTAAAAAACAAAAAAAAAACAAAAAAAAAACAAACAATTGTTTAATAGTTTCTGCTTTTCTTGAGGCACTCAGATATTTAACTGACAGTATAGGAGGTAGCGATTTATAGTGAATGATAGTTAGCTTTTTTGTCGGTTGTTTAGCAAGTTAATTTAGCAAGTTAATTTGAATCTAAATCTAGGCATAAGCTGCAGCGTTTAGGATGGTTTCGACCAGGATGCAGGCACTAGAGGAAGAAATTAGGACCCTTAAGGCAGAGGTTTCCAACCTCAAGGCTGCCCTTGTTGCACAGGGTAGGCAAGATAAAGCAACAAGGGGTCAATCCGTAGCAGGGACATCATATGCCCAGGTGGTCGCAGGCCACCAGGTAGCTGAGGTTTCCCCTACTGTGGAGGTGGCTGGGATCTCTCAAGAGGGGAGTGTTAATAGTGTTAATAGTGAACAGAGGAGGGTTAGTTCTGGTAGGTCACAGGAGGGGAAGTGGCATGAGGTCAGGGGGTGGAGGATTTGGAGACGCGAACCTAAGGAAAGGGTCAGTGAGTGGCAGGTGGCAGGTGGTAGGAGCGGGAGGAAGTGTAGCCGACCGGCCCAGCGGGCAGGCATAGTAACAACAAATATGTTCCAGGCATTGGATGACTGCCCCCAGGATAGCAGTAGTAAGGAGTCAGTGCTGGTCATAGGAGACTCTCGTGTGCGTCATTTAGAGCGGGTATTTTGTAAAGGTAGGAGGTACAGGAGGTGCATCACCAGGCCTGGTGCCAAGGTGAAGGACCTGGTACCTGCGGTGGCACAGGTCACCAGTAATCACCAGTTTAACACAGTCATAGTGCATGCAGGGGTAAATAACATAGGTCATACTAGGAGCGAGGAGCTTCTGCGGGAGTACAGGGACCTTCTGGCCACCCTGAAGGGCACCAATAGAGTGCTTGTAACAGGAATTTTGCCTAGGGCTAGAGCCTCCCCTGAGTGGAGCTCTAGGGCACTGGCAGCTAACACCAGGGTAGGAAAGCTCTGCCAGGAGCTAGGTTTTACATTTGTAGACGAGTGGAGCAGGTTTTATGCATCGTAGGACCTCTATCAGAGGGATGGCCTGCACTTTTCTGAGAAGGGGGTCCATGTGTTAGGCAAAGTATATGAGCATGTCCTTCAGGGAAACTAGGAAATGGGGTGGGGAGGGATGAAATTGCATTGCCAACTCAGGAATATTCCAATAGTGTCAGCCAAGGCAATAGAACCTCAAAGTCTGCAAATAGGGACAGCAGCAACTCAAGGGGACAGAGTTATAGTTCATCTAGTGATAAAAGAACTCCTCAATATGAAAAAGCCAAAGGTGGTTATGGAGCATTTGCTAAGTGTATGATGTTTAATGCTCAGAGTATCCGTTCCAAATTTGATGAGTTCAAGTGTTATGTTGCTGAGGAGGAACCGGATTTTGTTTGCATTACGGAGGCATGGGTCAGTGAAGGATATTTTGGAGACAACTTACAGGACTATGAGATCCAGGGATACAATATGTTTTCGTGCAATAGGGGTCCAGCAATGAAAGGGGGTGGTGTAATGCTCTATGTGAATAGCTTATTCAGTTCTCAAAAAGTAGCAGGTGGGGATAAAAATGTGTCTGTGGAGTCCATTTGGCTTGATGTCACTGTGGGAAAAGGCAACAGCAATACTCTTAGGATAGGAGCTTTCTACCGATCAGGAACCCTGCCACATTCTCAGCAACTGGAGCTTGACAAGGTGATTTGTGAGGAAATCAGTAGAAACTTTAAGAGGAAGTGCCTTATTCTCGGTGACTTTAATCTAAAAGGTTATGAAAATGCTGGTGTTGGCTCCCCATCATGCAAAATGTTCAGGAAATGCCTTGAAGAGGACCTGTTCTTACACCAGTTTGTATCGGAACCTACCAGGCATGGTTCATTCTTGGACCTTGTATTCTCGGATTTAAGTGACTTGGTTCAAGGCTTGACTGTAGGCGAAACTCTGGGAAAAAGTGACCATAACATAGTTAGATTCAAGGCACATGTAGGGGAAATTATCAAGGATAATTTGGTAAAGGTTCCAAATTTCAACAGAGCAGACTTTAACGGCATGAGAGCGGCTTTAAGTGCCATCAGATGGGAAGAAGAATTCTCCAATTTAAATGCCTGTGAAATGTGGGAAAAGTTCAAATCTTACTTAAAGGAAACTCAGATTAGACATGTCCCCCAAAAGCAAAGACGCAAAAGAAGGGTAGGAAAGCCAGCATGGCTTACACCAGACGTGATAAAAGCAATTAGGGCTAAGAAAACTGCATTTAGAGTTTTTAAAGAAGCCTCAAATGTCATTAATCTAAAGGCGTATCGAAAAGCTAGAGACACTGTGAAGCAAAAAACCAGAGCAGCAAAGCGAGCAAAGGAACTGGATTTAGCTAGAAACTGTAATGGGGACAGTAAAAAGTTCTTTAGTTTCTACAAGATGAGTAAAGTTTCTAACACAATTGGTCCACTGGAAGTAAACGGGACTACATTGGGTGAGGATAGTGAGATGGTTGAGGAGCTGAGCAAGCAGTTCAAACCAGTGTTTACATTGGAAGATATGACCAATCTGCCGACCGTACACCATAGTTCAGTTACATGGGATCTGACAAATGATGTTGATTTCATTGGTAGTGATGTTGTTTACAATCATATCAGGAAAATAAAGCCAAATAAGGCAGCAGGACCTGATGATATTTATGCTAGGGTGTTGCGGGAAAATGAAAAGGAACTGGCATTTCCACTTAGTATAATATTTTGTAGATCAGTTTCACATAATGAAATTCCAACCGATTGGAAAAGGGCAAATGTAGTTCCTATTTTCAAGAAAGGAGAAAGAGGGAAAGTTGAAAACTATAGGCCAATAAGTCTCACATCCCTAGTCTGCAAGGTACTCGAATCAATTATCAAGGATAGAATAGTTAGTTATCTGGAAGGTAGCAGATTGATTCAAGATACTCAACATGGATTTAGAAAAGGACGATCGTGTCTCACAAACCTCTTGGACTTTTTGAACTTCGCCACAGAACAATTTGATCAGGGAAATCAGGTTGATGTAGCATATCTTGACTTTAGTAAGGCCTTTGACAAGGTACCCCATAAACGGTTAATGATACAGCTTCAGTCCCATGGTATTGCAGGTAGCATCTTAAAATGGACAGAGTTGTGGCTTTCAGATAGACAGCAAAGAGTGATGCTAAATGGTACAAAGTCATCATGGCAAAATGTTCTTAGTGGAGTCCCCCAGGGGTCAGTACTAGGGCCATTACTGTTCATTATATTTGTAAATAACATTGAAAGTGGCCTAAGCAGTAAAGTTTTGAAATTTGCAGATGATTTGAAGGTCTGTAGGGCAATAACAGGTCAGGATGAGCATATCTCGCTGCAAAAAGACTTAGACGAACTTGTGAAGTGGTCCGAAGAATGGCAAATTAAATTTAACTTTGATAAGTGCAAAATCATGCATGTAGGTAAGCAGCATATGAAGGCTCCATACTTGATGGGTGGCCAAGTGCTATCAGTGACTCAACAGGAGAAGGATTTAGGTGTTATTCTAAACACAAAATTGGGGGCATCAGAACAGACCAAGGAAGCCAGGAAGAAGGCACTGAGAATGCTCGGGGCAATAAATAGGAATGTATCATACAGAAGTGAGGAAGTGATCAGGAAGCTTTACTGTGCATACGTCAGGCCACATTTGGAATACTGCATCCAAGCTTGGTCTCCTAGCTATGAAAAAGATTGTTGGCTTTTAGAGAGAGTACAAAAGAGGGCTACAAAAATGGTTAATGGCATAAGCAACCTGGCATATGAGGAAAGATTGAAGAAATTGAATATGTTTTCACTTAGATATAGAAGGCTGAGAGGAGATCTCATCGAGGTCTTTAAATTTGTCAATGGTCTGGAGAGGGGATACCATGGGGAAATGTTTGAATTTAACAGAAATGATGCAATTAGAGGTCATAAATTCAAAATTAAAATTAACCACAGCAGAACAAGGTTAAGGCAAACTTTCTTCACCAACAGGGTAGTGGAACACTGGAACCAGCTGCCAGAAAACATCGTCAGTAGCAGCACATTGAACATCTTTAAAAACAGCATAGACAATCATTATAAGAATAGAGGGCTTGCTTTTCAGTATTACAGGGAGGGCTGATTGGC
Source organism: Imbricaverruca yamaguchii (assembly GCA_034440575.1). Classification (NCBI taxonomy): domain Eukaryota; kingdom Metazoa; phylum Arthropoda; class Thecostraca; family Neoverrucidae; genus Imbricaverruca; species Imbricaverruca yamaguchii. Next base: position 806,205 of record JAOTOL010001640.1, on the reverse strand, counting down.
AGATTTGGTGGGCAACTGGTTCAGTGTACAGAGTGCAACCAAGAAGGGCCCTTGTGGCTCAGAGTTGCACTAATCTTTTATGTCTTCATGTCTTTATGAAGGTCTCCTTGTCGGTACCTTAAATAATGCTGTGCCCCGACGTCAACCGAACAATTATGTCAACAGGCGTACAAAAGACTAACTGACTTAAAGTTCACTGGGGCACCCAGTAGGTTTATGACAACAGGCACAAGTTGGTTGATCACACACACAGTTAATTTGTTTTGCAATGAAAATATCTGGTAAATACACATCGCAGGAAACCTCACCAAGAGGCTTGGAGACCACGACCGCAGGTGAAGGATTGCGTTCAGCTGTCGTATTTGGAGAATGGAAGATGGATTAATGTTTGAATTTCTGAAGGAGACCAGCATCAAGGAGCAAGATAACTCTTACTGTATATTTACACTGGGTTTTAGGGCTCGTCGACCATGGTAGATCATTTAGGTACCTTTATATTGGTCACTGGAATTTGTTGAAGGCTCAGGTCGACACATGGCCACTGTTAAGGTGATTTAAACTAGGGTAATTGGTCATTCACCATACTGTTGGTGCGCTACAGTCCTTAGGTGTCAGGCTGAATCAGTCTTATGTGTCTACTCCAAGTCGTCTCAGCGATTTGATCAGTTTGTTCCATCCTCTCTTCCCTCTTGTTTAATCCAGGGGGTCCATCTATCTCCATGGCGAAGGTGCCGTCGCTTTTGACCCCAACAATGCGCATGCTCTGTAAACTCCATAGGAATAACACGGGGTTTGTGGAGGCGCTTTTTAGGAGCCAGCTTTTAGCTTTGCCAGGCCAGCCAGGTTTTGTTATTGAATAAAATTGAATGCCAAGACCCGATGGAATTTTGACAGCACTTTCAAAAGTTTCCAGAAACATGTGGTTTTACGCGAGCATTTAACCTGACAACTTGCAAACAAACACGATGTTGGTGACTGGTCAATCGCCGGTATTAGCGTGATGGCAATGAAGGCAGTGCGGCTCGTTGATGGTGGGTGGGTATTTTAAACGTTGATCTGGATTAGGATCTGAGATTGACTTGGGAGTGTCCACGTTGTTTAGCGTGAGTACGTGTTCCTGCGTTATTATTAGCCTATATATGACATTCATAACAGGAGTCGTAAGCTAAGCCGTCGTCTATCTCAAATTATACAGCGAGCGTTGATAGTGAGCAGTACGATGGGCTGTATGCATGAGCTGTACACGATGCTACGGACGTGCTATCTGTTCGATCACTAGCTGTGACAATTCCCTGTGCCAGCTCACAATGTACATATGCGATGCTTCGCAGTCCACATAACAATTATATCCACGCTAATGCCATTTACGCAAGTCAAATTCATCTCTTATTTTCCCCAGAATGTTTGGCATGGATTCTTCATCATCATCAGCCACGTGACACCCTCGAGGTTCTTGATTAAGCCTTCTAGGTCCATTATTACCACAGAACGTCATAGTGGTGATGCTAAATTCTTCTGAAGATGACATGTGGCACTGTCATGTACGCCTGCTACCAAGCCGCCAGCAAACCAATGACTGCGATGCCAATCCTCAGTCTAAGGTGGGATGGAGCAGTACCATGCGCCCCTGCTACCAAGCCAGCTGCAAACCCATCACTGCGGGGCTAATCAATATAATCATCACGTATTTCCAATAAAATATCTTCCCAGTTAGACATATTCCAATTCAGAAAAATACCCCCTTGAATTTTCTTTATCGATGTATGTATTACATAAATTGTATTATTGGCCACGTTTTTCAGCCGCAAAAGTAGTCCGAAGATGTCCGTATTAAGGAGTAGTTCTTCAGGAACTCGACACCCAGAAGGCCTGTTTCAACACAGCACCCTGTCGAATTCCCAAGGAAGTTGCTATATGGGGTGGTCTATGGCCGAGAATACGAATCTGAACTTTTTAGACCCCTAGGTCTCCCGGTTTTTACGTCACGATGACGTCATATACTGACTTTTTCTGCTCATTGCAAATTTCAATGCGATATAACTCATGGAGGTTTATCATTATTTTTCCATTCTGTAATTTTTTTTGGAAAGCAGACGTAGTATGGTATTGCACAATATATTTTTCATGAATTTTTACATCCATGTTTTATTATTTCTTACATTATATATTTTATATATCATTTTTCGAAAAATGTATAAGTGTCGAGTTTCGAAGAAGAAAAAAATCAATATTCTGATTATCCGTGCAATTCTGTATACGAAACAATTAACGATAGAGTGGGCGCACTCTTGGGACACCGTCAGAAAAATCGCAAAAAAAAACATACCACCTGACGTGCCTCCATTTGGAGTAACGTTGTGAAGAGCTGAGCGCGAGCGTGGCTGGTGTATCCAGTGAGGGTGGGGATTGGGCGGGGGTGCGGGGAGGAGCATGGGCGTCGCCGCCGGGTGAGTCAGGGAGGTCGGACCCACTTTGAAAATTACGGGGGGGGTCGACCCCCAAGAACAACTGGTCAACGATACAAACACCGGACATCCGACATCGCTTCCCACCCTCCCCACGGGTCACAGCGTTTTCCCTTAAAACTACCAGACATTAACACACAACCGGTCAGCAATACAATCACCAGACACCGGACCGACATCGCTTCCCACCCCCCATCTCCCCACCCCGGTCGAGAAGTCCTGGGCCTGGACTAGCCCCTTTAAACCGGGTGGCTAGATCCGTCCCTGGGACCGACCCCCCAAATAAAATCCGTGGCGACGCCCTTGGGGAGGAGACCAGGGTTTCTGTGGGCTGCGTCAGTCGTGTACAATGAGTGACATCTTTATGGGAAGAGGGACTGAGGGTGGGGGGAGGGGGTCAGGGTACTGTAAGTGTAGAATGGTGTCCCTTGCGATATACTAGGATGCCCTACGCGACTGAACCGATAGAAATTCCGATTTCCTCTGGATTTGTATATTTAAGACATTCTCCGGGCTTTAAAGGAATGCGTCGGCGAAAGGTTTATTTTCGATTAACGACAGTTTTCACTAGGTTGAATGTTGAGGTCCGCGAAGTCGCATATGCGAGTCGTTTGCGAAGTCGTTTATTTCCATCTGATACATATTCGATAGGCGTCGCTTCATTCCCTTTTTCGCTGAGCCAAACTTCTGCCTAGCCTTCTTTTGGCGTTGGCTTTCAGAAAGCCCACCTGAAAGAAATACAATAGCCTCACGAGTGTTATCAATCGGGAACGATCCCCCTGGACCCACAATTCCAATCTGGTCTGGTTACGGCTTGCCACATTTTATCACAATTTAGGCCTCGATGTTGAAATTGAAAAGTATTTAGAATGCATTTACTAATCTAGTGACCAATCTTTTCACTGGCGGCCGCAGATCGCCGATAAAGGAGGGGGGGGGGGCAACTCGGCGAGGGTGCCGGGTGGATTCGAGAGGGCACCGAGGCGATCCGAGAGGGCGCCGAGCGGATCCGAGAGGGCGCTGCTCTCCGATCCTGGGAGGGGGGGCGTGGGAAGTGTGCATGGCGAGGGCGCCGGGTGGATTTGAAAGAGCGCCGAGACGATCAGAGAGGGCGCCTCCTGAACCAAAGGGGGGGCCAAAAAACATGATGGCCCCTTCGGAGCCAAAGGGGGACATGGCCCCGTTGGCCCCCCTGCGGCCGTCGTCAGTGGCTTGTTGTCTGTCGGGAGAGACATCACTTGCTGGTCGTGAGGGTGACGACGATGACGATGTTTCGGCTTCAGCGGTATCCTGTGTCGAGCTCTGGGACCGACTATGCTGAGCACCTGATGTGCTGGGCTGTGAGAGATCTGCAACTTGCTGACCTTTCCACGGCACTTGCTTCCTGCATGTGGTGCAAAGGCTTGCCCCTGGATGCAACACACCTGTAATGCTGGGATGTTTGTCGATGTGTTCCTGGGTTAGTGGTCTCAAACCTGACCTCTTATGCCTTGGGTGTGAATTGAAATGATTCGCACAAAATGTTGCCACTAACACCCTGTGTGCCATTCTTCATTCGCTTGCGAAGCCTCACCAATGTTACACACAGCACCGAAGGTTACTGACGACTAACTAGCATGTCAGACCCCAACAACGACGCCGCTACATCTCATCTTGCGGATCTCGTCTCCGTTGTCAAGACGCTCGTGTTTCATGACGCTTGTATTACGTGCTATGCAGCCTTGCCTAGACCCGCGTTTTTACGACAGTGATCAAATTGTACGTGCAGTACGGTCATTTCGCATCTCTCACAGACAGTGAGTCTGTGCCCCCCTGGGCCCCCCTGAGGGAAGCAGCTTATACTAGATCTGTAGCGATTTTGCGAAAGTATGGGCAAACCAGGCACAGCTTCCCCCTCCCGCCCCGCTCAGCAACACATCCGCCACACGGGCGCGCTCACCGACATCGCCCCCCCCCCCACCCCCAGTCAGCAACACTTCCGCCGCCAAGGAAGGTTTGGTGCCCTTTTGGAGCTGACCTTGGGCCCTTTTGGTGAGATGCCCCCCCCTGACAGAGTTTCTGGCTACGTGCCTTCTCACAGACCGCTTCGTATATGGTCTACATTCAGAAGAATTAGTGACAGGTTACGTAAAACCGGATGCATATTTTGGAAATTTCATGAAATGCAGCGCGTTTTGAATTGTTCTGTGCTGCTATGTCATTCTATGCCATTCTCGACTACAGTCACAACTTGATTATTCTTGGACAACCGGAAATTCCCACCGTATAAACACTACGGCGCATTGCCCCAGGCCCCCTCCACCAGTAAATACATGCGCTGCTGATTGGAGATGACCGACGCAGCCCACCGCAAACCTGAACCCTACCGCCACCCTGGATGGCATCCAGCAGCGAGGTTCTCGCACATAGCGGCATTGTGCATAGCGCTGCTGCAACAGCCAGGACAGAGGCCTGTGCTATGTTATAACGAATTTTTTCTGACGGCGTTCCAGGGGTGCGCCCATTCTATCTTTGATTGTTTCGAATACAGAATTGCACGGAGAATCAGAATATGGATGTTTTTCGAAAATCGACATACATTTTTCGAAAAATGATATATAAAATATATAATGTAAAAAATAATAAAACATGGATGTATAAGTTCATTAAAAAATATATTACGCAATGCCATACTACGTCTGCTTTACAAAACATTTTACAGAATGGAAAAATAATGATAAACCTCGGAGGTAATTTGCTCTTACACTCTTAAATTTGCAATGAGCAGAAAAGTCAGCAGATGACGTCATCGTGACGCAATAACCGTTAGACCTAAGGACCTAAAAACCTCGGATTTGTGTTCTCGGGCCTAGACAACCCCATACACAAACTTGCATGGGAAACCGAGGTGGTGCTGTGTTATCGAGGTGTCGAGTTTCCAAAGAATGACCCTAAGGCGAAGATATTTCACGTGACCAGTTTCTTGGATCCACCGCGACCTTGACTGGGACACCTCCACTATGGAAACAGGTTGACAAACTTTATCTGCAAAAACCTCGGTTTTATCCGTCTCCTCTGCCCAGCCTTTCGCCGTTTTCCAGACACCGGCCTGCGCCGGCCCTCGTCGGCCAGCTCCCTCCCGCTCGTTCGCTTGTATTCAGCAGCGCGAACCGACGATAATGCGCTCATATCGTTATTAATGGCCACCTGATAGTGACACATTGCGCCCCGGCTGTCGACATATTGCATAATCATCGGCCTACCGACCGCCGCCGCTGCCAGCCGACCGGGAGTGCCGCCAGCCAAGTTGTCACGTGCAGCCTTTTATCTCGCCGCGTCGTGTATCGGCCTGGTCACACACTCGACAGGCTAGGGAACTGGGGGACCTTGCTCTGTGCCGCACAATGAAGAACAGGAGGTGCGGGCAGAGTTGTCCCGAGTAGTGGGTGTCGGAGCTGTCCGGAGTAATGGGTGTCGGAGCTGTCCGGAGTAATGGGTGTAGGAGCTGTCCGGAGTAATGGGTGTCGGAGCTGTCCGGAGTAATGGGTGTCGGAGCTGACCGGAGTAGTGGGTGTAGGAGCTATCCGGAGTAATGGGGGACGGAGCTGACCGGAGTAATGGGTGTAGGAGCTGTCCGGAGTAATGGGTGTCGGAGCTGTCCGGAGTAATGGGTGTCGGAGCTGTCCAGAGTAATGGGTGTCGGAGCTGTCCCGAGTAATGGGTGTCGGAGCTGTCCGGAGTAATGGGTGTCGGAGCTGTCCAGAGTAATGGCTGTCGGAGCTGTCCGGAGTAATGGGTGTCGGAGCTGTCCAGAGTAATGGGTGTCGGAGCTGACCGGAGTAGTGGGTGTAGGAGCTATCCGGAGTAATGGGGGACGGAGCTGACCGGAGTAATGGGTGTCGGAGCTGTCCAGAGTAATGGGTGTCGGAGCTGTCCCGAGTAATGGGTGTCGGAGCTGTCCAGAGTAATGGGTGTCGGAGCTGTCCGGAGTAATGGGTGTCGGAGCTGTCCGGAGTAATGGGTGTCGGAGCTGTCCAGAGTAATGGGTGTACAAGCTGTCCCGAGTAGTGGGTGTCGGAGCTGTCCGGAGTAATGGGTGACGGAGCTGTCCGGAGTAATGAGTGTAGGAGCTATCCGGAGTAATGGGTGTCGGTGCTGTCCGAAGTAATGTGTGTGGAAACTGTCCAGAGTAATGGGCGTCGGCGCTGTCCCGAAAATGGGTGTCGGAGCTGTCCCGAGTAATGGGTGTCGGTGCTGTCCGGAGTAATGGGTGTAGGAGCTGTCCGGGCTAATGGGTGTCGGAGCTGTCCCGAGTAATGGGTGTACAAGCTGTCCGGAGTAATGTGTGTGGAAACTCCGGAGTAATGGGTGTCGGAGCTGTCTGGAGTAATTTGTGTCGGAGCTGTCCCGGCTAATGGGTGTCGGAGCTCTCCGGAGTAATGGGTGTCGGACCTGTCCGGAGTAATGGATGTCGGAGCAGGCAGGGGTGTCCTTCCGTACATTATTCGGCAGTCAGTTTGTCCTCAGTCGGGATTTGACCGCCCCAAAATGCTTTCGTGATTTAATATGCCGGAACTATGGAGTTGCCCGCCTTACGTTCCCCAATGATGAGAAACCTCATAAAAACGCGCGCATTTCCTCCAATTCACTTTGTAAAACGCTGCCGGAAGAGAGGTCGGGCAGTGTGGCAGTATGGAAGGGTACACTATCTATCAAGAGTGGTACCAAGATGCAGATACAGTGTGGTACCTGTCTTGTCAGTCGATGAGAGCCATTCAGGATAGCGTCTATGGCTGGGGAACTGCTGCAGGGGAAACATTAACTTCAACAACAGCTATAACCTATTGTGACAGAGTGATTATGTACCCTGACACCATTCCAAAGGCAAATAAAAATGTACCGAGAGCGTTCTCCATCTCTTGGCAATTTTTGTTCCGTCCCCCCTCCTTTTTAAAGAAAATCCTGGTTGCGTCACTGATGCTCCAGCGCCAGATTACAATTTCTGCATCTGCCCACAACCTCAATATAGACATAAAAACTAGTGGCAGCACTCAAGTGCAGTTTTCTATCAAAACTGGCGTGTAATGAGACTTTTCAACAGAACACTCATACCTTAGTTTCATTTCTTTCTATTCAGAAAGCTCGGAGTGTGCACCACTTTTGAAAAAGCGATCACGTGTTCACTGCCATTTCGAAGCATTGATCATTGGTTCCGTCATAGGGCAGATACCTTCGGTATTTTTTAAAGCTATTTTTCAATACATTTTTCGACACGCTGAAAGAACACACCTACCTGAAACCCCTGATATACCAAAGCTCAGCATCCCTTTGTGGCGGATCTTCTGAAGTGCACTTTGTCATGTTGGAGTTCACCAGGTGCAGGTGATTGCAAAACAGTGGCGTACCGAAGACGTTGGGGGGGGGGGCTAACAGGACAATTGGCCCCTTAAAGGTGTGGCTCCCAAGAATCGCACCGAGGTCCGGAAAAATTATGCCGGGCCTCCTGAAAAGTCCAGCTGGACCCCAAACAAATTCCCGGAACCACTGAAAATCACTTTGGGGCCGAACAAGTCGCGCAAAGTTCCAGAAAATGACGCTAGATCCACAAAATCACACCCAAGCCCCTGAAAATCACATTGGAGCCCTCAAAAATTGTTCCGAGTCCACTAAGATCATGCTGGGGCCTAACAAACTCAGCAGGATGCACCGGACCTCAAAATATCATCGGGATACCACCCCCCCAAAAAAAAAAAAAGTGTAGTCGGGGCAAAGAAAAACGATTGATGCATACACGGAAAACCACTCTGTGGTCCAAAAGCGACCAGAGCGTGTTGGGTCCAAGAAACATGCCGAGGACGCTAAGACCCACACTAAGAATCCTAACAAATGACGACGCGGCCCAAAAAATCGTATTCTGACCCAACATGTCGCATCCCAGCCCTTGAAAATCACACCTGGGGTCCAAAAGGTCACACCAGGACCCAAAAGTATCATCGGAATCCCCCACAAAAATTAAGTCGGGGCAACGAAAGACAACTGGCACATGGAAAACCACTCTGGATGCCGACAATCGCTCCAAGATCAACCAAAACGTGTTGGGCCTCAAAAACGTGTCAAGGCCGCTAAAACTCGCGCTAAGAATCTCAACAAATGGCGCCGGGGTCAAAAATCGCATTGGGAACCAAAATGTCGCATCCCAGCCATTGAATATTACAGTTTGGGCTCAAAAGGTCACACCGGGATCTCAAAACTTGCAGCTGGCCTAAAAATCAATTACAATGCTGAGTCCCACTCTGCGGACTAAAAAAATCACGCCAAAAACGCCCAAAACGTGTCGAACCCCGAGCAAACTGTCAAGGCACCAGAAAAATAACACTGGGAGCATAAAGAATCGTACCGGGGCCGACAAATATCGTGCAGGGGCTTTATGAAGGTATAACTCAACCGACGCAAAGTCATACTGAGACTCGATCAAATCGATCAGAGCACTGGAAAATTCAGAACAGGAGTCCCGAAAGAACACTCCGAAGGTTATTTCTACTCCACCCCAGTCCGTCATCGGCCGGCGCGGTCGTCAGGGAGTCGAAATTGATCGATTTTCAATTTGTATCGAAAGCTTCACCTTTCAGTTCGCCTGAATTCACTACGATCACTGACCAAACTGCTTCAATTGTACCCCATAATCAGAGCATACTAAAAGGCCGCCATGCTAATTCAACACTTCCTCATGTTCCTGTCCTTCATCTGACCCTCTCCAATTGAAGGTATCGAAAGTAATTGGTATTTGTCCTGATGATATTTGTCCTAAAGTTCCTGATTTCTGTCCTGCTATTTATTATCATATGATGACACTTTTCCAGTCGCTTACCAAAGCCTGCCTCAAAATCATATCAATTTTCTCATAATCAACCCAAAAGTTCTCACTTGATCACCAGCTGGCATAGCTTGGCACTACTCTTCATAATTATCTTCTTTTTGTTGTTGTTGATATTTTCACTACTCTCACAATTTCTGGATGAGCTCTGAAAATAAATGAGCAAGTTCCATAGCAACACACATGCAGGTGCGCTGAGAAACAGCACCACTAATTTCGAGACTGAACAGCGCAAGTCAGTCCGAATAACAGGCGGTAGAGCCGATCACAATATCGAACTATCTGCAACAGGTCTCCGCGGTAGGAATTCATCGGTGAGGGAAAGTCATCCAGCACAATGTTCAAAGGCAATATCCGAGAATAGAGGCCGGTGTGGGCCATGTGCGCGCGCGCGCGCGCGACAGAGCCATTATAACGCCAGCTGCTGTAGTCATTATGATTTTTGGACAGGAGGGCCAGTGTTGGTAATTTGGCCCCATTAACCAGGCGAGCGGACGGTCTCCGCCGCACGTATTCTCGGTCCGGCATAATACTGGGCGGGATCGCCAAAGGCGGCGGGAATTATATCAAAGTAAAATCGAATATTCATCATAAACAAAGCTGGCGGCAGCGATCGGCCGGCCGTTATCGGCGTGTGTCGGGTGCCACAGCTGCCAGATACGCGAAGCGCAACTCACGGTGACTATCGCTTTTTAAACCATGACACATCGGGCGGAAGTATTTTGCATTCACCTAAATTTCACAGCTCATGTGACAGAACACATGAGATCCTACGGATCATATAATCAGTGGATCAAGGACTGTGTCGTATGACTTCACAAGCACCAGAGCTCAGAGCACTATTACTTTCACGTTAAAATGTACTTAGAAGACACATTCTCCGGCCCGTCGCCCGTCACCGGCGGCCGCAGCCGCAGCAGAACTGAATAGTCAAGACCGCCCTGGGTCTCGAACCCACAATCCGAGGGTGCCACACGACGACAATGGCTCCAGAGTGTCACCACGTGCCACTCGCAACTGGCGTGAGCAGGCGGCTGGCAAAAGACATCACTACACAGAGGTGATATTCATAGTTCACGGCCGTAGTATTCACCCTTTATTCCTGTGAAGCTATGATACACAGGAGCGCATCCAGGAACGTCAATGGTGGAGGAGGGGGGGGATACTCGTCCAGAGGGGCGTCACCGATTGATACAATTTGAAGGCGGTGCACTCGAGTGTCCCTGGAGGGGCACCTCTGGCAAGGAAAATTCAAGAGGTAACACTAGCATCCTGGAGAGCCGAGTCCTGCCACTGATATGAGCGCCTCCCGAGGACACTAATGGAGAGGCGCCTTTTTTCATTCAGAGGTGCGCAGTATCTCCGTGCGTATGTGTGTGTGTGTGTGGTTGGAAATATCCCCTGTGTTCCTTTGGAACCTTTCCTGGCTACACGTTGTGTGACTATTGTGCTGAAATAAATACGCACAAACCCACGAGCGAAGCGTTACGAAATCCGCTCGGGTGAGGGCAATTTGAGGGACCAGTTTTGTCCCTCAGACCAGACCACACCGGACCAGGGTGGCGGACCAGTTTCGTATGATCCCTTGTTATATCTAGAAGACATTGTGGGGGAGCAAATCTCTCAATGAGTCGCAACTGCCAGCTAAACGGCATGCAAAACTACATCCTGCACAAGCCAATATCGAGGAGTTGAATCATATGCTTTCATAATATTCGGGGATACAGCACGCCGCAGACAGACCCCCTCCCCACTCCCCAGGGAATGCAACCAACAGAGTCGGCGGGCTGTAATTATGATGGGAGTAAAGTTAAGGTCGAATTGCAGGAACAAACCTCTGTAGTCTGCACCCTTCCCCAATTACACAGCTTTGGATATTGGCCACTTCGTGAGCCCACCTAGAGCTCCTATAGGTGTGAAACACTCCTGGAGGAGCGAGGGGACGCCGTGCCACTCCTCTAGGTCATGGGCGCGGGGCAAGAGGCGGCACGGCGCTAAATGATCAAACCTGGTCGATGCGCCCTAAAACTCAAATAATCAACCAACCAACTTATTGCTGAACACATTCCCCCAATCAGTCGAGATCCGGGGGACCCCGGAACCAGACCCTTGAGGCTGGTATCCTCCTTTCATCTCTCACTGCCGGGCGATACGACGAAGGCATCACCATTTTTGTTTCTGTTTTTGTCAGCTCTCCGAAATCATTCAGGAAGTTGAACAAGTTTCAGATTGCAATTAAGCCGACGATGTGACACTAAAAGGAACCAACTTTTTCATCCAGTTTTATAGTTTATGGGGAATAGTTTAATCTCGAAAAGAAATCTGGAAGCGAATTGATATGGCGATTATATTTTCGAAATTAAGTCAGTCCGGGACGTCTTCCATGTCATTTTCAGTCATCGTCTTATTACACGAGCCTTTGCATTTTCTGGGCAAACTTTCCGAGGCAGATTGTCAGTTAACGAGTTTTTAGGCGGATGTGAAGGAAAAAATACGAAATCGTCAGAGATTAGCCTAAACGAGATTCGGTGGCTCAGTGATTAAGCTGCGCGTCTGGCATGCCAGATGTACGGCGTTCGATTCCGCGTGATGTCCGCCTTTTCTGCCAGGGTGAGAGGCAGGCGATGCCATATGACCTCAGGTGCTGAGTACGTCGTAAAGCCACAACCGACCAGCCTCCCAACTGATGCTCCAGGATAAGCTGAAATCAATGCAGCGTTTGAGATAAGAGACATTTAAACAAAAATGAATGGATACGATGCTAATGCGTCTATTTGCATAACAAATAAACAGCAGCAGCCAGTCTCCACAGAAAGAAGCCTTGACATAGTATCATGGTTGTCAGACCGTCACCGGTTCCCCAGACTGTTAAGAAATAAGAACGATAAGTTGGAACCGTACCTGCGGAATTATGTATTATGACGGCATAGGGTGAAACGGCTGTCTGGTTTATTTGTTAATTATTTGGGCATTCTCCAGACACTTGTGTGCGGATAACAAGGGGAGAGTAGTTGCGAACACAGAGCGAGCTGGGAATCCAGCCATCTACTGAAGAAGCCTGCGGGGTCACGAGCCCTGGGCAACAACATAATACACGCACATATACGCACATACACACATGTGCATTTGGTTGCGGTTTTGGCTTTAAAATGCCAAAAATATCGCACTCAGGGCATCAGCAAATGAGGCAGAATAGCTAATATTAGACATATTAACCCCCGCCCGTGCACATAAATTAGCTACCTTCGCCAGTGCAGGGGTGGGGGTGGGGGCTGTTAAGACCTCTAGCATTTCCGAACGGAGAGAGAGCTGGCGATATGCAATACACGCCAGCGTATTGCATGTCACGCGATCTCTCGATTGCTACTCGATTTTGACACCTTAGGTCACAGGGTGGCTTCTCAGGTCACCTTAAAGATCAATTTTTAACACGAGTCGACAAGTTTCAAATCCAATTGTTCCCCGTGTGAAAACAGTAGCAGATATGGGCTCAAATATTCGCCATAGTGTTTCTCAGTTTCTTGGAATACTAACCATATGAGACTTCTTGTATTTCAACCCATAGATAAGGGTCAAGTTAAAGTGTTGACGTCATTATAAAAAGTTCAAAAATAGTGTCCGAAAACACCATTGTATAGTGCCAAGGGGTAAATTAGGAAACGAATTCAGCCTTAGCGTCAAACTAACCACATAGTCCATCAACCAACAAAATGCTATCTGAGGTCAGGCTAGATCATTGACCTGGGATGATTTTGTGAAGATGAATGACCGATGTAGACCGGCTAGCGGAGTTTCCGATTATCCTACCATACCCGCATTGGTGATTCGGATGCAATAAATGAGATAAATAACCGTAATTCGCGATTTTCGCGAAAAAAGGTCCATGTTCCCACTTACAGCGTCCTATGTCAGTAACCTGACAGGACATCTTTAAATTGCTCACACCGCAAGGTTGGTAAAGGACGTCAAATAAACTATGACAAGCGCCGTTGTATCGTGGCCGCCAAAAACCCTGAGGGTGCCGTGCAACTCTGCCCCCTGCACGGGCGATGGTCAACACAAAGCTACCATTGCCGGAGCGCGCTCCTGGCAGTGCTACTTTCCAGAGTCTCGGAGACTCGTGCATTCGAACTCGCAATCTCGGAATGGCTGCCCCCCCCCGGCGTAATACTCGATCTGATCGCCACTCTGGCTCACGCCCACGCCCACACTCATCAGCCACACGTAACTGGTGATGGTCATCGGAGGGGCCGTCTGCGGAAACGCAGGCGAACGGCGCAACCCCACGGTCGGCCACGGAACTATGACGGCGACGGTCTCTTTCGGCGCTGTCACCTGCGAATACCACCTTCGCTCATCCGGCATCTCACCGTCTCAGTCGGAGGATGTGGGGGCTGGCAGACCACGAGCGTTAGTTAGTTAGTTATTGTGGTTTATGGGTGCATCGACTGCGTTGGTCATATGGCGCCCATAACTCAGTCATTTACACATAGAAGCGTGTGAACGCCACATTTGGCAACGAGTTACAAAACGATGTCGGATATGTTCATAACAAAACTGGTACTAGCCACGTTTGCGTCCGTATACTGATGGCCGATGTAAATCACGGACAATGTAATTTCCAAGAGGAATTTAAAAGGCTAGCCTGAGTGAACAATGTCAGACTCATCCCCTAATACTTCCCGAAGCGAGACCGAGGAACGTCCAAAATGACGTCTCCGTTCGTGGGCAACCGTTCGTCTCCTTTCATCGGGCAGACCACGAGCGGCAGACGGAGGCGGCCACATGAGAATGACCAAGGACCGCCACCGGCGGAGCTGGAGTATGCTCAGAACACTCGGACGATCCCAACCGCCTGCCCTACCTACTCTACGAGACCGATGCAACATCAGATAATTTTTTTTAAATTAGTGTTTCTGGATGGCTGCTTTTATATAAATTTTATAGTTGCTGTTGAAAATATCACGGAAGAGGGCATACTGATTGCGAGCGCCATTACAACAAAGCAAGACGCTTCTGTCGCTCCGGACCGGTCCAGCAGCCCAGTGCCACAACTGGCTATCAGTGCCAGGTGTGGTGTTGGTATGTGCTATGGGCCCAGCCAACCATGGGTGTAGCCACGGTTTTGAAATTGTGGGGGGGGGGGGGACGAGGAACCAGGGATGTTTGGGCAAGGTAGAGAAGTAAGCCCTCCCCACCAAAAAAGAAAAATCCTTGGATTTCATCCACTTCATTTTTAAGGTCTGGTTTCCAAATTTACCATTGTTGAAAATAATATTTGAGGAGCAAAAAGTTCCTAGAAAATTGGCAAGGTTTTGGTTTTGTTGTAGTAAATATGGACTTACACCAGTGGCGTACCGAAGGTGGAGTGGGAGTGAGGGTGGGGGTGGGGTGGGGGGCATTAGTGACAGTCCCCCCTGAGAGGTTGGGGGCCCCAAGAATCGCGCTTGGTTCGGACAAATTGCGTTAGGCTCCATGAAATTCCGCTGGGACCCAAAATAATCGCACCGGAGCTCCAACAAAGCATCTTTGGGCTAACAAACGTCATAGAGAGGACCATAGAATCACATTTGAGGTCCCAAAAAGTTGCACAGGGCCCATAAAAATGAAGCCGGAGCCTAAAAAAACCGCACCAAGGCCACTTAAAATAACATTGAGGCCACACAAAGAAAAATGTTCGGCCTCCAAATATAACGCTGAGGGCTAAAAAAAGTGGGACCAGGCCCCTGAAAATACCGCTGGGACCCCACAAATTAGCGCCAGGATTCAGAAAATCTCCTTCTTTGTGGAGTATGGAAAAACCCATCCACTACTCCACACCGTTTTCCCCACTGATTCGTCCAGCCCGCAAAGTCTACTCAAGTCATCAAGACCCGCTCACCTCAACAAGATACTTTTCGTAACTACGTTACGTCTTCGCTAGCTCATCACAAACATGGGAAGCAGCCGATATCACCATGCTGGTGGCAGGCTATCCAAACGCAGACAACACCGATAGACACCGCACTGAGGCGGAGGTGTACGGTTCGACACACGCAGCCGTCGGGTACGCAGACCGGCTTAGGTTGTTTGATTTCAGGTGATTGTTGGTAAGCACTGTTAGAATATATATTCTGACTATGCTTAATTCGAACCAGTAGAATCTTCTCCATGAGTGAAAAAAATGGTACACATTTTGTTAGCGAAGATTGGCAGACTTGCGATACTCCTTTCATATGGCAATGCAGTTTTTTCACGGGAAGTTCGTTTCGTGGCTGTTGCAGACTGAATTTGATTGTTTTTTTGTTTTTTTTGTATAAAGAAAACAAATTCTTCATCACAGGGGTTTTGACCACAGCAACATCAAAATGTCACCAGAAAGTCGTGTTTTGTCCGAGGAAGCTTGACGCTGACGCGCCGTACTGCACAGCTAGCTCGTTCGCACTTCGGCTCCTCTCGGAATAAATAGGACATTCAATTTTCCCTTAGGTGGAAACGTCCGGGAAACGTTGGAGGAGGTGGTTCAGTGAACAGAGGCAGCGTAGGATTGATAGGAAAATAGCATTGAGCCAAGAAAACTGGCGTTGGGTAACCGGAACCACGTGCCTGAGAGCGATAAGTCAGGCTGGGACACAGAAAATTCGCACCGAAGCCACAAAACCGAACGCCCACAAATGTGCGTTAGAAGCGCCAAATAAACACAGTAGGACCCCAAGAGCACACCGGGGGCCGAAAATACAACTAACGCTCTGAAGCACACAACCTCCCAAAAAGCGCCAGGGCTTCAAAACATGCGTTGCAGCCCTAAATAAACATACATGGAGCTCTAAAAAATGCAATGGAAGTTCTCAAGGCATGTAGGAACCATGCTACGTTGATGCACCTTCGAAAACGCCCTGACACGTAAAAATATCCTCGGTGCATAAAAAGCAACAAAATCCTAAAACAAGCGGGAGAAAATGTATTAAACCTCTAACTTGAATTTAAAATATATTACTCATCACTTTGAAATATAAAATTTCCCAATTTCAGGAATTCCAGTTCATGTCAACCGGTCGCCACGACGCCAACGTCCGTGCACGTGCACACTCATCTTGCGCATTCGGCGCATTCGCCACACTTTGTGCGATGCTACAGTTTCTGCTAGACATTCTGCCTTTTGGTAATTACTGCCACATGATAGACTTGCGCTATATTTGACGTGCTGGAATGCTTAGTATGGGCGTTCGCTGCGAAAAGTGGAGTAATTAAATCCGATCATTAATTCCCTACCTCACACGTTTTCTGGTCGTTATGAAATGCAGATTTCGCTCAGCTTTGATGCATCTGATATCTTTGCTGCTATCCTCCCAGAATGGCCATCGAACTGAGGCCCTTCCTCAGTGTTCTTTGTTGGACCCTCTGCGTCTTTCTGCGCTGCGGTCTAATGTATTTTCGAAACCCCTCCTCGCTTTAGTGTGTTGTTGCTCTTTTTGAGCACCGATATTTTTTTTAACGTGTCAGGGCGTTTTCGAAGATCCCAATGTCTTCATTTAACGCCCTGTGCTTTTGCTCGTTGTGGAATCATGCTGCCATTTGCGGCCCCAGCATCTTTTTCAGGCCCTGATGCGTCCTTATGACCCCTGTGTGCCTTAAGAGCTTCTAGTGTATTTTTTTTAGAGGTCCAGGTATGTGTATTTATGGCTGCAATGCACGCGCTAAGGCCCTGTCGCTTTTTGAGAGACTATATGCGTTTTGGAGGGTTAGTTGTATTGTCGGCCCCCGTTGTGCTCTTAGGTTCCTGTTTTGTTTATTTTTTATTTCGAACGCACGTTTGTGGTGTGGTACGATTTTGTGGCTTCGGTGCGGTGCATCTTAGTCCCAGCGCGATTTATCGCGCCCAAGCACATGGTTCTGGGGACCCAACGCCAGTTTTCTGGGCTGAACGCGATTTTGTGGATTTTTCTTCTTTATTTTGTAAAAATAAGTCCGAATACCGGCCTTATTTTTCGACACCCTGGTGCCACGTTTTTCCATCTCACCTCGATTTGTCAAAGTACGGTATGCTTTTCAGTGTCATACGCAATTTGTGAAGGAATCTGGTAGCATGTTCGGTGCTCCAGAGCCATTTTCTTGAACCGGACATTTATTTTGTTGAATCCATTCCTATTTTGGAAGGTTCCAGCTATATTTTTTTCGGACATCGATTCGATTTTTCCGGTCACGCTGTTCTTACGTGTAGGCATAGACGCCAATTTTGTGGAGCTTCGACGGGACTACCGATGGGAATTGTGGGTTCCGAGCGCGATATTTTGGGGGACAGATTCGAGTTTGTGGGAAGCGTTGTACTTAGCTGTTACCCAACGCGATTTTTGCGGTTACTATTGCAAGTATTCGAGCCTCGGAACGAGTTTTCGGGGGCCCGAAGTACTTATTTGGAGATCCCTGCGCGAATTCTGGTGTACCGACGCGAATTTTGTTGGCCCCATCGCGGGTTTTGGAGCCCCGGCACGATTCTTGGGAGCTTATGCCTCAGGATAGAGGGGGCATTTTCCCCTTTGATATGCCACTGCGGCCACTGAAGGAGTATGTTTTTGTCCCAGAGTGACATTCCGGTTAAGAACTGGTTTTTGGAGCAGCTGCAACTTTTGGTGTCCGGTGCGCCCTTCTGGGTCTCCAAGGTGATTTTCAATGGCTGTGACGCGATTTTTTAGATAGTCCAATGTGATCTTTTGGGCCCCGACGTCATTTGCTTGGATCCCTGGCGCGAGCTTTAGCTGCCTCGACACTTTTTTTGGGTCTTTTAGGTTCTTTGGCGTCATTGTTACGCCCCAGAGTTGGAGTGTTTTTGTGTTTTTCTTTTTGTGTGCTTTTGTGTATGTTTTCAGAGTTGGACCCATGTCCGGAGTGTTTTTCGTTGCTGCGGCTTCATTTGTCTTGGTCCCAATGAGACAGTTGTGGAATGGTACGACCTGTCGTGCCACTAGATTGATTCGTAAATGCTTGGTACATCCATGCTCAGCGTGATTTTCAGGGGCCCCGGTCGTTTTTTTTTTTGGTCCTTATCGTAACTTTGAAAGACCCCGGCACGACTTCTACCCTTTCTTGGGGGTTTCTTGCAAATTATAGGCCTCATCCCGCGCCATAAGTACCTCGCCCCATTTCCTGGAGCCTCTACCGGTTTTCAACGTCTTATGTCCTACCCTTCTCCATATACAATACGTCTGTCAAGACAGCTTCACATTCGAATTCACATTCGAACCCGGACCCCTACGATTTCGGTAAAACCTTGCACACATGTAGTACTAATAGTGCTAATCACAGCGGTGCCAGTTACTTCCCATCACATTAAGAACTTTGACTTCCAGAGGTCAAATTATTTCAAGGTCGTCAACTCGGACCCCTACAATTTTGACGACAGATTGCACACATGTATTACTGTGTGCTTATTACAGCGGCAACATTTATATTCCATCACATTGAGAAGTTTGACTTCCAGAGGCAATCGAATTTCAAGGTTATTCAACCGGACCCCTACGATTTTTGCAAAAACTTGCACACTGATAGAGCAAATAATGCTCATCACAGTGGTACCATTCATTTACCGCCACATTGAATTCCTTGACATACAGTGGTCATCGAAGTTCGATATCGTCGAACCGGACCCCTGCGATTCTCATGAATCCTTGCATATATATAGTATTCGGCTCGCTGAGTACAGCAGTGGCAGTCATTTCGCATCACATTGAAAACTTTGATCTCCAGAGGTCAAGGACGCTGGTTGTTCAGCAAGGACGTTGACCACGGACGCCTACGATTTGGCCTAAGATGTGCTATTGTATGCTCTTCAATGCGCTGATTTCAATGGTGAAAACCTTTTTGCATCACATTAAAAAATAAGCCCTACAGAGCCAAATGTATTTCCACCATATTTACATTCGACCATTGAGATTCAGTTTCGTTGAACACCCGGACCCCTATGATTCTCATGAATCCTTGGATACATATGGTTTCGCATCACACTGAAAACTTTGACCTCCAGAGGTCAAGGACGCTGGTCGTTTAGCAAGGATGTTGACCCCGGACCCCTACGATTTGGACTAAAATGTGCTATTGTATGCTCTTCAATGCGCTGAATTCAATGGTGAAAACCGTTTTGCGTCGCATTAAGAAAAATATTTGGGTGTACCATTGGAAAGAGAAAGTACTTTGCGCGTTAATCACAATGGCGGCCGTCATTTTCCATCACATTGAAAACTTTGACCTTTAGAGGTCAAGGACGCATGCTATGATTTCTCAGCAACTTTGTACTATCGGAAAAATGTATGATGCTGGAAACAAGAACTGATGTTCCAGTGGTTGAAGACAAATTCCTCGGCATCTGGCCCCGCTCGTAGCACACTTAAGAACACTTCCCAATACAATTGCCATCCTTACAATGAGCAGCTGCCGCAGCACGAACGTAATGCTAATGTCGTTATGTTGGATAATGGTTGGTTATCAAAAACGTTATAAACATTATGAGACCTTTGATATTGAAGCCTGACATAAATATCCATGATCAAGACGGCAAACACGCTCACTGACCTGCACTGAATCCCTTTCAAACATGTACTACTCTCAGCTTCACTCAAGCGACATTTCCAGTCCCCAGTGTGTCCTGTTCGCCGTACCAGGCAACATGTAGCAACACGTTTTAGTCCAGCTACTGTAGGTGAAGATTTAGAGCGAGGCGACGCAAGATCTGGAAAGCTTGTGCGAGTTGTGCTAGCTGCTGGCCAAGATACGTTGCTTGACTCAACAGAGGACGACCACTCTCACAGGACGTGGCCTGGAGTGTCCCAGTGGGTGGGAGTCATCGGGTGCACACAGTGCCACTGGCCAGAGTACCGTCAACGCGATGGAATGCTCAAAGCACACAGTTCCGAGGTAATGCTCACAAAACTTCAACACGATAAACGTAATACAACCTCAGACGTTCAATCACATCACTCTAATTTATGTGAAACAAACAAACTAGCCACTAGACTGCTGAACGGGGAACATATGAACATTGTGAGGGGTTTCGGCAGGTGCAGCATGGGCCATATTCAGTAGTGAGTACATATGACCAAAACGTATTCCTTCGGCCAAACCAAACACAAATCCTGATCATACCCAACAAAACAGAGCACACTTAAGCCGCCAGTCCTGCCCGTCCCCAGCTTCCGCCGAGCCACCCATTCGCCTGCAAGGTTGTAGCTGCAAAGTCTCTTTTCGCGTGCCGGGTTTGTGTACTCACTCCTCGTGCCACAGTCAGACTGTCCCCCGGCCGCGCCGGGGGCCCTCTCATCGCCTCGGGTGAGTCACGCAGCTTCGTCAGCAGGCGGCTCCGGTGTCCCCCCGCGTGGTCTGACGCACCATCACGCCACCCCCGCGTGGCCGCCGCCGGCGCCGCGCCGAGCCAACCGGAACCCCTGACTCAAAACACACTACAAGCCCAGTCACCATACTACACCACCCCCTGATCTTCAAGGATCACACACAACACAGAACACATATTCACTCGCTATCAAGCCATGCATACGGATTCACATTGGAACAGCCCGGCACGGCTGTCGGCTCGTTGGCCCGCGCGAGCCTCTCGCTGCGACGCGGCGTCGCCTGCCACCGCGCCGCATGCCGCAGCCGCACGTCGGGTACATAGTCGTCATCAGACGAGTCTTCAACCGTCAAGTCCAGATCTGACATCGTGTCCGCAGTGATGTTACATGGCGGCACACCAGACACCTCGCGCGACACAGGATCGGGCGGCGCACGCGGCGGCCGCTCTACCTCCACCGTCTCGGTCTCAAGCGGCGTTGCCGGCGGTGCTGGCGGCACGGGTTCCAGCGGCGGCAGAGGTGGTGGCACCGGGTCAGGACCGGCCTCGTCGTCATCCGCTGGTGCCCGCTCACCGGGCGCGACCGGGTTGCGCGCTGGGTACCGCCGACGGATGTTCCGGCGATGCCACGGGGTGGCATCCACCTCTACCAGGGGAGGTGCCAGCACCCGCGTCACCACGCCGGGACGAGACACCGTCATGCACGGCGTGTTACCGCGGCGGCGCACCCATACCGGCTCGCCCGGCCGCAGCGAACCGGATCGCAACCGTGGCTGCGCGCCTTGTCCTACAGGACTCGCATCGACTGGCAAGTCTCGGCCAGGTTCCCGGAACAGGCAGGCGAGAGGGGCGGAATTTGCGTCACCGGTGTCCCTCGGCGCGGCGTTGTACCGATGCACTGCGACAGCCACGGAGCAGCCCTGTCGTGCCGCCATCACTTTGACGGTACGATGGTGTCGCTCCACAATTCCGTTCCCACCCGCCTCATGCACGCCACGGAAGTGCAGCTGAATTCCCCAGCGTGCCGCGAGCGTCGCCATCTGACGCGCGTGGAACACTGTAGCATTGTCCAGCAGCACCTCCGCCGGGGCACCATGCTCCAGGAACACGGTCTCGAGCAAGCCCACAATGGCCTCTGCGGTCTCACCCCAGTCCAGGAGGCGCCACAGCGCGTAGCGCGACGGCCCACAGTCAATGATCGTCAGGTAGGCAGCGCCGCGCACGTGAGTCACGTCAATTGCCAGGCGCTCCCAGCACCGGGGCACGCTCAGATGGCCGTGCCTCCAACGCACGGGCGCCGGGTCGATCGACTGACACACGTCGCAAGCCGCCACCACCTCCCGCACCACCGACCGCGTCACCCGCCCGTCACAAACCCGCCGTGCGTGCCACAGCGTCCGGCGCACACCCTGGTGCCCGACACTCTCATGCACCGCACGGACCTGGGCCGGGTCAGCCGCGTCGCGCGGATCCACCAGGGCCGCTACCACGGGTAACGCGCCCTCGCCTCCATCGTCGGTCTCTGCCACGTCAGCTGCGGCCGTCTCGCGCAACCACACCTGTGGCACACGGGTTAACGCGTCCGCCGGATTGTCCGCTGAGCGAACCAGACTGATGCTCATCGTGAGCTGGAGCTCGTCCACCAGCTGACGAATCACGTCGATCCTCCGACGGATCAGCATCTCCCCGTGCGCCTTGGTACGCAAGCGCGAGCGGCCACTCAAGGCGTCGTCGATCCACTTATGGACCGTGGCCGAATCGGTGCGGAGATCGATGTTAGTGATCCCCCACGCGATTGCCAAGTTGACGCCGCTGAGTGCCGCGTCGAGTTCCGCCATGTTGATGTGCATGGCGGCCCTCGCCTCCGGCCGCAGCCAACTCGCGTCCTCCACGACGCCGCCACTCGCCGCATCCACGAGCACCACGCCCGCTGCAAGCGAGCTGGCATCGGTCCAGACAACCATCCGATCGCCCGTCACGCACCACGGCCCGCACGCCGGGTCAGCCGCACTTAGCCGCTCGGCCACCTGGTCCACATGGCTGCGCAGCGCCGAGTCGCCGATCGGGTCATCCCAACCGGCCGACAGAGCGTTAGCGCGCCGCTTGAGCCAAGCAGCCGCCGGTCTAAGCCAGCCAGCAACCGGCACGTGCGACACCAATTGGCCGCACCACGCAAACACGGCGCGCCGTGTCAGGACCGCAGGCGGCAGCGCCGGCGCACCGTCCCGCTGCCACCGCAGGTCTTCGTCGGGGCCTTCACCCACCCACAGACCGAGGAGACGGGCGCCCTCAGCCGCCCGCACGGGCGGCTTGCACACCAAGCCGTACCGCGCGAAGTGCTCCACCACGTACTCTGCGCTGATGACCGTCTCGTCCACGAGCAGGTCATCTACGTAGGGCAACACTCCGCGCGACACGGCCGGGTCGCGGCGCAGCACAGCCTGCACGACGGCTTTCATCACCAGTGGGGCGATGTTGAGCCCAAAACCGACGCGCGTCAGGCAGTACCGCTGCCCGCGGACCTCCACCGTTTGATAGGGCCACAACCGCCGTTCCAACCGGAGCTGCAGGTACGCCTTTCGCAGGTCCACTACCGCGACGCGGGCGCCGTGCCGTCGCCAGCGACGAAGCTGGTCGGCACACACGTCCGCGTCCGCGGTGTGGGCTGTGACGTACCCATTCAGCTCGCGGTAGTCCAGCACAGGGCGCACCTTGTGCTGGTTGGGCTGTTGTACCGCCATCAACGGTATCAGGCCGCGCGCCGGTCCGTCCGCCTCCTCGTCATACGGGACAAGCCACCCCTCCCTGACCCAGAGATCCAGCTCGGCCTCGTATGCTGCTCGGGCCACCGTCGGCACCGAGTACTGGGCGACCCGGTTCGTGAGACGCTCGGGACCCGCCCCGTCGCCGGCCCACTTCCAGGCGACGGTCCACCTCCGCAGCCGCGCGTCGAAACGCGCCACAAAGTCCGCCGCGTCGATCCGCATGTCCTCGGCGGTGCCACACGGCCCGTCCGCCAGCGCTCCAGCATCCGCCCCACCTGCCACCTGGGAACCCGTGCCACGCGGCCCGTCCGCCAGCGATCCAGCACCCAACCCGTTCCCGGTCGCCACGGACCCACCGTCCGTACACAGCGTGACACCGCCGGCCCGTACCGTTACGCCGCCCAGTGCTACCACGCCCGACATGCCGCAGACCACGTCCACCCCCAACGGTTTGCACGGGACCACCAGGGCGTCGAGCGTGACTCGCTTGCCCCCATACTCTATTGTCACCGCCGCCGTTCCGACACACTGCAGCATGCCGCCATTCACCGTGCGCAGCTGCGCCCGACGCGCCGTATCGCACCGCCCTGTACAGCACTCCCGGCTTACCAGTACGTCCGTACAGCCGGTATCCACTAGAGCGTGCCGCCATAACCCGTTCACGCGCATCTGGACCACCGGCAGTGCGCTTACGCCACAGGAGACGGCGCTCGCGCTGGCGCGCCCCCGGCATCGTTTCCCGACGACAGCGGTCTGCCACGCCGCGGGCACGCCGCCGCCAGGTGCCCTACAGCGCCGCACGTCCAACAGCGAACGCGCGGGCGTGGGCGTGGCTGGCCGTCATCTCGTCGAGCTGCTGCCGCCGCCGTCGACCCTTCCGCCGATGGAGACGCACCACCGGCCCGCGCATCACTCAGCACGGCGCGCACGCGCGCCAGGATACTTGGCAGCGCGAGGGCCTCCGCGCGTGTCCCGGCGCGGATGGTCGTGCGCACCGAGGGCGGCAGGCCGGCGATGAAGGCGCACATCAGGGCTGCCTCAGGTACGCCGCCGTAGAGCTCAGCGAGCCGCTGGAGGTCGGCCAAGTACACGTCGGCCGACTCCCCTGGCTGCAAGCGACGCTGGGCGTACGCATCGTACGCCGCCAGCTGGTCCATCGCGAACGCATCGTACAATGCGTCGCGCACGGCTCGCGTCGACCGCCGCTCCACCTCCGGCATCCGCAGCCACACAGCGAAGGCACCTCCAGACAGCCGCGCAGGTACGATGGCGGCCAGGTCGACGTTGTGGTGTCGGCACAGGACCTCAGCACGAGTCCACCACTCGACGACGTCGGTGCCGCCACTGAAGTCCGGAATCAGGCGGGCGTCGAATCGGCCACCACCACTGCTGCTCCGCACACTGTCTGCGCCCGCAGAAGTCTCCACTGGGTCCGGGTCCGGCATGGCTCGTTAACCAGAAAGGCCGAAATAGCTTGTAGCTGCAAAGTCTCTTTTCGCGTGCCGGGTTCGTGTACTCACTCCTCGTGCCACAGTCAGACTGTCCCCCGGCCGCGCCGGGGGCCCTCTCATCGCCTCGGGTGAGTCACGCAGCTTCGTCAGCCGGCGGCTCCGGTGTCCCCCCGCGTGGTCTGACGCACCATCACGCCACCCCCGCGTGGCCGCCGCCGGCGCCGCGCCGAGCCAACCGGAACCCCTGACTCAAAACACACTACAAGCCCAGTCACCATACTACAAAGGTATTGCCATGAGTTCTGGCACGACATCGGGTGACTAAGGGTCGTGTTGCACTGCACAGTGCCCAGCTGCGATATGCGGAATACACGCCAAGTAGTTGCAGAAATCGGGTAATGGCAGTAGTACCATGTTGATGTGCAGCAGGCCTCAGAACGGTCGGTTTTGCATGCTATCTGGTTCCTTATCCATTCAGAGCACTTGATCCCATGTTTATGAGAAGCCCTTGCCAGTCTGTGGTGGTCCATTTTTGCAGGAGCGACATGTTTATATCCTGTCCCTAAGATAATGTTCCCACAAACGCATTTGGACACTTTTTTGACGTTAGAAATTGGTTCCTTATGTAGGCTCGTGTTTCCGCAATTTCTTGACGACCGAGGTTCATGTTTCGTCGACTTCCCGAGAGCATGATGTGCACATACAGGCAGAAGTGCACTCCGCAGCTGCTGCCGTCTTGCTGCCTGTCTGCATTGTCAGGGCAAGCGTATCGCTATCGAAGCCACTGTAGGCCTTGGCCTACAGGGAGGCTCTTGGCCTTGTCAGAACGATTAATTTTTGGAGAAGTGTCATTTCAGCCTTGGTGATAGAATATCCTAAGGAGTCGAAGCAGCCGATGATCTGTGTTGTGAAGTCTACAACTACCAGGGACCAGTGCATATTCCCGAAAGAGTTTACTGGCAAGATCCAGACTGGACGTTGCAGCTCGGTGTGCCGCGCTGCAGCGTCACGCAAGGCAGTACTGATGTCGCAAGCCTTCAGCACTTGTAGGAACTGCGCAGCAAATATCGCCACTGATGCTCCCGTCTTTCAACTTCTGTACCAATGAAAGCTGCCAAAATATTATCATTTAGCCAGATTGTGCCGGACATAGATGCCATGCCACTATGTGACACGAATCCCAGATGCGTATTGGGTGGAGTCGTTGTTCGCTCAGCTGATAGATGTTCTTCCTGTGATAGATCTATTACATTCTCCTCAGGTTGCGTCTCTGGAATATTTGCCTCCTGTTCTTGTTCTTTCGTCATTAACGCTCCTTCTGCGTCACATTCGACTTTTTCATCAGTATGGTAGGATTTGTGTTGGAAATAGGTACTGTGACTGGTGGATCCGGACGAAGGTACAGCATCGGAATCATGCTGCGATTTCTTGACCGACAGAAGATCTTGCATGCTGGTTGGTGGGGTTTTCCTGCTCAGGTAGGTTCGTGTTTTTATCGCGGGTTGTCCTCTTTTATTCCACCCTTCCTCCTCCAGTATTGTATTTGATGATACTGAAGTTCTTCTTTCCCGCTGCTTTTTGCTGGCCATTGGACGGTACGGCATGGAGTCTTGTTTGATTCTACGCGCCGTATCTTTTAGAAGAACTCGAACAAAGTCACCCGAATGCATCCGACGCCGACCTCGAAGCATCTCTTTTTTCAGAACTCTCATGAAGCTCTCAACACAGGCATTAGAAGTCGTCTTCTTGCTCAGAAGCTGTGCCCACAGTGGGGCGGGAGGCATGATAGTTCCTAGCATATACCTCAACATACGCGGACAATAAAATGGGTTTGTGATAGTCTCTCCTTGCTTATCATCTTGGTTCAACTCGGATTCGACCTCCGCCCGGACGCGATCAAATTGTCTTCCAAACTTAGTTTTCGTGCGATACGTTGACTTCATCCTGAAGCATGTACGATGAGAATCATCTCGCGCGCTGTCATCTGGCGAGTCCTCATTGCCAGCTGGGTAGCTCACATCGAGGTTGGTTACCTCCTTGGTCGACAGGGCAAATCTACAGATTATCCGAAGCAGTCGGTCGAGGGCCTGAAGAGATGTCGCCTGCTGGGCCTTTGCGAACAGCCACATGTAATTTTGCTTTGTTTCTTTAGCGAGTTTCATATTGTTCAGCTCTCTGGACAGCTGTTGACTCACATGTGCACAGCACAAGCTGAGAAGTGTTTCAGGTGGTTGACATTCTCCATGGATACTCTGCCAGCACTCGTCTAGATAAGTGAGGAGGTTAGTTTTCATGATTCCCTTGGCAGCTGCATGTATGATCGCCCATGAATAATCGGTAACAATTCGCTTTGGTTTGAACTGCGCCCCTGTTACCACTTTGTAATCTCGGGACGTTTGGTTAAAAAAGTGGCCGATTGAGGGAGCACTGTGGCTTTCTGACAGCATTTGCCCCAGCGGATAGCTGGTGCCCTCGTCCGCTTTAGCTAGGATGACGTAGAGGAGAGGTCGTTTATCCCCCACCTGCTTTGTTACTGCACCGGTGGCGTCTACATGGATCACAGATGGCTGTTTTGCAAATTTTTTGAAGAAATGTTCCCTGTACATGTGCACCGACAGGGGGTTCTTCCCTACCAAGTGAACTCCCCCTGGCAGTTTTTTGCTGACAATATCTTCGTCTTGTGATACCTTCATGGTGGTCGCAATATCTTCACACCAGTCCACGGAATACCTGCCGCTTTGTTGCCGCTCGTGTGCCGCCTGGCGAAGCACTTGAGCAAGTGGTGCCTCCGTAAGGTTGCCTGCTCTCAGTTGATTTTCTGGGGCCTCGTCCAACAGCATACCACGTGCTTGGTATACTCCATGCGCGTTTACCATATCTGCAGCGGATCTTCGGTCTTTTCCAGTCAGTCGGCGGTGAGAAAAGAACTCGCCATGCCGTAGTGATCCATATTTTATGACTGTGACACCAAGCAGTTTGGACGCTGTCTCTTCCGGATGGTTTTCCATGTGCAGTCGATAAGTGTGGCAGCCAGGGATTTTACAGCGCGCGCTGGCCGTGAAGAACGGTCCAGTGCGTTTGCGCGATTCTTGTTTTTTGACCCGTCGGGTTTTGAAGACAAGGATGCATGCAGGCTTTAGTATCTCCATCAGTTTTCTGTTCATGACTTTTGTCCACCCCTCTCTTATTTCTCCGTTATAAAGTTCGTTCCAGGTGCGTCTGGAAATAGTCATCATGGTGGACTGCGAATGGGCTGATTTACGGTTGCCAAAATCTCTACTTGGGCTGGGCATCGGTGTCCTGGGTGAACAGTTGCTATCCGGTGTCGGCATCCTCGGTTTGTGTGTGTTTTCCGATGTCCTGGGCTGGTGGATGGTTTCTGGTGTTCTGGGCGTGTGAATTTTTTCTGGTGTCCTGGATGCGTACATGTCTTCTGGTGCCCTAGCTGCTTGAATGTTTTTTGTTGCCATATGTTTGTGGTTACTTTCTTGGGTCCTGTGTGCGTGGGTGCATTCTGGTGTCGGTTGTCTGGATGTGTGGATGATGTCTGGTGTCGGCGTCCTGGGTGTTGTGATGTTGCAAGTGAGACTGAGTACCCAGGCTCGGAATTTTGAATTTCTTCGGTACAGCGACCACATTGATTTGGCTCGGCGAAGGGCTGACTTCCTCCGTCGCTGGTTCTTGCAGACTATAAGTCTTCTTGCTACACTCTTCCAGAACATCCAGCCATGGGGTTGACGAATACCGGCCGGATCAGGTTGGTCCATGGTGTATGTGATGGCCGATGACATCGCCTGTAAATGTCCCAGGAAATCCGCGTTAGTAACTTGATTTGCGATTCGTGAGAATCGCAGGGGTCCGGGTGTTTAACGAACCTGAATCTTAATGGTCGAACATGTAAATATGGTGGAGATACACTTGGCTCTGTAGGGCTTATTTTTTAATATGACGCAAAACGGTTTTCACCATTGAAATCAGCGCATTGAAGAGCATACAATAACACATCTTAGTCCAAATCGTAGAGGTCCTGGGTCAACGTCCTTTGCTGAACAACCAGCTTTTCTTCCTGGGGACTTCCTTTTCGTCCTGGGTTTGGTTGGTTGGTTATTGGAGTTTAGGGGCGCATCGACTACATCGGTCATGCAGCGCCCATAACATCGTCAGTGAAACAGTGAAATGCAAGCAACATCGTTAATCAGACAGAGAAAAGTAAACATCAGTCAAACAGTGAAATGGGAGTAACATCAGAGAAACAGTGAAATTCACGAAACATCATCAGTGAAACAGTGAAATTCACGAAACATCATCAGTGGAACAGTGAAATTCACGAAACACCATCAGTGAAACAGTGAGATGGAAGAAACATCAGTAAAACAGTGAAGCAGCAAGAGCAAGCGAAGACCAGCCAGTGACATGTCACTGGGATAAATATAGGACGAAATACGACGAAGCTAAGATCTCCCCGAGTAAACAACATCAAAACGCGCTCGCGAGAGGAACTCGAATAACCGTCCAAAATGAACGATGCGTGATCCATCACCCAGAAGACCCGCCATCGTTAGCGTGGATACATCTCGTCCAAAGAATCGTCGTCGTTGTGCTGAGAATAGGGGTCACACCAGAAGAACGTGTCTCACTGTCAGTGGCATGTCACAGCGAGTGCACATCGGTCTGTCCTCGTTTCGTAGCAGGTAGCCGTGGGTAGCATAAGTGTGGCCTATTCGTATCCTGGCGAGTAGCACTTCTTCCCTCCGGGAAGTTCTAGATGATGATTTCCAACACCCCAGAGTTGGCTTGATGGTTCTTAGTTTGTTTTAGCCGGTCGAGTCCCAAACTTGTTGCCACTTGTCCTGGAAGAATGCGTTGATTGCCTGGCTGAAGTGTGTCGCGGGAAGAGGAAGCGAATGGGTGTACTGTCTCCGCGCAGCACGTTTTGCTGCTTGGTCAGCCAGCTCATTCCCCCTTATTCCAACATGGCTTGGTATCCAGCAGAGGGTCACATTTTTCCCGCCTCGCTTAAGCATAGTCATGCGCAATAAAACATCCTGCACGACAGGGTCATGAGGATAAAACTGTTTCGACGCTAGAAGGCTACTCAGAGAGTCAGATAATATTACGTGATTGACTTCGTTCTCTGTTTCGATGAAACACATGGCCTTTGTGATGGCTAGAAGTTCAGCCGTGTAAACAGTTGCGTGAGGAGGCAGTGTGAACGATCGGATCGTGGCACCACTCACAAAGGCACACCCCACGCCATCATCGGTTTTCGAACCGTCGGTGTAGGTGAAAGTGCATGAACGATAGGCGTGAATGTGTTCAAGACTCTTCATCCGAAACACTTCTGGGGTAATTTCGTCCTTACGAGTGTCTGTCAGCGTCGTGTCAACCAACGGCTGGATCAGTTCCCAAGGGGGAACGGGCAGTGGCTCAGTCCTTCTAATGCTACGCATTCGAATACCACTCCCCTCTGCCAACTTCCGCAACTTCACGCAGAAAGGAGGTAGTGTATTGCCACGTCCGCCACAGAACATCGCACGCGTACGGTGAGCATTTTCGTCCTGGGGGCCTTCATTTCGTCCTTGGGGGCCTCCTTTTCGTCCTGGGGGCCCCTTCAAATTTCAGGGGGCGGCGCCCCTAGTCTCACGGCAGGGGGGCAATTGCCTCCGCTGCCCCCCCCCCGGTGGCGACATGACACACAGCAGAGACGGTGACACATGGCCGGCAGTGTGAGGGTGGACATCCTATCGCTGGCTGGTGACATGCTGCGGGTGGGTACCTGCCTAGATACCCGCATCTGCGCTCTGCCGAGCAGAATTCTTGCGCAACCAGCCGATGCGCACATGCAGCCTAACTCGAGTCAGCCTCCGTCTCACACAGTTAGCCACACTCCTAGCTTCGGCTGCCGGCTACTAATGACGCCCAACATACGCCTCACGATGCTGGTGTCGCTTGTGCAAGTTGAGTCCGTGATGAAGCAGGTATCAGAATTCAACTGGTTTGTCATCGCCATCTACCGCGTATGTGGCATGCAGCGTCCGCCGCGACCGATGGTGATTAATCAAGAAATAAACACAATGGCCAGGAGCGTCTCCGGTGCTTCAGACGTCGGACACCCAAGCGCTGTATTGACGCCTCATTTTGTAGGCGACGAAGCAGGCAACGAAGGCAAGGCCGTCATGCTCCAGTCCCAGTTTGCTGATGATGGTCGAGTTAAAATTCATAATGTGAATCGAAGTGGCATCAAACTAATTGAACTGGTTCTTTATTTAGCTATACAAAGATAAGATATGAAAATAAGGTAGGCAGCATATGAAGGCTCCATACTCAGCAGGAGGAGGACTTTGGTGTTATTCTGAACACAAAATTGGGGGCATCAGAACAGACAAAAGAACCCAGGAAGAAGGCATTGAGAATGCTTGGGGCAATGAATAGGAATGTATCATACAGAAGTGAGGAAGTCACCAGGGAGCTTCACTGTGCATGTCAGGCCATATTTGGAATACTGTCCAAGCTTGGTCTCATAGTTATGAGAAAATTGTTGGCTTTTAGAGAGTACAAAAGAGGGCTACAAAAATGGTTAATGACATAAGTAGCCTGGCATATGAGGAAAGATTGAAGAAATTGAATATGTTTTCACTTAGATATAAAAAGTTGAGAGATCTCATAGAGGTCTTTAAATATTTTTCATGGTCAGGAGAATGGATATATCACGCAAATACTTCAATCGAACAGACATGATGCAATTAAAGTTCATCAATTCAAAATTCAAGTTAACTTCAGCAGGAGAAGGTTAAGACAGTCTTTCTCCACCAACAGGGTAGTAGAACACTGGAACCAGCTGCCAAAAACCATTGTCAGTAGCAGCATATTGAACATCTTTAAAAACACCATAGGCAATTATTAAGAATACAGGGGTTGCTTAATAAAAATGGTATTCCAGGGAGGGCTGATTGGTGGATTTGGTGGGCAACTGGTTGAGTGTTCAGGGTGCAACCAAGAAGGGCCCTTGTGGCACATAGTCACACTGATCTATTGTGTTTTTATGTCTAAGATGCTCCAAAATGCAGCAAACATACCAGATGAACATGATTCAACACTCCATACCATACAGATCTGAGAGGCAGGCTAATTCATGGAATGACACCAGGGGAGGCAGGTGTTGACACTGTGACATTAGCTTCACCTGCCAGGATCACAATCATCAGAGATAAAGCGGTTGGAATAAGTGAATGAGCTGGTTGGATGAACTCCATCACCTCTCTTTGACTATGTCAACTAAGTCTTATATGCATTTTCATCTCTTGGAAACACAAGCATGTTGGTTGACAATTTCTTCCTTCCATATGCTTCTTCCAGATGTTTGAAAAATATACCATAGGATACTGACACTGAATTTTAAGCCAACTTCTCCATCTCAATCATGATACATCAGGTAAGCAGAATTATTTCAGTTTAAGGCAATCAGCAGAACAAGTTTTGCACACATTTTACCTCCATGAAACATATAAGGAGACTATGTTTAGTTAGGTTGAGCTAGGTTAGGGATTTGTTGTAGGTTATTAAAAAAAATATCTGGGTGTTTTTCTCATAATTTAGTTTTCTTCAAAAAACAGTTTTGGTAAGGTTAGGCTTTTCTTAATTTGAACATTTTTAGGAAGAACAAATTGCTTTCAAATTTTGAATTTTCCAAAAGTTTTTGTTTTCTTGCATAGATGGCTGGGGTAGGTCAGGTTATGTTACATAATTTTTCCTTGATTTAAAACATTACCTTTTATGCTATATTACCAAACTCCAAGACAATTTTTTGGTGACATGCTGCCTTCCGACTGAAAAGCATGCCTTTGCAGAGGAATCAAGTGGTCTCATCATGTTGAGTACATCCATAAGCATTGCATTAGAAGAAGAAATCCCTTGAAATCATAAATTAACTAAAACTGCTAATTTACCGGATTGGCGGAATCAGCATATTAGATACCTAATACCTACGGAACACACCTCAATTTCCATCACTAATTAACGACAGCAAAAGTTACTGTTAACATTGCAACTACACACAAGAAACACCGCAACACAACACCACGTAATAAAACTACAACTAAAACGCGCGCACATCTAGCACAAGGTGTGACACGAGACATAAAACAACGCACGAGGGAGATATGTAAACAACTGCGCTATTTATGACTCAACTGCGCCATCTAAGAATTTGGGAAAATGCGTGCCCCTAAAACGCTGCATTCGTGATTGTCGTCGCCTAATTCTCACCCTAACTGAGGATGATAAATAGCACCTCAACACGATTCCAGAAGCACAGACGTGATATAATAAGATTTAGAAAGTGAGTTCAATTGAAAATATTTCCATTTTAAAAAGCATGAAACCATTAAAACGGCCCAAAAGGGGCACCCCAGATGACGTCACTTGTACCATTCGAGCCGACACGCAGGAAGGCATGGGGATGACAGGGGCCTGGATAGACTAGACTACGCTGTCATTCTCACACAATCCTGTTCGCAAAAGACCTACAAGATTTTGTTACATCCTTTGGCATTTGCACTCAGGTGTACTCTATAGTCTTCCCTAGGCACAAGCAAGCGTTTCACCGCACAACAGGCGGTCTCACCCAGCGGAAAATCTACTACATTTACCACTACAGAAAGATTATCAGGGTAATAAAAAAGCCCTATTTCTACCTGAAAAGGAACACATTTTCTACTTGCATCTATCCGATTTATTGCACAGAAATCGCATGTATATGTATAGTAGCTTAATATGAAACATTTCTAAACGTCTAATGCTTTAAAAACTATCGATACGAAAATCCCTTTCCTCTTAAATTGAATCCATACTAAAATGTCTCGAGGTCGTGTTGCACACAGAGAGCTCCGGGGCAGAGCTTGGTTAGTTAATCTTTCTGCAGTAGTAAATGTAGTTTTTATGTGCGAGACCGACTGCCAAGTGGTGAGACGCCTGCTTGTAGATTACTTAACTTGGAAATTGCTAGTGCAAGAGTTTCTGGTGGTAGTGGTGGGGATGGCCCATGCCTTTGGAAATGTGAATTTACAGAAATACCGTGTTGGAAGGTGTGATAGGTATGATGCTCAAATTACATTGGGTTTTGAGGTCTTTTGAAAATTAGTTCATGGTATGACGGACAGATTAATGGAAAATCCTCTAGAAATGGAATATTTGATGGTTAATATACATGTATGTTCAATTAAGTCATACTTCAAACAAAACTAAGTCACTCAACTGTATGAATTATTAGGTAGGTAGGTACCTACCTGCCTATATAGTGATGTAGGTACCTACCTAGGTACCTACATTCAACAAAAGCCTAACCAAACCTAACTTAACAATACCTAACCCCTTTGTATGCCTAACCCAAAAGCCTAACCAAAATAACTGCTTTTGATGCTGTTTAGATTGTCAGAAAAGTAGAAGTCATATAATGTATATACCTACTGAACCTTGTTGCACAAGAGTCAAGTTCACAGGCATGATTTTAGTGTTCAAAGAGCAATTGGCTTAAGAAAACTGTAGGGATGTGATTTACTTTTTTTTTGCAATTATACCAGCATTTTTTATTCATTACTAATAGCTTGTACCACAATTGATACAGTGAGGTATTCCTGCACAACAACATTTTCCTGTTCAGAATACAGCACACCACTACAAAATATGTATCTATTTTTAAGTTGCTCTTTACAAGTGGTTAGCGGATTTTCATTGAAGGGAATTGTTTTAATATGGATAGCTTGCTCATTTTTGTGTTCAGTAAACACAGTAGAATTACTGGTTGAGCCATACAAAAGCAGCAGTGTAGCTATTTGTTGCATGGTGCCCTAAGTGTTCAGAAACCCCCCTCTTCCTCTAGACAGGCAGAATGTATGGTTTTTCATGTATTATGGTGACCTGAATACATTTTAGCTGGCTGGTCTGTGCTGGAAGGAATAACCACATTTTAGTTTTGGCAGGTTTGACTGCTGTATGAGGTATCTGTAGTAATATGAACATCTCTGGATTCCAGGTTCATAGAAATTTGTCAGATCACAATGTATTTGTTGAATTGTTGACACATACACATTTGTTCCACTATGCTGAACTTAGACTGCAATTTTGACACATATTGCTTCATTGAATGTTTATGATCAGTAATGCATAAAAGTTTCTGAGCTTTGCAGCATGAGGAGCACTGTCCACTCTGTGCCCATGTGCTGCACTTTTCTAATTGAGTCAGATAGATGTTGGACAGTTGCTGGGCTTGGTGTGTAGCAGCTGCAGGACCATTTATTAGCCACAACCATACTATAGCATATTACTAGAGCTGGACTTACATTATGAATTTGCACATTTGGAAGGCATCTTGGTGGGTTGTTAAAATTGGAGAAGATAATTTGCTTGTTGTTTTTGATGTACCTTCCTTTTGCACTTTCTGATTTTTTGGCATTTTATCAAGTAGCTTTGTAATAAGTAAGTACAAAAAGTAGTAGTTGGAAGTCATTGGTAAATAACACCATTCAGCTTCAGGAAAATGCAGAGGAAAATACTCTGGATGACAAAATCAAGGAACAGTCTGTTTTGCATATCCCATCCATTGCAGTTGACTGTGACCTTGCATCATTTACCTATGTGAGTCTATTACTTTCAAATCAGTCATTCTGGGGAAGTTTGGAATGCCAAGTCAACATTTGTGCTTCCACCCACCTTTTGAAGTTCACTGCCCACAAAATTGTGCCCTCTAGTGTTTCAGAGTGTCACCTTACATGAGTATGAATGTAGCAGGTAATTGCACATCTTGTGGTAAAGCATGACTAACTGGCACAAAAGTGTCTGTTTTCCACATGTGACCTGCACAGGGTTTGGCCAACAACATCTAGCATTCTGTAGCTGTGGTGGGGAGACACCCATTCTCCAATATGTATATTCCATTCCATGCAACTTGTTGTGCCATGCTCTACTGTTTGCACTGGTTTTGCCCCAGCCCTAGCACTGCTTTTGGTCCAATGGTTACAGTAACAATAACATGTGAACATGCTGATCAGTAGCCCTGTGCTCTGTGACTAGGTGTAGCTTCCCAGGCAGCAATGCCAGCCCTTCCTTGTCTATGTTTTTACAATTGTTGGTATAAAAGCAGCATAACATTTTCGCTACCATTTCCTTTGTTATTTTTCATTTGATCAATTTGGACAAATTCTCCAATCTCCATTTTTGTAATATATATATTCTAATATCATTGTTACCATGGCATGCATGCAGATGCAGGAAGTAAAGTTCCTCATCTGAGTTCCTTGACCTCCATCAAGATCATGAGGTCATGTCATGATAGTGTGCAATGTGGGTTTGGTCAACACTGCCATTTTATGGTTTACTTTGAGTTTGCATGCATTAAATAGTGCTAAAGTTGCATTTCACGACCTATATTACCCTAATCTGAGGATATAAAATGTTAAAAACTGTCATTGAGTCACAAATTCTCCAGAAATAATATGTAATGCCAGTTTTATACCATGTTTGTCGAGGGCTTTCTGACGCTATCTGGCTTATTTTCGTGCAATGCTTAGTTTAGAAGTTAGATGTGGGGTCTTCAGGGACATCTCTCCCCCTGAGATGGGGTGAGGATTTGACCACAAAGATGGCAGTTAAAATTGAAAATAGTTTGACAGGGAACATTGAAGCACGATGACATGGTATGAAACATCCAATATATTCATCAACTACCGTACAACCAATATTCTATTCTGATTTTGAGTTTTTGGTGTTTGTCTGAATATGTTGCAAAGAAGCTGAGTGCAGCTGTTGTGCAACTGTTGTTGTGGTTACTTTTAAAAGGCACACAATGAAAAATAGCATGTTACCACTGGTCAGAGTTAGATACCTCCTCTATGAAGCCAGGGGGTCCAAGTCTATATTGTCCTGATGTAGTTTCAGATTGAATATAGAAAATGACAGCATTAGCAGAGTACTAAATTAGGGGTTGAGAATTCACAGAACCACCTGGGAGAACCATGCCACTGGCAATTTCCACAGTGGATCGACTAGGATGTCAGGTGGAGTGATGTCATTAGACTCAATATTAACACCTAAAACACTTCATATGGCATATGGATTTTTGGAAGAAAAATCCTCAACAAAAACAAACCTGGATATGATCAGAATGAAAGACAATGTCTTCAGTTAGGTGCTATCTGGATTGAGTGGCCTTACCAGTTATCTTGTGGTGAGCATTTGATGTAGCAGGCTCTGGCAGCAAAACTGAACAGTCCAACTTCTATCAACAAATTGCACTATCCTGGCTACCTGGTTTTGATTGGAAAAAGGGTAGGGTCAATAGATGAGATAATAAATGATGCAGGTATGGTTTAATCACTGCAGAATTCCCATGGCTTAGATATTTCCTGCATTTCCAAAAAGCTCAACAACTGCATTATGTTGTGCTTAATGCTTTGCTACCCATGCAAGAAAGAGAAGAACGAGGCTAAACTAGTTCTTATGCGTCCGTAGCCCCGTATCGAACCGATTCATAGTATTTATACTAATAAAGTGGAGGAATGGAAGTTCATCAAAGTGTATCCCCTCATATCTGTTAACCAAGGAAGGCATTACTACAATACAGGACCTCCAACAGCAGTATGAATTACCACCTGCAGGTCGTTTCATGATTGACAATAGGCTGTGTTTTCAGACATATAATTGCAGTCGCTGTGTCTGAACATCGACCAGATAACCACAATGAGCAATGAATTTCCTGCAGTGAAGACAACCTGTACTATGGGCTTTACCATTCAGTCCATTCTGGAAGAAAATGAGGATCTCCTGAAGAGGAATCCTCTCATACCAGGTGGGTTTGTGCAGTTGACATGCAACTGATAATGATTCTGCATGATTCATTATGTTCGAAACGTTTATTTTCTATTAATCAAATGTTGTATATTTACTCACTATTGGCTGTGTTCCAACGAACGATTTTTTTTACCGTGTAGGTAGTATGAGGCCCCGTGCCATCCTACTGCTTTCCATCTCGCACGCCTCCCATTGCTGACTCACGGTAATGTTGCACCACTGCTCCAATTTCTAGTTCATCCTTCGATTCCTCACTCTAAAATGGCCTTATGTATCTCCCTGCCGTGGATCACCGTGGTTGGCCGCTTCTGTAAAATACACCGAACACTGTCGAAGAAAGGACTTTATTATATTACTCAGTAACGTCACAACCCGGCCAGTTTGATTTATCAGAAGATCTGCAAATAACGTACCACCAGTTAGCATAAGCTACTTTCAGTACTATAATGTTCAAATATCGGCACGCTAC
This sequence comes from Imbricaverruca yamaguchii, assembly GCA_034440575.1. NCBI lineage: Eukaryota > Metazoa > Arthropoda > Thecostraca > Neoverrucidae > Imbricaverruca > Imbricaverruca yamaguchii. Next base: position 768,039 of record JAOTOL010001640.1, on the reverse strand, counting down.
CGCGCGCCTTTTCCGGGGGTCACAACGCTTGCATCACCCACATCCCTTCACCCGGATAGCAGGACTAAGATGAGCTGTGCTTGCCCTTGGTTCGGAGCGTAACCCGGTACCTCTCTCACCACCGCGATTCAGGTAATCCAGTATCTCACCAGTACGACCGACTGAAGAACAACTGCGTTATCGCCGGTGCTGTTGAGTGTATGGTCGTCTCGTGCATGAGCCCTCTATTTTGAGTCTCGGGGCAAATTGCGCTGGAATAGGCTGGCTTGGGTCAAATGCAAAAAGGTGCCTGTTTGATTAAATGCCATGAATCTGCACTTAGTTGGGTTGTACCAGGTTGAACGATTAGGAAACGTTTGAGACCTGAGGATGGTCCAGTGGCGGATCGCGAGGTCAGGTGTGGCGGACGGCAGAGCAGGAATGGTGAGGACCCTGTGGAACAAGAGTGTGCTGTTAGGAGCAATGTTACCAAGCAACTCATCTGCGAGCATGTGCAATACTCTCCCGACTGTCCATACAAATCCGAATACCGGTAAACGACACGCCCGTTCCTGAAACATCGCTTTCGTAACTGGCATGATGGGTCAGCGAAATAATTGAAACATAAACAGATGTGGTGAGTTACCTTCAGTTTTAGTTTTGAGTACTATCGTTCCCACTAAACCAGGCAGACAGTGTTGAACAGGTCCGAATCCGAGGATTTGTTAGGAGGGGACGGGCACGAACTCCATTGGTGTGAGGTGTCTCGAAGGGACGGTGGGATGTCAATTGAAAGGGTGACAACTTGGGTTTGTCCGAAGCAGTTGGTGGAGCGGGGAAGGGGCGGCAGAACCTGGATCGAAAGGGCGGCACCTCGGATTTGTGGCGGAGCTGTCTTCGTTCGGAGTGCAGGAAGCATGTTTGTGGCATGTGCGTCCAAAAAGAGATGCAAGGAACTGCCCCCAATCCGCTGCCGCCCTCCCCAGGCCGCCTGCGATCAGTCGGACCTTTGATCAGTTGGTTTCTTCGCAGCTCCTCATCCCGGCCTGGAGCCATTATATAATGGTTTTCAGCTGCTCTGCTGAATGATGCAAGCAATAACCTTGGGCCATCTCAGTGTTACGTCAGGCAAGATCATCGATACCGATTTCGGGCTCGCACAGGCTCGACGCATCTGGCGACAAAAATGACTGTTAATGCTAGACGGAACTTGATGTGACTCAGACTTGTCGTGGTCAACAAATCATAATTTTGGCATTGTTTCTTACGAGGAGAGAGCTGACAGTGTGCTCCTCCGTTATATTGCTATTGCACGGCGAAAGTTAATCTAAGGTGGAGGTTACGGTAAAAAACACATTAGGTAAACATCGAGTATTTAGTTGGCCTTCATTAACGTGGAAATAATAAAAATTGAGCAAAGTAACACTTCATTAATGACTCTGGCTTCCGGTTCTAAACCATCGTTTAGACTTGACAATGGCATAGGATCGATAGCTCGAGTTATCATTAAAATGTCCATTCAATTTATATTCTTTCCCTGTCAATGAAGGCCAACATGATACTCGGTTTATACATAATGCTCACCGCCTTGAACTCTAACGGGGAAATAGACATTTCTCAACCAACTCAAGGTAGAATTACCGTTTTTGGTTGCTCGAACCTTTCCAATCATGGAGTCCTTGCGAGATATCGAGCTCGTATGCTTGTGCATCCTGACCTTCTACCTCTTCTGAAGGTGCTGACGCTTTACCGCCAGTCCCATTGTAAAACCCCCCTAGTGTTGGTGGTATTCTGATATACCAGGGTGCATATGCCCATCCCGAAACGTAGGCTCTGACGGAACAAAGTAGATATGAGTGACCAATTTGTTCCGTGGCGAAACAGATGGTCGCGGGCAGGTGCTCCATCCGCCGTCCATCCATTGGGTTTTGGTCTCGTTTGGGGCTCGTCATGGCATTCTGATCCATAGGTAAACGAGGGGGTAAACGAGGGGGTAAACGAGGGGGTAAACGAGGGGTAACGAGGTTAACAATTAGGTTTTATGTTTTTAATTTTCGGTTTGTCAAGTTTTGGTGCAACAGTTGGCAGCAGTGCGTTGTGCCGGCCTGACGTGGGTGTTTACCTGGTCCACAGCCAAAGAAAAGGACAATGACCCGTGGGCGGGCCTGGACGCTCAGGCGGCATTTCTCGGCCCCAACATTTGGGGAATGTCTCCTGCGAGCACCGACCTCAAGGTATACAAGGCCACCGCGAGACTTACCAACTGGCAGAGCTTCAGTGCCAATCAATATGAGACTGGAGTAGCCTTTAACTGCGATTCAATACAGATGTCACCGTTTAGTAATTGCTCATCGCAGTGGCGCTCATGGGAACATTTTAATGGTTACTAGGCATACCCACTAGGCGTTTCCCTTACTTGAGACGCTTTGTCCCTTACGACAAAGCGATTCAACTTGGCAGTTGAATCGCTCTGTTTGCAAGTGAATCGCTTTGTTTCGTACAAAGCTGTGTGTTCCCCAGCCGGCGTGCTGTGTGATGACGCCACCGTCCTCCGCCCAGCTCGATTACGCCGACCTGGAGGGGCTGCTGGACGACAGCGAGCTGCTGGGCGGCTCCGCAGTGACCGGACTCGGCCTGTCGGCGCCGACAACCCCTGGCCCGCCGGCCAGCCCCGGACAGTCGGCGCCGACAACGCCCGGCCCGCCGGCCAGCCCCGGGGCGCTGCTGGCCAGTCCCGAACAGCCGGTCGCGGCCCCACCGACGCCGGCCGCAGAGCCGGAACCGACGCAGGCCGACAGTGTGCCGCCGACGCCCGCCGCGTCGACGCCGACGACCCACCAGCCCGACGGTACTTCACGCAAACGAACACACAGAGTCCGATGATTCTGGTGTCAGAATGATCAGAAAAGAAACCAGCATGCGTGATCGTCATTAAAAACCATCACCTAGCCGTGTTTGTTTCGCACAACTTAGTATTTTGGCTCCCAGAGCATCCGAAGCACGCATTCTTGAATTGCTTCAGGTCACATTAGTGACTAGACGTAATGGTGACTTGAAACTTCGAACCTTATTAAGACATGATTTGTTATTGCGTACATTCCGATGTTCGAAACAGTAACTTAGTGACAAAATCTGCTCAAAAATGTTGTTTTACAGCTGAATTTGACTGAATTTGATTCTCCGCTTGACCTGGTGATCCGCCCTGAGGTTGCGTTTGCAGATAGCTTTTTTGGTTGTCTACTTTAACGTTTGGTTGTCTATGGGCGCTTTCATCTTCCGCTTATATCTTGTAGTGTATTCATGATTAATAATACTCTCCGCAACTGAAATGATCATGCCTATGTCCGGGCGATTTATAGGTATTAGTACTGATTGTTCTAGCATGAACTGGCCGTAATTTCGTTCTTCCGGGACAGGTTGGGGCTATCTTGCCGCCGCCTCTACAAATACGGCCGAAGACGATTATTTGGACGAGAGGTATCCACGCTAACGATGTCGGGTCTTCTAGCCAGTGATACATTCTTCGTGAAATATGATTTAATATACCACCTTCTGAACACTCAGTAGACATCCTTCTCCAAGGAGTATCGACGTCCTGCTCCTTGATGCGTGATTATGAAGTATTCGTGTCTCCTTTCTAACAGTATCTCGTTCATAAGTAACATATTCATGCTCTCGATAAGGAATGGTGACGCACGCACATTTCACAAGGAAATTTCAGGTAAAATGATTGCCTATAATGTGATATGGCATACCATAGAATTGGTATTATTCTCCCTATCTCGAATATAGCTGTTCCTAAATTATGGATCTGAATACAAACGACATAGCGATGACGATATAACGATATAGATGCATTCATAGGGGTCTACGCCATTGACGCAAAGTTGAGTCTGAAAGACATTTGAAATATTTTAGGTGGCGCGAATTCTACGACAAATTTCAACATCCTATTGCGCTTGTTTCGACATCTCACACCTAACGAAAAACCAATATTTTAACCCTGCTTTAGGCAGTTGGTCACGCATGTTTCATACTGAACGATTGCTCGAGTTTCTCTCGCAAGCGTGGTTTGATGTTCACCCGGGGAGATAAGGCATAACGCTGCATTCATGTCTGAGCTGCTCTAAGCTTTTCTTATACGCTCATCACTAATGCCATGCCGGGCGAGTGGTACGTGGTAGAAGTAGCACGATTTTATAGTATGCTTCGACCTTTACATAAGCATTGCCCAGCAGCGGCCAGCCCCGCTGCCGACTGACAGCGGTGTCTGTGTGCAGCCGAGACAGCCTGCGGCACGGGCCGAGGCCGGCGCGGCCGTGCGCCGCGCGTGCCCGTCCGGTTCGAGGTGTCGCCGTCAGAGCTGGCGCTGGCCACCAGACCCGGCGTGGACTTCCACCCGCAGACGCACCACTTCTCCGACGACGAGCTCAAGCCGCAGCCGATGTGTAAAAAGTCCAAGAAACAGGTCAGTGCGGGTCAACGGTCAGGAGCCGTTTCCGTCTGGCAGGAAGGTCATTGAACTTGCAACGTTCACTCTTCCCAACGGCTGATGTCACCTGCCCGAGCATTAACCGAGCTGTGTCTGCAGGTGGTGCCCGACCACCGTAAGGACCAGAAGTACTGGTCGCGTCGCGACCGCAACAACTCTGCCGCCAAGCGGTCCCGCGAGGCGCGCCGCCTCAAGGAGAACCAGATCGCACTGCGAGCAAAGTTCCTGGAAAAGGAGGTGAGGCATGCACGTGACGGGTAAACTTCCGGCGTATGAAGCAGCAGCGTCATCTAGTAGGTATGCCAGTCGATGTCTGGTGCCTGTCTCGAATGTGTCGGGGGGAGGGTCTCGGTGCGGTGTACCTGGTGAATCCCAAGTCTTGGCCGTTATGTGCCCGGATTAGCCCAATTTTTGGCTATAATGTGCAGGATTTGGCCCAACTTTGCGGCGTTTGAGCTGGAGTGACGCCGCCTGAGCAGCCGTAACCGCATTCTTATCTCCGTCTCCGCAGAACATTGCCTTGCAGGAAACCATCGACGAGATAACTCGCGAGAACGAGCGACTGAAGGCGCGTCTCAGTGCGTGCAGCTGCCGCTAGCAGGCGGCGGCGGGGCCCGGTACAGGGCTATCGCGGATCACCGCCGCGACACGACCACCGGCCACCGGACTGGTGACCTCTGGTGTTATCCGTCGCAGCGGAGTGGTGCACACGACGACGTCAGTGTGCGCGAGCCGACGGCTGGGATTAGCTCGCCGCCGGTCAGACCAGCTGCGGCCGGGGGGTGCGACACCGGCGGACGCACCACGTACCTGTCACCTGCTGTGTGCATGCTTTAAGTCCAGCGCCGCGAGCGGTTCGTGTAGACGCGGTGCGGTTTCGAGCCCGGCAGCCAGGGAGGACGCACTTCTGCCAGAAGCCCTGTCGCGATAGTGGCTGTAGTGCCTGTGTGTCACCTTGTACACGGATGAGCCATGTACGCCGCCACCCAAGTTGAGTCCGAAGCGTTCGGACCGTTCAGCCCTCCCCAATAAATGTGCCCCGTCTAGGCACACCAAGATCTGCGAATGTCCTGATCCATTCACAATTTGTCTCAAATGTGTTCATGTATACCCTCCATGCAGTGGCGTCGCCACGAAATTCTTGAGAAAAAAAATCGAAAGGGGGCCTCCTGCCCCCCGAAAAGGGGTCTCCATTGTGTTAGGGCCTCCTATTGTTTTTAGGCCCTTAGTATGGTTCGAGAATGGGAAACTGAGGACTGGAGGGCCTCCTTTTCGTCCTGGAGGGCCTCCTTTTCGTCATGGGGACCTCCTTTTCGTCCTGGTGGCCTTTTCGTTCTGGGGTCTCTGTGTCAATATTTAGCACTCGCTTGATTTCTGGGGCCTCCTACCCTCTCCCTGGGTGCCCTCTTTTTACAAACTAGGGGCCTCCTCCTGGAGGCCCCTAATTTGTATAATCTCTTTTTCGTCTTGGGAGCCTCCTTTTCATCCTGGAGGGCCTCTTTTCGCCCTGGAGGGCCTCCTTTTCGTCCTGGAGGGCCTCCTTTTCGTCCTGGAGGGCTTCCTTTTCGTCCTGGAGGGCTTCCTTTTCGTCCTGGAGGGCCTCCTTTCCATTCTGGGGGCCTCCTTTTCGTCCTGGGGGGCCTCCTTTTAGTCCTGGAGGGCATCCTTTTCCTTCTGGGGGCCTCCTTTTCGTCCTGACGTACCTTCTTTTGTCCTGGGGGCCTCTTTTTCGTCCTGAGGGCCTCCTTTTCGTCCTGGGGGGTTTCGTTTTCGTCCTGGGGCCTGCTCAAATTTCCGTGGGGGGGGCGCCCCCAGTCTCACGGCAAGGGGGGCAATTGCCCCCTCTGCCCCCCCCGTGGCGACGCCCCTGCTTCCATGTGTTCCTCCATAAAGAAACACCTGCGTTGGGGGTACGAGGCACGGGTCATCATCGATTTCAGGGTGGTCCCCCCTATCACCGGACCCGCGGGTACCGCAGTGGCTCGTCGCCCGCTGGTAGCTGTTGCGTTGTTTAATTAGTCTTAGGCCCTGCACGCAGATGTGTTTGTCCGTTTGGCTTTACGGGGGCGCTTTTAGTTAAGTGGGCGATTAATTTTCCGGGTATCGTGCGGTCCTTGATTGGAATCACATCAGCTGTTGGGAATTTCGGTTCCTCGGCGGTCCTACGGTGTGGGAGAACGGTGATGCCATGTGTCCGTTGTACGCAAGGGCGTCACCCCAAGGACCGGACCATTATTCACTGATCCTTTAAAGAAACGTATAATTTTTCACCGAGTGTACTATACTAGAAATGCGGAAAATGACGAGACATATCGTGATGCACAAGCTCACAGGCTCGTTGAAGATAGCGCATCTTAGAACGTTGCAGCAATATGCCTGCAGAGATTGGGGGATACGAGTGATACTATGATAGTTATTCAATGCAAGGCGAGATTGTGGTACGTGTGATTATGGAACAGTTGTTGAATGTAACGTGACCCCATTAATGTGTTCATGTGAGAGTAATAAACGAGAATGGTAAAGTACTGCCGTCTTCACAAATAACTTAGTCTGGGACTGGCGACTCGCCAAGAGCATTCTTCATCTGAATATTTTCAAATTCACGTTTTCGTTGCACGTATACATCATACTTACATTTCCTGCTTGCTGAGCTGCAATTGAACGATGAATCAATGAGAATGAATCAATGAGACATTGCGTGAGAAGAAATATACGACCTTAAATATACCAGGTGCTGAGTTTACATCAAAAGTAACGTTAAGGATTATACTGTAACTCAACGTTTCGGCCAGGGGCCATCGTCAGGAGTGGACTCCATCGGCAGGGCTCCTGACGATGGCCCCTGGCCGAGACGCTGAGTAATAAAGTAAACCTTAACGTTACTTTTGATGTAAACTCAGCACCTCCTGGTATATTGAAGGTCGTATATTTCTTCTCACACTGTCTAAAACCCAAGAGCATCTAAGAGCCATTCTTCGTTGTATTAAAGAATCAACGAGAGGTTCAAATTCGCCTCTCGGGACATCACGGTGATAGTTTATATAAATGCCAGGGCGGCTCTGAAACAAGAGTATCAAAACATGACGGGTCTAAGGCAGACTGGGCACCCCGGTCATTCAGAGCTCAGGATTCTGGCCCTCGCTCGCAAATTTCGCCTTTTCCTCTCGACTTTGTTATCCCATCAACCATTCTCTTCAGATGGGTCGCTTTTACACTCTGAAGCCCAACTGAACAAACTTGGACACAATGCCAAAAAAAAACATGCTTTTCATTTGTTTGTTGTTTGTTTATATACACGACGCACTTACGCACATTCGCGGCTAATGGCGCCGCCCACGCTGGCGCCGGCGGGCCGCGGGATTTGGAAATGTCCCGAGCTGCGCTAGTGAGCATGCTTTTCATGACGGTAATAACTTGCCCGTCATACGGGCGCACCGACGAATACGCGCACCAATGGAGTGTAACTCGTATTGTGATATGTAGCAATAAATATGCATTACCTCAGCTTATCCGGAATAATTCCGAACGAACCCACATTCGCACATCCGGAGGCAGCTTCCGACAGGCGACACCGCTCCGATACTTGGTCCCACTCGAGCTCCCGGACAAGCACCACAGGCGGCGCCACTCACCGAACGTCGCAGCCGCGGCGTTTCCGGCACCACACACCCCTCCGACCGGCGCCCCGTATCCGGAGGTTCAGACACCACACACCTCTCCGACCGGCGCCCCGTATCCGGAGGTTCAGACACCACACACCCCTCCGACCGGCGCCCCGTATCCGGCGCGGTGAGCGGCCGCCGGCCCTCCCTCTCGGCCAGGCTCCAGGAATCTGTCGGCCGGCCCTCCCTCTCGGCCATGCCCCAGCTATCTGTCGGCCGGCCCTCCCTCTCGGCCAGGCTCCAGGAATCTGTCGGCCGGCCCTCCCTCTCGGCCAGGCTCCAGGAATCTGTCGGCCGGCCCTCCCTCTCGGCCATGCCCCAGCTATCTGTCAGCCGGCCCTCCCTCCCTCCCTCTCGGCCATGCCCCAGCTATCTGTCAGCCGGCCCTCCCTCCCTCTCGGCCAGGCTCCAGCGATCTGTCGGCCGGCCCTCCCTCTAGGCCAGGCTCCAGCGATCTGTCGGCCGGCCTCCGCTCTCGGCCAGACTCCAGCGACCTGTCGGCCGGCCTTCCCTCTCGGTCATGCCCCTGCTATCTGTCAGCTGGCCCTCCCTCCCTCTCGGCCAGGCTCCAGCGACCTGTCGGCCAGGCGCCACGTGCGCCGCTCAGTCCGCGTCTTGGTGCGCCGTCAGCGCCTCGTTAGCGGCACACTCGTCCCGGAACTGCTTCAGCACCGAGTGGTAGGTGCGCGCCAGGGCCCTCAGCTCGTCCAGCCGGCTCCTGAGCTCGTCCAGGGACCGCTTCTCCTCCTGCTTCTTGGCAAGCACCTGGTGGTCGGCAGAGACGCGGTCAACGAGATCTGTCCTTGTCTTGGAACGGCAGCTAACTTTCCAAGTTCTCCACAAACATCTAGCGAGGTACCAAGTTGGTGCGAAAACGATTAGTTGATTTCCAGTTTTAGGGAGTATTTTAGAAGGCATGCATCAACTACACATTTGTCATCACGGCTACCTTCCGGTGTTGCGCGCGAATGGCAAACTGCCGAATCCTGACACAGCTGGACGGACACTCATCATCACTCACCATCGACCCATGGCCCACCGACCTGCGACACGTCCTCGCGCAATGACAATAAGCGATGTCACTAGATGACCCATAGCAACTGCAGGCACCCATGCTCTCAGATAACCATCTTGACTAAGTGGAACTGAAGTAGCCCATGGTAAATTTGCTGACCCGAGCGCCAGGCTTGTACCCCATGTATTGTTTCATAACTGAATCGGCTTTGCATTTCACCCTTTGTTTGCCTGGCGGCGACCAGCTCGAAAACGAAGAGGCGTGCAGAGGTGCAAGTTTCACACAGCACCTCCAATTATAACGCAGAAACCAACGCTATACCTCCACACCTGAACTGAACGTTCGCAGTGCTTAGCGCAAAAAGTAGTCAGCACTGACTATAATGCATCTTTTAAAAAAAATTTGAGCACATCTCCATGATCAAATGGAGCAGTGCCGACAGCCATGCGCTACAGTAGCATGAGCGGCTACCACGCCCCTTCACCTACACACGCCACCGTTACCTTCTTCTGGTTGGTGTTGATGTTGAGCACGATCCCGTCGAGTTGAGTGAGGAACTCGGCGCGGCTCCGCTCAGAGCTCGCCGCCACCCGGTAGCTCTCGGCCACCGACTGCAGCAGGGACAGCTCGTTCTTCAGGTAGCGCAGCGTGTCAGACAGCGTGTTGTTGGTGGCGTAGTACTCCTTGGCCTCCTTGTGTGTAGACGACACTGCAGGCGTCAAGTAGTCAACGCAGTTGCACTGCACACGCGGTCGACACTGCACAACTATTCCAGAGTGCATGAGTTGATACTGCAGCATACGTGAGACCGCCGGCGGTGCGGCGGCGGTGCGGCCCCGCTCCGGCCACACAGCCCCGCTTACCCTGGTTGTAGAGCTCGACGAAGCGCTTCTGGTACTGGCCAATCTCGGCACGGGACGGCACATCGTCCAGCTGCCGCTCCAGCAGCGCCACCTGCCGGCTGGCGATAGCAACCTGGCCGCCAGGAGGCAGGTGTGTCACTAGCCGATGACCCGGTCAGCAGGGGACACGAATCGGTCAGGCCAGCAGAGGACAGCACGAATCAGGTGGTGACTGAGTCAGGCAAGGAGGGGTGGGCAGCTGGGTTATACCCACATACTTAACTGACACACCTTGACAGACTATCGGAAATGGGGCATACAGGATGAAACTGGTTGGCAGGTTATTCGTTTTCACGACACATCTACCATTGAGTTATGTAGCGTCGCCAATCTCCCACGCCGATTGGTCGCGGGTGACGAGTAGCGACAGGTGAGACTACAGGATGACACTGGGAAAAGTATTGAAACAGCCGGTTCTCAGCACATCAGTCTAACCCAAATGAGTATCCAATGATCCGATGGGGTAACCGGTGCCCTGATCGACTGCCCTCTAACCCAAGTCGCTGACCTCGATGCAGCCGGCCTGTGACCACTGACCTGGGAGCGAAGACGATCGACCTCTGCCGTCTGCTGTTGCACTTGTCGCTCGGTGTCGGGGTCACTGTCGGCCGCCGACCCTGCCTGCAGCTGCAGCTGACTGGGGGCATACCACCAGCAGCACATAACGTCCAGTGGCACAGGTCAGTGTAACAACCTGAGACTGGCAATCTGTATTTTATGGCGTTCTAACGGAAGGGATACCTAGCGTCCACAACAGTGTAAAATAATTGACCATGTGGCATGGAAATTCACAGTTAATGGAATTGCGTTATTTCATCCTTGTCTTAGGTTTTTACCATTTTGCCACTTGTGTGGGCAGTCATTATACATACGACTGCTAAAAAATGTAAAATGCATGTGACTGAAGTGAAAGGCATTCCGCTTTTTAATCTTTGAGTGGCGATCCTTTATTTTCTTCCAATCTTTCATTATTTCCAAGCAACTTCTTTCTTCATCCACGCAGTTAATGGTGAAGTAATTTTAGGACACTGGTCCACAACCGTAAATAGACGTCGCCATAGAAGGGAAAGAACCACCTGATTTGATTCCAAGCAGTTCGTTGGTTGGTTGGTTGGTTGGTTGTGGCTTTACGACACACTCAGCAGCTGAGGCCATATGGTGTCGCCTGCCTCTCACCCTGGCATGAAGGGCGGGCATCACGGGGAATTGAACTCCGTGCCTCTGGTGTGGTTAAGCGCTAAGCAGCCGAGGGTTGCTTAGCGCTTAACCCTTGAGCTACCGACGCTCTATGCGATCCAAATTGATCCAACAAGTTAGTTTGTTATTAGGGTTTTAGGGCACATCAACTGCAGTGGTTATACAGCGCCCACAAATTGATCCAATAAAACGTCATTTATACGATATCTCTGGGTCATAGCGTGCCAAAAGCGCTTGGCATCACAAACAATGGGGGCAACGCACGCGACTCGACATCAGAACATGGCGTGGAGGAAAGCTAGCCTGTCTGGTTCTGTACCAGGAAGAGGCGTCAAGGAAGGGTTCAATGATTTTGCATTTATTGGTGACCAACTCATTCCAGCTCAGCTTCACTCGCACAGGCCAGCTGATGAATAGCTGGTGTGGGCGTGGCCGAAATGTGTACATGTAACACTGCGGCTGTGTACGTGCTGGTATCAGCGCGGATGACATGTCCAGGGAGCCGAGGGCGCCACACTATAGTGCATCAGGAGGAATCACAAAATAAGCCGTATGCCGAAATGCCCCTATTCCAACATGGAAACCATCTGTGCACATTGGGGATGGTATTCAAAATTATATATCTGGTATATACGATAGTCTTGTCATCACGCACCTGATTTCATCTTGAAGTTTGACGTATTCAGCCTTACATTTCTCCTTAAATGCTTGATCTTCGGCCAATATGTCGTCCGCCTCTTGGAACGACGACGAAATCTCGTCCAACGTACTGCAAAATAGAACAACCGTATACAGGCGGGCACGTCACGGTCTGGTCAGCGAATGCAAATTTGGACCGTTTTGACATTTTATCATGCCTCTGTTCAAACCAGTGGGCGAACACTGATATTTAGGAGTTCACGAGCATATAGGAGAAAGTCGGAGACGGATAAACAATCGCAAAAGAAAAACCTGGAAAGCCAATTAACAACGACAAACACATGGTGGACAACGAGCGATGATTCAAGGCAAATGTCAGAAACATAGCCGCAAATTCCGGTAGATGCTTAACAACTCTTGGTGGAATGGACGCAAAACATGAGTTGAAAAAAGATACACTACAAATCTGACATTTTCCAACCGAACATGGTGCTATTTGTCTGTGTTTAAGGAAAGCATCGACTGCGTTGGATGTACTTTTTGTACGGACTCCCATGCTCAATCCAAGAATCACCAATCCCGGGAGTGTTGTAACATGGTAATAATATGTAATATGTAGTTGTAATTAAAAATAATAATCTGAGTTGTTGCTGGGGTGGCTTTTGGAACCAGGGTTCTATTGCTAGTTAGAGCTTGTTGCGTGAACCCTGGCCCCACCACCCGATCCATGAATTCAAATTCAACAGCAGAATTTTGATCGAAAGCTTAACGTGCCGTCAATGCACCGACACGGCCGCCCGGTAGCTGGTCCCCGGCCTTATCGGGCCAGCTGCCAACTGACACTCCCGGCCGCAGGATGCGAAGCGACCCGAACCCTGTGTTGCCACGACAGGGGACACCAGTGCAGGCCAGCGCTCTAACTAACTGATATACGTAGTTGTAATATGTAATGCGTAATTGTAATATGTAATTGTAATATGCAATGGAGTTGTGCTATCGGGGAAAAAAAAAACACCGATCACTGAGGCACCAGCGCCGGCAGCCACAAGTAGCGGACCAACAGCGGGTAACTGCTCAACCCACCACCCAGCACAGTTCGCGGCGGGAAGGAGAGGTTCACGGCACCACCCACCGCAGCTGGTGAGGCTCCAGCTCGGCCGTCAGCTCGGCCTCCTCCCGGTCCAGCTGGGCGACGTCGGCGTCCAGCGCGGCCCGCTCCTGCAGCAGGTCGGCGTGTCGCTGTCGCAGGTCGGAGTAGCGCTCCGAGATGGCCGCCATGCGCCGCTCGGTGTCGGCCAGCCGCGCCGACAGTGCCGCCATCTGGCGGCCGTGCTGCGCCGGCTGCAGACCGCTCTCCTGAGGTCAGACTGCTGCGGTCAGACGAGGACACCCGGGTCGTGCTCCTGACAACGGGGCAACGGGACCGCTCTCCTGAGGTCAGACTGCTGCGGTCAGACGAGGACACCCGAGTCGTGCTCCTGGCAACGGGGCAACGGGACCGCTCCCCCGAGGTCAGACCACGGTCAGTCGAGAACAGCCGGGCCGTGCTCCAGACGACTGGACCGCTCTCCTGAGGTCAGACCACGGTCAGTCGAGAACAGTTGGGCCGTGCTCCAGACAACGGGACCGCTCTCCTGAAGTCAGACTGCTGCGGTCAGACGAGGACACCCGGGTCGTGCTCCTGACAACGGGGCAACGGGACCGCTCTCATGAGGTCAGACTGCCGCGGTCAGTCGAGGGCAGCCGGGTAATGCTGCGGACAACGGGACAGCTCTCATGAGGTCAGACTGCCGCGGTCAGTCGAGGGCAGCCGGGTAATGCTGCGGACAACGGAACCGCTCTCTTGAGGTCAGATTGCGGTCAGTCGAGAACACCTGGGGCATGCTCCGCACAACGGGGCAAGTGCCCGTCCACAGGAATAGTATTTTGTCCACTGGGATGGCATTCCTTCCACTGTTGGTTAGTCGGCTTACTGGGGATCCTAGTCAACACATACTACATTGTCGCATCGCACTGTAGGTTCACCTGTAGCTGCCATGATGATCAACCAGTAGCCAGGGCTCGAAAAAAGGAGTTTGTCCCGGGGTTTCGTTATCCAGAACCATCCCCTCCGCACTAAACCAACACTCTCTTCTACCCACTGAGAAGTAGAATAGTTTTATCTGACAATGAAATCAAGCAATCATGTTGTCCTTTGAAAACAATTTCCTGACCTGTGCATTCTTAAAGCTGGAATTACAGTCTAGTAATAGTCTATAACATAGCTATGGAGATAATCCAAAGCTACATCTCACATCCTGGGTTGACTTTCTTCCACTTGTAATTTCTAATCACAGTATTCATGAATTGCAAGTCAGTAACGGGTACTTTTAGTAAAGAAGACAAAAGAGTTTGTGATGTCAGATACGAAACAAAAACTATCCTCTCGAAAATTGACAGAACCAGAAAGTATGCATTCCAAATCTGGAACTTCTACTATAACCCTAAACCGGACTAGCTGCCCTGGTGACCAGTCTGTAGCCGTCGTGATGACCCACCTGCAGTTGCCGTGTCTGCTCCTCGTACGCTCTGGCGGCCCGGGTGATCTCGCCGGTCACCAGTATCGCCGACACGGCCCGCTCAGCCGGCTGGAACGGTCCCGACACGTCACACCGGGGGCAGCCGCTTCCGGCTCCGAGACACAGCCGAGCGGACCGGGGCGGCCGGGGGTACCGAGGCTGAGGGAACACCGGAGGCCGCCGCTTCCGGCTCTGAGACACAGTCGAGCAGACCGGGGGCACCGGGGCTGAGGGTCACACCGGGGGCCACCGCTTCCGGCTCCGAGACACAGCCGAGCGGACAGGGGCGGCCGGGGGTACCGAGGCTGAGGGAACACCGGGGGCCACCGCTTCCGGCTCCGAGACACAGCCGAGCGGACCGGGGCGGCGCGGGGCAGCCGGGGGTACCGGGGCTGGGGGGGGGAACATTGGAGTTGGAGGGGACACCAGAGATGGAGGGAGATAGACAGGGGTAAAGGTGCTGCAGCTGACTATGCCATGCCATGTCCGCACGTCAATACATCATACATGGCACCACCACTTTGCATTTATGGAGAGCCTCACCAGATCCCTTAAACATACACCTTATCAACTGGCGGACACCTTTTCCTAAGGAAGGTGGACAGGGTGGGCGGCTGACACCGAGAGGTTGAAACTCTTCCGAGGTGCGGTTCGCCAAGTCCGTGGTTGGTTCTCACCTGTAGTGACGGTACAGCTGGCTCCGGCACCTCCTTGTGTGTGGTGTCCGGCGTCTGACCGGTCGGAGGTTGGTTCTCACCTGTAGTGCTAGTACAGCAGGCTCCGGCAGGCGTCTGACCGGTCGGAGGTTGGTTCTCACCTGTAGTGACGGTACAGCGGGCTCCGGCAGGCGTCTGACCGGTCGGAGGTTGGTTCTCACCTGTAATGACGGTACAGCGGGCTCCGGCGCCTCCTTGTGTGCGGTGTCCGGCGTCTGACCGGTCGGAGGTTGGTTCTCACCTGTAGTGACGGTACAGCGGACTCCGGCACCTCCTTGTGTGAGGTGTCCGGCGTCTGACCGGTCGGAGGTTGGTTCTCACCTGTAGTGCTGGTACAGCGGACTCCGGCACCTCCTTGTGTGCGGTGTCTGGCGTCTGACCGGTCGGAGGTTGGTTCTCACCTGCAGTGACGGTACAGCGGGCTCCGGCACCTCCTTGTGAGTGGTGTCCGGCGTCTGACCGGTCGGAGGCCGCGCAGGCTCCCGCAGTCGCTCCTGCGGACAGCCGCCACACTCCTCAGCCGCACATCAGCTGACCTGTCAGGAGTGTCACAGCTGACCTGAGACCAACAGGAATGTCACAACTGACACAGCTGACGTTGATACCGTATCAAGGTCAGCCGGGCGGACCTGCCACGGCTGACCTGGGAGTGCCAGAAGTGCATCAGCTGACCCGAGAGTGTCAGGAGTGTCACAGCACATATGGCAGTGTCAGGGAATGTCACACAGCTGACCTGAGTGTCAGGAATGTAACAGCTGACCTGAGTGCCAGGAGCAACACCATTGACGTACTGAAGTTACCATTAACCTAGTTAGACTATCCCTTGGGTTTCTGGGTCTGCATAGTTATTGAGCATGCATGACTTTGGTTTTTACATTTTCCCCGCATCTACTTCCATGCAAAAACTGGCTATAAGGTCAAAATTCACACTGCCAACTTGTATGACAGATGCATATTCTAAATAATAACAAAAAGGGAAGAGGTGAAGTTCTCTTTTTGGGGCAATGGAGAGCTGTTTGTGCACTTAAATCCCTGGTAATTGTCTCGTCCAAACATATCTGTAATCCCGGCAAACACCCCACCACTGACCTGGATCACATGTGATTGATCTCACTGACTCCAGCCGACCAAGAGCGTGCCTTGACCTCAAGCAGACTCAACTGATCACTGGTCCCAGCCTGTCCAGGCGACCATACAAACCCCAGCAAGTCAAGGTGATCCCACCAACCCCAACTAGCCAGGGCGACACCACGGACCCCAGCCAGTCAGGGTGACCCCACCGACCCCAACCAGTTAGGGTGACCCCACCGACCCCAACCAGTTAGGGTGACCTCACCGACCCCAGCCAGTCAAGATGACCGCACCGACCTCAGCCCGCCGGAGCAGGGTCAGGTCGGCCGCCGGCTGCCGTGGCACCAGGTGCGGGTAGCGTCGGTTGAACTGGTGCACGCCATGACCCACGGTGTAGCGAATCGTCTCCTCCTGGTTCTCCAGCGCCTTCTTCACCAGCCACTACAGCAGGGATACACCAGGGTCACTGGTGTCATCGTGGGCGAAGGGCTGGCACTCTGGCTTTCCATGGAGACTAATCGCTTCACACATTATTCGGGAAGAGTTAAGTGTATTGTAATTACTGGTGAAGACTCCCCACCTGAGCGTCAATGGGCGTTACCGTCGCCCAGGGTGAGCTCATGCTGCAGAGTACAACAGTGCTACACTTCTCACTCCTCCCAGCTGCAGGGCAGAAATATATGGACGCGGTCGAGACCCCTGAATCTGGGACTCACTTGCACGACAGTAAATATGTGACAGTTGGGTCTCCCTGGGTCTGGGATTCACCTACACGGGGAAAAAAGTGTTTGGACACAGCTGAAACACCCTGGATCTGGGGCTCACCTACATGATGAGGAACATGTGGACGTCCCCGTGCATCTGGGGCTCACTTGTATAGTGGAATAAATGTGGGCATGGTGGAAAGGCCACCTGGCTAGCTCATTATGCCTGGTCAGTTTGGTGCCCGGTCAGCTTCGCGGATAGATCACTGGCCTCCAACGGGCTCCTCGTCTTGGCACAGCGGGTCAAGTCGTTCCAAGCGCTCGCTATCAACGACTCAGGCTGGGATGGCCAGCTGGTAATTGGTCAGGCCAGGATTGAGGGCGATGGCACCAGGCGACCGTGACAGACTATGTGGGTATGCTATACCATCAGTCAAAGCTGTGCTGTACAACTGGATTTTCCCAATTAGGTGAACTCAGAGTCAATGCAACAGGATTATGGTTAACACATGGAATCTGATTTTGTAAAGCATCCCAAGAACAATTCGAACAAAATTTATTAATGAATAGCAGTCTAACATTTCAGAAAATTTACATGGCTGGGAAGATGTCAAGAGCACCCCATATCTTGGGCTCACCTGCATGACAGGGAAGATGGGGACACAGTTGAGGCCCGGATCTGAGGCTCACCTGCATGACAGGGAATATGTGGACACAGTCGAGGCCCAGGATCTGGGGCTCACCTGCATGACAGGGAATATGTGGACACAGTCGAGGCCCAGGATCTGGGGCTCACCTGCATGACAGGGAATATGTGGACACAGTCGAGGCCCGGATCTTGGGCTCACCTGCACGACATGGAAGATGGGGACACAGTCAAGGCCCCAGATCTGGGGCTCACCTGCATGACAGGGAAGATGTGGACACAGTCGAGGCCCCGGACCTGGGGCTCACCTGCATGACAGGGAATATGTGGACACAGTCGAGGCCCCGGATCTGGGGCTCACCTGCATGACAGGGAATATGTGGACACAGTCGAGGCCCCGGATCTGGGGCTCACCTGCATGACAGGGAATATGTGGACACAGTCAAGGCCCTGAATCTGGGGCTCACCTGCATGACAGGGAATATGTGGACACAGTTGAGGCCCCGGATCTGGGGCTCACCTGCATGACAGGGAATATGTGGACACAGTCGAGGCCCTGGATCTGGGGCTCACCTGCATGACAGGGAATATGTGGACACAGTCGAGGCCCTGGATCTGGTGCGGCTCCACACGCCTCGGACATGACAGTTGAGGCAGCACCTCGATAATGCGCTCCGTCACTGCTCTGCAGCACAGAACATCACCGGGTCAGGTCATATCAGGTCAGCTATGGACACACTAGCTGAGTCACCTGCACCATGTGACTGTCAGGCCATATGAGGCCAGCTATGAACACATTACCTGATTCACCAACACCATGTGACTGTATCAGGTCATGTGAGGTCAGCTATGGATGCACCAAATGAGTCACCTGCACCATGTGACTGTGTCAGGTCATATCAGGTCAGCTATGGACATACTAGCTGAGTCACCTACACCATGTGACTGTCAGGTCATATCAGGCCAGCTCTGACATGTTGTACAGACTAGCAATACACCTGAACTATTACGTGGTCGACCTGTCACTTGGACACACTGTGTCGTACATTTTCTGTCCGATGCTCAGCTCATCCTTGTAGAAGAGGTCGACGTCCACGTCGATGCTGCACATCTCGATGCACCAGACCATGCCACCCACCAGCTTGTCAAAGGGACTAAGGCCACGGATGCGTGCACGGAAGTAGCCGGCGGCCAGCAGTAAATCCAGACATTGCTGGAACTTTTGCTGCTGCTCCTCATCCTCACGGACATCCACCTGCCAGGTAGGTACAACACCGTCAGGTACGTACAACACTGCCAGGCAGGTACGACACTGACAGGCAAGTACAACACTGAATTGTTGTTTGCCCATTGAAGCTACCTATCACGGACTGTTACACATATTAGAATGCAAGCATTACATGTGTAAGTGTACATGAAGGTCAACATGAGGTCTATATTAAGGAAGTGGAAAATAACCTGGTTGAAAAATCGTAAAATGAGCGCAAAATAGGGCTCTAAAAATGCACAACAAAGCTTTTCACTGAATATCTCTTGACTGTTTACCAAACATGCTGCCAAAGTTGAAAACATGGAACTAACATCACAGATTCAGTGTCAAGATAATGTTTTTTCATTAGTTGAGAGATGCTGAAACGAGTACAGTAGGATGTTGAAATTGGCAGCGAAAACAACATCACCTAACATAACTGATATCATACACACAAAATTTGTATCCAATAATGTACTCTCATGTGCAGCCTTTCCCATTATTTTGAGATACTGAATTTAGGGAGTTCAGTGACAGTGATTTTAGCGATAACAATACAAAATACTTATCCACATCAACTAAAATCGTATAACAGACCACATCATTGGCAATCATCTTATGAGGGATTGTGCTAACAGATGTTCATGAATACAAATCTACAGTGGTGCACATCATGATATTGCACCAGTTTGGAAACTTGCACCGAGCTCCCCAAAAATCGCGCTGGGCCCCCAAAATCGAGCTGGGGCCTAAAAATTGCACTAAATTCCCATAAATCTCACAGGAGCTACTAAAATCCCACTGGACCACAAAGATTCTCGTCTGAGCCCAGACACTTGGCATCAGAGCCCAAACAAAGTACAATGAGAGCCAAAAACTCCTCCTGTGGCCGAAAATATCGTGCTGGGTCCCAAAAATTATCAGCATCCTAAAAAATGTAGAAGGCCCAGAAAACTCGCCTCAGGGCCCAAACAAAGTGCAATGAATCCTAAACACTCAAGCAGGGACAAGAAACATCACACTGGGACCTAAAAAATGTACTGGGGAACAACATTTGTGTCACTGTCCCAATTAGATAGAGCAAGGCCCTGAAAACTCCTGCCAGGTCCCAAAAATTGTGCCCCTAAAAAAACAATAGCAACAGTGATCCCAAATCACTCTGAGATGAAAAAATAAGTCAGCTCCTTAACATTTAAGCAGGGACCACATAAAATCAATCCAGACATGAAAAATCACATTGATGTACCAAAATCATGTCACAGGCAAAACAATTGTGCTGGGCTCAAAACTCATAAAACTCTGAAAAAACGTGCTGTGCCTGAACAAATTAATGCAGAGTTCCAAAATTTGCATTGGGCTCAAAACTAGTGCACCAGGACTAAAAAAATTGAGCCAGGATCCTCAAAAAAATAATGCTGGATCCAGGAAGAAATCTGGGTTTTACAAATTCAGAAGAGGTTCAGAAAATGTGTCAGTCCCATAGAACTCAAGTGGGGCCCTGACAACTTGTGTCAGAGCCACAAAATCTTGTGCCTGACCGAACAGTTTGTGCGAGAGCCCTGCAAAAATTACTGTGTGGAGCCTCAAATAAATACAGCTAAGTCACAAACAATGTGTCAGCATCTGAAGGAAGCTAAATCAGAGGCCTGCAAAAATAAACAGAGAATCTGGTACCTGAAACAAAAAGGAAAATGTGCACACATGGATATGCTGTTGGATTAAGATTGTTTGAATAACTCTTTACTTTGATACTTAAGTTAGTTAACAAGACATGTTAAACTTTGACATCCTCCTGCACTCATTTTCAACATTTCACATCTAAGAAAACAAAAATGTTTTAACTGAGCTGTGCAACCCATGACATCTGTTCAATCTCCCATATCTTTAACAAAGGGTTCCCCTCATCCAGCAAAGACCAAAACATGATTTAAAAACTCAAGAATGATATTTGAAAATGAAGAGGGAACAGATGATAATGTGGCCCAGGTCCCTTCCTTCAAATCCCAATTTGAATTAGGATTGATCTTATATTCACATAAAAACACTGGTATAGCAATGGTGAAAAAATCAGATCACAAACTGTGGGCATGTGCATGATCCCCTTGCCTACACATTGAAATTCATGAGTACAGAAGATCATGTATTATTGTGCTTTAAGGTGGTAACAAGACAAGTTGTATGCACATTTGCCTCCATATAGCAAAAAAGTGGGTTAGGTTTTTGCAGTTGGAAAACTTGCTTTAAAAATTCTGGTTCACCTTTTAAATTATTTTTGTTCAAAATCAGCTGTTAGGTTAGGTGTACTTTTTATTTGGAAAATTATTGGAAAATAAATCGCTTCACCTTTTCCTAATAAAAAATCCAAAGGTCGGATTTTTAAAGGTATCTAAGCCACTTTTTGCTATTTTGCTCACATGAAAAGTAAACAATTGCGCAGAAAATCAGTGGTTCTATCATCTAAGCCTCATTCATAAACATTGCATTGGAGTGATAAATTTGAAGAATTCATAAAACGCCTTAAAGCATAAATTTACTGAAAATCGCACCTGGAGCTGAATGGAAGTCATTCTTGGTGAATAACCGCCACAACTATTGCTTAGACTGTGACTGCTAGACACAGGTTAAGAATTTTAAAAACAATACTGTCGCAGGACAAAATTCGCTAAAATGTAAGCATTACACAATGAGTTTCCCGAAACACACATCAACATTAGCAGATGACTGGAGCCGCGATTTTTGCGCCCCGCATATACTGGATTTGTATTATAACATGCAAGTTACGTTCGACCAAGGCTGTATACAGCGCTCAACAAGTGTCTTCTGTTTGAACACAAAATACTTCAACCTTGTACTGATTTTTATGAGCAACATGTTTATTAACTGCATGTTTTTCTCATGGCTGCTATATTTCTTTTCATTTCTATATAAACATGCGTGAATAAAATAGTTTGGGATCGCTTCATTCAAGAGTTCCATATTTGTGATTGGTGCATCTCATTTATGACGTGTTTGCGACGATATAAGAGTGGTTTAGGCCAAGGCGATATATACGGTTTAGGCAGCCTTGTTGATTATCTCCTGAGAGTCAATTGCACAATTATTGCATTTAAGTTTTCACTGCCAGACTTGTAGATATTTAAAATGCGTTTAAGGATGAGCAAGCAAATTTGTCAATTATGCTACCGCTTGAAAGAAAACAGTGTACGGTGAGTACCTAACATTCTGACACATTGAGCTGCTTATTTTTGTAGACTGCATTTAAGGGGAATCATCCTCAATCCAAATAATTAAGTATTTCCCACTTTGTCATACTGACCAGCATGTATGGCAGAAAACACTCACAGCTATATATGATGATGCTGTCTGGATATGTCAGATAATGCTGTCTGATAATGGTAAATTTGTCCAGTGATATTGAGTGTAAATTATATATGCTGGGAATTCCTTCCAAATCCTCTCTCCCAACCTCACACAACATGACATTTTACCAGCATTAAACTAATGGTTTTTTGTTAGGTGTGAGATGTTGAAACAAGGACAGTAGGATGTCAAAATTTTATATGGAATTGGTGGCATTTAAAATGTTTTTTTTATATCTTTCAGATGCAACTTTGAGCCAATGACACTTACGATTGTACCCTTATAATTTGCTTTGATTTTCATGATTTAGCAATCACAGTATTTAGGATAGAGATAAAAAACTATGATATCAACTACCATTTTATGCAAAGTCATGCTAGGGATAATCCATCTACTGGGAATTGAGTTACAAAATGTTTGTTTATTCCTCTTCCTTATTGAGAGCATGAGGATGATACTTACCAGCAAGATGCTGTTCAAAAGGAGACAAGAAGACTTTGTAAGGATGCATCACTAAGCTTGATCTTGATACTTAAGTCATAAAGTCATAAAGTGTTAAGGCTTAATAAGGGCCACAAGGGCCCATCTGGGTCAAGCCTGTCTAGAAGATATTAGAAAGTACATGTTCACACCTATCAATTCCAAACCCATGCAATCCCTCCACCTGTGCCACCACAGCCAATCTCATCAGTATGACATCGCAAAGGAAGTTGCCAAATCCACTGCTAGGTACACCCCATATAGTACAACATAATACTAGCATAATGTTATACCCTATCTAGCTAGTGAAAATACTCAATATCCCATGCATCACAAGTTAGAATTCAAAAACAACATTTTCCTGTCTAAAAAAATTATCCACCCTACTTTTAAAGACATTCAATGAGGGACTCCCCACTGCATCAGCAGGCAGCCTATTCCATTGGTCAACAACCCTTTGACTGAAGACCTTCTTTGAGAAGGATGTCAAATGAGTACTAAAAAAGTGGTATATTCCACCATATTTTATGAATAATTTATTACTTGTACCTGTCTACAATATAGGTATTCTGAGATGTATGTAGATATATGTTTGAAGGAGCTTTCATTGATGAATGTGCTGCTTAAATATTTGCCTCTTCATGGCATTACTTTAATAGCCTTGCCTTCAATGAGTCAGTGATGGCACCCCATATTCCATTTTTGTTCTTGACATGGTAAGGTGAAATTAAATTACTTACTTGGCATCCTTGTCATATTGGTTGTATGTCAGTTTATTATACTCTCCACCATAATATGCATTTTGTATGCATCCACTTTCAGTCTTGCAGCTATTTAACATAAGGACTGTTTAAGCCTTAGGCAAACCAGTAATTGACAGCTATTTGAAGGAGCATCATGACAGTGCATGCTGGGTTAATGTTATATTTTGCTCAAGTTGCCATATATCCAAAATATCCATTTGGTTAATAGTTGAGTATTATTTCCATGAATGCAATGAAGATTGCACTTAACATAAGCATCTCAATTCCACCTTTACCATCATTACTTTTGAAAAAAAATGAACAGCAAAAGAGAAATAACACAATTTGCTCCACACCTTCCTCCAATCCTTTTTTTTTGTTGTTCTTGGATGTGGCACAACCCACATGCCAGTGCATGGCAGCCAAATAGACTACCTTGCAATCTCACATACATGCTGCAGTCCTGCATGGTCCTCCAAGGTGCCACTGCATTATCCAAGCCCTATGGACCCATTTTTGTGTGCTCAGACCCCTGTGGTGGTCTGAACTGGTATGTGCTGCATGAATCAGTAGCTTCTTAACTGACTAGTGAATTCCAATAGCATGCTTTCTCTGTCACAACATGTCATCCAGCCCATGTTTGATGGTGGTTTTCTGCTGGATGTGGTGATAACCTACAACCACTGGGTGATGCATACATTGTTATTGGCCAAGTTTTGCAATTTTGCCCTCATGGAATTGCATTGTCATTTTAGAACTCTGTCATGTCATTATGTACAGGTTAACATTTCCCTGTGACAGTTATTGCTTATAAGCTAAAATTGCTGAACATCTTGTCCAGCATCATCTTCTCAGATGATGACAGATGCTTCTCCACCAATAACCCGCTTTACTCACATTTGGCACAACTTTCGTTCTCATCCCTCAACCTAAGCATGGCTGAAGATCTAGAGTAGGCCAGGGGATCTGAATACCCTGGATTAGTTAGTGAATTATGTGGGCTTTAGGTTGCTTCAACCAGAATTGGTCATTTGTGCAGTCCCCTGTATTAGTGCTCTGCTAATGTTTACTTGTAATTTTCTTTTTTTAGCCTGAATATATGTTTTGGAAATAAGGACTTTGACCCCCTGACTTTTGGGAGATCTTTAGCTCTGAACCTAAGCCAAACTGGGCATATCTCAGGTCACATCCTGGCAGCCACTAACAGCCCTGAGATCTCCCTGCTCTGCCTTTTCAATTTCAAGAAGTGCTTTGATGTTATTGGGCACAAGGAATGAATCACACAAGTACAGCTGTATTGTGTAAACACTATTTCATTTGGCTCATATCTGAGCTGCCACACCCTGAGTACTGACTTCATCGCTCTGGGTTTCCCTGGAAAGACACATGTCTCCAAAAAGCTGCCTAACATCATGGCCGTTTTTTTTTTGGTCAGAACTAGGGCTCTTCCTGCTTAGCATATTTGTTGATGATCTCAGCTTCTCTGCTGAAAGGATTGAGGTCATGTAATTGAAGACACCCAGGTACTGATCACTGGGAAGAAGTCAACACTGGGTGATAATATTTACCACATGAAGCACCTATCATGTCTGGATCACCGACACAACTCGAACTATCTCAAAATACACACAGGCAAAACTCAAATTGTATTGTTTGGAAGCTGATAACTTTGTGCACTTCATCAAGATTTACTAATAAGATACAAAAGGCAGAGCTGAAACTGCCCTTACAAAAAAAAATCTGGGAGTCATCTTCATCGCACACCATCGTTGTTGCCTTCCATGAACTCCCATATCGCTGCTCTCTCTGAATAATTAATTAATTAGTTATTTATCTAACTCTCACCTTCCTGCTTTGACGTGGTGATTAGGCTGGCTCATTTGCCATAGCCTATCACGAGGACGAATGCGATGTCGCTGGTGGTCCCATAGGCCAAATATTTCCCCTTGGTGTATGTCTCTGGCACAGCACCAAATGTCAATTGGCAACAGAATATGCAGCAAAAGTAATATACGTGCGTTGAAAATTCGATAACGTTTTGGACCTGTAGGACCACCTGTATCGACTGTGGGCGCGTGAACAGGTGGTCCCCAACTGTGCAACTTCGGCCACACAGTGCCTACCACAGGAGAGCCTGAGTCAGCTACTCGTAACTAACAGCCGGGCTCTGGAGCGTGTCTCGCGCCCCAGTGGCCTCCTGGACCTACCCCACCCCCATACGGAGGCGGTTCGCTTACGTGGCAGGCCAGCGACTGAGCTAGCGTCCTCAGGTCGCGGCCAGCTTACAGGCCAGCGCTTTGCCCCATGCACTTTGCACGTGGCTGTGCAGCGCTGTTTGCTCCGAGCAGACGTAGGCGTAGAGCAGTGTAGAAGCACCTGATACGTATGTTCGTCACGTTCCAATGATGTACTGGGTGTATGTATGTGTGTGATTATGTATGTGTTATATATATATATATATGTGTGTGTGTGTGTGTGTGTGCATGTGATTGTGCATGCATTTTTTAAGTGTTGTATTGGCTTCCCTGTTGATTTATCTCTCTGACTCTGACTCCGGAATGACCACTGTTTGCGGAGAAACTGCCGATCATCTTAATACATGCAAAAGCAAGTGAATCTATTATATGTATGGATATATATATATATATACCAATATATATTTACATTTATTTATGAGTGTTTAAAGGTGCCAGTGATAGCTCCTGGGAATGTTGGCATAACGGCCAGTCAGTGGTGTGTCATCTTCACCAGACACATCACGAGTAGCCGGACGGCCGCCGCCGCTCGGCCGCCCGGCGCACCCGAGGCGCTCGACATCTCCCACATCCCTGTCGAGCGGACGCGCAACTTCAGCATCATCGCCCACATCGACCACGGCAAGAGCACGTTGGCCGACCGCCTGCTGGAGATCACTGGTGAGCAGATGGTGCGGGCTCCCGGGCCGTGGGTGCTCCGTGGCGAGCGTTGTCCTCACTATAGTTCACCTGAGAAATATCTGGGCTGTTGTCGATTTTGGATTGCCACCCATGCCGACAGCCGTCGTCTGTCCGTGTGCGTTATTTTTAGGTGGGGTAGTGTCTAGGATTGGTTGGTGCCCGTGCTGACAGCCAGTCATCTCCCCGTAGTCGCCATTTCTAGGTGGGAGAGCGTCTAGGCTTGGGCGCTATTTGACTGCCGTACTGGCAGTCCGTCGTCTGCCTGTGGGCACAATTTTTAACTGATATTGTGTCTAGGATTTGGCACTATTTGACTTCCATACTGACGGTCCGTCGTCTACCCGCAGGCGCCATTTCTCGAGACACTCGCAACCTGCAGGTGCTGGACCGGCTGCAGGTGGAGCGAGAGCGCGGCATCACCGTCAAGGCCCAGACTGCCTCCCTCTTCTACACATACGTGAGCGCATATTTTACTTGCTTCTTGTGAGTTGTGGCATCACGTTTCGTGTTCGCTCCTTGGCGTGAAGTTGGGCGCTTCTGGAACAGGCTAGCCTAATCCGTTTCAGACGTCATGTCTTGATATTCGAGTCACCACTCAGCAAGACCCCTGCGGTTTACGGTTTTTTATGGGCGCTAAATGACCTTGTAGTCGGCGCGCCCTAAAGCCCAAATAATCAATCAGGTTTATGGTTTAATTCAACCAAGATCAATATGGGCGAAGGCAGGCTTTGGCAGTGCCATAGCCTGCCTTCCGCATATTGATCCCTGTCTTCCCCCGTGCTCTGTCGTGATCTTTTCTTGTGAGTAAATATGGCTGACGCAGCTAAATGAGCTCTTTGTCACTTGTTTCGTGCTCGCAATAATACTGGTCAGTATGGAACAGTTGTGTTCAGCAAGTCCGCGGAGTAGGATTGTGCATCACCAGAGTACATTAGGGCCAGAGCATGACTGGAATTAGGTTGAATCCTCATTGAATGGATTTGCTCTTGCTTCAGAAAGGCGAGGAGTACCTGTTGAACCTGATAGACACGCCAGGTCACGTGGACTTCAGCTACGAGGTGTCGCGGTCTCTGCAGGTGAGTTTCTTCAGACTCGAACGTGCTCATCACGCCTGATGGATGGTGCCTGTATTGATTGGATTTCTCCGGTTGCCGGCTCGTTCAGCGAACCAGCTGATACTCAACTGCTGTGCATCAATGTCACTTGACATGACAGCTTGATTGATCCAGGTACCCAAGCACATCAGGGTGTGGTATTTATATGTGTGTATATATGAACTGCTTTGACTTGACCTCAGCTCACCGCACTTCACCTCACCCAGTCATCAGCCACGTCTGGGCGTGGTGTCGCTCTTTGTCAATGTTGCCGGACCTATCCTAATCGGATCGTGAGGTGTGTTAGGATGTCGTTGTGCTGTGCATAGATGTGATCCGACCTGACCCGACCTGAGCGAGTCGCCAACAGGGTTGCAATTGTAATTTCCAATCCTGGATGTCGATAGGGAGATATTTGGATAACCGAATATGGAGAGTATGTTTGTCTTCAAACTTGTGACCCTAAATATCAGTTTACCCACTGAAATCAGTTAAAACACAATGAATCTTGGTAACTTTATCACATAGCAGCCCCTTATCAAACAGTAGCATTCAACCCCAAAAGATAAAAATCAGAGGACAATTTTCCGGACAGGATAATGTTTTGAATGTGAGGAATCCAGGAACAGACCATTTTTCAAACCATGGTCATCAGGCATGCCAGCATATGGTGTGTATCTAACCTGACTTGATCTCACCTGGTTCTAGATGCACAAGTGCATTGGCGATGTTGTGTACTGATGTGACCTGGCATGAGCTGACCTGACCGTGTTGCCAGGCTTGTCAGGGTGTGGTGCTGTTGGTGGACGCAAATAAGGGTGTGCAGGCGCAGACGGTTGCCAACTTCTACTTAGCCTTCACCAACGAGCTGGCCATCGTGTCGGTCGTCAACAAGATCGACCTGAAGCAGTCAGATCCTGACCGGGTCATCGGTCAGATGCAGCGCCTGTTTGACTGTGATCCAGAGAAGGTGTGCCGGGTAAGTTGCCATCTCTATAGAGTAGTTGGCGGAAGTACTGCTTTCGCAGAACATGTCTTGTAAGTTGCGATTGTGAACCCAGATGCAGCGTTGACTTTACCAGAGGTTAACGTTGTACATTTGTGTCGAAAGGTACATTTCTACATTTGTGTCTGAAGGTACATTTGTTTTGCACAGTGTAGGGTGTCAGGCCAAAACGTCGAAACCCGACATGGCGCCGAAAGATGTTGAAAATATGGCAAATATAGCGTGGCATTGAAGGGTGAAAACTGCAATTGTTAGCAAAGCTTATTCACGGTGTTAAAAAAGCAACTGGCGCAATTGGTTGTGGCGATGGGCGCTGCATGACCTCTGCAGTCGATGCGCCCCTAAACCCCAATAACTCACTAATTGGTTGTAGCGATTGCAAATGAGTGCCGTCACATATGAAAGGCGATTCAAGAAGCTGCAACTGTGCTGCGTGAGGTCAGCACAAGTCGTTTGGCTTTGGCTTTTCACTTATTCTTCGCAATTTGGTGGAACTGTTCCAGAAACCTTAACGCTAGATGACACCATTTCTGCGCGATGCCGTTTTCTGTTTCCGAGACGGATATTTGAAGCGAGGCTGTGCACACGGAGTTCACCTCAGTAATGGGCCGTTGTAGAATGTTAAATCCTACACAGTGACGTGTTAGGACATCACTTGTGAAGAACTTTACAAGCGCTTATGATGGGGCAATACTTTTGTGATAGGCATACCCTTATTTATCATGATTGTAATTTCAACAGTTTTTTTTAGAGAGATAAAACTAATTATTCGCAATAACGGTCTGCCAGAGCTGTGCTGGAATGCCAAATGCTACGCTGCTCAACAAAGTAATAGTGCAGTCTTGAGAGGGACACACCTGATGCTGCTAATTTTAGACAACAGCTGTGACCCGGTTAATTTATCGCTCACTACACTACACTAGAACCGAGTAATGTATATGTGCCGAAACTTGAATACTCTGCGGTCATCTTGCCAGATATCGGCCAAGCTCGGTACCAACGTGGAGACGGTGTTGGAGAGGGTGATATCCGATGTGCCCGCACCAGTCCACTGTCGGCGTCAGGAGCCCACCAGGGCACTCATCTTCGACACGTGGTGAGACTGCCGCCGGTGTCGTGAGGAAGCCACCAGGGCACTCATCTTCCGACACGTGGTGAGACAGCATGTGTCGTGAGAAAGCCACCAGGGCACTCATCTTCGACACATGGTGAGACTGCCGCTGGTGTCGTGAGGAAGCCACCAGGGCACTCATCTTCCGACACATGGTGAGACAGCATGTGTCGTGAGAAAGCCACCAGGGCACTCATCTTCGACACGTGGTGAGACTGCCGCTGGTGTCGTGAGGAAGCCACCAGGGCACTCATCTTTGACACGTGGTGAGACAGCCCTTGTGGTAACCATATGTGGGCACATGTAGTTTGATGAAGCCGGTAAGAAAGCTGGTGGAAGCTACGGTTAAAAAACAGGCTAACGTTGGTGGTGACGTGTGTAATTTTGCATGGTGCAAACGAATTGCAACCAAGTGTTGCTGACACCATCTATCTGATAAGCATAATGGGTGTTAGCCGTGCCCGTTTAGTTAACGTCCATATAATCATAATTATTGGCTTATTTTGCGTCACGTTCAATTGCTAAGTTACTTGGCGCTGCTTACGCGTGGGGCTATGAACGCAAATGCGAATAGGAATGCTGGATGTGAATGAGCTGGTGCACACTGATCACAATATTAACGTTACCGACAGTGCAACAGTGAGCTGGCCGTGTCCCTGGGCGGCTAACGGTCGGCGGCCACGCGCTGTCCGGTGTCCCCGCCAGGTACGAGTGCCTGCAGTATTTGGTCACGTGCGGTCCGGTGTGACCGCCAGGTACAAGTGCCTGCAGTATTTGGTCACGTGCGGTCCGGTGTGTGTTCTCCATGTACGACAAGTACCTGCAGTATTTGGTCACGCGCAGTCCGGTGTCCTCGCCAGGTACAAGTGCCTGCAGTATTTGGTCACGCATTGTCCGGTGTGTGTCCGCCAGGTACGAGTGCCTGCAGTGTTTGGTCACGTGCAGTCCCGTGTGTCCCCGCCAGGTACAAGTACCTGCAGTGTTTGGTCACGTGCGGTCCGGTGTGTCCGCCAGGTACGAGTGCCTGCAGTATTTGGTCACGCGCAGTCCGGTGTGTGTCCGCCAGGTACGACAAGTACAAGGGCTGTGTGCCGCTGGTGGCCGTGGTGGACGGCCAGCTGGCTGCCGGCGACTCCATCGTGTCGTCGCAGTCGGGCCTGACGTACGAGGTGCGCGAGGTGGGGCTGCTGAGGCCGCACCAGACACCGGTCACACGACTGTGAGTGATGGGCGCCCTGTCGCACTGTATTGTGGTTACAGGTACATCCACGCAGCCGGTGGCTAGTACTGCACAGGATGGAGGCGAGGTAGTCGGTTGTCCGAGCAGCAAATGACGTACGAATTATTCGTTGTGGCATAGGAATGATGGTCGTCCACGTAACTTATGCTATAAAACCAAAGCAATAGTGAATGGTGTCGTGCTTGTTCAGATTCATTCGGGCTTCATCGTCGTAGATTGCAAGCTAACTACGTCTACGTAGTTGTACTTATATAGTTATACAGTCTACGCAACATGCTCATATAACTTCTATGGCGCCGCTTCTTTTGCATGTCCGGTTGCTATACAGCGCTGTGTACATGTCCGGTTGCTATACATGTCCGGTTGCTATACAGCGCTATGGAGCGATACAGCGCTGTGTGTACTGCTGCTGTGTGTATGGCTGCTGTGGAGCAACATCGCGCTGTGTGTCCGGCTGCTGTGGAACAGCACCGCGCTGTGTGTCCGGCTGCTGTGGATCAGCACCGCGCTGTGTGTCCGGCTGCTGTGGATCAGCACCGCGCTGTGTGTCCGGCTGCTGTGGAACAGCACCGCGCTGTGTCCGGCTGCTGTGGATCAGCACCGCGCTGTGTGTCCGGCTGCTGTGGATCAGCACCGCGCTGTGTGTCCGGCTGCTGTGGATTAGCACCGCGCTGTGTGTACGGCTGCTGTGGAACAGCACCACGCTGTGTGTACGGCTGCTGTGGAGCAACACCGCGCTGTGTGTACGGCTGCTGTGGAGCAACATCGCGCTGTGTGTCCAGCTGCTGTGGATCAGCACCACGCTGTGTGTCCGGCTGCTGTGGATCAGCACCGCGCTGTGTGTCCGGCTGCTGTGGATCAGCACCACGCTGTGTGTCCGGCTGCTGTGGATCAGCACCGCGCTGTGTGTCCGGCTGCTGTGGAACAGCACCGCGCTGTGTGTCCGGCTGCTGTGGATCAGCACCGCGCTGTGTGTCCGGCTGCTGTGGAACAGCACCACGCTGTGTGTCCGGCTGCTGTGGAACAGCACCACGCTGTGTGTCCGGCTGCTGTGGATCAGCACCGCGCTGTGTGTCCGGCTGCTGTGGATCAGCACCGCGCTGTGTGTCCGGCTGCTGTGGAACAGCACCGCGCTGTGTGTCCGGCTGCTGTGGATCAGCACCGCATTGTGTGTCCGGCTGCTGTGGATCAGCACCGCGCTGTGTGTCCGGCTGCTGTGGAACAGCACCGCGCTGTGTGTCCGGCTGCTGTGGAACAGCACCACGCTGTGTGTCCGGCTGCTGTGGATCAGCACCGCGCTGTGTGTCCGGCTGCTGTGGATCAGCACCGCGCTGTGTGTCCGGCTGCTGTGGATCAGCACCGCGCTGTGTGTCCGGCTGCTGTGGATCAGCACCGCGCTGTGTGTCCGGCTGCTGTGGATCAGCACCGCGCTGTGTGTCCGGCTGCTGTGGATCAGCACCGCGCTGTGTGTCCGGCTGCTGTGGATCAGCACCGCGCTGTGTGTCCGGCTGCTGTGGATCAGCACCGCGCTGTGTGTCCGGCTGCTGTGGATCAGCATCACGCTGTGTGTCCGGCCGACACGGAGCGGGCTCTGTGCGGCCTGTGCTGATGAATGCAAGGCGAAACAGGGGTAGGGATCTACTTTCCCGTTGAAAATATGCATTTCGTGTGGAAAGCTGTCTCGCTGTCTCTGCTATTCATTGCTGCTTATCACACACATCTCAACAAATGGAGGATACTGGCGCAATGTTTCCGTACGGTGGCGCCAATATCCGGACCACCGATGATATGTCTGACCTGACCGACCTGACCTGACGTCCGTGTCAGGTGTGCCGGTCAGGTGGGGTACCTCCATGCCAACATTCGCACCACAGGTGAAGCGCAGGTGGGCGACACCCTCAGTCTGCGCGGCCACCCGGTGCAGCCACTCTCCGGCTTCCGGCGTGCCAAGCCCATGGTGAGTAGCCCTGGTCTGACCGGCTCTGTCCGGCGTGCCAAGCCCATGGTGAGTAGCCCTGGTCTGACCGGCTCTACTCGGCGTGCCAAGCCCATGGTGAGTAGCCCTGGTCTGACCGGCTCTACTCGGCGTGCCAAGTCCGTAGTGAGTAGCCCTGGTCTGGCCGGCTCGTGCCGGTCCCACAACTATTGGGCTGAGTCACGCTGACTTTACAACCGGAAGGGTCAGCGGTGGTGAACGGTGCGGAACCCGGCCGGTTGTGGCTTCATCGCGAGAGGTTTGTTGGTAAACCGGTGGCATTTGAAATCCATTCCACTGTGCAGTCCTGTTAAGTGTATTGTGCGTGGTGTTTTCTTCCCGAATACTTGATGGTGAAAGCTGCTGTTTGATGTGGCAATTGATGCCACTGATTTGTTTATTTATTGGGTGATTCACGACACACTTTATGCACATTCACGGCTAGTGGCGCCGCCCACAATTTCGCCGGTGTGCCGAGATATTGGGAAATGTCCGGAGCGGTGAGAGTGTCGAGACCGGGACCTTTGGTACGCAGATCCCAACACCTTAACCACTCGGCCACCCCCGCCCGTGATGCTACTGGGCGGCGTGGGGCTGTGCAATTAGCACTGTCCAGCATATGTCTCAAAATAGCCAACACTGCGTGTTCGAGAGCAGCTCACGCTACATTTCATTCCAACCTGAGGCCCGCGACTCAGTTCTGGGCTCCGCGGCTCCGTGTTCGAGAGCGGCTGACAGCGCGCCCGGTCGGCAGGTGTACGCCGGCCTGTATCCGATGGACCAGTCGCAGGTGCCGAACCTGCGCAGCGCCATCGAGCGGCTCACCCTGAACGACTCGAGCGTCAGTGTCGAGGTCGAGAGCAGGTGAGCCCGACTGTCCCGGGCCTGGCCCGGCTGTTAGTGCTGGCTGAATGATCTGCCATGGTCGATGCGCCCTAAAAGGACAAATAAAAACGATTAGCCCTACTCAGACCAGTTATATTTGAGAAATGTGGTGGAATATACCACTATGAACACTGAATCGACATCCCTTC
Organism: Imbricaverruca yamaguchii; assembly: GCA_034440575.1. Lineage (NCBI taxonomy): Eukaryota > Metazoa > Arthropoda > Thecostraca > Neoverrucidae > Imbricaverruca > Imbricaverruca yamaguchii. The sequence continues at coordinate 734,230 of JAOTOL010001640.1, read as the reverse complement.
CAGAGAAGTATTGATATTGTGCTTCTTGATGAGTCTTCCTGATGAGCAAACAAAGGTATTTTGTATTGCTCTCGTTAAAGTAGTTATCCCTGAATTAGGTATTTGGCAACAAACAAAAAGGTACATATATGAGAATGCTGTTGAACCAAAATTGTGTGAAAAGAACATGTTCAGCAACATTGCTTCCATGGGATATTTCGACACCCCACTCTACTCGTTTCGGCACTTTACACCTCACGGAAAACCATTATTTTAACGCTAACTCAGACTAATGGCGAAGTTCATATTATGGGCTTATCGCGAGCCGCGGTTATAATATTTTGTGAAGATGCATTCTGTATGATGTGGTAATTATATCTCGTATTGCAGAGAAACTCAAAGTTTATGCCAATATTATTAACTCATAGTTTACACCTCAGACCACCCTTAATGAATGTATCGACTCTGATTGCTGATCAGTGTGCCAATTAATGGTAGTTGTATCCACTCTGGGTCTATAAGGGCAGTTTTTCTCAGTTGTGATCACAAGTCTGGCTATTGACTACTGGCTGTCAGTAATTAATGATCCAAAAAGGTCAAGTTGAAGTGAATTACATATTTCGTGCAGGGGTATGTGCCCGGGCAGGAAAGGGGTGTTATCTGAGTTGTGACTTAGTTGCGTTCTGACAAACGTGTACTGTCTGGCACACCGCTGCTTTGGGCTTGAGCTGGGGTTCTTGCACATATGTGCCTCCTGTGTCAGGGCTGGATACTGACACACCTGTTCCTCAGCGCCGCCCTGTGTCAGGGCTGGATACATGACACACCTGTTCCTCAGTGTTGCCCTCGACCAGGGCCGGATTCTGACACACCTGCTCCTCAGCGTTGCCCTGGGTCAGGACTGGGGTTCTGATCCACCTGTTCATCAGCGCTGCCCTGGATCAGGCCTTTATTCTGACACACCTGCTCCTCAGTGTTGCCCTGGGTCAGGACTGGGGTTCTGACGCACCTGTTCATCAGCGCTGCCCTGGATCAGGCCTTTATTCTGACACACCTGTTCCTCAGCGTTGCCCTGGGTCAGGACTGGGGTTCTGACACACTTGTTCCTCAGAGCTGCCCTGGGTCGGGGCTGTATTCTGACGCACCTGCTCCTCAGTGTCGCCCTGGGTCAGGGCTGGCGGCTGGGATTTCTGGGCCTGCTGCACATGGACGTATTCACCCAGCGTCTGCAGCAGGAGTACGACTCAGAGGTGGTAGTCACCGCCCCCAGCGTACCGTACAAAGGTACGTGACCTCACCTGGCGTGCCCTATAGCCAATCAACATGGCGGAAGATCACTAGCAAAGCTACTGTTGCAGCTTACGCAACTATTGTTGCCAAAGAGAAAGTTGGTGTTGCAAAGTGGCTTAACGAGTGTAAGCCCGGAGGAAACTAGCTTGCAGCCGCAAACCATGTTTGTATGGCTGCAGAATTAGCTTCCTTTATGCTTAAAAGCATCTGCTCATATTTTTTCCATCTAAAAGGCTGCTCTCGACGTGACACGAGGTCAGGTATGTTCCTAAAGGCTCCAGAGCGAAGTTATTCAGTCATTGCATCAGAGGTGGCGGCAGCTCAGTCGGTGGGGCATTCGACTCTTGATCGTAAGATCGTGAATTCGAATCCCACAGCCGGCGTGATTATTAGTCCACCCATGACCAATCTGCATGAGGAATCGGCAACACCGTCTGATCCAGCAGCAATTGAACACGTCGTAAAAGAACCCAATGTCCTTCAGTCATTGTACCCTGAAAAGGCACCAGAAATATCAATGTTAAAGTTATATGTCCGATCTTGTATGTATGGGCGCTGTATGACCAACGCAATCGATGCGCCTGTAAGCCCAAATAACCAACCAACCGATCTTGTATGTGACCCGGACTAGATGCGACAGATCCAAAAAGCTAAATGGCCATTCCAGTCTGAGCTTCATTAATGTGTGTCACTAGCCCAGCGTTTCTCGCCGTCCGAGTATTACGGCGCCCGCACATCTGACCGCGAGTGTGTGTGTCGCCGCTCAGCCAAGATCCACGGCGCCAAGAACATCAAGCGCTACGGCGGCGACCAGATCCAGATCCGTGGTCCGGCGCAGTTCCCGGACGTGTCGATCGTCACCGAGTTTCTGGAGCCGATGGTGACGGGCACCATCATCACGCCAGGTCGGTGCGCGGCCGTCGTCACACGTGCTGCTCTGTGTCGGTCCGCGACCGGTGGATCAGGATCTGTACCGTACCTGAACATTGCTTCATGATGAGGGTACGCTGTGCCAGATCCGAGTATTAATCCGTGATCGTTATGTCCCGTACCTGACCCGAGTCCCGCTCCGTGATCGGCACGTGCTGTCGTGAGCCAGGACCCCCTACCTTATGCTCGGTGTGTACTGTAGCGGACCCAGATCATCTTCTAAATAGTGTATGCTGTAGCTGTCCTGGACCCCACCCCATGATCAGTCTGTGCTGTAGCGAATCTGGACTCCACCCCATGATCGGTATGTATTGTAGCTAACCCAAACTCCGTCCGGGGCCGAGTAGTCTAGGGGTAAGTTGCCCATCTCACAATCGAAAGATTGTGAATTCGAGTTTCGCATGTCGCTACTCTTCGCCCGCGACCAATCGGCGTGAGAGATTGGCGACGCCACATGACTCAACAGTCGACGTGTCGTAAAACCAAGAATCACCACCTGTGCTCCATCCTGTGACCGGTGTGCGCTGTAGCCAGCCTGAGCCCGGGGCCGCGGTAGCTCAGTTGGTGGAGCGTCGTACTCTTGATCGCAAGATTGTGGGTTCCAATCTCGCAACCAGCGGCATTTGAGTCCACCCGCGACCAATCAGCGTGAGAGGTTGGCGACGCCATATAACCTAGCGGTTGAATGCGTCGTAAAAGAACCCAAGGTTCAGCCAGCCTGAGCCCCATCCTGTGGTCGGTACATCCCGTAGCGAACCCGAACCCGTGATCGGTACATGCTGTAGGGGCGGGGATGGCCGAGTGGTTAAGGTGTCGGGCTATGGGTACCAAAGGTCCCGGGTTCGACTCTAGCGCCACTCAGGACATTTCCCAATCCCTCGGCCCACCGGCGAAATAGTGTGGGCGGCGCCATTAGCCGTGAGTGTGCATAAAGTGTGTCGTGAACCACCCAATAAACGGTACATGCTGTAGCGGACCTGAACCACATCCCGTGATCGGTGTGCACCGCAGCCAGCCTGAGCCCCATCCCGTGGTCAGCACGTGCTGTAGCGGAGCCCGGTCTGCGCCGGCAGACACCTACTTCGGCGCCGTGCAGGCGCTGGTGCTGCAGCGGCGCGGCCGCCACTCGGACGCCGTCAACATCGACAACGACCGCATCCTGCTGCGGGCGCGCATGCCGCTCAGCGAGGTGGTGGTCGACTTCTACGACGAGCTCAAGTCGCTGTCGTCCGGCTACGCCAGCTTCGACTACGAGGACGCCGGCGATGAGCCCACGGCGCTGTCCAAGGTCGGGTGGGGCGTCGGGCCGGGAGACTACATCTGGCAGTAGCTCCTTCCAGTCGGATGTGCCGGCCAAGCTGACGATACAGATTGTGTACTCAATATTGAAGCTGATGTTGGATCCACGCTAAGATGTAAACTGCACTTTAATGTAATTGCACCGCCCATTTAAACAATATAAATGGTTTATAGCATATGATGGGTACAAAATGAAGTATTCGGCCCGCCCTAAAACAACAACCCACCACCACGGTTATATCACATATTGCTCCGGCCTCGTGTTTGCGTTGCTTCTCAGTCTGGCTGTGACCAAACCCAAGATGGAGGTCAGTCTGCGCCGTGGCAGTTCAGTCTATCCTATAATGCGGATCAGCCTGACTTATGGTAAGCATGAGGCCGCGGACATGCCTGTCTAACCCATGTCAGAAGTGAATCCCACGCCAGGTCAGCCTGTCCTGTGACAGAGGCAACTAGCCTGTGGCAGTCCTATAAAGCAGATCAGCCTGACCTATGGTAAAGGTAAGACGCCGACATGCCAGTCTGACCTGCGCCAGAGATAAGACCCGTGACCGGCCAGTCCGACCTGTGACAGAGTCTGTGACCTGTGACAGAGGTCAGTCTGTGACGTGGTAGGCGCGTTGCAGCTGAGCGTGCTGCTGAACGGCGATGAGGTGGAGGAGCTCAGTTTGATCGTGCACACGACCAGGGCGCGCTCCATCGGCAAGGCGGTGGTCGCGCGCCTCTCAGAGTCGATCCCGCGCCAGATGTTCAACATCGCCATCCAGGCGGCCGTCGGCAGCAAAATCCTCGCCCGGGCCGACGTCAAGGCGCTCAAGAAGGACGTGCTCGCGAAATGTGTGAGTGGACGCAACGCACGCCACCGTTTTGTTACGTTTTGTTAGTTAGTTGGTTATTAGGGCTTTAGGGCGCATCGACTACATTGGTCATGTAGCTCCCAATACGTTTCGAATAGTATACAGTTTCCACGTGTCTTCCCTTTCTCCGTTCATCTCTCTATTGCTGCAGTGGTTTGTGAGCCATTTTATAAACTTCATGGCTTTTCCTGGTTGCCGTCTTTGGATATTTTGCAGCGCATGACCTACAAATACTGCGTGTATTTTCTAATGTTTTGTTTGGGCGTGTACTCACTTATATTTTGTATTTTCACTTTATATGGCTGATTGCACTGGAGATGCTGCTAGGGAAGTGGGGATTGCGGAGCTGCTCCGGTGTGTTAACGGCATCGAAAATAAATGGTGTAGTGTTTAAATTTGTCGCCACCTTTATAAATCGGTTGAGTGGTAGGTTACGGTAACAAGTGCAATGTTGTGTAATTAATGTGCACGAGTTCTTATTTATTCGGGCTCTCTAAAGGTATCAGTGACGCAGACATTCCCGCGTAAACATAGCATTGAACTTGAAAATATCCATACTAGAACCGATACTTTCGAAGGTTCCGAATACATAGTGTTGGTTTTCGCCAGAGTAACACCAATCATGTCATGGACATTCTGTAAGATGTTGCCGGAACCAATAATTGCTAAGGTCGTGAAGAAATGATGCTGTCTTTCGCCAGCATGACCAATATTGTATGCTAATGTATGTGTAATTCGTACATCTAGGCCGTTGAGTCTACCGTGGCTTGCGATAGGCTGGAGTGACATGTCATTGGCACTTGAGGCTAACCCCGTCCCCACCCGTTTGCGCAGTATGGCGGTGACATCACCAGGAAGATGAAGCTGCTGAAGCGGCAAGCCGAGGGCAAGAAGCGAATGAAGCGGATAGGCAACATAGAAATTCCCCGCGAAACGTTCGTCAAAGTCTTGAAGCGATGACAGTGATGAGTGCAATAATGAAAGATATATGTAGAACAACAACCACTAAGCTGTCGCTTTGTATGAGTAGTACGCTTACGACGGAAGTCGCAAAGTATCTAGCTCGTTTGTACTCGAACGACCTGTCTGAGAAGTGGCTGGGTGCTATGCAATGCATGGCGCCAGCATGTCTTTTACATTATATAGATAATGAGTATACGGAGGCTTTTCGGGGGTCTTGTCGGGTGAAGCCTATTTATGCAATATAAGAATCGGTGTATCTGTGCACCAGATGCGCCGTTCCCGTGATCGCACCATGTGTTCCCTGTTTTTAGTATCCGAGGTCCGTGGCAAGAGGACGTTGGACCGTTGGGTCTCGAAGTTTAGCAGACTTTAGTAGCCAGCAGTCAATCAAATCATGGGCTCGATTAATCCTCATCTCCTTATTTTTCCCCAATTTTCCGCACCTGCTGCACCGATCCTGTTCGTTTGTGCCGATGGACCTTGACCTCTCCGTGCTGGGTGTCCGCCTGCGTGGTTGTGGTACGGTCACGCTACGGGGACGAGTACTCTAGGGGTAAGGTTGTGGATTTCTTTTTAATCTATGCTCGTCTCACAGTCGAAAGGTTGTGGGTTCGAGTCTTACCTGTCGCTACTCTTCGCCCGCGACCAATCGGCGTGAGAGAAGATATGAACATTTGAGGTTTTAAGAGAAGATATGAAAATTGTTTAGCTCTGCACAGGGGCGGTCCGTGGCACCCATGTGAGGTGAGGCAGACAAAATCGCCGGATTTCGACCAGTATTTTTCATAAGTACCCATTATTATTTTATGTTAAGATCAGTATAAGCAACTTAATTTGGCGCTGCAAGGTGCCAAACCTATCACCATCGTTCCGAAGTCAGTGGATTTCAACCCTCTCCCTCGTGTTCAAATGCTTCCGAAATTGCCAGGAAGTTTTCATGTATTTCCATTTCATAACCAGAAGCATACGCATACACACATTATGAATTTTATATACACACATATATATATATATATATATATATATATATATATATATATATATATGTATATGAACATAATTATTATTATTGTTGTTTTTCTTATTGATTATTTCAGTGCAAAATACATGAAGTTAATTGGAAGCCCCACTTCGATGGAGTGCATGCTCCATGGTACCCCATGTTAAAAGTATAAATTATTAGTGGACAGAGGAGGCACTTGCCCTTCAGAAATATACAAAAATACCACGCCTTGTATATGAACACGCCTAGACGTATATGAACGCCTAGACGTAAAGAGCACGCCTGGACGTATATGAATGAAAAATGGAAAACAATCCTGAAAACCAGCTGCAGGTTCCGTATCTGCACATGGGTGATAGGGGCGTGCTATTCCAACCAGTATAGGTGCCTCCGCCGGTAGCCTTAATATGATGTTGGCGCATTTTCCTGGTCGGATGGGTACCACCTTCCCATGGGGGCACATGCCCCTAGTACCCCCACCCTTGTTTACGCCCCTGCACCGAGTGGGGAGGAATTATGTTGCAACAATTATATCTTACTTGCTCCTACCCGGCCGTGCTCTTCAGTTGGCCCAGTTCTGTCTCATCATATTCCTACTACCCGTGGCACCACGCGATTCTTGCGGCGCTTGACGTGAATGCAGTCAGCGCGGGTCATAACGAAAAATCCTAGTGTTATGGAAAATACTGGTCATATTCGTGGACAAGATTCTTCAAGCTTTCAAATGAACTCCATTTTGCCCAATTTTGATGTTTAAGATCGGAAATATCGTGTGGAAAACACGGAAGTTTCGCTGGAGCGCCTACGGGACCGATCAATTGTCCCGCCCATGTGACGTCACCGATTGCCAAACAATATTGGAGGGTCCCGGCCTACCCCGCGCTTGTTATGAAACGAAAACGCACTATATGGCGATATGTGCGAGAGGCTAGCCTCCGCAGACCGGTGATAGAGCTGCTTGGAAGCTAAGATATAAATGGCGTAATTGTAAATGAACTTCAGTGTTCACCACTTGAGTCAACAGTGCATATTTGTTTCCAGTTTTTTCAAGTTTGCTATTCTCCAGTGGATGAAAACATCATTTTATGCAAATAACATACAAAAGTACTTCCCAGCTCTACTCAGGTGGGGCAGTGCCTCAGTTCCTTACATGGGCCGACCGCCCCTGGCTCTGCACGATTCAGTTGTACTTTGCTCGAGTCATTTAACACGCGCACGTCCGGGGGGAGGGGGCAGATATCTGCCCCTCCGGTTTTTCCTCATTTGCCGCCCAACTAATCGGTTTAGGAAGGCCAAACCTCGCATAGCTGTTCACTGGTCTTTTCCACATATCCTCATACATTTTTAACCCTGGGTCATCTCAGGTCAGGCCACCAGGTCAGGCGAAGTGACCCAACTACACTATGAGTTCTAGGTGGCATAACTTCCACAATAATCAGGCGATTGATTTCAAACTTATAACACGTCATGATCTCATCAGGGACCATAATATGTATATCGGGATTTTTTTCGTAGCATTGACCTTAGGTCAGGTCGTGGCCATGGCTTCCCCATTATAGGGCTATGGTAAAATATACAAATGTTTCCTGGTTACATATTTGCGCTCGAAATGATCTCATAACGGTTGTGGCATGTAGATGGAAGCTATACTCAATGTTACAGCTGACATTTTTTCTCAGTGACCTCACCACGGTCATTGAAGTCACCTAAGATCAATACTCATTTCTGCGCATTACATCGCACTGCATTGAGCTATAAGGGTGAAATTACCGTCATTGTGCTTGTATCGCCAAGACGTGTCGATTGATATATTACATGACCTCCCTAGGCGACTTCATGATTTTGACCTGAGGTTCGCAAGTTGTTACTCAATCTGCGTACCTGTGACTGGATATTCGGCTGTGCTTAATAGCCGTAATTGATAAGTTCTTTATGAAGCCAAATGTTATCAGTATCTAATGAAGGAATCTTCTTTCTGACAAGAAGCACCTTTAGCTTCCTTACTTCAACGTTAATAGCATGCAACTTTTCGACACATTTGCAAATCGTAAATATTGAGTGTATTTCCAATCTGAAATTTTTTCGATGTTGCATCATTTCAAGATCATTAGCATTTTCAAACGTGCTGAGCACAATACTCGGACTACTCCACTTTGATGGGCGTGTTGCTCTGAGACTGCTGCAGTCGGTCAGCGTCCTCTCAAACGCGCCGTTTGTACCGAGTCATTTATGAGTCGTTGAAGTACAACAGAGGCAGCAGCAACGTCACGATCGCACAGGAAACAGTCACAGGTGAGTGGCGCCGCACGTGGCCCGGCGGCGGCGGCGCGCCGAGGCGACGGACGCGCGCGCGCCGCGCCAGAGGTGTAGACGGCGGCAGGGGGCGGCTGTCCGGGGCAGGCTGGGTGGACCCCGCACGGCCGCCCCTGCCGGCAGGTGGCGCTGCCGGCGGCCGACGACGGCGCCGCGAGCCCGCCGGCCGGACACGGGAAGCTGTCGGACAGACGACGTCAGTAGTGTCGGGAGGACACGTCCGGACACGGGGAGCTGTCGGACAGACGACGTCAGTGGTGTCAGGAGGACACGTACGGACACAGGGATATGTCGGACAGACGACGTCAGTGGTGTCGGGAGGACACGTCCGGACACGGGAAGCTGTCGGACAGACTATGTCAGTACGCCTGGGTGGGCAGCCGTCCGGACACTGCTGTCGCTGAACGGCCTGGGGGGGGATCTGGATGTAGCGCGACACCCACATTGTGATCATCGCAGTGCCCGCGTGAGGCACCTCACCGGACAAAATATTCCCTTACTCCACGTGCCTACCTAAGGCTCCCCCTGAGAGACGCGAAAACACTGGTGTGACAATGATGGCAGTGCTGTACTTACTGTGTTCCTTGACCCCCTCCCCATCTGTCGACCATGCTTCAGCGAATGCCGTGTACTCATGAGATGTTCATCCATGTCAGCTCGTGACAACTTACGCGAATTCGCTTATTCCTCCTCCTCTTCCTCCTCCTCTTCAGACTCCTCTTCTTCCTCCTGGCAAGTAAACGTGTAATTAGCACAGCTGTGCAGGGCGCATTTCCTTGGTCGACAGGTGCATCGCTACCTTGTTTTGTGCAAGCCGTGTGCTGATGTAATGAGGTTTGACGTACGGTTGGAGCGCGTTTGAGACGAGCCCGCTCCCTGGATGTTCTGTGGACTGACAGTGTTGTACGTGTTCCCGACGGATGTCTGGCTGGAACCGAGCCCCCGAGTGACTGCTGGCGTCACTCACCTCGGGCTCCTCGATCTCCTCGGGCGGCGGCACCAGCTCATCCTCCTTCTCCTCCTCGACGGGCGTCTCGGGGTCGTCCGACTTCTTGCCGGGCCGCTCACCGAACCACTTGGGCAGGCGGGCTGTACAGCGGGCACTGATCAGTCGAAGATAGCGGGCCACATGGGACGGGCTGGCCACAATAACGGGCACCGCTCAGTCGAGAGTAGCGGGTCACATGGGACAGGCTGGCCACAATAACGGGCACCCGTCAGCGTAGAGTAGCGAGCCACATGGGACGGGCTGGCCACAATAACGGGCACCGCTCAGTCGAGAGTAGCGGGCCACATGGGACGGGCTGGCCACAATAACGGGCACCGCTCAGTCGAGAGTAGCGGGCCACATGGGACGGGCTGGCCACAATAACGGGCACCGATCAGTCGAGAGTAGCGGCCACATGGACGGGCTGGCCACAATAACGGGCACCCGTCAGCGTAGAGTAGCGAGCCACATGGGACGGGCGCCACAATAACGGGCACCGCTCAGTCGAGAGTAGCGGGCCACATGGGACAGGCGGGCCACAATAACGGGCACCCGTCAGCGTAGAGTAGCGAGCCACATGGGACGGGCTGGCCACAATAACGGGCACCGCTCAGTCGAGAGTAGCGGGTCACATGGGACGGGCTGGCCACAATAACGGGCACCGCTCAGTCGAGAGTAGCGGGCCACATGGGACAGGCGGGCCACAATAACGGGCACCGCTCAGTCGAGAGTAGCGGGCCACATGGGACGGGCTGGCCACAATAACGGGCACCGCTCAGTCGAGAGTAGCGGGCCACATGGGACGGGCTGGCCACAATAACGGGCACCCGTCAGCGTAGAGTAGCGAGCCACATGGGACGGGCTGGCCACAATAACGGGCACCGCTCAGTCGAGAGTAGCGGGCCACATGGGACGGGCTGGCCACAATAACGGGCACCGATCAGTCGAGAGTAGCGGGCCACATGGGACGGGCTGGCCACAGTAACGGGCACCGATCAGTCGAGAGTAGCGGGTCACATGGGACGGGCTGGCCACAATAACGGGCACCCGTCAGTGTAGAGTAGCGAGCCACATGGGACGGGCGGGCACAGTAGCGGGTACCGGCCAGTCGAGGGTAGCGGGTCTCGCGAGACACCGGCGACCGGTGGCGGCATTGGCCGCGGATCGAGCAAACGACGCCCAGCGGTCGGCATATGTCAGTAGGCTGATCTCTACTTGGTCAAATACCAAGAGGCCAATGAACCAATAACGAGGGACCAACCGACCAATAACAAGCAGGTGACTGACCAGACAATTCCTCGTGTTTTCAGATTGAGTCATGGTGTAGATAAATGTATTCTCATCGGCAGTCCGATCATCGAGGTCAGTAACGCGGTTTCCAAGTTCCCTGTTTTCCTCGATTAATTTGCCGCAACTTACACATCTAAGTATGGAGGAAAAATGTGTGATTACGGGGAAGATGTGCGATACAAAAAGGGACGAAACCCGTCATGGTTTTCATAACTGTCTTTGTAAATGGAATGTTAGATGTGGCTAAAGTAGAGTAGCTGAATTGTAAAAACTGTCGCGGGAAAAAGTAGAAGGTATGCTTCCGGGAGTAAAAGTTCATAATTTGACAAATAATGGATAAAACAGCTGCACGTGAAATGCTGCAGGGCACAAAAATAGGCGATATATCGGAGGCAGAATAGCAGCAGGTGAAAACATCAGTAAGTGAAATCTCCGGAGGTCAAACATCACGGATCGCAAGAAAACAACTACGAGGAGCATGCTATAGGTTATTCCCATGGCTCGTCGCCAATATTGATCGGGAGAACATCGTCTAATTCTTTAACAAACACAAAAAAACGGCCATGCATTGTGGCGCGGCGGCCAACGCTGCCCTCGAATTGCCATTTGTACGACATTGACCTCTTTGCATTGGCCTTGCATATGGCTGGTTGGCTCGCCTGATTTATCCAGCGGCTATTTGTGCCGCAGTCGCATGCGTGTCGTTCGGGCAATTCATACAGCCAGCAATGGTGAGATCGGACAATTGCATGATGACTCCCGTATTGATATGGTAACTGCAATGTTCGTCTCACATTTTTCCAGCCAAAATTAGACAATGAAAATCCGTTCGACACATGTAGGCAGTTTGTTTTTCATGCCCGACATGGCTGCTGTGCCCACCAACTGCGGCAGTACCGGTGTGTTTCGTACGGCAGTGGGAGTGACTGTTGCTATTTAGTGCGTACATTTCTTTTTTGATAGGTTATTGTTCTGTCAAAGCACACCAACGTCTTTAACTTCGCTTCGCTTGCTATGGTGTCGGACATGAACATTAAGTTGCACCTCGGCCCTGTAGGAGGACCTCTAGGACTGGACTCTACTCGGACGCCCTGCTGGAGGCTCCGACCGCGAGACACGTGCGCCAGTTGGGGCAGCTGTCCAGTGGCCAGTCCGCAGCCGGGCTGTTTGGCGCTGGGCCGCCCATACCCAGCGGCTCTAGCCGCGAGACACGTGCCCCGGTTACGGCGGCTGTGTAGTGGCCAGTCCGCAGCCGGGCTGTTTGGCGCTGGGCCGCCCATACCCAGCGGCTCTAGCCGCGAGACACGTGCCCCGGTTACGGCGGCTGTGCAGTGGCCAGTCCGCAGCCGGGCTGTGCGGCGCGGGGCCGCCCATACCCAGCGACTCTAGCCGCGAGACACGTGCCCCGGTTACGGCGGCTGTGTAGTGGCCAGTCCGCAGCGGGGCTGTGTGGTGCGGGGCCGCCCATACCCAGCGACTCTAGCCGCGAGGCACGTGCCCCGGTTACGGCGGCTGTGTAGTGACCAGTCCGCAGCCGGGCTGTGTGGCGCGGGGTCGCCCATACCCAGCGACTCTAGCCGCGAGACACGTGCCCCGGTTGCGGCGGCTGTGTAGTAGCCAGTCCGCAGCCGGGCTGTATGGCGCGGGCCGCCCATACCCAGCGGCTCTAGCCGCGAGACACGTGCCCCGGTTATGGCGGCTGTGTAGTGGCCAGTCCGCAGCCGGGCTGTGCGGCGCGGGGTCGCCCATACCCAGCGACTCTAGCCGCGAGACACGTGCCCCGGTTATGGCGGCTGTGTAGTGGCCAGTCCGCAGCGGGGCTGTGTGGTGCGGGGTCGCCCATACCCAGCGACTCTAACCGCGAGACACGTGCGCCAGTTACGGTAGCTGTCCAGTGGCCAGTCCGCAGCCAGGCTGTGCGGCGCGGGGCCGCCCATATCCAGCGGCTCCGTCCGAGAACCAGCTGACCGGCTGCTCGGGCTCGCAGGCGCCACGTGCATCTCTACGCGTGTTGGTCGCACGTGACACCGCTGTGCGAGGATGTAGTGCCTATATTTTGTTGGGCAGGTTATTGTTTTGTCAATCAACGTCTTCAACCTTGCTTCGTTTGCTATGGTGTTGGGCAGGAACATTAAGTTAGGCCACACAGTTAAGCCACGCAGTTAAGCCGCACGGTTAAGCCACGGAATTATTCATTGATGAATTGATCTGAAATGAACCTGAATCCTGATGATTGTGCAGCTCGTCGGCATGATGTCCTCCCGTTCAGATTCCCGCCATGTGGCAAACATCAAGCGAGCATTTCATTGTCCCGCACGATGCGGGCCGGGCAGCGTGCAGGCGGTGGCCGAGGCCGAGAAATGTCCCACGGCATTTTACAGCTCAGCATTTCCACAAAACGCCTTCAGAGTTAAAACGTTTGACGTTCCTAGAAAGCGATGTAGTCATAGCCCCATCGCCCCCGCTTGTATGCCCATGCGAGCCGCAACGAAATGCTAGCTCGTGCATAGAGCCATCCACACACACACACTGATTTGAAAATAACTAAGCTCGTACACCCGCACGAATTACACCGAATTAAGCCATGCGTTAGCTGCTTTGAGTGTTAAAGGGAAAATGGATGGCTGTGTAGGAAGCATTTAACACACAAACCTTTGCTGCGGGTATCGAACTCTTTTAATTTTTCGGCCCACATCTTTTCCTTCGACTCCTTATCCGTTTCGATATAGCCCTGATGAACACAGAGCACAAAACAAGGGTCATTTAGAACAAAAATCGTCTACGGCAGGAGTGCACCAAAATTGGGTGGGTTATGCCAGCAGCATCTCGGCTCTGACTTCGTCCAGCAGCAGTCACGCCGGAGCTGACATCTGTGGGTTAAAAATTGAACTACCATCAATCGCTAAGCACACGGTGCCGGCCAGCTGATGCTCTGATGATCGTCGGCGCGAAGCACGAGCGGACGTGAACTTACTCGGTGCCCGCTTCGTCCACTCTTCGTACTTCTCGGCCCACTCCTTTTTCAGGTGTTCCTTATTGAGTTCATGGAAGCCCTGTGACACAGCGCTGGTGCATTAGTGTTCCACACCGGGGCGCGAACGTGACCACACCAGCGTCGCCACCTATCCACACAGCTGACCCCCTGGCGCCTCCGTGAAGATGGGAGCACAGTGTGGCAGCGGCAGGACCCAACTGAAGACCGCCTTCCCCGAGTGGTGTCCACGGCCGCCGCCCGGTGATGAATTGTCTCCCGATACAAACACAAGTGCGGGATTTCAGTCAAACGTTCCATCTCGATGCTTCCCGAACTTGCTGAGTAGGTATAAACAGAAGATTGTTCTCTGCAAATTAATGATCCCACCTCATAAAGGCAGCCACTATTCTCAGTGTACTTGGATGGAGGATGAAAGGAGAAACTGGCAGGCACGATCTAGCATGTTGGACCGAATGTTTAGTCCTGCGAGCGTGGCAATGGTGATTGTGCTGCCCCATGTCTGAATAAGAGCTGAGGAGTCCAAACTGAGGCTCGTAGCGTAGAGTGCATGGTTCACAACCGGCTAAATCGTCTTACCCTGGAGATATAGATCTCTCGTACCACCAAGATATCAGGTGAGGAGGGACGACCTACTGAAAACAGGAAAACTGATTTCGCCGAACATCAGCTGGCTGTCTGCTCGCTCATGTGTGATGTGTGACATAATGACATCCTGCGACGAAAGATTCACTTGTGGTACTGAATGAAAGATACCCCTGTGGTACTGAATGCACCGAGCACATCCATGTAATACGAGAATGTCGTGGTTTAGACTCGGGGTGATGCGAAATGGCGGAAACCGAACGAGAGAGTGTGCTGAGGGCACGAATGTCCGATAACGAAACACTTACGCCGGCAAAGAGGTCCTTCTTGTCAACGTAGGTCCGCCGATCGATGGTCCGCTCGAATTTGGAGGCTGTCTGGATCTTGGGCTGTGAACCGCACACACACCACGTTAGAGCACCGCCGGTCCAGTTTCATCAGTTTCGGCTGGGCAGAGCATACGTGGGTAACCGGGCGCCAAGTGACCGTGTAGTCGGCGCGCCCTTCAGCCCACATAATCAATCAATGAGCGTGGGTTAGCTTAAACGCCAGTCCTGTCTGAAGAAGTCGGCCTACTGAACGACTTGTGCCTACTGTCTATGGTATCTGCACTCTTTCACCACGGTAGTTGTGCTGGGTACTACCACATGGCCCATGTCCTGTAACTCTAATTACCAGTCGAACCATTCCTCGTCGTTGTTGTTCATCGGGTGGTTCACGACGCGCTTCATGCACATTCACGGCTAATGGCGCCGCCCACACTGCTTCGCCGGCGGGCCGCAGGATTGGGAAATGTCCCGAGCGGCGCTAGTGTCGAACCCGTGACCTTTGGCACCCAGAGCCCAACACTTTAACCACTCGGCCATCCCCGCCCCGAACCAATTGCTCGTGTTAAGATATAGCTTAGAGCGTGTCTAAGGATTAATGTTCACTTCTATCAAAGTTCGCAAGCGCAACTAGCACGCAGCAAAAGAGTCTAATGATGCGGTGTGTGATGTATATAGACGGTACGTACCGGGTGTTTGCCGGTGAGAGCCCTGAAACATGGTCCGATACATGTTAGCAGTGGAAATACAACGGCACACAATAGGACAGTGTCGTGCAGGCCGACAACGAGCGAATCGATATCCTCAGTCACGGGGGCGCCACCGCCTTCGGTTTCCAGTTGGGTCCAACCCCAGGGGCGCGGGGACGATTGCCATGTCAGAGGAGTACGGCCGTGGCCGTCTCTTCACCCGGGTGGGATCCGGACCCAGGGACCCCAGTGGTGGCAACGCCCTCAGTCCGAAGAGGAGTAAACAAGACTTCCCCGGCGGCTTGAAATCGCATAGCGGCGAAACGACATGAAAACATTTCAGACGGGGTAATCGGCTCCAGGCTGTCCAACACGTGTAGTACTCGCACGAGTGTGCACACGGCCAGAACAGGCACGGCGGCAGATGAGCACCGCCCGGGGGAGGGGGGGGGCGGTCCGCCGGCCGACCACTTACTCGGGCTCCAGGCCGAGGCGCACGGCCTTGTGGCGAAGCTGCATCTTCTGCCGCTCCTTCAGCTCTTTCAGCTACCACCGACGGAAACACGGTGCAGTCAGGCACGTGCCGGTGCATGCGAGTGCCCTCGACAGGCGGGACTACGGGGGACTGGTGGGTGCGGACGGCGCAACGATTGCCGAACGTTTCCACGTTGTCAGTGAGATGCTGGCGGTAAGCCAGAATTGCAGTTGGAAATGCCGGCAATGTTTCGGTAAGCACGACAGGTGAATGTTCCGGTTGTCAATCAGTTGCGCCTTCCGCGTGCTTTAAAAGCAAGCCAATGAGAGTGTTTCTATTTGGTGAAAAATACAGGTGGGAACATTCCATGGCGAGCGAAATAATAACTATAAATAATGACACCAACATGCTGGAGCTGCCTGGAGCAGGCTCAAGCGCAACTAGGGCGCACTATTGCGGCTCTACACCAACGGGAGTCCTACACACACGAGCTGCATGTATTCGCCGTCGGTTGGCCAGGATGCCTCCAGGGAACTCTGCAGCTCCTGGTGGTTCGGTGCTCCTTGCTCATGCTGCGTCTATCCCATGCGTTCGTCCGGGCTTAGTCCAATCCGCCGGCGCTGGGCACCTGTGTGGGCTGGCTGCGGCGTGCGGGAGGTGGGTGTATACACCGGTGGTGGGCTCGGAAAAGCTCTTCAGTGGGCAGAGGGTGGGGAGGAAGGGCAAGAGCGCTAGAGAGGGACAACCATTTCGCTTATGTATGTACTGTGGCTTTTTTAACCAAACACGTTGCATCACATCAGTCGTGCTGAGAAACAGTCTTAGCCTGCAACTCACTCGGGGTCGAGTCCTTTCTTAAGAGCCTTATGCCGCAGCTGCTGCTTTTGCCTCTCTCTGAGCTCTTTGAGCTACAAAGAAGCATATCGAGTAAGTGAACTGAACATAACCGGAGAGGACCGCAGCAACTTCGATAAAGTGAATGAGATGAACACGAATTTAAAATACCTGTCTTATCGAGTATCGACCAAGTGCATCCACGTAGTCTGCAGGAGTGCTCCACATAGCACGGGCACAGTACACACTGTCACCGTGCAGCGAGGGTTCTCTTCAGCAGCGGCCCACGCGCTCACAAGCTCAGAAGCTGGTCTATGGTAAAACTGACTAAAGGACAGCGTGCTACAGTCGATAGTATTCCAGAACACAAGTCTCAATCTGATCGTTATATACGTGAGACGTGTAAGTGGCAGCGCAGATCGGGGGCCTTGCTGATCCAGCATCGTACTCGTCCACGGATGCATGCATTTTCGGCTCCATGGTCCACGTGTACCTTGCATACATGGATGCGCCTGAACTTCACAGTGAGGGCACTGCCTAAATATGTGCCTTGGCTACACTTTGTCATACAGGGAGAGATTTGAACTCCACGGTGAGGATACTGTCTCAGCCTACTACACATCGACTACACATTACCATGCACGGAGGTGCCTGAACTCCACGGCAGAGGTACGACATTCTACGGAGTGGCCACCGCCACGTTCGCTACCAATGCCCGCAACTACAATATTTCAGCGAGCCGAAACAGACAAAAACACGTGCGTAGTATAACGAACTACCGCCGAAACTATCAGTAGGGCAACTTTCACGAGCGGACGGCTATCGTAGCTACATGTCATCAGTGCCTGATCGGGCTGGGACGGCCGACTGTGCTCCTTCTAGCTGCTGGCTAGGACACTGATGGTGTTGGATGCTGCAGGCGGCCAACACGACACCAGTCGACCCGCCATCGCTTCGGGTCGTGTCAAGTCCACCCCTACTAAGCTGCCAACGCGCCAGTATGCCTACTGTCAGCATCCCACCAGCCGATTCGGCGGAGAGATGACCACGTCAGTGCCGACCACTAGCTACACTATTCGGCGGAGAGATGACTACGTCAGTGCCAACCACTAGCTACACTATTCGTCAGAGGACGAGTCAGCGGCTACAGGAGAGACCCGCCGGCACCTTTACCTACACCAGCCCGGCACGTGCCGCCAGCGGCCGACTGGTCTTGTGTCAGCACTGGGACGTGTTGCGGCCAGACCCGCGGTCGACGTACAGCCTCCGGGCGCGATCAGCGTCCGGACGGGGACATCGTGTCACACTAGGTCACACTGACCTGACCACACCGGGCCAGCCACTGAGACGGAGTTCATCTTACACAAGTCACGCGATGAGAACGGCGGTTTTGTGGGAGTGGAATCAACCGCTTTGATATTTGCTATTCATTCTTTGGAAGCCTTTTTGTTCAATCTGATGCATACAAGCTATGTCCGCTCGTTGAATAAATTCGCGAACTTACATATCCAGATTTTGTTTATTAATTGTAAGGTGATTGTGTCAATGAGTGCATTCGAAAAGGTTCTAACCACAGCCTTGATCACATTTACCTGAAATTAAGAATCACATGTTACGCATGCATTGCTATATATAGACATATATGTATATATATACTTACATATATCCATATACATATATATATATGTATATATATATATATACAAACATATATCCATATACATACATACATATATGCATATGTATATATATATATATATATATATATATATATATATATATATATATATATATATATATATATGCATATATATCCATAAAGAGCGAGCGAGATCGAGAGAGAGCGTCCTCTCTTCAAACCGGAAGCAGGCGAGAGCATTTCACATGAAATGGACAGTTGATGTGAATATAATAGCTGAGGCACCATCACACGGTACAGCAGGGACCGGCTGATGGACAGAGCCGGAGAAACCGACTCACGTCATAGTCCTGCCGCTTCTGGCGCTCCTCCAGGTCGTATTTCTCGGTCTCCAACTTCACCAGCTGGACCCACAGTTCGTCCGCCTTCTTCTTCAGGGTCTCCAGACCCATTCCCTGCGCCACACGTGACACGAGTCGAGCGGATCCAGAGGGGCTTTGGCCAAGGGCCAGGGGTGCACTCCGGAGCAGACACGTGCACGACTGAGGAGTGGCCGGCTACAACTGGACCACCGACAGAGGGACATCAACATCAGGGCGGTGTGGACAGCAATTGAAAGGAATGTCAGGGCCCATCTCTCACGCCGATTAGTTGCGGGCGAAAAGCAGTGCCAGGTGGGACTCGAACCCACAACTTTACGGTTGGAAGACAGACACCTTGCCTCTAGGCTGCTCGCCCCACAGTACAGCCATTGGGAGGAGCTTCAATCTCAGGATAGCTGTTGAGAGGGAGTTAAACCTCAGGACAGCTGGTGAGAGGGATCGCAAGGATCCGCAAGGATCAGACCACCTGTGAGAGGGACCGCAAGGATCTCAGACCAGCTGGTGAGAGGGATCCGGGACCGCAGACCAGCTGGGGACCGTGGCTACTGACCTCAGTCTTGAGCTTGTGGATACGGATGCTCATGGCCAGCTTCTTCTCCTCGATCAGCTGCTCCTTGGTCTTGACCACCTTTTCAGTGCTGCCGGACACCTGCAACGGCAGTCAGCCTCTCAGCAGTGGCACACCCACCAGCAGAGGTCGACCACTCCCTGTCAACTGACTATGGCTGTCACGGCTTGCGACCGGCTAGGTCAGCCCTTGCAAATTGCAGAAGCTTAGCGAGATCAGATCAGCCCGATCGACTAAAGGGCCTCATTGCCATTTTACACCAGCACGTGACTGAGCCTCTGAGTCGTCGGCCTCACCGGCTCTTCGCTGCGGCTGATCTTGATGCGACCTCCGGCGGTGGCGCCGGACGCCTGTTCCAACAGCTTGCGCTTCTTCTCGGCTTCCTCCATCCGCTTGCGCTTCTCCTCGAGCTCCATCTGCTTCTTCTCCTGCTCCTCGCGCAGACGACGCTCATCCTCGACCTTCTTGGCGGCCGCCAGTCTCTTGTCCTCTTCGGCGCGCAGAACCTGATGGACGGAAATGACCCGGACCGTGTGACGTCACGAGACGTTGCGCAGACTTGGCGCCGCATGCGATCTGACAGGTGGAATTTGGCTGGTCGGCCTTTCGGACCACACCAGAGCGGTGACGCATGCATGACGCACGCGCTGCGGGCGCGACCCGACGTGGCCATAAATGTACCCCCAATATCAGGGCGATGGGGTGATTCCAGCGAAAGGCAGCTGGTGTGCAGACCTGGATATGTGGATGGCTTTGAAACGGACAAGAACGGAGCCAAAGGATTGCGACCCTGATTGCATTGTTCAAATGTCGCTGGGTTGCTTTTCCTAAGCCAATCCAAAAGTGGTAAGGCAGCTGCGAATTTGATAGGACAACCGCCTCACAAGCCTATATATATATGACCTCTCTAGACAACGTGTAAAACATGAATGAAACTTATGTTAGAAAATACTGCAGCTGTAGTAATTTGTTCATCTACCATGCTCGTGTACCACTGTCAGACAATTTCCACAGAACCAGTGGAACATTATAAACGAGAGTAACGTATTTTTAAAAGATAGCCCTCCCTTCACCACCAGTGCACTGGCCTTGATGTTCCAAGCTCGAACCTTACCTTCCTCTTGGCCTGCTTGGCACGCAGATTCTTGAGCTCCTCCTCCTCCTTTGCGCGCTGTTTGCGCCATTCGGCGATGTACTCCTTGAGCTGTTCGTCGAGCTCAGAGGTGGTAACCTGGGGCCGGTGCTGCAGAACACAACCAACCATCACACTGGAGCACACTGAACACAGCCAACCATCACACTGGAGCACACTGAACACAGTCAACCATCACACTGGAGCACACTGAACACAGCCAACCATCACACTGGAGCACACTGAACACAACCAACCATCACACTGGAGCACACTGAACACAGCCAACCATCACACTGGAGCACACTGAACACAGCCAACCATCACACTGGAGCACACTGAACACAGCCAACCATCACACTGGAGCACACTGAACACAGCCAACCATCACACTGGAGCACACTGAACACAACCAACCATCACACTGGAGCACACTGAACACAGCCAACCATCACACTGGAGCACACTGAACACAGTCAACCATCACACTGGAGCACACTGAACACAACCAACCATCACACTGGAGCACACTGAACACAGCCAACCATCACACTGGAGCACACTGAACACAACCAACCATCACACTGGAGCACACTGAACACAACCAACCATCACACTGGAGCACACTGAACACAGCCAACCATCACACTGGAGCACACTGAACACAGCCAACCATCACACTGGAGCACACTGAACACAACCAACCATCACACTGGAGCACACTGAACACAACCAACCATCACACTGGAGCACACTGAACACAGCCAACCATCACACTGGAGCACACTGAACACAACCAACCATCACACTGGAGCACACTGAACACAACCAACCATCACACTGGAGCACACTGAACACAACCAACCATCACACTGGAGCACACTGAACACACCAACATAACCCAACCATCACACTGGAGCACACTAACACAGCCAACCATCACACTGGAGCACACTAACACAGCCAACCATCACACTGGAGCACACAACAACAACCATCACACTGGCACAACACACAACACAACCAACCATCACCTGGACACACTAACACAGCCAACCATCACACTGGAGCACACTGAACACAACCAACCATCACACTGGAGCACACTGAACACAACCAACCATCACACTGGAGCACACTGAACACAGCCAACCATCACACTGGAGCACACTGAACACAACCAACCATCACACTGGAGCACATACAAGAACACAGCCAACCATCACACTGGAGCACACTGAACACAGCCAACCATCACACTGGAGCACACTGAACACAGCCAACCATCACATGGAGCACACTGAACACAGCCAACCATCACACTGGAGCACACTGAACACAACCAACCATCACACTGGAGCACACTGAACACAGCCAACCATCACACTGGAGCACACTGAACACAGCCAACCATCACACTGGAGCACACTGAACACAGCCAACCATCACACTGGAGCACACTGAACACAACCAACCATCACACTGGAGCACACTGAACACAACCAACCATCACACTGGAGCACACTGAACACAGCCAACCATCACACTGGAGCACACTGAACACAACCAACCATCACACTGGAGCACACTGAACACAACCAACCATCACACTGGAGCACACTGAACACAGCCAACCATCACACTGGAGCACACTGAACACACAACCATCACACTCACACTAACACATAAAACCATCACACTGGAGCACACTGAACACAGCCAACCATCACACTGGAGCACACTGAACACAGCCAACCATCACACTGGAGCACACTGAACACAACCAACCATCACACTGGAGCACACTGAACACAACCAACCATCACACTGGGGCACACTGAACACAACCAACCATCACACTGGAGCACACTGAACACAACCAACCATCACACTGGAGCACACTGAACACAACCAACCATCACACTGGAGCACACTGAACACAACCAACCATCACACTGGAGCACACTGAACACAACCAACCATCACACTGGAGCACACTGAACACAACCAACCATCACACTGGAGCACACTGAACACAGCCAACCATCACACTGGAGCACACTGAACACATCCAACCGCCATACAGGACTCCAGCACACTGAACACGTCCAACAGCCGCATAGGGGCACACTGAGCACAACTGTCACACATAAGCACACTGAGCACATCCTGCCGTCACACAGGAGCACACTGAACACGTCCAACCTTCACACAGAAGCACACTGAGGAAACTGTCACACGTAAGCACAATGAGCACAATCAACCGCCATACAGGACCCCAACACACTGAACACGTCCAACGGACGCAAGAGGACACACCGAGAACATCCGTCACACAGGAGCATACTGAGCACAACTGTCACACATGAGCCCACTGAACACAACTAGCCGCCATACAGGACACCACCACACCGAACACAACCGCCACACAGGAACATACTGAGCACAACTGTCACACATGAGCCCATTGAACACAATAGCCGCCATACAACACTACCACACCGAACACAACCGCCACACAGGAGCATACTGAGCACAACTGTCACACATGAGCCCACTGAACACAACTAGCCGCCATACAGGACACCACCACACCGAACACAACCGTCACACAGGAGCATACTGAGCACAACTGTCACACATGAGCCCACTGAACACAACTAGCCGCCATACAGGACACCACCACACCGAACACAACCGTCACACAGGAGCATACTGAGCACAGCTGTCACACATGAGCACACTGAACACAACCAACCGCCATACAGGACTCCAGCACACTGAACACGTCCAACAGCCGCATAGGGGAATACTGAGCACAACTGTCACACATAAGCACACTGAGCACATCCTGCCGTCACACAGGAGCACACTGAACACGTCCAACCTTCACACAGAAGCACACTGAGGAAACTGTCACACGTAAGCACAATGAGCACAATCAACCGCCATACAGGACCC
Organism: Imbricaverruca yamaguchii; assembly: GCA_034440575.1. Lineage (NCBI taxonomy): Eukaryota > Metazoa > Arthropoda > Thecostraca > Neoverrucidae > Imbricaverruca > Imbricaverruca yamaguchii. Next base: position 710,734 of record JAOTOL010001640.1, on the reverse strand, counting down.
CAACACACTGAACACGTCCAACGGACGCAAGAGGACACACCGAGAACATCCGTCACACAGGAGCATACTGAGCACAACTGTCACACATGAGCCCACTGAACACAACTAGCCGCCATACAGGACACTACCACACCGAACACAACCGCCACACAGGAACATACTGAGCACAACTGTCACACATGAGCCCATTGAACACAACTAGCCGCCATACAGGACACTACCACACCGAACACAACCGCCACACAGGAGTATACTGAGCACAACTGTCACACATGAGCCCACTGAACACAACTAGCCGCCATACAGGACACCACCACACCGAACACAACCGTCACACAGGAGCATACTGAGCACAACTGTCACACATGAGCCCACTGAACACAACTAGCCGCCATACAGGACACCACCACACCGAAGACAGCTGTCACACAGGAGCACAGGAACACAGCGCCGAGCACTGTAACTTCGGTGTATTTTTAGCATTCGGTAATGGAAATTTTATTGATCAATGCTTCATATGGTGCATTTTAAATTTTTATGGGCACAATGATTAGTGGAAGATTCCGTATATAGGGGCTGTTTTATGCACGACTAGGTGCAGTTGTTGAAACATGGAAACTTCTAATTTACTGACAGTGTGCCTTGATGGTTCGCTCCGCTTTGTCTCACTAGTAGTCAGTAGTATCATCAGCAAATGTAACTTGCAACTGTCACCAAATACTTAACTTCTACTATAGGTGAGGAAGTTTTGACCGACAAATGCAACCGTCGGACCGTTCAAACGCATTGTGCAATTTCAATGTACATTGATGATCGCGATAGAGAAGAGAGCACTGAAAGCAACTTACCGTGAAGATGTTTTCTTCCTTCGTCTCCTCCGGCCTGAAACGTTGCCAAACAAGTTACACGTGGTGCGGAAAATCAGACAATGCATGCTTTTCAGAGGCCTGCTCGTTGCTTACACGACTTGATCCAATTCTAATTTCTGCCATTTTATCTGCAGTTAACTTCGTGAAAGCCACCCAATACACATTAGCTATTAGCCGACTGTTTGGGGTATCAATTTAATTTCCAGAACTGATGGCAAATGAATCATCTACAGCTGGCTAGCATGGCCTCATACAGCGGCTGCCGCCTATCCCCGACGATGGCCGCTGGTTGGCCAGTGGCCGACAGATCAGTGGTCTCGCCTGGTCCTCGTGGGCCCCCCTCCCGGCGGCCAACGAAGAGCGGTAGACTGTGCCGTAATACACCACTGTACGGCGGCTCAGACCTACACAGGCGGCTACTGAGCAGATTTGTGAACCGGGACAAAACTGCACATGTGAATCAAGTGGGGCTGGATCTGTGTTGGATCTGGGATTTGGAGGTGAATTTTGCGGTCATGCAGTACGGAGAGGATCTTTTTTGCCATCAGAAACACCTTTTTGTACTTTATAATGAGTTAGATTTATTCAAAGGATAATAAGTTTGCGATTATCATGAACAGCACAATTCACTCTTTCTACGAGAAAAAAGAGAAAAATTTCTTGGCACGGGACAATGTTCTGGATTCTCACCAAAAAAAGGTCAAGGCCAAAATTCCAACCTTGGATGTCTTGATCCAACAAGACCTGACACTGAAGCAGCGAAACCTGCTACCCCACTCCCTGAGTCTAGGTACCTAGAAGCTGGAATCCCGGAGCTGCACCAATAAACGTAATGCTACCCCAACTAGTTCGAAGGCTAGTCCTGGTGTTAAGCTGGCTATTCCTTCCGTTACGACGTGTGTCTGCGAAGCTTATGATGGTTAACTCGGAAACCTTCGGAAGCGCTGAAGTACGAACTACTACAAGAGACAGCAGCATGCTTTTGCAGGAGAAAAGGTATAAACGGCAGCAATTGTTACATCGCAGTGCGTCAAGTAAAGTAGCTCAAGCGTGTTCCCACATATATGAGTTTTGTGTGCAAATCCAAGTGCGAATTTCCAGTGTAGCCACAGTTACTAGTTCCTCGAGGACTTTTTCAAGATACATGATAGAAATAACGTTTCCTTTTTCTACATTGGGATCCTTTAGGACCTTGGGTCGACGCATATGACACCAGTACATTTATACAACTGTTTTTTTAAAGCTTGTCAGCTTGTTGTGCCCTTGACTGTAATCTGTGTACGTAATGTACGCCATACCACTATTGAAATGCCAGAGGACGCTGATGCCCTTATCATTGTGGACAACACTTCGCCACCGAGCCCCATGCAGTATATATACACAGAAGTGGACAGAGGCGGATCCAGATGAAGGAGTCACGAGGCCATGACCATTTGGACGTCTAGGGACTCGAAACGCTTTTCTGGTTATGTGGACAATAGTACATAAGCTGAGCACAATTACAAGCTCAATTTAAAGAGGGTAAAGGTGCCTGTTCGGTTCAGTTCGGAGATATATTCGGACGCGTGTAAGCCAGATCTAGGTGACAGCCCGAAGCCGCAGGGCCCCAGCGATACCTCTCAACACCCGACGACAGCCTGGACCCCCTACGGCAGTAGGCACGGCAGCGATCAGTCAACGTGCTCAAGAGTTGTCGGCGGGGGCCGGCCGCGGCTCGAACACAGCCGGAGCCGGCACGGCGGCGCGTTCCGCGACCCGTGGCGGCGCGGACCGCGACCCGTGGCGGCACGACCGACCGCGCCGGCCGGCACAAGCGTCAGACACGGAGAGCGCCGGCGCCGGGGGCGCACCGGACGCGGTTAGCACTGAGCAGCCGAGCGTAGCGCACAAACACGCCGTCGCCACTGTAGTCGTGACGGTGCACAGGCGGTCGCCCGCCGGAAAACCACGCCGCGGTCTGACCCGAGCTGACCCGAGTCGCGCGGCCCGGCCGCCGGCGGCGACCGTCCGCCGGCGGCTGTTGAACGGCACGCGGACTGTGTGAGAGGTCAGCGGCATGCACATTGCACGGCACCGCAGATGACAGCTGAAAACATCTGCTGGAAACACAACAGCTGAAAACGAAGAGCCTCGACTGTGAGTCCTGCGGCGTGAAAACAAACCGTCGGCGGCGGCGGCCCGGCGGCCGATCGTAAGGTTTAAAGCACGCGGAACCGAACAGTGGGCGGCCGCCGCCGTACCCACACTCACCGCCGCCGGGAATGTTTGTTTTCACGCGCAGGGCCGGAGAAAAACAGCATTGATGGAAAGAGAGAGAGGTGCACATAAGAGCGGGTCTGAGCTCATGAGCCGGCGTCGACAGGGAGCGCGTACAGCACACCACAGCATCGCGGAGGGACTTACTTGGCGGGCTTCGGCCTGTGGATGATAGACGAGCACGCATTAATATGGATCTATTAAAAGTCACTACTAGCGATACCGTTTACGGTGAGTACCTAGAGCAAAACGCTATCGAGTACTAACTAAAGCATTCCAAGTCGGAGACTACGGCAACCGCAGACAACTAATTGCTATGAATCAGCACAAGAGCGCTACATCTTGGTGTTGGTTCGCGCGACTCAGTACTTCATTATTTGTCGTCTAGGTGCAAGCTCTTAGGCAGGGTCCTGTCACGACGCACTAGAGGCCTTCATGGGTGACACAGGTTGACTCGTGCCGATCAATGTTGAAAAAGGCGTCATTGCCTCCTACATGCACCAACTCAGAGATCTCGCTACAATTTAAGAACTCGCTACAATAAAACAATCGGATGAGGGATTCGTACTCTCCATTTGGGTTACATGAATGTGAATGATCAATGATCCGCATCCAGGTTTTTCTCTGTTTGCAAAATAAGAATCAAAGACTCCTCTGTCCAACATCCTCAGGAGGACAGCGGGCGTGATATAGATGAGAGACGCCACCTTTTGAAGGCCTCTACTACACATAGCAGTCGGCACATCTACTGTGGGTGTTCAATACCCGGAGCCAACACAGCACCGGCTCTGTTAGTAGTTGGTTAATGTCGGTGATGGAACTGGTGTAATGCTTGGTAAAGGGTAAAATATACAAGGCTGCAAACCAATTCAGGATGATTATTTGGTGAGGGGCTCTTGCATTTCGTATGAGAGCACACGATGTGGAATAACTTCCAAATGGCCTTTTTCAAGTGGCATTTGAAAATTACTTCGCAAACCCTTTCCTCTCAAACATAGGCTATGTCCGTTCTTGTAGCATAGTTTGCAAGGTGTTCCCGGCATATAGACAACCAGATTATGTGTACTGTCGGTTAAAGACAGCGTAAAAGTTCTTCATAAACTGACGGACTTGCTTGTGCATGCTGCACCAATGCAGAAAAATGTTAAGAATAGGATTCGTTTCTGAAATACGTCGGTGTGTGTGTGTGTGTGTAGAAAAACTACTGTAGCATCACTCGTTGCTCGATGCTTCTTAAGTTGTCATATCTTACGAAAACTAAAGCCAGAATTATGAGGAAAACTTAGCTAGTTTGTTGGTAAGTAAGTTCACGCTTGTGGGCACATGCGAGCACACCTGTACAAGTACGCGCTCGAGAAGGCCCTGCACGTGCGTCTGGTACCTGGTCTTAAGCTGTCTAAAATTTGCGTATTCCCTCATGATAAATTTCTCATTCCAAATTCGAAAATTGCAATTCATGGTCCAGATATTGTTTACGCCTACTCCATTTTCCCACATTTTTATGTATTTGAGTAAATGGAACTGTGGATTGGAACACGCCGCGCAGTATGTATTTTTGTCTGATTCTTGTGTGCATAGAGCTTACCTTAAAATATGACATTAAATACATCTCAGAACCAGTTTTTGAAGCCAACGTGGTGCAAAACTGAAAGTCGAGCATTTCCAGACCTTCTCCGCGACATTGGCGGGATGGTCTGTAGAATACCCGACGTGACGACCCAAAGCTACTTCAAGAGTGGAGCTCTGTGTACCGAGGGTAGGAGGCATGCCTGTGTGCGGTCTCTGTGTCCGTCCGAGACCGTGACCACTACCAAGTGCCACTGGGTGCCGTCGTGCAGTGGTGCATCATGTCACGCCACGTCAATGTGTACTCACTCCTCCTCTTTCTTCACCACCACCTCCTCCTCCTCGCTGCTATAAACGGGACACAGACAGCGTCAGTTTGAATCAGTGCAGGTGCGATAGAGCGACGACGGGACTGCCGGGTTATTGCGCGCGTCTTCTGGTAATGACAGGCGATGACATTTCCTCTCGCGGACACTATAGGGTCAGTTTCTGGAAATTGCGGGTGTCGAGAAGTTGAGATCGTCACATAGTGTGAATAGTGCCTCTTCTGACTGTTTCGTTCGACGTTTTGACCGCTGGGAATAGATCGGGTCGACGTTGTATGAATCGTTCGGACGCTGACTGGAAATGAATTACTTGGAAGGCGTCACCCCTTGAAGTTTGGGACGTTCCCGACGAAACGAATAATTCGCAAGCATAGGTTATCGTAAGCACAAGTGGAATACAGTAGCTGTCATTGCGGCTACAGAGCCAGCGCCGGACAGCGCGCGACATTCAGACACGGTCGGGACGAGCTGAGGCATAAGTTCCCGACAACACTCGTCCGAAGTGGCACACTGGTTGCGGCAGGCACGTACGCTGCCTGTCTTGCAGTACTAGATGCACCGCATCACTCCCCAGTTCGATCTACTCATCTTTTGATATGATGATTGGAAAAGTTTAGTAGGCGGTTGGGAAAATGTTCACAGATCTACAGATAGAAAGAACATCTTGGGAGAAACGCTTTGTGGAAATATCTTCGTACATGCTTGTAACTACTACGTACCAATGACTGATTCCTGAACAAAATTTGTCACACATGTTATTCTGGATTATAGTATAATGGTAGCAAAATACGAACTCATTCTCAAATGTTCCCAGTTTCTAATGCATAATACTGTTCCAAAAAGACCATAGTATGAACACAAAATCACCCCAGCTAACAACAAAGCCATTTTTGGTTGCATGCTCGTAAAAAGTCAACCCGTATGAGTGTCTATGCTACAGAGTACGGTTAGGTCCCATCCACCAGAAATGCTCCTGTCAAAAGTGGCACTACTGTGTTCAATGCACAGGAATGTTGTACTCACTCCTCCTCCTCCTCCTCCGAACTGAAAGCAGAACAATCGGGTGAGAAATCGAAGCTAGCGACCGATACGTCTGGTAGCCAGGCTGAAGAAGCACGTACAGCATCAGGCACAAAGCCGCAAATTATATGGAAGCAATTAGGCCTGCTGGGCATTTTAGGCGAAGAACGCGTCGCCGACATTATCACAACATCGTGAGTGTGCAAACCCTTTGTACAAACTGCCTGGTGACGTCAGCGAGCCAGACATCAGTCATTTATCCGGTCCTCCATACGCAGATCACTGCCCTCCCTATGCTGCTGCAAAATACAAGGTACTTTTCTGACACAGTTGGAGCGTAATTTTAACAAATGGCAAGGGACGTTCGGCTAAAGATTCGGGCGAAGTCAGATTTATATCACGTAGTGAGAGCATGGACAGTAAGTGACCATGTTGATTGGTGTGCAATGAATCCCAAATTTCCAATGAACCAATCATTTGATGAGCTAAATAATTTTCCTCCAATAATACAGGTTGTTTTATCAGAAATACGGGTTTTCTGACCATATCATATACGTGCAAAGAGAACAGTTTCACCGTTAAGCTCTGACCAGCTTTAACAACGCTAAAACTGAGAAGCCGTCATTTTAGTAATGCCTTATATAACGGAAATACAATGAAGTGTGACTTGTGCACATTTGAAGTTAATTCAAAGCCGTGATAAGCAAGTGGAAGCAATCTCATCATCAGTCGACCAACCGGTGAGAGCTTTTGGAGCTCGGGTGCATTCGCATTGGAAAATATACCTTCTCACATTGTGTCTCAAGGCACAATGTTCTTCGAATGCACCAACAAGCTGGGATGCCAAGGCTGAAAAATGCAGCACTTCAATTTCATCAAATGCTTATCAAATATGTTGCCAGTTCACTGAAATGAGATACATGGCAACACGGCATACTCACACTCCGTCTGAATTTAACAAGCCGGGTTATGTGCCGATAAGGCTACCAACACACTTCATGTCAAATTATCTCAACCGCAGAGAGTGGTTAATGATTTAGGCCTTCAGCGCAGATGGTCCGGTGGGACTCTGTCCTCGCGCAAATAGAGTTACAGGCATCAGGAGCGGCCTGCTGCCAGCCAGAAAAGGCAGCTGTTGCTGAAGCGTGGAGAGAAGCTCGATACGGAAGATGTGGCGCGCCCGCTGGGCATGATGAACTACTCACGAGTAAACCTCGTCGTCAGACATCTTGCGTTGTCTCTACCTGAAAAGCACAGAAAACGGTCATTGCAGTAGCGATGAACATTCCCAGGGTCTCGGGTGTATATTAAAAGGATGAGGCCACAATCCAGACAGAACGCAATTTCGCTTTCATTAGAAAGCCTCGTCCAATGCCCACTGAGATATACTGAAACTATTTGGCAACGTGACAATGCCTAGCATTGAATGTATATGTAAGGGGGATGTGACGCGCCTACCTCCGCCCGTGCCCGGCGGTATGCGGCGGCAGCAGCGGTCTGTGGGTGCGGCCGGCGGTGCAGCAGGCGCCACGTGGTGTGCACGCGTGCTGCTGCACTGGGTACGCCTCTGGGGTGGCGCGCCCGGGGCCATTCGTTGGTGACTAGTTTTCACCCTCAAGGAAACAGTAAATGCGAGAGTAAATCGTGCTATTTTGGGCATGCTGTCAAAATAGCTTTGTGAAAATCAAATAGTCACAAGAGCATGCCTGAAGAGAAGTTTTCCTCATGGAGCAAAATTCCGTGACGTCTACGATTAATTGTAGATGGCATAATCCTGGATGATGCCTACTTTGCACGAATGACTCGCTCGGCACATAACAGAAACTGCATGGCCAGTGGTATGCAATATCTATTGACATCACGAGAGCAGGCGCAGGTAGCGAAGCACGTTGAACTTGCTGAAAGAATCCGAGGTGAACATCATTGTTGAGAGCTTCTTAGTTGTGATCCACCTTTTGTTTTCGGCAGGGGAAATGGATTTGACACAGCGGCTGCCGGGATGCAGCTGTTCTTATGTGTCTGCATAATTCAGGTGTGGATTCGGGGTCGCAAGGCCGCGTTAATTACATAAATTGAATCTTTTGCCGCGAAAAGTTGACGGGAAATGGCCATAAATCTCATTTTAGGTGTCACCCAACCAAAGTTCAAATCCTGTTTCGACACCGTGGAATAGATGCCATTTCCCACGGTAGATTATTTGATCAGGATTGATTAAGTAGCGAGGCTTGCAGAGCTTGAGCCATACCCACGTTCCGATCGAGGGATTGCGTTCAATGCAAGGGCAGGAATTTGACGGGGAGCTACACGTGTTGCTAATGCCTTGACCCGCCAGGTCGTCTCAATGCCACGTTCACATACTTCTCGGGCAAGTTCATGTTCTCAACCGGGGGCTAAATGTAAGTACGACGCACCACCTGTCTTGACAGAGCAGGGGAGCTCAGTGTGACTAACGCCCTAAACTCTTGAGACGGCAAAGCGTTAATTAATCGAAATCACCGGTCGCCTGGTTATCTGGTATTTAAGACAGTGACTGTGCGGCACCACTTTCACACGCGCGCGCGCGCACACACACACACACACACACACACACACACACATACACACATTATATGTATATATATAAATACATATATTTATATATATATATACATATATACAGTGTGTGTGTATTGTTTTAAATAAAGGCTCTATATTTTGGACAAATGTAATGGATGAGCTTTGTAGTTCCTGCCAGGAGGATGTGGATATTCGCGTTTCGCCGTGCTGGCGGCCGGCTCTGGTCTGGCTGGGGGCGGGCCGGAATGCAGCCGCTCCGCGAGCCCCCGAGATACGGTGTTGGTGTTGGCAGCGGCGGCCTGCAGTCTCAGACCCGGCGAGACTATTCTGGTCGCCCGGGGCCCGGCGCCGGGTGTCGGCTCCAGCCTGGCGGGTGTCGGCCGCCGCCGCCGCGCCACCGCTTCAGCGCCGATCCGGTGGGCACCGCCGGCCGGCCAACTCTCCCTCCGGGCTTCGGACCGCGGCCTCGGCAATGTAGGCGTGGCGACACACGTCAGGGCGTGATTTGTTGGAAAGGCTCGGAATGGTCAGAAGGCAGCACGTATGTCATTCGAAAGCTGAGAAGTGGCCATGGGTTGATTACGAATATGTAGTTCGTGATCAAAATCTAGCGATTGCTTTGTTTTTGTCTTGATCAAAATTGCTTCAATTAGTCGGGCTTGATGATTAATCTACGGTTATTGAGCTATCTTATTGCGACCCTTGTCACACATGGATTTTGATAGAGCTAGAGGTAATAACCAGGTGACGCAAATTAGGTGCAAACAAAGCGCGAAATACATACATTGCAGCGCTCTCTGATGCCTCGAGCTTTCTGAGGGAATTCGTGGAGGACTAGACCCACGTATCTAACATTGAGTTTCATCATGCATCGGGCGTTTCATTAAATACCGCTTCCGTAGACTAATTCTCTGACAGTGAACCATCAGCCCATATGTCGCTATGGTCGATGTCATGGGCATAAGCGGATGAAGGAAAGACGTAATGCCAATACGTAGACAAATTGGGTTTTATTATCTATTTCATCGACTGCCAGGTCAAAAGCAGTGTAATCTACCGGATAATATGTCCCACTATCCGAGGAGCTGATTAGATACCACACAAGAGAGCTGCATAACCATAGCTTAAGCAGCCGGACCAGACAATGGCAACAATTACAAAATGAAACACACGTGCGCTATTAAGAATATCGATCGATAGATGGCGACGCAAATCACAGGCTTGTAATCAGTTCATGTCCAGCTATCGAATGGTATATGTTTCGTTTTCTGAGCGCTCCGGGCCCTTCCAAAGAATCGTGAAAATATTTGCTGTGGTCTTTGCAGAGTCAAACGTTTCTAGAATATCGGCATAACAATTCCGAATAATTTCGTCATGTTGAAACTGAATTTTACTAATTCTACTGGTGGGCCCGTCGGACGAAATCGGCAAAATGGAATTGGACATTTCCATGCCTGGCATAGAACCTACACCGGAGGGACCATCTATCGTGACCTATAACATAATTCTGAGCATAATTATAATATTTTCGCCCTATAGCATTCAAATAAAAAGTGTGCAACATGATGCACCAATCAAATCTTGTAGCACAGACCAGAATTGGAGATGATATTGAAATCACCACCTCGAGACCTACGGTGGTAGCATGTATCACTGGAAAACGTGTACTAATGCTTGCCTTACATCTGTATATTACACCATTTAGCAAGTCCTCGTAATGCAATGGTTCAGCCCAGCACGTCATTTGCTATTGAGGAACAAGCAACTGTGCGTATTTATCCAAAATCATACAGGAAGTTACAAGTATGTCTGTAAGTATGTGCGAGGATTCCAGCGCCCTGTCGGCTGACGGTGCCGGAGACGACGACGCCAGCTGGCTGCCGCGGCCACCACAGGAGATTACGTGTCTGGCCGCCAGCCAATCACCGCACCGGACGTCGCACAGGGCGGAGCCAACTGAAGCTCCACAGAGCAGAACGTGTGGCTTCTATCACGTTCTCAGCGGCGAAATTCAGGGGCCAGCAACCGAGCAGGAATTTTGCGCAGGAATATTTCAGCTCTTCATAAAAATGAAGGGTTTTCCTGTGTATTTTTGTTTCTTTTTTTGCAGGAAGTCGAAGGAAGCAAGCCACTCATGATGGGTTGAACTGTGCAACACAATAGGAATAGTTCCTTCCTTCTCCTGACCACATTTCGCATTTTCTTATTGATACGTAAGCAACAGAATATTTTGTATCCAGCACGCCGTCGCTGATTTTCCCTTGGAAAAGATGTCGCGACGCGTTTAGTCTAAGGGCGCAGCGTTTATCTGCTTGAATTTATGAAGTCATCGTATTCTTCTACGTTTCGGGTATTCACTGCCTGAACTGTTGTAACCAGTGGTAAGGAATCATGGCTTGAACACATCTTTCAAAAAGGAATTGTCATCCATCTGACCACGTCACCTGCAGTAGTCTAGGCAAACCCCACATACTGCTGATGCAACGCCTATTTTGCTACGGACACTGAAGCACCTTCATCCTCCGCTTAGCATACTGCGTAATGCCATCACGTGAAAGGGAGACCCGTGCAGTTCGGTACTTATTAAATAAACAAAGCGGCATAACTGAAATCGGCATAGCAAAACTATTCAGCGTCAGTAGGCATGCACCCATCAAATTGGGTGCATGTGTCCAAATGCATGTCTGAATTAATGTGGATTTCCCAAATTTCGCCAATCGGAGTGATGCCCTCTCATCCTCTCCTCAAACGGAAAGTATTCATTCAGGTTGACCACATTGACCAATGCAGTTAATCAGTTTTTCATGAAACATCACGTCAGTGAGTCTCCATCCGAGTGATGAGATGTGCGTGGCTGTTGCCGGTTAGGTAGCGGGAGGTCGATATGGCATTTTGGAGTTTTCGTTCTTTTTTCTTTTTATTAAAAAAAATTAAGTTGCAAAGTTTGTTTAGTGTATTTAGACGTCGAACTGGTGACTATCAAAAATTTCGCATCGCGAAATGGCTGGCATCTAGTCAAAGTAAAGCTAGCAAGTGAGAAAACGACACTGGCTCCCGAAAAGGCTCTGACATCTGACCCGTGGGCTGAGCTGAGTTTGCTCGCCTTGGGAGATGGTTGTGTGTTTGGTCAAGCTTGGTCAGATCATTGTCTGGATGTCGAGGGATTTACGCACGTGACGTTTACGCTGTGTGGCCGGGCTTCGGCCCGGACCGGGCTGTCACTGTCGCTGCAAAACCGCACACAGTGGTTTCACGCACAATGTGTTCAGTTGACCATTTATATGGATCCTTGGATGGATAACATACGCGTCACTCAGTTGTCGAAGTCATCGCTGGATGTATGTACTCACATGCAGATATGCATCCAGCGTGCATCCGGATTTATATCCAGCGTACATGCATTTGCATATCTGGATATACATCCAGATATGCAAATGGCTTCCTTGAGCGGAACCAAAAATGCGAGTGAAAAAAACATAGCAATGCCTAAGTTTTCAGTTCGCTAACGAGAAGCGTTCCATCGTGTCGAAACTTCACTCCCTTCTACTTGATGGAACGTTAAGGGGACGGTCTCAAACGGAATGATAAGCAGGAAGCAAGAATCTATCACCAGGTTAACCTGTTGTTTTACCAAGTAGAAAAAACGGCACCGAAGAAGCGTACGAACTTCCACAATCTGGAGAGGTCCAGCGTTGCATTTGCGCGCTTCTCGCCAGAGGCGCTGCAAGTACGGGTATTTTTAGCCAACCCGTATTAGCGGCGGGCGGGCAGACGTATCAGCTTACAGGCAGATAGTGCATCCCCTACGTCGGCTATCTTCGGTAGCTGGTGCTACATCGGTCGGCTACCCTCGGTAGCTGGCTCGGTACCCTCGGCAGCCATCCGACTACCTTCAGTAGTTGATTGTACACCAGTCGGCTACATTCGGTAGCTGATCTTACACTAGCCGGAGTAGCCTTAGTAGCTGGTCCTACATCAGTCAGCTAACCTCGGTAGGTGGTCCTACAACAACCGGCCGTCCCCGTAGCAGGTACTACACCACCCGACTACCAGCGGTAGCTCGCCCTGCGCCACTGTGCCGTCATCGCTAGCATTCACCTATCGGTGCACCGATAAACTGCCACCTCGTTATTCACATCAACGGAAGGAGCTTATCCAGGCAGAATATTCATCCGCCGAAAACGAAACCACAAGAAAATCTGCACGGAAAATACACCAAATTTTCACTCGGGAATCATGTTGTCATGATGACTGGAAGGGCACCTGGTCAGTTCGAACTTTGCATTTCACCTGACGTGCAACTCATCTGACGTGACATCAGTCTGATCATTATTTATATCGGATGCGCGAATAACTATGATGCAATTATCTACTAGCTACCTGATGTAATTCGCTACTAGTTACTAGCATTTAGTGCAATTACATGGAGCCCGACTTTGAAGTTGTAGAATGTAGCTACTTTTGGACTGCAAGGACATTGCCGGTTCCCATCGGAAAACAAAAGTCGCTGAAGGCTCGTTGATGTACATTCTCCAGTCACGAGCTTCAACACAGCCATGGCCAATTTCGGCGTTCCCTCGCGACGAAGCTGGCAGTTTTGATCTGACCTAATCTGAACTCCCTCCCGTACTGTCCAGCTACGACCGAGAAAAAAGCGTGTTGGTGTAGCTGACTTGAGCTGACGCGTCCCATCAATTTCAACCAAAAATGACCCGTTAGTCAACTACCAGACATATAGCTATACCTGACCTAACTTGACCTGACAACCAATCTGTTACATCCAAAGTGGTCCGATAATACGCTACCAGACATATTGCGAAATCCGACCTAACTTAACCTGACGGTCGATCCGTTCCGTCCAAAGTGTCCCGATATTCGGCAACGGGGCAAACGTGTTTACCTGACTGTCTCTGCCCTGATTTGTCGGTATGGATTTGTCTGACTATGACTCTGGCCTGATTTGCCGGCATGGGTTTACCTGACTGTGGGTGTGGCCTGTTCTGCCGGTGGGATATTTGGCCGTTTCCCCTGCACCAGATTCCCCGCCCACATTACAAGCTGGCTGAGCCACGACCTCAGAAGATGTCGCCGATGCGGTGGCTTATTTGGCGCGGTGGGCGCGGCCTTATCCCGATACGCCCGGTCGACGTCACCGCATGTCACTAACGGAGTCCTGCCACCTGGCGGACGCCAGCGAAACCAAACGCTTCCATCAGGTGAGCGCTGGCGTGGAACAAGAGGTACGATCACATCCAGGTGACGCTGCATGAAGCAAATATAATAGAAACAGTGCACCGAAGTGGACAATGCTGGGCTTGTTTCAATGTTCGAAAGAAAAAGTAGTTGATCGACATGTGGGTGTTGCTGTATATACCGGAAGGAAGTATTCCTAATGAAGTAAACATGACCATCGCTTACCTGACAATGACCTTACGGATAGTTACTCGATGCTGGCGAAAACGTCTTTGTTTGGCATGTGAAGGTATCATTCCATGACATTCCATCCAGCACAGGTACATCAAAGGGCCCCAATGTTACGACCTGCCAAAACGGTGCGACTAAAGCCGTCCATCGAGGTCTCATAGGAAAATGATGCACCCAACCACACGAGTACGTAAACAGCATACACCCCCGCATCCAGTATAAATGTTTGGGAGAATAAAAGTCCAAAAAATTATATCCACATGTAAATCTAAGCGCTGACGCCAAGCTTCTCTACATCTGAATGGAGCGACGAGTCACCTCTCCGTGTCCGTCCACCGATTCACCCACACCCTCAAATGTCGTCCAACAGACACTGCAGACACAAGGCTGTTCGGCACTTGCGTACAGACACGCACACACACACACACACACACACACACACACACACACACACACACATACATACATACACGCATGCTCGCACGCACCTACGCAAGCACATACGCGCAGACGCACGCACGCACGCACACGCACACACGCACACATTCTTTCCATGGACTTTGTTTCATGTCGCGTCGCAAAGGAAGCGCCCAGCTACGAGGCGTCGCGTGGAGACGGCGGACACAGATGGCGCCACGCGCCCTGGCGGCGGTACTCACGAGAGCGGGGCTGCAGCCGCAGGAGAGATGGATGGACGGAGAGAGGTGGCGGCGGCGGAGTGCGAGCACCGTGGACGTCGACGGCTCTCTGCGCGCCGCAGCGACGGTCCATGCCGTCGACGGCCGGCGGCCGGCGGCCGCGCCGGCCTGGAGGCGGGCCAGCTGGACAAACTTAGCTCGCCGGCGGCGGCGGCCGGCGATCCAGAGACCGTCGAGTCAGCGGATGAGCTGACTGACGAGCACGGCAGACATAGGGCCAGTTAGTTTGTTGTTAGGGCTTTAGGGCGCATCGACTGCGTTGGTCATGTAGCGCCCATAAAAATCCCTGACACCATACAGGGTCAGGTCAGGTAAAATCGCCAGGGGACGGCGGGTCGTGGGGTCAGAGGTTTATTGATGACGATAGGAATCGATATAGGATAGGATCCTGTCTTCAATCGATAGGAACATCAAAGAGTGTCTCTATGACACTCTTTGATACTCCTATCGATTGAACTATCACGACAGCTGCATAGGCCTGGGCAGCATCTTACAGGCCTTCAAACTTCTGCTGAACCCAGCTGCCCCGCAAAGGGCTGCGCGGCGCTTCTGTTGATGTGAGGCCGCTCCGATCAGCATGGCTTCCAACAATTGCCTTTATTTGATGAAAAAGGATCACAGAAAGCTACGGAAGACACGCGAAGTTTATGGAAACTGTTGTAATTGGACAAGGATTGAGACAACTAGGCAGTCGGGTCGTCGGAGCTTTAGCCGCTGTTGCCGCACAGCAGCTATCAATTTGTGCCATAAATACCTCCCGACGTTTACTTCTATAAAGACCTATTTATGAACGCGATCATTAATATAGTGTTTAAATATGTCATGTGTTTCGTTCTTGTCTCCCAAAATGCGTAAATATACAGTGCATGCATCTGTGAAATATAACCAAATATGGTTATCCGTAGGTGGAAGATCACCAAGAAAGCTTCCGCTATACATTCCAAGGTTGGTAATAAAAATATGACACCGCGAAGTCCGAAGTGGACAAGTAATATACATTTAAAAACGCGTGGTATTGTAGGTGCAATAGATGCGATACTCTCCTCACCACCACACAACCATACTGGTATGCATCTACCTAAATATCTCATCATAGGCGGGGCTAAAAATTATAGGCAAAATGCTACATTGCACGTCGGCAGTTCATGATAAGCTCTGGGACAGCTACGTGACATCAAGTACAATCTTAGACGATGCTTTAATAAACATACGTGATAAAAAGGAAAACGGAAAAATTGGCAACAGCGAAATTGATCACCTGGAATATCCTCCGACGTGCACTGACATTTGCACTGACACCTTGGTTACCTGCATCTCCATTTGTTATGCCTCACCATCCGAGGGGTGGAAGCCACTCCAAGCGTTTTTCTTTGTGGCCAGCAGAAAACGCTAGGAGACGGTGCGCCAACGTTTTTTTTTTAATATGAGCAACGCCTGGTGTGCAATTTTTGACGGCATGCAATTGGATTCGGTTAAGCCGGATTTTCTTGCTGCATTTGCGAGTGCTAACCATAAACGTTTGCTTCTTAGGATTCATCGCTCCTTTATTACAATCGACACCACTTATGACTGATTTAAGTCGTACCTGAATGGCAGATCAAACTTGCGTGCAAAAGTTATTCGTGATATAGGTGAGCATTGTGCGCTCTGTCGTCAATTGCCAGGGTTTGATGCACTCAGGCAACGTGAAGCTGCAAGTCAAGGTGTCTTCTGCCGGCGACTACCGCACCCTCCAGTCCAGTCAGGCGACTACCGCACCCTCCAGTCCAGTCAGGCGACTACCACACCCTCTCCAGTTCAGTCAGGCGACTACCACACCCTCCAGTCCAGTCAGGCGACTACCCCACCCTCCAGTCCAGTCAGGCGACTACCGCACCCTCCAGTCCAGTCAGGCGACTACCACACCCTCCAGTTCAGTCAGGCGACTACCACACCCTCCAGTCCAGTCAGACGACTACCGCACCCTCTCCAGTCAGACGACTACCACACCCTCCAGTCCAGTCAGGCGACTACCACACCCTCTCCAGTCAGGCGACTACCACACCCTCTCCAGTCAGGCGACTACCACACCCTCCAGTCCAGTCAGACGACTACCGCACCCTCTCCAGTCAGGCGACTACCACACCCTCCCCAGTCAGGCGACTACCACACCCTCTCCAGTCAGGCGACTACCGCACCCTCCAGTTCAGTCAGGCGACTACCACACCCTCTAGTTCAGTCAGGCGACTACCGCACCCTCCAGTTCAGTCAGGCGACTACCGCACCCTCCAGTTCAGTCAGGTGACTACCACACCCTTCAGTCCAGTCAGGCGACTACCACACCCTCCAGTTCAGTCAGGCGACTACCACACCCTCCAGTTCAGTCAGGTGACTACCACACCCTTCAGTCCAGTCAGGCGACTACCACACCATCCAGTTCAGTCAGGCGACTTTCACACCCTCCAGTCCAGTCAGGCGACTACCACACCCTCTCCAGTCAGGCGACTACCGCACCCTCCAGTTCAGGATTTTTGCAGTGCAATTTGGACTATAGACGAAGCGTGCGATTGGTCAGCTCGCTGAAGACTTACACGTACGTTGAACCACACGAAATGCAAATGTATCTCTTTCACCCAACACCACAAGCTCGTTCTGTACACACTCAGTGCCGGCAGTCATAAGCTGGAACGCCGTTTTGCCACGTGCGACTTCGGTGTGCATCTGGACGCCAAATTGACGCTCGGAGATCATGTCGACCTTGAAGGTAGAAGAGCAAACCGATACGTGGGTCTTCATTCGTTCCTTCCAGCACCCAAGGCTCCTGTGCAGACGAACGCTCGATTCAAGTACCACTATGTGTCCTTAACGCAAACGTTAGCCACGATATATAATATTGCAGTGTAATATGGAAGGTCGTGACCAGGACTCATTTGCAACGCGCTCAGCATCAATTTCCGATGTGGATTGCTGTCCATTCTTCGCCATATGATCGCCATATTCCACGCATATGCTACAGCAGCCTGCTTTCTAATCTATCCATTCTTCATCTCAATCCTCTCGCCTCATTCAGCACGATCTTGTGTTCTTGCAGTGTCACAACCCAAAGCTGTCACTGCTCTAAACTGCTGATGATGTTCAGTTTCTTAGCCCTAGACAGATGCTCGACAAACATCTATATGCTGGACAATATGCTCGACAAACATCTATAAGTATTAGGAACCCTGCTCTGCCTTTGAAAAATGTCTTGTGTGCTCTGCAAATTTCTGACGGCACCACGATACTTTCGGATGAAGGCAACGTCAATATTCACTGACGAAACATTGGGAGAACCGAAATATTGACCGGGTAGCCAGCTTTGGGCCATATCTCCCTCGGTTGCATCATACTTTAATGCCTCATATGATAAACATTGGTAGTACAGGACGCGTTATTGCTCGTCTCAAGCTCTGGAGCGATGCCACGCAAATAGGAGGGTCATTGGAGTTCTGGTATTGCCCAACCTTAAGCTAAAAATATACACATGGAGGGATATATCTTCACATTTCGCGGTGGCGCACAATGGCGATTTCCTTAGGTAGTCAGAGCAAATTGACGGCACGGCTGGCGGCCTTCGAGCACAGCTGGAGCCTGATCAAGGGTCAGAATTCCGGACATGAACCCGTACAGCCTGACATTTGTATTGTGCCCAGCTCGTGCGGAGCGGCGCGCCGGCGCCTCCAGCAGCCAAGAGCCAGCGCATTCCTGAGCTGGCAGAACTTGGCGGGCACCGGCCGAGTTGGCCGCTCGCTCGGCTCCCCCGACCCAACCGCCAACTGGACAAGCATCATGTTTCACTAACTGGGCGCTAACAAACTACCCAGAAAGCAACATTACTGAAACGACAGGGATTCATGCGGAAGAGCCTTTAACATATGCGGTTGTCACAAACGGACTTTTTATTATCTCGGTCGGGTTGTGTTAGGGTTCACAAAAAAACTTGGTAGCAACTTCAGCTTGTCTGACGTTGCATTCATTGAAATCACCAGGTAATGTGCCTTTGGGATGCGTCACCAGATTGATAAGGCTTCGTTCAGACCCTGGTGAACAGGCCGGCTAGCTTCAACCAGGCGGCCGCCGACGTCCGTGAAATGGGCTGAAACTGCAAATAAACAAATAGTTCAAGTTTCTGCTGACGCTGGGGGATTTCTTTTACGGTTGGCAAGCCAGGATGTCCTGCGTATACGCCATACTTGAGCAATATTTCGATTATTTTTTGCCACGTTCCGGAGGTCACGCGAGTCAATGCTCATAACGGTTCCTCTAAACAGACAACTCACAATAGAACGGTATCGTGGAACAGTCCTAAGACCCAAAACTATTTAGTTCACCCTCTTTACCAACACGATTTCAGAATGGACAGAATCACAACTTGCATCATTCGCTTGGTAGGTGTAACTGGTAGAAAGCTCTTGCAAAACCAGCTTTTCAACAATTCGCGGAATGCAGGTTGTCAACACACCATCACAAATGAAACGACTAATCAATGGGTTAGCGATGCTCACAACGGAGCAGCTACATGCTGGAATCATTTTCATTGCATAATGTTTTCTTGATGATGTCACAATCGTTTTCTATTGAGGGAAATGTATTTTTTAAATTTCGAAGCATTCACAATCCCGTTCTGTGGCACGCATGTGGGCCACAGAACGGGTGTGTTGATATAACAGTAGCTGATGTGGATTTTGCGTCCTGACAGTAGTATTATGCCATTGCCAAAGCAAACAATTTTGTTATGAGGTAGGCAAGTCATGCTGATGAAACTTCAGGTTTGCATAGTTCGCGAGGTGGAGAAGCACAATATTTGGCATTTAATTATCCCTTGTGATGTTGATGCAAAGTCGGTTTGCTGAGAGCCGTTTTTTTCTTCTGTTCTGCCATTATCGTCAGACTTGAATGAACCGAAGCAGAAGAAGTGGTTGCAGACCTACAGGGGAACGCTACCTAGGGAAACCATATATTCATATTGTGTGACTAGGCTGTCATCCACAAAGTGGCTTCCCGGAGAGCCAAGTCGTACAGATGCATGCATGTCAGCCAGAAACCAAAGATAAAATAATGATCAGCGGGAATGAAATGATTAATGACAAAATGCTGCCGAATAACACGAGATTTAATGCTTTTACAAAACATCACTAGTAGAAATGCATGCTCAAGTTGACAACACAAGGCACATTACTTGATTTCCTGCAGAAACGACCAAAAAAGCCACTATGGGGCGGCAGCAAGAGACGGCCGTGGTGGAACTGCCACCATTACGCCCTCCGTGCATGACATCACAGAACAACCGTTGTGCAACTGAATGCCGTTTTGGCAGACACACTTGTTTGTCATACGCTACCTGGTTGCAGTTGTTATCTCGTGAAAACATCGTGGCTGGGGAAGACCATCCAAGATGACAAATTTCCGGACGGCCGCGAAAAGCTACCTCGGTCGTTTTCCCCCTCTTTCAAATGCATTACCGAGACGAGGAAAAAGGCAGCTAAGTCGCAGGTAAATATCGTCAATTGAGACCTGTCTGGTGCTGGATTGTAAACATGCCGACCAGTTGGCAGCGCCTGTGGCGGGGTCGGGCCGCGGCTGGCGCCGGTCCCGGCCGCTGCAGTGCCGGCGCCGCCCGGTGCCCTGGATGGGCGGCTATTTCCGGCGCGGATGACGCCCCAGCTGGATGTGCCAGCGGCGCAGGCGGCACAGCGGCGGCCGGGTGGGTGGGTGTGTGGGGGTGGGAGGGACATGCGGGGCGCGGCGATTAGCATCGCAAACTAAGCATCGCACGAAAACGAAAGAGGCGTCATCGGGAAGCGCTCGACGAGAGGGTCGGGGCCCACCATCCAAAACAACTTTCCCCCAAAAGTGACGTCACCAGTGGGGGCTAGATTTTCACGACTTTTCACGACTTACATTATGTTTTTGACTCTGGTGAGCTCATTTTGGGGGATATATGAAGAAAAAAAATTATCTTGAATGAGAAAAGGGCAGCGAAATCGACCAGAGCTATAATTTTGTTGGTCCCCCAAAATAAAAATGTTATTTTCTGAAATGTCAAATTTTTCAGTTTTCACGTTTTGTTTCATTTTCCTTTTCCAATGGGTAGAGCAGACCGAGAAATGTTGTTGAGAGTCAACTTTCCCTAATAAAAATGCTTACTTTAGCCAGAATCCTTCATTATTTGAACTGCAATTTGGCAAATACCCAAAATATATATGTAGTAAAAAAACGAAAAAAAGTTAAAAATTCCGCTTGTACGTTTTGTTGCATCCGTAAAGATAAGCAAACGCTGAAAGTTTCATTTAAATATCTGTATCCGTTAAAGTGTGACGACTGGTTGAACTTTTTTGGAGATGACCACACTTGACCTTGACTAACTCATGGACCCTAGATGACCTGACTTCAAAATTTTGAAACAGCATGCCAAATTGATGTGGGAAAAGGTATGCCAAATTTGGGCGCGCTGCCACGCGCCGTTCGTCCACCATCCGCGAAAAACCTGACGGGGTGGGGGTTGAAGACTCCCCCGAGACGGGACGGGTTAACATTAACCAGCATTGCTGGCATTCACCAACATTGCCTTTGGTGTGGATTGTTTACATCTCACTTCTCAGTATAGCTTCACAGTGTGATGACCTGGATTCTAGAATTTCTGCTTGCTACGAGCATTGTTAACTATCATGCCGAACATCCTTTGTCCTTAGTATTTTATGATTGCATAACAGTGGCGCAGCAGGGACTTTCTGAAGGGGGGCTGATTCAAAAACGTTAAAAAAACTGAGTGCTTTCGGTGCGTTTCGCGCAACGACACTTTGGTTTCAGTGGTCAACAAGCGACGTAGTCCTAAAACGGAATATAAAGACCAAGCACAAAATATGCACACCGGGGTCTTCGAAAACGCCCCGGTAAGTAAACAAATCTTCGGTGCCCAAAACCACCCAGCAAAACCCTAAAAAGAGCCTGCGTCTCGAAAATGTGCTGGGCCCGTAGCTAAAATGGGCTAGAGCCCATTTTAGCACCGTGTGTGCTAAAATGGGCACAAGGTCAAGTGTGTGGTAAAAATCACAAGCTCAGATAGATAGCTGAGCACCGAGTATGGTGGCGCGGGTGGCACGTCAGCGCCGGCCGACTGCCGAACAGCGCGGCCGCCGTCGCCTCCCAATTCCTGCCGCGTGTGCCCGTGGCGTCGCCGTCGATGCCGCCGCACCACAGGCTCTAGTAATCCGCTCATGTGTCGACCGGGCCGCCTCAGCCGCCTTCGCCAGCCGTTCGAAGCTCGTCGAGTGTTCACAGCCCAGCACCGGCACAAAGCCCAGCGGCGGCCGCCGGCGTCCGCCGCCCAGTCCGGCGTCTGTCCAGTCTGGCGCAGCGCCGGTCTACAGTTCAGCTTCGTCGTCAGCCAGGCTGCACCCGACACGCACCCCAGTCGCCGCCAGCCGCTCGAGCTGTCGAAAAGGTGGGCGCCGGTATAGAGCCCGTGCTATTTTCCTCACTACTGATCTTTTTCACCTTGCGCGATGCGAGTAGCGATGCCTTTCGAACTGCAAAAACAATGTTCTTGCATGGCAAGTTCTTCTTTTCGTTAATCGCTGCCTAACGTCCTCGTCAGTTATTGTGCAGTGCCATATTGGGCTGATTACGTATGAGCATGGGCGTAGCCACGATTTTGAAATTGTGGGGTGGGGGCAAACAAGGGCGCGATAAGCTTGGGCAAGATAAATGTTACGCCCCCAACACCAAAAAAAGGATTTCAGCCCGGATCCATTTTCGCGGTATGGCTTCCAGATTTACCGTTGCTGATTTTTTGTGTGGGTGAGAGGGGGGCAGGTTCCGCCTAAAAATAGCGCGCTTCACTATTCATCACTGTCTATGTAGGTTTATGCCGCATGTGCTGGGTCCGATTTCACAATCACCATAGAGCAATGCTGCAATTACGTTAAACGCTACTCTCTTGTTTCGGAAAGCAGAACATATTGCACGATGGGCTTCGTTGTAGGAAATGTCGACTTACATGAACCTTTCCCATGTTTTCCTGTTTAATGGGGTCACGTATTGATGCAATAACTGGGGACGGATGCAGGGTGTTGCACTGCAGCATGTGCTCCCCCTTGGAAGATGGCGTCCCTATGGCCGGGAAAAAGCGCTCCTCCGAGGTTTGAGAGCACTAATAGAAATGTTTAGCCATAGGCGCGCCTCTGAGAGAAGTAGGCATCACCTTGGAAGGAAGGCGCCCCTGCGGAAAGACCGAAGTGCATAGCTTCGACCACCCATAGTGCTTTTGTTTGTTCGGCTGGAGGCGCACCTTCGAGAGGAAAGGCGACTCTCCTGGTATTTTCACAGTGACACCCCTCCCAAGAAATGGCGCTCCACCAGACAAGTGCCCCTTCCCCAATTACCATTCCTGGATCCATCCATGATCGTCGTCGTCCGCATTAAATCGTCCGCAGTTAGGCTTCTTATTCCCACTTGAAAACTACCGTGCCAACCATAGCCAGACAGACGGACGAGTAAAAACACGTTTGCATATTTATATGTCAGATAAAGAAATGTGGCAGCTAAGATTGAATGGCAGCAATGTGGCAGCTAAAGTTAAATGACAGCAATGACACGTCGTCCAAACAGGTTATGATGGATTCCTTGTGGAAGCTACTAATCAAATAGGATATGAGTGCCTGCTGTCACAATCGGAAGTGAAACCAAGTCCTTTCCATAAAAGACATAAAGACATAAAAGATCAGTGCAACTATGAGCCACAAGGGCCCCTCTCGGTTGCACTCCGTACACTGAACCAGTTGCCCACCAAAACTGTCAATCAGCCCTCCCTGTAATACTGAAAAGCAAGCCCTATATTCTTATAATGATTGTCTATGCTGTTTTTAAAGATGTTCAATGTGCTGCTACTGACGATGTTTTCTGGCAGCTGGTTCCAGTGTTCCACTACCCTGTTGGTGAAGAAAGTTTGCCTTAACCTTGTTCTGCTGTGGTTAATTTTAATTTTGAATTTATGACCTCTAATTGCATCATTTCTGTTAAATTCAAACATTTCCCCAAGGTATCCCCTCTCCAGACCATTGACAAATTTAAAGACCTCGATGAGATCTCCTCTCAGCCTTCTATATCTAAGTGAAAACATATTCAATTTCTTCAATCTTTCCTCATATGCCAGGCTGCTTATGCCATTAACCATTTTTGTAGCCCTCTTTTGTACTCTCTCCAAAAGCCAACAATCTTTTTCCTAGCTAGGAGACTTTCCCCTTTATAACAAAAATATACGAGATTAAATGGGAGATTTTGATAATTTCACACGCAAAATTCAGCATCTTCGAAGCGCTTCGCGCAACGAAGGCGTTATCTTTTCCGTTACATTGTTTTGTTCGTCCGTCGACACTTAGGAAAAAAATAGCTGCGTCACTGATCGCAATAACTGCGAACAAAAAGAGGTACGCTCCTCCCCGATATAACATTTTCTCATTGTACACATACGGGACATTCGAGACCATCACAATTATTTAGATTCCTCAGTTTTCCGATACCGTACGGCGAGCCACGTCGAATGGCACCAGATTGAGACA
Organism: Imbricaverruca yamaguchii; assembly: GCA_034440575.1. NCBI lineage: Eukaryota > Metazoa > Arthropoda > Thecostraca > Neoverrucidae > Imbricaverruca > Imbricaverruca yamaguchii. The sequence continues at coordinate 686,444 of JAOTOL010001640.1, read as the reverse complement.
AATTGAACCAATAGCGATGAAATGAGAGGACTTCACAAAATCAAACTGACCCTTGACCTTGAGGTTTGACCTTGACATATCCCGCTTTGAATTACACCCATGGGCATGAGCAAGAAATCCCACATAGTGAAAATTCCTTTGAGGAGGCCCTGAATTACAGCAACATATGACTCGAGATCCTGGGTGGGTCGGGGGCGTAAACCCCCTTGCTAATTGTTTGGTACCTTGCTAATGATAATTCGTCTTTTCCGTATTCAATTCATTTCCGTATTTCCGTATTCAAATCTGAAAATATGCCCTGATAATAAGGCTTGGCTTCGTGAGAAGCCTCCAGCCCTGCACATGTGGACGTCATTGAAAAAAACTGATGCAACTTAAACTGAATATTAATCACTTTGGCTGCCAACTTTTCCATTGTTGTTGCCCGTGCTGCTCAGTCGATGGAAGCTCCCACCGGATCTTCACGAGCTGCGCATCCCACCTCTCGCACCCACCCCATTTCTAGATCGTGCTGCATCCTGAACTAATCATTTCATATGCTCTCCACAAACTGTTCCAGAGCAATCCATGCTTATTTCGGGCCCTCACATCTGCGATGACGTGCGGGACGTATCAGAGGTGTTTACATGAGGTATAATACAAAATAAGGCAATTATTTTGTAATCATTAAGCGGCATAATCCATATCTAAATATTAATTTGTATTCAAAGAAAAAAAACAACTAACAAAAGTGGACTATATCAGTAAATTATCCCTACATAGCGTCATACTCTAAGAACAAACAACCAAAATTGCAAGACCCAGCCTTACGAAGTCACATGTCAACCATAAGTTTGCGCTTTTGCGCAGTTTGTAGCGCAGCTCTGGAGGCTCGTTTCCCAGAAGTACCATAGGAGAGGCCACCGGCAACCTCGTGTCGTTAATAGTCGAGTTCGAGGCCAAGGCCATAGAGGACCTTCGAGGCCCTTAAACATAATCGAGGTAATTACAAGAAAAAGGGTTCGGCGTCGGACGTTAGCCGGTTCTTCTGACAGCATCGTGCTACTAGATCTGTGATTAAGTGTGTGGAAAAATGTCTGCTCTTCTTAGGTCGGCGAAATTTCTGCGAATTGTCAGTGGTTTCGCGAAGAACTTCACGGTTGGTTCTGTCAGAAATGATGCTGAAAATTTCTTAGAGAACCACAGACACCAATGGCAAGGAATTGACGCGAGGTAAGTAATAGGATTTGGTCTGGTACTACATTATTGAATGTCATCAATAATTTTGCATGATGGGTACCTACCTATTCTACTGTAAGTTTGCAGTTTAAGCAAATTTGTGATTTCTTGAAATTTTAATTTTTAATGAAATGTTTATGAAAGTGCATGTGATTGGAGGCACAGCCATGGACCCAGGTTCCCATTAGTACCCAAAAATGCACAGGATTGAGAAAAATAGCATTGTAGTCTTAGTTATGGGTGCAAAATGACCATAGATGTTGATGTGCCCATAAACTCCAATCCACCACAATATCATTGTAGTTAGTTTGCTCTTAAGCCCAAATAATCAATAAAACATGAATTTTTGATGTTCTAACCAAAACAGCTCCATGACCAACTCCATTGATGCACTCCAAATTCTAACCATCCAAAGCCACAAATGTTTGGTGAGCTTTGCTGATCAGAAACTTCCTACAGGTATTTCATCACATATTTTTGGGAAAGTCAAGACCCCCTTAGGAAATTCCTGGCTATGACACTATGCAACATATGTTTTAGTCTCACATGTATGGCATGCAAATTATGCAGTGGGGAATCATGTAATGGATTTGAAATAAATCAGTTGGTGTATGGGTATTCTCATGAGCTGTGAAGTTTATCGTGATGAGTTTATGCTAGATTTTAGCTATCTGAGCTCCCAGCTGCATAATCAGTTTCAATCATGTTAAATTTGATCTTATCCACAAGCAGAAAGCCCTTAAACCCAAATAATCAATCAATGAACCACAAGCAGAAACTTGAGGTTTGTAGTCATCTTTTCACACATCTTTCATATTCATTAATATGTCACCTATGCATACCACCACCACTTAGGAATGGTTGCTCTTTCAGGTTTCTCTCCACCCAGCTGTCTTCGGTGCCTCAGCCTGTAGATAGCAGTGGTCTGCATACACTGGACAAGGCTTTGCAGAAACTGGACTTCGACATTCAACGGACTGGCCGTATAGCACAGAGGGATGTTGAAGGGATTTATGAAGAGGTCAAAGTCACAGGTCAGTTTATCACTATGTGTGGCAATGTTTATCATGCATCTTATTTGTGTTTGCCTTCGCAAGCTTTGGTTGCATTATCTGTCTTGACTCAGACTCTGGGTTCTATTGATATTTCAATAGAATGCATTAGCATATTTCAAGCATAGGAAATGCTATTGATTGTAGGTGATGCAAACTGATCTTCAATGATAGTGGACAAGGTTTGATAATTGATATCTAGGCACTGCCTAAAATGCCATTTATTGATTGAAATATTGTTTCCTTTTTGTCTTTCCTTCCATGCTCCTGAAATGGTATGCAGAAATGACTAAAAATACATCCAGTTTGCCTGTGGGTTTTTTTATTTTTTTTTCACTTTTTTTTGTGGGGGGGGGGAGGGGGTTTTTTGGGAAATGGAAAAATTGAAAAAAAAAAAAGGGTTTTTCTTTAAAAAAAAAAAAAAAAAAATTTTTTTTTTTTTTTTAAATTTTTTTTTTTTTTTTTTATTTTTTTTTTTTTTTTTTTTGCTTTTTTCTTTTTTTAAAAGGGAAAAAATGAGGGGGGGGGGGAAAAAAAAAAAATCCTTTTATTTTTGTTTTTTTAGGCCCAATCCCCAGTTTTTTTACACTGGCCTGTGGGTTCTAATATGTATGTATGACTCCAAATGGTATGTCTGATCAACCTATTTGGAGGGGAGACTTTTTCACTGGCCCAACCCTACTCCCAGTGATTGATGGGCCTTTGCATCAGGAGGGCAAATGGGTTTGGATGTGTCAAACCTAAGCATTTTTTTATAGGTCCCTGAATTTTTGCTACTATTCTTCCAGAGGGGCTTACTAAAGAATGAGTCCTACTTACCAACATTGTTTCTAAGTCACCATATTATATACTTCTCATTCAAAGCGCTTTTCTGATATATCTTGATAAGTTAGCTTGTAATAACTTACCTACCTGTGCCTGCTGTGCCTGTTGTAATCATTTGTATGGACTTGCATGCATACAAATCACCAAAAAATGTAATAGTTTCTAAATTCACACATTTCAGTCATTAATGTCTGGCCATCACCATGTCATTGCTTGTGCACATGCACACTCACCTTTTGCATTCATCACATTTACCATATTTCATGCATTTCTGTGGTTTCTGCTTGGCTCCTTAAGATTTTATATTTTTTTTTGTCATGGTCCTGTGCCCTGCTTGATGTCATGGAATGGTTCTTATTGGGTTTTGGTCAAAGATTACATTCATTCCAGGTGGGATAATATTTCCACATTTGTTTATATATGCTCCCAGGTTGAACACCTAAGATGGACTCTGCCTGCATTTTTTGTCTGCTGCTGCATTTTAGGATCCCTACACAAGTTTTAGTCCCCCATTGCATTTTTGAGAACCAACATGATTGTTTTTCCATGGACTCTCAGTGTTTTTGAGGTGCTGGCACAACTTCCAAGTCCGGACATATTCAGTTACCAACCAGGCATGTGTTTTATGACTGTGCCACTTTTTGTGGGCCCCAATCTGTTCTTGATGCCCTCACGCCTTTCCTGCGGCCACGATGTGTTTTCACGATGTGCGGCCACGATTGGTTACAGCGGGTTTTGAGTTTCTCCCAACGTTTTTTGGCTCCTAGTACGTTTTTGGACTCTGGGTGGTTTTAAGGGCATCACTGCATTCATTTAGAGCCAATAGTGGGACTTAGTTGACCTTGAAGGTTCTTTTGGTCGGACGCCCGTTTTCTGTTTCCCGACGGGAGTTTTCTGGGCTTGACGCGATTTTTTTCTTCCATTAGGTGTGTCACAAATTGAATGAAAAACAAGCACTTATGAGTACACTATTGTCTCAAAATTGAGTTTCAAGAGCTGAAACAATATTTGAATTGGCACATTTCTATTACACCTTTGACATCTTACTATACTCGTTTAACATATGGGCGCTGTATAATCACTGCAGTTTATGCACCCTTTCATGTTTAACATCATGCTCCTAATTAAAAACCATTATTTTAACACTGTCAAGAAGGCACCCTGTTTCAATGTTTTTTTTTTCAGCCAAAGGTGCCCATGTCAGAGAAAGGTGACCATTTGGGATGAAATTGTATCCCTTTGGCAGTGCCTAATGAAGTGGCTCCCCTCCAGTTGGGTGCCCTTGTTACAATTCCTGGATGTACCCCTGTCAACCAGCTATTTGTTTGCAAGACATCTTTTCAGGTATTATCATATTTATGATGGGATTCAATTTTTGGATTATGCTAATATTTAGAATGCGTTCTTCGGAACTTCAGGAGGTATCAGCAGTCCAAGTTTGCTTCCAGGTCTGTCTGCACTTACAATTGGCATTAGCACTGCTATTCTAATTGAATAAGAATTGGCACCAAACAATGGGGTCTAGCATCTAAGGTATTGGAGCTTGTTCATTCTTGAAATAAATCCTATGCCATCCTAAGTTTTAACACCAGTCACATGTGGCCCTATATGACCTACCCGAAAACACTTATCTCTCACTAGGTTAGGGGACCTCAGAGTCCCCTCTAATGATCTTCTAAAGTTGAGCCCAAAGGGCTCAACTAATTATGATACCTATGGAATATTGAACAGCTATTTGAGAAAAACGGTTCTCATCTTTCTGTCCCAAGCATTTGTTAGATCATGTAAAGACACTGCAGTGCCATCAGAAGCGGGATAGGTCACCTCCAGTTCGATTTAAGCAAATCTCCGTTTTACGCGGTTTTGACTGCTTTATCCCAGTAAATTACCGAAGTTAGACGCCTTGTATGTGGCAACTTCTGGAGGTATCAGCAGTTACCTCTGGAGGTATCAGCAGTCTTTCAACCTTCTTCTGGTAACTAGCTTCCCTTGTAGCAGTACAACTAAAATTGTAGCAGAAGCCATTCCAGGCACAGATTGCCTACGTCTTATATAGCCGAACCTTATTGGTTTGACTTGAACTTCTCCAGATGGTTAATTCATTATCATTTAGTCGATTGCCAGCTGCTCTGTAAAAATGTCGAACATGCTGAAGCTTTTGTTCAGTATCCCCATGGGAGGCCGAACTTTGAACGTCCCAGTCGTGACATCGACTGGGAAGCTGATGGTAGCCAGCCAACAGCAGGGTGTGGAGTGTTTTCAGCTCACCAAGTGACGGGCTGCCCGTTCTTCGTACCCCTCGCATAGTTCGGTTTCTCCGTGACGCCATGTGCGTATATAGATTAACCGATCATCTGTTGAAATAGCATCACAGGTGTGTGCGAATTGTTATTCTGGACGTTTTCAGATCTGCCATTTGGCGACTGGAGCCTTCGGTTTGACGAGGCTGCCCCGTGCATGGCTGAGTTTTACGTCGGCGCCAACGGGGCTTATCAGCCGTGTTCCGTCTCTTCTCCTTTGGGTCGTGCGTGTGCCTTTTTTACCCGGGGTCGTGTTAGCTCAGCCGGTGGGATGTTTGACTCTTGATCGTAAAATCGCGGCTTCGAACCCCGCAGCCTGCGGGAATACCGAGTCCGCCAGCTACCAATCGGCGAGAGGTGTTAACGACGATGTATGAACGAAAATGAACTAAAATGAAAGTCGAGTGTGTCGCAAAAGAACCCAAGTTTCTTATCCGTCTTCTCCCGAGCTTATCTGATCCTGGGAACGTCAACGGGGAGAGGCGGCAAAGTTACTATGTTCACCAGCTCCTCGTCAGAACTACCCTGGAAACTGCCGCTTTCGATAAGTCGTATAGTCTCCTCTATTGTAATTGCTTTTTTCCACCCACTATTTTGCACCCTTCTGATTGCAAATACAATAGGAAACAAACTGAAGAGTGTGGGGAAGGGGTTATTTTGGCACGATTGCGGATAGGGCACATATGCCACCACTGCGAGCGTTACTGGCGTAACCAGCTGTGTTTTTCACAGGATCCATCAGCAGCTCGCAGAGTCTCTTGCTGATCCGCTGCTGTGGCAATTTGGTGGCAGAGGAGTTGCCGGAACAGAGGACCCACCTGGCCCAGAACATATGGCAGACACTGCAGTCTATCGGTAGGTCCTGCGGAACACTTTGGTGTGAGAGGACAGCATGTGTGACGTAGGACAGACCCCGTCCAGGTGATATGCCGGATGCTATGCTCGATAGGCGAGTCCCGTCGACCAGTTCTCCTGTGCAGGACAACATGTGCAACGTAGAACGCATCTCGTCCAGAACATATGGCCGACACTACGGTCGGTAGGCAAGCCCCACATCTTTCTTCTGTGGGAGGATGATCTATGTAGCTACGCTGTATGATCAGTCCCGCGGGCAGTGGTGACAATAGTCGGCTCAGATGCTGGCTGTTAGTTCGTGTACACGGCTCGCACTACTGTATGGCGTGATGTGCTTGTGGTTACCATGATTATAAGTCGGTTTGCTAGGTAGGCAAACCATCCGCAACGTTTAAATTATGTCATGGACAAGTGTATCTTGTGCACGTAGTTATAACTGATAATTTGAGAGATAATTAGGCTAGTTTTAGCTGACATGTTATAACTGAGAATTTGAGAAAGATAGTTAGGCTAGTTTTAGCTGACGTAATGGAGTACAAGTTTCACGCAGTGGGGTCAATAAAATACTTGAGATATGGTGGGATGTGGCTTAGTAAATACCCTATTTCTTACAAGGACACTCTGTTTGCCAGCCTAGCTTAGACTGCTGGTGAACATAGTCGCCCATGGCATGGTCGAATCCCCATCCCCAATAAATACCCGTTTTCCACCACCCTGTAGCCCCATGCTTTATTAAACCTCGAGTTGATCCAAACAATATAGCACATCGCATCACTTCATGTCTGCAAATATCACGACTGCTGTGCGCTGCTGTTAACACCACATGCCTGTGTGTCGATTTTGTGTCGATTTTGTGTCGATTTTTCCAGGTGTCCCGATGGACATCTCCCACTACAACGCGCTGCTGCGCGTGTACCTGGAGAACGAGCACCAGTTCTCGCCGAGCGACTTCCTGTCGTACCTGAAGACGCAGGAGGTGGAGCCCAACCGGGTCACCTACCAGCGGCTGATCTCACGGTGACGATCGTACCCCCTGGTCTGATGACGGGGCGGGGATGGCCGAGTGGTTCAGGTGTCGGGCTATGGGTACCAAAGGTCCCGGATTCGACACTAGCGCCGCTCAGGACATTTCCCAAATCCGCGGCCCACCGGCGAAGCAGTGTGGGCGGCGCCATTAGCCGTGAATGTGCATAAAGTGCGTCGTGAATCACCCAGTAAACAAACGCACCCACCCTGGTCCGATGACGTGTCCCGCGAAAATGTCATGTAAGTCATCAAACAACTGAAATAGGCACTAGATGAACGATAGGTAATTGCTCAGCATGGGGAGCCGAAAGCATACCTATCACAATTGTGAACGAAGGTTTAACCGTACCAATGCACCAACGCGTTGCAATTGGCCACATGGATTGTGCTGTTATGTTCCACATTTATGTGTCCCGATGATCGGTTGAATCACACATTATGATGCGACCTGACCTGACATGCTCGCCGTGATCGTCTGACCCGTTGAGACCCGAGTATGTGTTGGCTTCAGGTTCTGTCTGCTGGGTGATATCGAGGGCGCCACCCGCATCCTGGAGCACATGAAGGAGAACAAGCTGGCCATCAACGAGCACGTCTTCAACTCGCTGGTGGTCGGCCACGCGCGAGCCAAGTCAGTCACCCCTTCCCGAACCATTCTGCACGCCCCGGTGGCTGTGATATAGGTTGACTGTAGAAGCATGCTCGTGCTTATTACGTACAAGTTATACAAGCTGGATATTGACTCTGCGAATGATGATGTTTGTCACAAGTGTGATGGCGGCGTGAACTGTTGCTCAGGAGCCTGGCGTCACCAGGATTCCTATCGTCGATCTTGAAGTGACCTGCCATGGTCGGACCCATCTGCCGCTGTGAATAATGCGACCCAGCTGCATCACGAGAGCAGGCCAGACACAGCTGTACTGCAGTGACCTGACCCGACACATTTGCAACATTTATCAGACGATCGCATGCTGCAGTGACGTGACCCATTTGGATCACTAACGTGGCTGTAAACCTGTACCCCACTGACGTGACCCGTCTGTGCTGTAGTGACTTCACTCGACCTAGCTGTACCCCACTGATCTGACCTGGTCAGGTTCTAGTGACGTGACCCGTCTGGGTAGCAGTGATCCGCCCGTACTGGTGTGTACTCCACTGACGACCTGTCTGTCCTGTAGTGGTGTGACAAGTCTGTGCTGTAGTGACTTCACTCGACCCAGCTGTAGCCTGACCTGACCTGTTTGCGTGGCGGTGACGCGGCGTGTCTGGACCGCAGTGACCTCGAGTCGGCGCAGGCCATGATCTCGATGATGAAGCGCGCCCACCTGGAGCCGTCGGGCGAGACGTTCCGGCACCTGGCGTGCGCGTACGCGCAGCAGAGCGACATGGAGGGCGTGCGCCAGACGCTGGAGCAGGCCGAGCGGGAGGAGGTGCAGCTGCAGAACCGCGACCTGCTCGAGATCGTCTACAGCCTGACCATGGCCGGCAACCAGCTGCACCTGGACGAGGTCAGCTGATGCGCGCGCGCGCACGCCGCCGCCGCGTCACGGGTGGCGGAGGCGCGGTCGCGCGGAGTGTGCGGCGCCGACTGTGTGGCTGCGAGAGAAGATGCACAACATGGAGTGCATGTTCTGCGTCTGTTGTCACATGTCGAGGCGTTCTATGCTAAGATGCCACACAGGGACAGAGGGTTTTCTTCTGCTGAGCCGCATGTGTTCATGATCGTGCTCCAGGGTTAGAATAATGGGTTTTCGTCAGGTGTGGGATGTCGAAACGAGTACAAGTAGTATGTCGAAATTTGCAATGGAACTAGTCTCATTTAAAATGTTACCCTCTTGAACCAATGGTGTACATACTTATCACTACACCATTAATATTTGTTTTGAGATTCATAATTTATGAAGAGCTACATTCGGGATAGGTAAAATAACCATATGCTATAGACTGGCAGTATATGCCATATAATATTATAGTTAATCTCTACCCGAAATTTCGTTGTGAAACATTCTTGTATTACCACTCATGAAGAGCATGGATATGATACATATAAGTGAGATATTGCTCGAAATGAGACATGAAGGCTTAATAAGTATGTGTCAAGGAGCAGGATGTTGATATTTCTTGGAGAACGATGTTGACTGAGTGTTCAATAAGTGGCATATTCAACCATATTTCACGAATAATTTAACACTGTCGTGCCCACCATGTACCTGACATGTGACTCGTGATCCACAGCTGCTGCCGCGCCTGCACCGGTCGGCCGGCTTCAACCAGGACCTGGTGACTGTGATCCTGCGGCTGGTGAACGCCGGGCACGAGGACGTGGCCTTCACCCTGCTGAAGATCATGCTGCCGCCCCAGGAGTCGCCCAATGAGCCGATCGGAGTAGGCAACTTCTTCATTCGGCAGATGGTCCGTGCGCGCAGGGTAAGAGACGGCTCTCACGCGTCATCACTCTGGCCATCCTGGCCACTTGACCCATCCTGGCGTCGCACAGGGCTCAAGGGGTATCGTGAAGGTCCAGCTGGCTCTGGAGCTACCACGGCGATCATATATACGTGGTGTTGAAACATTATTTATTGCGTCACGATTACTTAGCGGTAGAGTGGGCCGAGAGACGCTATTTCCGTAAGTTCAGTTCGGTCCTGGTTTAGGACGATATTAGATTCGCTCGTTGATCTTTAGCCCTACACAGTCGCGTGCTAACGCCACTGCCTGCCCGTCCTCAGCCGGTGGAGGTGACGCTGCAGTACTGCGCCCAAATGCGGGAGTCGGGCATGAACCAGAAGGCTGTGCTGGTGGCGCTGCACAAGGCGCTGGAGCTGGGCGAGCTGCCGACTGCCGAGCGGCTGCTGCGGGCGCTGCCGGAACACGGCTTCAGCGTCAGGCCTCACTACTTCTGGCCGCTGATCGTGGCGGCCAAACGTGCCTCCAACCTGCCCGGTGAGCGCTCTCCCGTCTCTCCGACCTGCCCGGTGAGCGCTCCCCGTCCCTTTTACCTGCCCGGCGAGCGCTCCCCCGTCCCTTTTACCTGTCCGGTGAGCGCCCCCGTTCCGTTTACCTGCCCGGTGAGCGCCCCCGTCTCTATGACCTGCCAGGTGAGCGCTCCCCGTCCCTTTGGCCTGCCCGGTGAGCGCTCCCCATCCCTTTGACGTGCCGGCGAGCGCTCCCCGTCCCTTTCACCTGCCCAGTGAGAGCTCCCCGTCTCTCTGACCTGCCCGGTAAGTGTTGCCCCGTTCTGACCTGTCCAGTGAGTGCTTCTCCCATACTGACAGGCCCGGCGAATATTCCTCCCCACCCTCCGACATACCCGACGAGTGTTTTCTTGACATGTCCACTGGATGTTGTGCCGATCCGGTGACGATGCTGTCTTTTCCCGGGCGGATCAGACGGGTGGGCCGTGACCTCGACCTTACTGCGTCCCCAATGCTTCTGCAGGATCAGGTCGGAGCTTGAAGTGCTGGAGCTCTGCCATGACCTGATGCCTGCCGTGGCTCAGCAATGACCTGATGACCTGCCATGACCTGCTATGACCTGGCGATAACCTGGTGGCCGTCAGTGCTGTTGTGGACGCTGACCCCGAGCCGTGACCCGGCGTCCATCTCAGGTCTGCTGCAGGTGCTGGAGCTGATGCGACAGCTGGACTGCCCCGTCGGCTCGGAAACGCTCACCGAGCAGGTGCTGCCCGGCCTGGACCGCACGGCCAACTGGGACAACGTGCTGGCCAAGCTGCACGCTGTGGGTGTGCGGTACCGGGTGACGGCGCCGGCGCTCTGCCGCCACCTGCTGGCCACAGACAAGCTGCAGCTGGCCACCGCGGTGGCCGACCGGTCAGTGTCTACCGCCCCCGCCTCCACCCACCTGCCTCACGTGATCCACCACACGGCCGGTCAGTGTCTACCGCCCCCGCCTCCACCCACCTGCCTCACGTGATCCACCACCACGGCCGGTCAGAGGCCACCGCCGCCTCCACCCACCTGCCTCACGTGATCCACCACCACGGCCGGTCAGAGGCCACCGCCGCCTCCACCCACCTGCCTCACGTGATCCACCACCACGGCCGGTCAGAGGCCACCGCCGCCTCCACCCACCTGCCTCACGTGATCCACCACACGGCCGGTCAGTGTCTACCGCCCCGCCTCCACCCACCTGCCTCACGTGATCCACCACCACGGCCAGTCAGTGCCCACCGCCGCCTCCACCCACCTGCCTCACGTGATCCACCACCACGGCCGGTCAGAGGCCACCGCCGCCTCCACCCACCTGCCTCACGTGATCCCCACCACGGTCAGAGGCCACCGCCGCCCCACCTCCTCCACCCACCTGCCTCCACCTGATCAACCACCACGGCCGGTCAGAGGCCACCGCCACGGCCTCGGCACGCCGCCTCCACCCACCTGCCTCACGTGATCCACCACCACGGCCGGTCAGGGACCGCCGCCTCCACCCACCTGCCTCACGTGATCCACCACCACGGCCGGTCAGAGGCCACCGCCGCCTCCACCCACCTGCCTCACGTGATCCACCACCACGGCCGGTCAGAGGCCACCGCCGCCTCCCCACCTGCCTCCACCCACCTGCCTCACGTGATCCACCACCACGGCCGGTCAGAGGCCACCGCCGCCTCCACCCACCTGCCTCACGTGATCCACCACCACGGCCGGTCAGAGGCCACCGCCCCCGCCTCCACCCACCTGCCTCACGTGATCCACCACCACGGCCGGTCAGAGGCCACCGCCGCCTCCACCCACCTGCCTCACGTGATCCACCACCACGGCCGGTCAGAGGCCACCGCCGCCTCCACCCACCTGCCTCACGTGATCCACCACCACGGCCGGTCAGTGTCTACCGCCGCCTCCACCCACCTGCCTCACGTGATCCACCACCACGGCCGGTCAGAGGCCACCGCCCCCGCCTCCACCCACCTGCCTCACGTGATCCACCACCACGGCCGGTCAGAGGCCACCGCCGCCTCCACCCACCTGCCTCACGTGATCCACCACCACGGCCGGTCAGAGGCCACCGCCACCTCCACCCACCTGCCTCACGTGATCCACCACCACGGCCGGTCAGAGGCCACCGCCCCCGCCTCCACCCACCTGCCTCACGTGATCCACCACCACGGCCGGTCAGTGTCTACCGCCGCCTCCACCTACCTTCCTCACGTGATCCACCACCACGGCCGGTCAGTGTCTACCGCCGCCTCCACCCACCTGCCTCACGTGATCCACCACCACGGCCGGTCAGTGTCTACCGCCCCCGCCTCCACCCACCTGCCTCACGTGATCCACCACCACGGCCGGTCAGAGGCCACCGCCACCTCCACCCACCTGCCTCACGTGATCCACCACCACGGCCGGTCAGAGGCCACCGCCGCCTCCACCCACCTGCCTCACGTAATCCACCACCACGGCCGGTCAGTGCCGACGCGCACGCCAGCCACACAGTTCTGAATACGCTCGCCCAGTGTTGGGTCGCGCCACCGCCGATCCCTCAGGGGAAGTGTCGGCGTTGGGTATGTGTTGGGTCGTGCCGCTGCAGAAGGGAGGCACGGTCGGCGTTGGGTATGTGTTGGGTCGTGCCGCTGCGCCCCAGGGAAGTGTCGGCGTTGGGTATGTGTTGGGTCGTGCCGCTGCAGAGCCCTCAGGGGAAGTGTCGGCGTTGGGTATGTGTTGGGTCGTGCCGCTGCCGAGCCCCCAGGGGAAGTGTCTGTGTTAGATATGAGAGGGATTCATGCAATATATAGACCCACATGTCAATGACTCATGGCCGTTATTGTGTCTCGCCTAGGTCCTAATGTGCCACATCCTGATGTGACACATCCTCATGGCATGTGTCGGCTGACATGACCAGTTAGGTCGTACTGGTCGGGTCTGGCAATACTTCAACAATATGACGTCCTGACTCGTCTCGAAGCATCTGGCCAGACCTCGTCCGTATCATGTGACCTGACCTGTGTCACCTGGCGGGATTCGTGTCACCGGACCTAACGTGACATGGGCGCAAAATAGCCAATCCTGGTTGTTGTGCCCTAAAACTCCACTAACCAACCTGACCTGGCGTGACCAGGTACTCTGTGCTGTACTCGCCGGCGGTACTGCGCCGGCCGCTGGCGGACGCGTACGCGCGGAGCGGCGACACGGCCGTGGTGCAGCTGCTGCACCACATGTGCCAGTCGGCGCCCGACCTCAACCTGACGGCGCAGGACGTGGCCGCCGGCTTCCTGCAGGAGCTGGTGCCGCTGCTGCACACGGACCGCGCCGCCGCCGTCGAGAAACTGCTCCAGGTGAGGCGGACCGGCACAGACTCTCCAGCTGCGACCTCTCGGGATAGATCTCCAGGTGAGGCAGACCGGCACAGACTCTCCAGCTGCGACCTCTCGGGATAGATCTCCAGGTGAGGCAGACCGGCACAGACTCTCCAGCTGCGACCTCTCGGGATAGATCTCCAGGTGAGGCAGACCGGCACAGACTCTCCAGCTGCGACCTCTCGGGATAGATCCTGCTCCAGGTGAGGCAGACCGGCACAGACTCTCCAGCTGCGACCTCTCGCGAGAGAATCTGCTCCAGGTGAGACAGACCAGCACAGACTCTCCAGCTGGGACCTCTCGGGATAGATCACTCAGCTCGACCTCTCTCGAGAGAACGAGACAGACACAGACTCTCCAGCTGCGACCTCTCGGGATAGATCACTAGGTGAGGCAGACCGGCACAGACTCTCCAGCTGCGACCTCTCGGGATAGAACCTGCTCCAGGTGAGACAGACCAGCACAGACTCTCCAGGTGGGACCACTCAGGTTAGATCTCCGGGAGAGGCCGACCGGCACAGACTCTCCAGGTGGGTCCTCTCAAGCTAGAATCTGTTGTTGAACCCCCCAAGATATAATCATTTTATTGGACTCCTCGAGATAGAATCTGCCCGGGGAGCGACAGCCTAAGAATAGTCCCTGTGATCCTTGTTCGAAATGAAAACTCGCTTTGTTGGCGATCTTAGAATATGGGAGATACAGTGACATGTTGTGCTGGTGGAGGCGATGCTCTCTCTCTCTGCACGGAACGTAGCTGCGCTATGTCCAGGAGTGGGCACAGTTTGAGGATTATCTGGCTGTCATGCTTGTGGTGTCATCGCTCCCATCCAGTCACGTCTGGTGTTTCGACGGCGGAAGCCGAGTTATGACACTGGACTGGGTTACCAGGGCGCTGCCTGACCACTGCAGTCGGTGAGCCCCTACAAACCCAACAGCTAAGCAAGGATTGTGCTACCTCCAGTGTTATTACAGGCGATTATGTGGGAGCAGACTGACACACCCACAGTATGAATATGTCGCCTCCGTATTTCCTCAGGTTATGTTGTGTCTGCCCTACAATGTTTGTGTACAACCGGTCAGTTTTGCGGCGGTGGTGATGGTGTCTGTGCACGGCCGGTCAATGTCTGTGTCTGATCGGCCAGTGTCTGTGTCTGACCGGCCAGTGTCTGTCTGGCAGGCCAGTGTCTGTGTCTGTGTCTGTACTTGGCCGGCCGGTGTCTGTGTCTGACCGGCCAGTGTCTGTGTCTGACCGGCCAGTGTCTGTGTCTGTGTCTCACCGGCCAGTGTCTGTGCGTGGCCGGCCGGTGTCTGTGTCTGACCGGCCAGTGTCTGTGTCTGACCGGCCAGTGTCTGTGTCTGTGTCTGTACTTGGCCGGCCTGTGTCTGTGTCTGACCGGCCAGTGTCTGTGTCTGACTGACCAGTGTCTGTGTCTGACTGACCAGTGTCTGTGTCTGACCGGCCAGTGTCTGTGTCTGACCGGCCAGTGTCTGTGCGTGGCCGGCCGGTGTCTGTGTCTCACCGGACATTGTCTGTGTATGGCCGGTTGGTGTTTGTGTCTCACCGGCCAGTGTCTGTCTGACTGACCAGTGTCTGTATCTGACTGGCCAGTGTCTGTGTCTGACTGGCGGCCAGTGTCTGTGTCTGTACTTGGCCGGCCGGTGTCTGTGTCTGTGTCTGTACTTGGCCGGCCGGTGTCTGTGTTTGTGTCTGTGCGTGGCCGGCCGGTGTCTGTGTCTGACCGGCCGGTGTTGCCGCAGGCGATGCTGGAGCGCGGCCTGGCCATCAGCGACGGCTGCGCCGAGGCGGTGCAGACTCAGCTGGGGGACGCCTGTACGGACCGGTGCTGCCACCTGTTGGATCAGCTCAGCCAGTCTGAGCTGGCCCCCAGCGGGCCGCCGGCGGATTTCGCGGTGACGCATGTCCGCGGTGACAGGGACGCGGCCGGCAGCTGGTCGCAGAGCAGGCGCCCCGGGGTGAGATGTGCGACAGAGCGGACCGGCGGGAGGTGCTGTAGGCTGTCTGACGTCCGGTCCGTGTTTGTTGTTTGGCAAGTGCACTCATCCAGTGAGAGCCGTCACTGTCTGGTGACTGCCCTCGTTTGTCCAGACGGTCCTCGTTTCTCCAAAAGGTCTTCGTTTGTACAGAGTCCCGTCTGTTTGTCCCGGCGGTCCTCGTTTGCCTCAACGGTCCTCGTTTGTCCAGACGGCCCTCGTTTGTCTCGAAGGTCCTCGCTCGTCCCGACGATCCGCTTTGTCCCGACGGTGATAAATTATTCGTGAAATAATGTGGCATGTACCACTTTCTGAATCCTGAATTTACATCCCCCAACGGAGCATTTACATGCTTCGCTACGAGTCGCTTCGAAGTCTTCATATATAATTTATAACAGTCTCGTATTGATAAGTATCATGCTGATTATTACCATTTTTGTTTTGATGCGTGAGCATTTCTTAGTACAATTCCAGGTAGGACTGCCCACCTATGATGTGGCCTGCTACACAATATCAGTTGATTAGGATGGATATTTTGTACCGTGATCACTAAAATATTTACCCCTAAATTAGGTAGCTCAAAACAAAGGAAAAGGTATGCCTATGAGTATGCTGTGGGATCTAAATTGTGTTGGAAGAACTTATTATGATAGGATGTAAGTTTTCATAAGTTAGGTTAGGCTAGGTTAAGTTAGGTAACAATATAGGTTTTCATATCTATGAAAACATATCGTTTTCGTGGCAAATTTCGACATCCTACTGGACTCATTTCGACATCTCACACCTTGAGGAGAACCATTATTTTAACACTGCATGCCGACGATCCTCGTTTGTTCGCATATGTCTGTCTGCTCACGTGTGTGTGTGTGTGTGTATGTGCAGCATCTGCAGGGCACCAGACGGAATGTTCAGCTAGAGGCCGAGATCGCCGCCGCCCAGGCCGCCGGCGAGCCGCTGGCGCCGCTGCTCACCAACTACTTCAACCTGATGCTGGCGATGAAGAGGCTGGACCGTGCTCTGGAGGTCAAAAAGGTTGGTGTCCGCCGGGCTGCGTCAGTCTACCTTGTTGTGTGTGCACTGCCTTCCACACGTGGTCTGACGCTGGCTGACATTAAGGGCTCGGAAGTTGATTCGACTGCCGTCGTGGGCGCTGTAGTGGCGCTAAATCACGCATCATGGGCGCTAGTGACCTCTTAGTCGGCGCGCCCCCAAACC
This sequence comes from Imbricaverruca yamaguchii, assembly GCA_034440575.1. Lineage (NCBI taxonomy): Eukaryota > Metazoa > Arthropoda > Thecostraca > Neoverrucidae > Imbricaverruca > Imbricaverruca yamaguchii. Next base: position 669,654 of record JAOTOL010001640.1, on the reverse strand, counting down.
AAAATAATCAATCGATTGCCGCCGTCTCTGCGTGCATTGCTGATTGGTGCAGTGGGTACGAGCCGAATTCCGGTTGGTCGGTGAATGACACAGACGGTGACGTGAGCGTGCGCCAATACCGGACACGATCGACAGGACCTGCTGGAGCTGGGCGAGGAGCACATGACGCCCTCCATGATGGCCGGCCTGTGCAACGGTCTGATCGAGGCCGAGCGGCTGGACGAGGCGCTGCAGGTGTACCACCAGATGCTGGCGTCGTTCCCCGACGCGCACAACGACTGGCGGGTGCTGCTGTTGGCCCGGCTGATGGTGATGCAGGGAAGATCTGAAGGTGGGTGCGGTTCGACTGGACGGCCAGCGGGACGTCGGGATCGTCTGGCGGTGCTGTTTGTGCCGCTGCAATGGTGTGATTCGGCACGGGGCCGAATGTTAACAACGGCTGTCGATGCTGTAGCATCCACAGTTAGCATATTTGGCCGTTCTACCTCACGCTGACCTGGTAAATAAGCCAACATTTAATCGGTGGTTGTGCCCAATACAAATAATTTCCCTGGCATAGGTAAAAAACAAGGCATTTGATTAGCATGTCGTTAACGATCTAGGATGGCTTACTGCGTGGCAAATGGTGACATCACCGAACACTGCTCATCTACAAAGTGTTAACAACTGGACTTCCTGAGGCGTTTTGCATTGTTTTAATATACGTTGATAGATATGTTCGTGGCTCTCACCCCCTGAAAAAGTCTGCCATGTTTGACAGGGATCAGGCTTGAGATGAGGAGACATCGACTGTCCTATAGTGGTGTACAGAGCCACAACGGGGTCAGCCAAACGATAATCAGAGTTACGATGATGTTCAGAGTAGCTTTAAAGAGCTGCATCAAACAGGAACCGGGCTGAATGCGGTGTGAATGAATGACTTGTGTATCGCTAATGCGAATGAACGCTGACCCTCCCGTACCTATGTGCGTAGTGTCTCGGCTATCTCTCACCGATGCATGATGACGAAAAGTCGAATTGTCGGACCGACATGGGGCAATATACCGAGGCTGCCATCCTTCCCCCACTGACCAGCCTCCACCTGCCGACAGAGGCGGTCACGTTCTCCTCCAGCTGCATGACCGACGCAGTCGATGCGCCCTTAATCTCACGTTCTCCTCCCCCCACTGATCGGACTCCCCCTGCCGGACAGAGGCGGTCACGTTCTCCCCCCTCCCACTGATGATCCTCCCCCTGCCGGACAGAGGCGGTCACGTTCCTCCCCTTCCCCACTGACTGACCTCCCCCCGCCGCACAGAGGCGGTCACGTTCCTCCCCCTCCCCCACTGACTGACCTCCCCCCGCCGGACAGAGGCGGTCACGTTCCTCCCCTTCCCCACTGACCGACCTCCGCCCGCCGGACAGAGGCGGTCTCGTCCTTCCCCCACTGATGGTCCTCCACCTGCCGGACAGAGGCGGTCACGTTCCTCCCCCTCCCCCACTGACCGACCTCCCCCCGCCGGACAGAGGCGGTCACGTTCCTCCCCCTCCCCCACTGACTGACCTCCCCCCGCCGGACAGAGGCGGTCACGTTCCTCCCCCTCCCCCACTGACTGACCTCCCCCCGCCGGACAGAGGCGGTCACGTTCCTCCCCCTCCCCCACTGACCGACCTCCCCTGCCGGACAGAGGCGGTCACGTTCCTCCCCTCCCCCACTGATGGTCCTCCACCTGCCGAACAGAGGCGGTCACGTTCTCCCCCACTGATGGTCCTCCACCTGCCGGACAGAGGCGGTCACGTTCCTCCCCCTCCCCCACTGACCGACCTCCCCCCGCCGGACAGAGGCGGTCACGTTCCTCCCCCTCCCCACTGACTGACCTCCCCCCGCTGGACAGAGGCGGTCACGTTCCTCCCCCTCCCCCACTGACCGACCTCCCCCCGCCGGACAGAGGCGGTCGCGTTCCTGCACAGCCAGCCGCGCGACACGCGCCAGGCGGCCGCGCGCGAGAGGAGCCACAACTTCTTCATGGCCGCCTGGCGTCTGCTGAACGTGCCGGCCGAGCGGGGCGACCCGGAGCTGGTGCGCCGGCTGCTCAACGTGCTGATGGACGACAACTACGTGACGGAGCCCAAGCGCGCGCTGCTCGCCATGCTCGTCAAGGCGCACATCGCCAAGTGAGAGCCGGTCGGGCGGTTCTCGGGACGCGTCGACTGCAGCGGTCGCGCGGCTCGGTCGGGGGTGTCGGGTGGTGACGCGTCGGCACTAGCTCAGTCTGGACACTATCACGCAGTCGGTGTTGGCAGATCGAAGCTAGCGTCTTGCAATGTGGCGGTGATTAGGATGTAAAGATGGCAATACCTGTGATGAGGTAGACGTCGGACTACGTCTGGTGTTGAGTACCTTTAGCTGCTGGAGCGATAATATATTGCGCATGACCGATAGTTGCATGCCCCAGGTATGCTCAGGCGGTGTAATGTTCGGATAGCACCGCCAAAAACAACATGGGATCCTGCGAGTGGGCGTCCCGAATAACCGAGCATCTCTGAACCACTGGATACGAAGCCAGCCCTGAAGCGTCACGGCGCGCTCCGCTGATTGGTATTGCTGGTCGCCAGGGAGGACTTGGTGGGCGCCACGGACGAGTTGGAGCGCATCTTTAAAGAATACCGTCAGCTGCCGTGGAAGAGCCAGCTGATGATCAGCCTAATTCAGCAGGAGAACCCAGACCAGTGAGTAACCTAGACGACGTGTATGCTTATGCACCTGCTGAGAGCCGTCTACAACGGTGTGAGGATATTTAACGCTCCGCATCATTCCCCCGGGTGAGGCACGAAGGGAACAGTTGCACGTTCAGACAGTTAAGAGTAATGAGTTGGGTTATTTTCTTTTTATAAATTTAATCGAGGGAACCCACTTGAGAGGTGGGAGTTTGTGGACAAAAGCAGTGGCTTGGTGGAACCAACACAACTTGATATACTATTTGAGAACAATCCATTGCATTTGTCTCGCCTACCGCGTCACACAGTATGTTATGCGTGACTGACGCGGTGGCACGATGTGCGGCTACCCGTAGTACGCCGCACGACCAGTCGGTCTGGTCACGCGTAGCGTGTTGACCGCGTGTGCTCGCCCCTCGCCACAGGCTGCAACGGGTCGTCGACCTCTCCATGGCGGCGTACGGTGAGATGAGCTCCCTCTACGACCTCGCCTTCAGCTTCATCGAGTGCGGCAAAACTCGTCAGGCCAAGAAGGTGCTCGAGACGCCAGGCTTGCGGTAGGTGGACCGGTGTGGTAGGCGGTCCGAATGAGGTGGATTTTGTGACATATGTGTTGCGTTGGTATGTCCACATATCGATTCTCATTTTTATTATTTTTCTTCCTGTGACATTCAAGTCTTACCCTAGATATAACCTAGATATATTTTACATTTGGAAAATTAATTACCGGTATGTTGTATGCGGTATTCCTTGCGATCACTCCCGTGCTCATTTTACCTCATCCGGGGTAATTCACTCTTCTAAGTGATTTTGTTCGCGTGTTGCTACACTTTGGGTACCATGGGATTGCATGTAATTAACAGTCATTCACCATTGATTTTGCCGATGGTCGCGTCAATCTTCCGCCGATGATGAAATACGATACCGAAAATTTGTATGATGACCGCATAACAAAATGTTGTCAGACGTTTAAAAAAAAACAACATATCAGGATAGCTATGTCTTTATGGTTGTGAATGTGTTTCGGCCTTTATCCAACATGCATCTATTAGTCAGTTTTCTCCAAGATGCAGGCTGCACTTGCGGCGCCCCCAGTCTGTTGTTGGTTCCACTGTTCCTGCCGCCTTCTGACATTAGCCTCAGGCTCAACACGTGCACTCAACGCGCCGGTCCAGCACGTGTCCGACACGTGGTCAGCGGCTGTGTGTATGTGTGTTGTCAGGGCGCGACACGAGCGTCTCGACCAGACGTGCGCGCGCTACGCCGACAACGGCCGCGTCACGGAGCTGGAGGACCTGGTGACGGTGACGCGCGACGTGGTGGGTGTGGAGCGGCTGCCCATGTACGGCCACCTGCTGCGCGCCCTGTGCGCCGCCGAGCGGCCGGACCGGGCGCTCGCCGTCTGGACCCAGATGCAGGAGGAGAGCCTGACGCCCACCGAGGACATGATGCGCGACCTGGCCGCCCTGCTGCGCCGGCACGCCCGGCCCGTGCCGTTCGTCGTGCCCGAGGACGGCCGGCCGCAGGTGAGGTGTGGGCACGCTGAGCCTCCCTAGACTGGCCACAGGTGAGGGGTGGGCAGTCCTTCCACAGGTGAGGCTTAGGTACACTCAGCATTCCCTGAACCGACAAAAGGTGTGTGGCAGACACACCAACGCTCCCTAGACTGGCCACAGGTGAGGGGTGGGCAGTCCTTCCACAGGTGAGGCTTAGGTACACTCAGCATTCCCTGAACCGACAAAAGGTGTGTGGCAGACACACCAACACTCCCTATACATGCCACAGGTGAGGGGTAGGTACACTTGTCGTTCCCTGGACCGGCCACGGGTGTGTGGCAGACACACCAACCCTCCATAGGCTGTCCACAGGCGAGGGCTGGGTACACATAGCATTCCCTGGACCGGCCACGGGTGTGTGGCAGACACACCAACCCTCCATAGGCTGTCCACAGGCGAGGGCTGGGTACACAAAGCATTCCCTGGACCGGCCACGGGTGCGTGGCAGACACACCGACCCTCCCTTGGATGTCCACAGGTGAGGTGTTGTCACACTAACCTTCCCTGGATCGGCCACAGGTGAGGGCTAGGTGCACGTAGCATTCCCCATGGCGACCGTATGAGAGGTTGGGGAAGAGTAGTCCTGGGGCGAGATGTCCGTCTCACGATCGAAAGATTATGGGTTTGAGTCCCACCCGTCGCTGCTCTTCGCCCGCGACCAATCGGCGCGAGAGATTGGCGATGCTACATGACTCAACGGTCCATGTGTCGTAAAAACCAGTAACCAACCAACCTAACCGTACGTGATGTGTCTTGGCACGTAATTTTCTCTGGACTGGCCACAGGCAAGCGGTAGGCATATTAACCTTCCCTAGACCTTCTCTTGCCCATAAAAGCCACTGCGCGTGGAGGGCATGTATTGTGAAATAAATAAATAAATAAGTAGACCTGCCACAGATGAGGGGCATGCACACCAGCCTTCCTTAGACCGGTCGCAGGTGAGGGGCAGGGTTTAGACGCACTGCTTGTGGACCGGTCATTGGTAAGAGCCACAAACACAGTAGTATCTAGGCCGGTCACGGCTCATGTCCACCTTCTGGTACTCTGTGCTTACCTCCTCCACATGTGAGGCCGTGTCCGCTCCCGGGCAATTCTTCGAATGATTTGCTGCCGCCCCTCCCCACGTGGGCCCCGGGACGGAGAACATGCGGAAGTGCCGCGGACACGAAAGTTGGACCTGACGGTCAGCTGGCTTAGAACTAACACCATCGGCAGGAACGGCTGGTGAGGTGACAATTGACGGATTTGTCGGCACGTTGAAGGGTCGTCCGTTTGTCTGTTACACCACACTCTCCTGTGGACGACACGATGGCGTCTCAGAGCCGGCTCATTTCAGACGGATGTGCCGGTCGCTGCTGCCGGCTCCACCGCCGCCGCCGCCGCCGCCGCCGGCGTTTTCTCCCGTCCGCCGCCTACTCGCTTCACACCGTCAGTCCCAGCGCCGCTTCTCGCCGAGCCGCCGCCAAACTCCATCAAGAGCAAACTGAAGCGAGCCATCAAGGCACAGGACATCGATCAGGCTCTGGCGCACCGCAAACAGTGAGTCGCCTCTGGGCCGTGGCTGATTAGTTCCACAGCCGTGTCGTCAATATCGTAGCCGATTCGTTGTTGCAAACTTGAAGATGAATACTGTTTGATGTATGCCAATTTTTACTGTTTGTTTGTTTGTTTGTTTATTGGTTGGTTCACGACGCACTTTATGCACATTCACGGCTAATGGCGCCGCCCACACTGTTTCGCAGGTGGGCCGCGGGATTGGGAAATGTCCTGAGTGGCGCTAGAGTCGAACCCGGGACCTTTGGTACACTTAGCCCGACACCTTAACCACTCGGCCATCCCTGCCCACAATGTTTTTACTGTAGCAGCTCCATTGCAGTGTGTTGCCTGTGACGGCTACGTCGTGATTGCTACGACGTTGGGTGTGACAGGGCCATAGCATCGTGTTGGCTGTGACTGCTGCGTTGTGATAGTTGCGACGTTTGGCGTGAGAGGGGCTGTGGGCTGTGTTGGCGTGTGTTGGCTATGGGCTGTGACGTCACGAGTACCGTTTGGTGACGTCTCGTCCGCCCTCGTCAGGATGGAGCAGGAGCTGGTGGAGCCGGCCATCCACGACCTGTCGCTGCTGGTGGAGCTGCTGGTGCGCGCCGATCGCATGCGCGAGGCGGTCGACATCACCTCCGACATGCTGGGCCGCTCCACCTTCCCGCAGCCGCGCGTCTTCAAGTTCCTGATGTCGCGCCTCAGCGCCGACGGAGACGTGGACAGCATCAGCGCCATCGGCGCACAACTGAGCGACGTGAGTCGACGCACCCGGCCGCTCCCGGTGCGGCTCCTCTGACCTCGCTGACCTGGCCTGGTGGATGGCGGTCGTCCAGACACCGCACCCTGACGCCTAGTCTGATCTGGAATTCCCGCTCGACTTCTCACCCACATTCTGACCACCCTCTATCTCTGACTGTAGCCGGTGATCCTTCTGACCTCCCTCTGATGTCGCTCTGACCTATGGCCGACGCGCTAGTTTACCTCCGCCTCAAACGTCTATCTCCTCCGACAATCCGACATTTCGTGTCCATTGCTTTGACCTCAACTGATTGTGACTGACGGTGACTGTGATTGCGACCGTGACTTTGACTTTGACTGTAACCGGCTGTACACAGACTACCAGTCCTGACCTGCCCAGTCGGCTGACCTGACCCCTGACCAATTATCCGACCCACAGGAGCTCAAGTCGGCGACGTCTTACGATAACCGGCTGTGCACGGCCTACCTGAACGCCGGACGCGGCGAGGAGTACCTAGACCAGCTGGAGGAGACGTGTCGAGGCCACACGAGCGGCGCCGGCAACAACTACGTGTTTCCCGCCGGCGGCTTCCTGGGCATGCTGCACGGCCTGCCGGACCTCTACCCCAGATGTAAATAGCCAGCTCTGACGGCAGAGCTGTCGAAGTGTGCCCTCTGTTAGCCAGGCAGAGAACACTAATACGGAGTGGAGTGTCGAACGCGCAAAACAGTGATACACCGTGGTTAGAAACTGGTGGTCAGTCAAGAGCCACTGCGCCCTTGCCTCTCGGGATAAAGTCCTAAAGGGGCACGGTGTTTTCCCGCTCAAATTTCGAGCTCCGTCGGTTTGCAATGGATTTGACCTGTGCTCGCTGCCTGACACCATTAGGTATTATTGGGCACTGGTGCCCTGGGCGAATGCAAGTAGCGACTTGAAGCGTCGCCTAAACTCTAATTCATCATCATCGGCGAATTCAGTGCGTAACGCGTTCCGTGGGTTCGCGCCGTGGTATCGGCGATTGATGGTTCGTCTATGTAATAGCGGCCCTACCGGGTCCAGGTGCTGCCAATCCGGACCCGCTCTCCACACGGGGTGGCCGGTGTGTGCCGATGTGTGCTGCTGATGTGTGCCGGTGTGTGCCGATGTGTGCTGCTGATGTGTGGCCGGTGTGTGCTGCTGTGCTGCTGACGTGCGCCGCCGTGTGGTGCTGTGTGCCGGTGTGTGCCGATGTGTGCTGCTGTCGTCCGCCGCCGGTGGTGGTGGCCGGTGTGTGCCGATGTGTGCTGCTGATGTGTGCCGGTGTGTGCCGATGTGTGCTGCTGTGTGCCGGTGTGTGCCGATGTGTGCTGCTGATGTGTGCCGGTGTGTGCTGCTGTGTGCCGGTGTGTGCCGATGTGTGCTGCTGTCGTCCGCCGCCGGTGGTGGTGGCCGGTGTGTGCCGATGTGTGCTGCTGATGTGTGCCGGTGTGTGCCGATGTGTGCTGCTGATGTGTGCCGGTGTGTGCTGCTGTGCCGGTGTGTGCTGCTGATGTGTGCCGGTGTGTGCTCGATGTGTGCCGTGTGTGCTGATGTGTGCCGCCGGTGTGTGCCGATGTGTGCTGCTACCGTCCGCCGCCGGTGGTGGTGGCCGGTGTGTGCCGATGTGTGCTGCTGATGTGTGCCGGTGTGTGCCGATGTGTGCTGCTGACCGTCCGCCGCCGGTCGGGGTGGCCGGTGTGTGCCGATGTGTGCTGCTGATGTGTGCCGGTGTGTGCCGATGTGTGCTGCTGACGTCCGCCGCCGGTGGTGGTGGCCGGTGTGTGCCGATGTGTGCTGCTGTCGTCCGCCGCCGGTGGTGGTGGCCGGTGTGTGCCGATGTGTGCTGCTGATGTCCGCCGCCGGTGGTGGTGGCCGGTGTGTGCCGATGTGTGCTGCTGACGTCCGCCGCCGGTGGGGGTGGCCGGTGTGTGCCGATGTGTGCTGCTGATGTGTGCCGGTGTGTGCCGATGTGTGCTGCTGACGTCCGCCGCCGGTCGGGGTGGCCGGTGTGTGCCGCTGTGTGCCGATGTGTGCTGCTGACGTCCGCCGCCGGTGGTGGTGGCCGGTGTGTGCCGGTGTGTGCCGCTGTGTGCCGCTGATGTGTGCCGGTGTGTGCCGGTGTGTGCCGATGTGTGCTGCTGACGTCCGCCGCCGGTGGTGGTGGCCGGTGTGTGCCGCTGTGTGCCGCTGATGTGTGCCGGTGTGTGCCGGTGTGTGCCGATGTGTGCTGCTGATGTGTGCCGGTGTGTGCCGATGTGTGCTGCTGACGTCCGCTGACCGTGCGCCAGGTGTGAAGCTGGCCGAGGAGTTCGCTGCCCGGGACGTCATGACGCCCATCAACATGATCTGGGTGAACCATTTCGTCAACGAGCGGTACGACGAGGCGCAGGCGATATTCGACAAGTACCTCCACAATCGGGACATCGTGCTCTTCAGGTGATTGTCACGCTGTGTGGCTCGGCAGAACCAGACCACTTGGTGTCGTGGTTCTCGCTCCGGCCACCAGCAAGTGTGGAGAATGGGTTATTGTGCGGTGACAGCTGAGTGGGTCGGTAAATGATCCAACTACTATGCGGTCTTCTGTCTTCTGTCCTATTACACACGTCAGTCGTCCCATGCTGTAATTTGACGATTACATTTTGTCCTCAATCTGGTTGTCCCCAACCACTTGATCCAATAAGTGTCAACAGTTACCGAATTTCAATCATTGATCTATGTCAATGCACATCACGTCGATGACTTAATGTGCCTTTCACTTTTTCTTGAAACCATGGTTTTCCCGTTAGCACAGCACAAACCACCAAAACATTCCTACGTTTCTCGTCAGTATTCCACGTAGTAGCGATATGCTAACGTACGATTATTGCAGCCATTAACTTAGAACATCCCGAAACAGCCGGTGATGCACACCAACTGGTTCGGCCATGGTTGGAAAATAGTGTCATTCATTGCTGTTATCGCTCTGTGATACGGTTTACAAGACTCCCGGAAAGTCCAAGCTAAGATCCCCATGTCACAGATTGAACTAAAAATATCCTCCATATTCCATCATTCCAAATTTTTCCCTTCACATCCAGGATTTCTAAACACAAATTTTAGCCCTGGCTCAGACTATGGGTCTCCTCTCCTGGTCTGGTCTGGTCTGGTATGGTCTGGTCTGGTATGGTCTGGTCTGGTCAGGTCTGGTCTGGTCTGGTCTGGTCTGGCCGGAGCTGACAGCCTACAGGAGGTGTAATATAAAATCCACGTCCGCAGAGGTGTAATAGAGAAGGCGGATGAGACCAACAACCTGGAGATGACCACACGGCTGTATGAGATGCTGAGGCCCACGCCGATATCACGCGGCGCGAAGGCTGTGCTCGTCTCCGCCGTTATTCAGATCTCAAGTGAGTTCCACCGATATGTGTTACTCGGATGCCGTATTAGTGCAAATGTCACCTTGGGATGTCGCGCGGGTATCAGTGTATATTGCCGAAGTACTGCGTAAGCGCCAGCGTGTTATTCAGATGAAATATCGCATTCGAATGTCGCGCGAGTACCAATGCATTTCACTTGGATGTCGCATGGATGTAGATGTCGCACTCGAATACCACGTCAGTACTAACATATGCCACCGAGATATCAGTTAAGTGAAAATGCATGGCACTCATAACTCATGTCACCTGACTCAGTTCTCACTCACGTGTTTTTCGTTTGAACTCAGCGTGTCATTGCCGGTCCGCGAATGCCGCGTGGTCGTCTATGTCTGTTACTCAGGTGCTACGCGAGTGTCAGTTGGATCACGCAGTGTCCAGAAATTTGGCAATTTTGGTGGAAACCAACACTGAACAGAATCCGCTTAACCTGTGATTTTTCTGCCACTTATCACTTAACCTGTGATTTTTTCTTTCTGGGAAGATACTGAATCGTCGTGTGATTGAAAATGGCAGGTGAAAATAAGGAGACAGCTGATTAATATTTCACATATCTGTGAGCATAAACTTGACTGAATGTTTTTCATGTAATTTAACTGCAACTCATGAGATCACACCTCTCGTGAGGTGTGCCTCATTAGTCTTGGTGTACACTGAACAAGTCTGATTGGATATGGTGAGAATATTCTGCATAAATTGAATGTGCATGTGTGTGTGTGTGTATGTGTAATGTGTACCCTCAGATGGAAAAAAAATATGCAGGATCCTTCCATCTTGAAGTATAGACATGTTTTTTTCACAATGTAAATGGTGGCAGGTAAGTTGCTTCTCTGAATTCTGAGAAAACATTTGGTACCCAATCATTAATTTAACAGCCATTAGCCCTTACGTATGCGTTGTGTGATCACAATTATCGGTCGAAGCACGATTATACCCAAATTATAAACAAACAATAATCATAAACACATTACCTTGTGATGATGTATTGTTCAGGACTGAGCATTTGTCTTCACGTGCCTGACAAGATAAGAACATGCACTTACATTGAAAGACGCCCTCGGCGAATGGTAGCAATTTCATATTGGATCTTGCCAGGATAATCAGGATTCCAACTGAAAACTGAATTCACGGCAATTGAGTATTCCAGAAGTCGTATTCAGATAGGTTGGAAAAGTGGGTATTTACTTAACCTCACCCTCAAAAAGGCCACCGCGGCACGCTTGCACTGCACTACTTCGCCGTGGCATTGGAGCTACCATCTGGTCTGTTCCCGCCTCCGCTCCGAAGCAGTGCCGGCGTCGTGACGGCAGACGGCACTGGCTGTGTATTGGTGCCGTTCTGGGCGTCGGATTGTCGGCGGAACACAAATTTATGCGGCATTGTTTTTTCTTCTCTTTTCTTCTTCGTATGTGTGCATATTTTGACGCCCATACCAGTGCTTCTATGACATCGAGGGGTTTGACAGCTTGACCTCCACTCCACTCCAGTCCATTCGAACAAAAATGAATTCCAGGACACTACCTTTAAACATCGTTTGAGTGTCGTGGCATCATTCCGGCTATTTATCCGTCGGAATTTGTGCCGTGAGGTGGTATTGCCGTGCGCTGTAGGTTTGTTTTCGTTTGTGTCACGGAGTGTGTATGAGCGTCAGCCGTCCTCTCAGCAGTCGTGTCTCTGCATGTCCTCACCATGGTAGCCGTACCCCACGTGGCAGCCGTCCTCTCAGCAGTCGTGTCTCTGCATGTCCTCACCATGGTAGCCGTACCCCACGTGGCAGCCGTCCTCTCAGCAGTCGTGTCTCTGCATGTCCTCACCATGGTAACCGTACCCCCGTGGTGTGCTGATGAGCATGTCTGTTTGCCGGTGACCATGCGTAATGTTTCGATGGATCGGTTTCCATTTACGTCGATGGCCGTGTTTCCTGTGGCTGTGCGTATGCCGGCCCCGTGATGGGTGTCCGCTGCCGTTGTCTGAGTAGACTTGATCTGGCCTACCCCCAACGATCTGCAGTTTTATGACCGGTGTCTCGTGTCTGACCTGACCTCCGCCCTGCCCCGCCCCGCCGGTCATCAGTGGTGTGACGGGTGTCTGTCGTGTCTGACCTGACCTGACCTGACCTGTCCTGCCAGTCTGCAGTGGTGTGGCGGGTGTCTGTCGCATCTCGCCTGACCTGACTTGACCTGACCTGTCTTGCCAATTTGCAGCGATGTGGCGGGTGCTTATTATTTAATTAATTAATAATTAATTAATTAATTCATTCATTCATTCCTTCATTGAATTATGATTCGAGCAGGCTTTCTCTGCCTTAAGTCGTGGCATATCTGCTTTTGTAAGCACGCCATTTTGACATCACATTGGAAAGAAGGAAAATTACGTTACTGAATCGCATCATGACAGTTGCCACGTCGCTTGTACCCACCATATCGCTCCACCGAACACACCCAGCCTGCTCCCCACTGGCCAGTCCCCCTAATTCGGTCATACTCAATATATTCAGTTGTTTGATCAGTCCTCCCACGTGCAAAGGCTGTTTAAATATAGTCGAAATGTGTGAAAAGCATAAAGCTCCATTGTTCCATTGCTCTTTTTTCTCGTCAAGCCGGTGAAAAATACGTGGAGCTGTATGACCGACGTAGCCGATGCGCCCCTAAACTCCTCCAAGAATACGTGGCTAAAATTCCTGTTGTGAATGGGCGAAACTTGACCCGGCGTGCGCCCGCCGGTCGGCAGTGACGCAGACCACGCTGACCGACACGATCCTGACTCTGCGCGAGAGCGGCTTCGCGGCGGAGGACCTGAAGAAGACGGTGGCCGAGCAGCTGCAGCGGGAGGCGGCCGCCAGCGGCCTGCTGCTCCCCCGCGCGTCCCACACGGAGCCCAGGGCGCCGGCCGCGACGGCCGAAGCAGATGCTGCGGCGTCTGAAGCAGAGACTACGGCGTCTCAGGCGGAGCCTCAGGCGGATCCTCAGGCGGCGCCTGGCACGGTACGTGGACAAGGTTGTGAGCCTGGCGAAACGATAGGCTGATCCTCAGGCGGAGCCTCAGGCGGCGCCTGACACGGTACGTGGACAAGGTTGTGAGCCTGGCGAAACGATAGGCTGATCCTCAGGCGGAGCCTCAGGCGGCGCCTGGCACGGTACGTGGACAAGGTTGTGAGCCTGGCGAAATGATGAAGCTGACCGAAACTGATCCAGTGCGTTGTGTTGTTGAAATGTTTCGTCGAAACGCCTGTGTCTGAGATATGTGGTCGCTGCGAGCAAGCCGGTTCGAATGTTTTCCAAATAGTTATAGCTTGCTTAGTCGGATGTGAAACACGGATTTCGGCAGTCGAATTGGCGACAGCCTGACCGGTAAGCTTCAGAACTCTCGGCTACCGTAGAAAGTTCCGACACATACCGGCTTTCAGGGTCTCGTGGTGTATTAACGGTTTGTATTGATACCCGCGTGGATTCACTTTCATCGTTCGGTGCTCTGGTGACCGGAAATGCTGGCCTCTTGGTGGTGGACTGACCTCTTGCTTAGACGACTGCGTCGGCTGGTGTGACCCGTTCATTTATAGTGACATTTCAACGCACCCCTGTCACGTGGTTTCGTCTGTTTCAGAGTCCAGCCTCACAACCACCGCCCGGACTGCCTTTGGCCTGATCACATCTGTACCTTTAGCGAACGAGTGCCCAGTATTGAAGTGGAGCGGGACGCACAGCGGCAGACGGCTGGTAGTGAGGAGCTGCGGTGGCGGCTCGTCACCCACCGAGTACCTCAGGCGTGTCAGCGGCAGTCGGCCGCGGCATTTAGCGGCGTAGATTATCCTTAGTCGTCTGTTGCACACCTCGGCTGCTGGATCAGCACCGGGCGGCAGTGCCGCTCAGTGGAGGAAGAGCGAGCTGGTGCGGACGTACCATCTATTTGCAGAACGAATGTTTTGGTATACTTTCTATGTGGATACTACAAGTGACCAAGGTGTGGTTGCTGGGCATCTCTCCGAAAGTGTTCCAATGGTCGCTGCATGACCGAAGCAGTCGATGCGCCCCTAAGCCCAAATGACCAACCTCCGAAAGTGTTCCGGATTGGCATTGTTTGTCACCATCCCTTGGCTGTCCGTGAAGTAAGCGCTATCACAGGTATCGGGCAAAGAGCAATTGATATTTGATATAATTTGTCTAGTCCACACACTCAGCCTGCACTTGACGCGAAGGTTCGCTATTCCCAAATCGTCTTGCTTGTCCGGCGGATGTCAGACATAAATGCCCGTGCCTGGTACGGCAGCATGCCTTCCAAGGACGCGTTTGATGTAGTCTGACGGACGCTGTGCTGTCGATTTCCATACTCTTGAGTTTGGTTTCCACGCGCGTAGCCGGACATTGTCGGGAGTTGTCGGCACCAGACTGCGAGGATCAAGTGGATGGAAGGCGTGTACGCGGAAACATTTTCATTCTCCACCTGCGGTGTGGTGGTGAGGAGGCTGGCGGAAAGAATCATGTTCATTTTGGCACTGGGTTGAATTGCTGCCGAGCGAATGAATGTTTGATGAATATATGGAATTGAACGTCGCGCACGGGTTTTAATTCAGCAGAGCTAAATCAGCGTGAACTATCGGACTTCCTTCTGTGGGGATGCAGCACCATTACGATATCGCAAATGTACATTTGTCGATTCAGTTTAATTTCAACAATTCAAAGTTCGTCAAATTTCGGACATGGCTTTAGAACATCCCTAGTCGCTTTTCACACCGGGCATCACGAATTCCTCGGTCGGGGCCGCCAGCGAGTGTGCTCATTCTTGTATTGCCTCCACTGCTTATTCGTACTGGTGCTTTGTGATCATGTTTGCGTATGCGGTTCTGGACTGGATTCTGAGTAGTAGCCAACATGGTCACGGGTGGGTGCTGGTTACTAAAGTGGAACGAATACAGCCAAAGCGGTGTTGTACGAATAAAGTCGGGAAAACTTAATGAAGGTCGGACTTTGCTTTCTACTTGTGCTAAGAGGATAACATGAGCGATTAAAATATTGAAGGCGAATATGCTAGCAATTGGAAATGCGCCTTGATTGTAGATAATGACTTGCTCTGAAGGCCCACAGTGTGCATATTATTTTCTCTTAAATTTTAGTTTCTGCTATATCTAAAAAATGCCTTAAAATTATCTCTTCATCTCGAAAACCATAGCGCCGTCACGAACTAGAAGAGTGAGCTCCTCGAGTAATGTGCTTGATGAGGCCTTTGCATGGGTAGTTTTTTCTTCAACCCATTGAGGAACGCTCCAGCCCCACTCACCCCTACGGACCATCAACATAGAGCCTACGCGAATAGTTTATGGGCGTGGACTGAAAATAATGTCATGAAAATCCCCTGAGCCTCTTTCCAAGCTTTTTTCTTCAAACTTCTGCGCCCGAGTCCGAGTCGGCGACAACCTTCAGCAAAAGGAGCGAAACTCGGCCGTTTTTCCAACTGTTAACGCCAGATTTTTAGAATCCCTTTTGAGGGGACGACTGGTCCAGGCGTACGTTACCCGTCCCACAACCTAAAGAGTGTGGGTTCGAGTCTCACTTGCCGCTGCTCATCGTACTCGCGGGCAATTGGCGTGAGAGATTGGCGACTCCACATGAATCAAAGGTCGACGTGTCGTAAAACCGGTAGCCAATCAATATAATCCCGTTTGACAACTGTCTGGCACCAAATCCCGTCTCCGGATTATCATTGCGGAAGTTCAGTTGACTGCGCACCGCCTGGCTTCCCGGATATTTAGTTTGGTTAATAAATCCTCTCCGTAGGAAAGTTTTCCTTCTCGAAGCGGAATTTGGCTTCCTTTTGATTATTTCGCGCTAACAGCGCCATAAACGTATTTTGCAAGGAAAGACGAAGAGCTGAGGAACCTGCGCAAGAGATAGGGGTAAGAAAATAGACTGATTTATTCGTAATGTGATGTTCGGGCAGAAGTTCAGCAACTGAAAAGTGAAAGAAGCTAATGTTTCGTCACATGGTAAAGGAAAACAGGCAGATTGTGCTATGTCAGCCACTAATGTCGCATTCCATTGATATGCGGATGCAAATTGACAATAGCCGAGTGCTTTTCTTAAGATGTAGAGATATCTGTTATGATATATAGATAGCTGTTGTGCATGTGGTTCTTGGTATACCTTCACCACGTTTTATTCCATAGCTGGCTATGCTGAAGACAATTCAGTGGTGAAGTAGTAGGCAGGTAACTGATTAAAAAGTTAAGGGCAATTCAGGTTAATTTGCAAATTAAGGTAGTTTCTGACTTCTTTTATTTTTTAAAAATACAATGTTTATGAATGTGATGAACATTATGTTGCCACCCCTTTCAAATGCATACTTTCAGTTGGGAGGAAAAATATCACCAAAAAGGAACTTCAAGTTGGGTGGTGGGGAAGTGGAGGATCCAGACACATTCTGTTTACAGATCATGTACATTTGGATATCTGCACCACATTCAACAAGTAAATAACAAAAAGATGGCAGCGTTCATGAACAATGGTCTTTGTCTACCAAAATATGAAGGTCTGTTCGGATAGTTCTGCTGATTCTTTGTGTACTGAGCTGGCAATGTCTGCTGGTACCAATTTAGGTTTCTGAGAGCAGTCAGCTTAAGAAAGCCATGAAGAAGTGCTCATGTTTTGCAAATGCACCAGTATTTGCAGTGGCTAATAATGACTTGTACCATGGCTGCTACAGTGAAGTGGTCCTGGATGCCCACATTTTTGTGCTCAGAATATGGCACACCTTTACAAAATAGTTGTGTTATATAGTTGCTCTTTGCAAGTGGTTAGTTGATTTACATTGAAAGGAATTGTTTGAATATGGATAGCTTGTTAATCTTTGTGTTTGGTAAATACAGTACAATTAGTGGTTTTCCAAGCAGGAGCAGCAGTATAATTATTTGTTGTATGATGTCCAAAGTGTTTGACTCCCCTCTTACCCAATATCATATGAAGTAATGTTAAAAAATAAAAATTTATATAACTACCTAACCTAGCCTGTTTCCTTCTAAGCAAGAAATATTTTTTAATGGAAAAATGTACCAACATTTTTTTCTTCATCAATTTCAGCTTCACAATTCTAACCTAATGTAACCAAAACAATCCTAACCCCATTGCATACTTCATATAGGTAAAATGAGTGTAAAATTTGTCTCATGGTTACCATCAACAACAATAATACCCAGAATGGCATATTCCGCGGCCTACCAGCGAAACAGTGTGGGCGGCGCCATTAGCCGTGAATATGCATAAAGTGTGTCGTGAACCAACCAATAAACAAACAACAAAGAATGGCATATTCATTTTGAAAAATTCATCTGGGAACACATCACAGATATGTATGCAAATCAAAAGTGATTGAAATCAGTAAATTTGCCCCAAAATTGAAGAGTTTGTGGATCACTGGGGGGGGAGTTCCACAAGATAGCATGTGAATATAGACTATGACACATACAAAATTGTGTGTGAATGCACCAATGGATTGGGAAATGCATTTCCCTTGGATGATCTTCAGTTGAAGAAAATGATTGTGAAGTAGCAAGTCTGCACTCAGGCTTTCACAAAGTAGCCATTTATTTTTATGTTTCATGCTTAGGTAAACAAGCACCAACAAGTGGGCTAAGGACAAGTGGTAGAGCATTGGACTCTTGATCACAAGGGCATGTGTTCAAATCTCACAACCAACAGCATTTACCAAATCCACCCACAACCAATCAGCATGAGAAGTTGGGAATGCTATATGGACCTAATGGTTAAATGCTTCATCGGAGAACACAGGGTTCTTCTTATTCTTTGCTCACAATGTTTATTTAGGAGCTTTTCATTGGTTTGAATGGGGATGGTAGACAAGACTACAAAACATGGCAGGTCTGAAGGAAGTCTCACTAGGAGTTATGGGTGCAATATGACCAGAGCAGTTGAAGCACCTGAAACCCAAAATAATTAACAAAGTCTCACCAGCATGCTACATTTCACATGTTCATCAGGGGCATTCAAGAGAGGGATAGCCCCTTTTAGGTTTACATCATTACAGGTCTAATATTTGCAATGGATGTGATGCCCACCCAAGGAAAGCCCATTATGCTAGTGATGCAAAGCATGCATCATGATTTGTGTATGCAAGTACAGCAATTGATCCTCCTTGGAAACTAAATGTTGATTTCCAGATGAGAAAGATGTTGCTATGCATGCACTGTGTACATAAAATTGCCCACCAAACATTTTTTTTGTTCCTTTGGAAGCAAACATGTTGATGCTGTACTGCTGCTTGCTTACATATGAGAAACCCAGCTGGTATTTTGCAACTAAAAGTTTGGATATAATTTGTTGCTTTGATCTGGGCATGCTGGTGTATCAGATAAGGCAAGCAGACAATGCAGTTATCTGAAGTTTGATGGATATGAAGGTCATTGCACAGTTGAGTCAGAACATGAATCTGGGGGGGGGCACACTTTGTGAAGAGGGGCACCACCAGCTGACAAATTATAAATTATGTGAGGGAGTGGGAGTGCACTCAAGCACACCAAAGGGGTGTCTTCCTCTCAGAGGAGTGCTTCTGACCAAAACATTCAAAGGTGGTGTACCCAACACCTCTGAAGAGGCACCTCAGACTGGAAAAATGGGGAGGGGGAAGATGTGCAACCTATCCTTCCAAGGTGGGTTCCTTTTCACGGCCAGAGAGATGCCACCTTCCATGGGGGTGGGGGACACATGCTACCACTGCCCACCACATATTCCCCTGCTCTAAGGTGATTTCAGATAGGAAAATATATTTACCTTTTTAAGTTTTGCTCATGCTTATAGATGTTTGTCCTTGCCCAACATTTTTGTTTCTTGTCTTCAGGCTTCATCACTACCTGTATGCACCATCCAAATGCTGAGTGTTCAGCATTATTGTGAGAGTGCATGTTCACTGTGCAGTAGTTTTTTGACAAATGAAGCTGAACTCGAGATCCAGTGTCTCATCCTGTTTAGAGATAGGCTAAGTCATCTGCCCAATATGCCTAGCCACCAATATATGGTCAGGTCAGGCTGAACTGTCGTGAACCTGCAGCACCCTCCATGTTAGTTATAAGCCTGCACAGCCGTGCAGAGGGTGTGCGGTGCTCCATCGCCCGGCACAGGCCAGACCCGACCTGTGTGACGTTACAGTCGCCCGAGCGCGACACCAGCGCCGCCATGGGCGGGCTGGGCATGGTGGAGCTGCGCTTCAACGAGCTGCGCGACCGTCTGGACCTGCTCGGCTACCGGCAGCCGCTCAGTCTGGAGTCGCTGCCGCTGGCCGAGCAGCTGCTGGCCGACCTGATCCGCACCACCGACAGTCTGAAGACGGCCAAACAGCGCGCCGAGGTCCGCGACCAGGTGCGCCACCGCCGCTCCCGCTGGTCCACCCATGTGTCGACACGCGTTGGTAGTTTATATTTGCATAGCTGGCATCCATGGCTTGTCATTTATAGCTGGACAGCACATTGTCAGATGGTAAGCGGTATCGGTTAGTGTACGGCCTACCACGGCATCGGTCAATGCACGCAGTCGTCATCGATTAATGCACACCCAGACGTGCCTCGACATGGGCCAACGCACTGCCGACACGCCATCGTGCCCAGATGATTATGGCTTGGTTTGACACCCTATCGTTGCCGGACGTTGTTCTGAATGTTAAGCTTCCTGCCATGCTACACCGACCATGGCGAGATCATGGCCATCCGACATCTCTGAAATGGCGCCACTTGCCCGGTCTACCGTTTGTACGCGTTGAAGTCTAAACAGTATCCAATCAAATGCATTTGATGGGTTGATCGATTGATGGACCCCGCCTACTGTCGCACCCTCTTATTGTGACGCGGCTCGTCGCCTCTGACCTGTCTACGCCCTGACACCGGTGCCGGTGTGTCGACAGGATGAGGCGGAGGGCCGGGCCGCCGTCGAGCCGTACCGTCAGGACAACGCCCGGCTCTGTCAGGAGCTGGCGGCCCTCCACCAGCAGCTGGTCAGGAGCCGGGAGCAGCAGCAGGACGACACTAAGAGTGAGCGCAATCGGCATTCAGCTAGGAGGAAGCGTATGGTTGTGCCGTGGTATGATCACTTGATCGTTCTGCTTGAACTTAACCTATAACATGAATATATAAGGTTGCCTTACCTATTCCTGTAACGTTTAAAAAATATAATTTATAATTATGAACAAATTGTCCCTGCATTAATTAGCTACTAAAATGCTCCTAACTGCCTGATAGCAGTATGCTATCAGCAAAAGCCGTAGGACCACTTGGTAATGTGTGAACGTTGTGACCATACATAGAACCAGTTGAATGCATTGTATTTCTCTTAGCCCAATTTTCGTTTATTGATGTAATGGGCATTAGTATTATCGAAGTTAAAGAAGCTTGCAGGTGGTAACCTTTTGGCGGAGGCTCTGGAACAAAGCAGCATGTGGAAATGCGCAATACTCCGATGACATATGTAAAATACATGCGACCCCGCGGGTTTTTCAGGCTGAAGATATGCGTGTTTTGCAGCTTATATGTAAGCCAGTATACGTTTTCAATGGACATTTCCTGTTGGCAATGATTGAGCATGCATTACTGATGTGCTACTTTCCCACTGATCTTTACATTAATAGATGCAGTTTCTTATCGCCTCGTATTGTCTTGAATCTTCGAGCTGAAGACTCGGGAACGATAGAGTCCAGCTTCTCCCATAATCTTGCATTTGGTAGTGGGACGCTCTTAACAGCTTCTTCGGTGCACTTTGAATTCGGATGGTGCATTGCAGTGCCCTCGAAATATTTGTCCGTAGACTCAGCCATCCCTTAATTATTTGCATTTTCAACAATCGATTAAGGCAGCAATGAATCATGTGTACGTTAAAAAGAGTTCGATTTCGCAGATCGCACGTGAATAGTGGCGGGGGTCAGGATTCAACCCACCCACCCTTGTATATTCTTTTGTGACAAGTCAATATTCATTTGAAAGCCATATTGCGAGAATAAACCGTAAGATCGTCTGACCACCTTCTATGTTATTGGTACGCTGTATGACCGACGCAGTCGACGCGCCCTCAAATACCAATATGTTATTGGTACACGAGAACCCAGGTTGACAGTTCGAATGCATCAAGGCTATGAAGGTGTTGTTGCAGTTTTGCAGCAACATCGTGCACAATTCCTAAGTGAATTATCCTTGTAAATAGGAAGCATACAAAGTCATTGCCGGTCGAACCACGTGAGTTCGGGCAAGAAATCTGTAAACTATATTCCAAAGAACTGTTCTTCTTGAAATCCATTCTTCATCAACATTGTTAAATGTGTGGTGATGGGACCAATGGATAATTCGCAAAACGGATGGATGCCTATAAACAGGCAGAACATCATTGCATTCTTTCTTCCTTGCAGAACAATGCAGTACGTATATTTTCACTGACAGCATAAAAACCTACTAATTTGACAGCTGTCTGCCGTCTGTCGGCTAGGTTTCCTGTCGGCCCCATCGATGGGCTTTCAGTAAGGTTTTTCTTGGCAAACATTTCCAGATAATAGGCAATACACGACGCTCTTCCGCTACTGGTGTTGGAAATCGTTTTGCTCCATAATTACTTCCCTTGGAGAGCGACAAGGTGGCAAACAAATATTACATACTGATCGAGCACTCACGGTACGGTTGCAACTAGTGCCAGCGCTGCGCCGCCTTGCCGCACTTCCAAAGAACAGACAAATATGCGCGAAGGCATGCCCATATACCTTGGTATGGGATCTATGGCACATCACTATCATGCATCATCCTGCAGCAGGCAATTAAACAAGGGCAGGATTCAATCTCGTTTTTCGAAATATTTGGAGATTCTAGTTCCTAAGATTACTTTTCCTATGTACACACATTTGAGCTGAGGAGAACTTCATAAAAGTAATCATGAAGCAAGACGTTGGTGAATATCTGTATTCGAGGAGCCCTGATTACCAAAATTATCCTCAATCCTCACCCTTAATTAACCTCATATAGTCCTAGTAAGAGTATTCACTTCTCACTAGTGATATCGCATGCACGCTGCTACGATGGAGATGGTGCTGATGCGTGTCCACCCAGATGTTGTCAAGCTTATCGAAGTTTTACTTTTTTACATAGAGCATGTTATTCAAGGGTGGTTTGGCCTCATTCGTAAAAATTCCCTGAGCAGGATGGAAACCTGAAATATATCTTCTGGGAGGTCCAGCAATGCTCACACTGATTACTTCAAATTGCCAGGGAAGGTCTGGGCGATTGGCCCCATGTTGCTATTTAGGGGCTCACCGGAACGTTCGTGACGCTCTAGCCCAGACAAGATGATGGCGAAGAGCGCGCATGCTGGTTACTACGTCATTGGTCTTCGGCACGGCGACATTAACCACCGCTCTCCTCTGACGTAAACACAGTCGGAGTGCATCTGTGCCAGAACTAAACCAAATTTGGAGAAAAACACGGAAGTTGAATTTACCAGCCTTATTCACATTGCAGATCCCTCAGCGATGAGTCTGTTTTACATCAAATAGCACGACAGTTTTCCCCCTGACCTTCCGAACTTCAACGTTTTCGCACCATTGACCTTTGGTCATATTGACGAGAAAAAAGATGGTCCCATACATGGCTAGACATTACAGGTGGCTCGGGGTGTGGTGGTGCAGGGGTGGGGGTTTGGACCCCTGGTTTTGTTCTCTGCTGATGTTTGTTGTCATTTCCCCCATTGAATGAGAATGTGTGTATGGCAAATGCGGACTTGCACTCGCCTCCTCTGCTGGCTTCGTGAGATATCTTCGCCCCTGATGCAATAATATCCAAACGTCATTCTATATTTTGAGGTTTCACTTCTTCAAACCAGAGCGATATTGGAGTCTTCAGTTTCGTTGTTGCCTAAGAGCACACTTGAGAAGCTAGCCTAACCTTATGTTATTAATGGAACGTTATTTTTAGTATTATTATCGCTGATTGTGAAGTCTCGAGCTCTTATTTGGCAAAAAATGCAGGAATATGGTGGACGTCTGTGTTGCACAGTCTTGTGTGCGGTGTGTGTTGTGGTGAGACGGCAGTGTGTCTTGGCGATGGAAATTTGTGTGCTGTGGTGAGGCAGCGGTATGTGCCGTGGCGAGGAAGTGATGCGTGCCGTTGTGAGACTGACCCGGTGTCTCCAGAACTGAGGGCGGATGTGCGAAAACTGACGGCCGAGAACGACGACCTCCGCTTCCTCAGCGGGCAGTACAAGAAGCAGGCAGACGCCACCGAGCTCCGTTTGTTTCGTCTGTTGGAGCAGCAGGCCGAGCCGGTCGCCTCCGTCTCCCTGTCAGGTCAGTCCATCCTCTGCCGTCTCCGTCTGAGGTCAGTCCAGCCTCTCCCTCCGTCTCTGTGTCAGGTCAGTCCAGCACCTCCCGTCTCTGTCTCAGGTAAGTTTAGTCTGTCCTTCCGTCTCCCTATCGGATCAGTCCAGCCTCTCCCGTCTCTGTCCCAGGTCAATTCAGCTTCTCCCGTCTCCGTCTCAGGTCAGTCCAGCCTCTCCCGTCTCTGTCTCAGGTCAGTTCAGCCTCTCCTTCCGTCTCCGTCTCTGTCTCAGAGGTCAGTCCAGAATCTCCCGTCTCCGTCTCAGGTCAGTCCAGACTTTGCCGTCTCCGTCTAAGGTCAGTTCGGTCCATCTTCTCACTCGGTTTCAGTTTCAGGTCCGTAAATATTATCCCACGGTATCTGTCCCAGGTGAATCCAGCGTTTCTCTCTGTTTCCCTCTCAGATCGATCCAGTCCTTAACTCCGTCTCCGCCCCAGGTCTGTCCAACCTGTCCCTCCCCTTTCTCAGTCTCGTTCTCACTTCAATGGAGTGCTCCTCATTGTGTTTCGCCATTCGCCAAAAAGTTCTCATGAAAATCAAGATAAAATGAATTAAATAGAACTCCACTCTCAGAATTGAACTGACCTATCAGATCTTTCACACATACTTTGCTGAGGTAAAATGATGGAAAACTACGGACTGAGTTCAAGGTGGAAGTTCTCAATGATGAATATTTTGTCCGGAAGCAGGGTTTGAAAAACGGCGTCCTGCATTTTTGCCCTCTCGAGAACAATATCATGTCCAAAACTATATATTATCAAAAGTCTTAACTATGTTTCATCAATGAAAGACTGAATGTTGTTTGAAATGACTGTCAAGCTTATTGCTCCATGACTATCTTACAAGACATTCACTGGGAAGCAGAACAGTGAGATTCTGCTACCAGAAATATAACTAATATTATTTTACCGTACTTTGGTGGCCCTGACATTTTCGTCTTGAAACGTAAAATTTGAGAACGTCACTCAAACGACGAACGCACACTACATGCCGCTTATCTCATCAGTGATGCAAGCATATATATAAGTTTACAAGTAAGTTTACAAGTATTTATATTAATAAGTTTACAAGTATTTAAAGTATCTAAAACTTATATATGTATGTATATATATACATATATATATCTCATCCATGCATCTCATCTATTTCCAAAGTAAGATACGTTGGCATGTGTTAATCTGTCTGTCGGAGCAAGGCACTTGGGAAATATGTCGCGCTGGTGTTTGTGTTTTCGTGACAACATATTCGAAGCTTACCGTGATAACATATTCGAAGCTGGTGGGTGCAATATAATCCACATGGGTTGGCGCACGCTAAGACCACAATAAACATCATATTCGGAGCTCAATATTTGGTTGTGGAACAATTTGGTTATTTGTTTTTTAGGGTGCTTCGACCAGAACTTATCATTCGCGCCCTTTGTGGAATAATTGATGTAGAGTTTCACCTCTTCGGTGGCGTGGGAGCGAGCATCGCTCTGCCCTGTTATTAGAGGTGATTGGCTTGTTTTGATGAACCTAATAGTCCGAGTCTGACGGCTGGATGGCGTGTGAAATGGCAGGCTGAACCTGGCGCGGTCAGTGATATCGGTAACTGGGTGACCGTCCAAACTCGGCTTGTGCCACTCCACCTCTCCATCTCTCTCTCTCTGTGTTCCCACCACATGCGACTCCGCCCCACTGCTACCTCCCACCGTGTCACCTCAACCTCGTGAAACTCCACACCGCCCTCGACTCGTCACCCCCTCACTCCCCCATACCATTTTGAATAAGATGTGTTCGGCTGTCTGCATGGACAAGGTAGTGCGGGCGTACATCCTCAACGGTCAGCGTACTGGCGGACACTCACGAACCACCATTGTCCATGAGGTGTGAAATGCTCGGTCTCCGCTACGACTGCAAAATACGACAGGTCCCGACACCCCCATCATATCCAGCGGCGTTCTCCCGTGACATGCATGCGACCCTTCGTGATCTTGTTCAGAGAACATGCGGCCCTTCGTGATCATGTAGCATGTGAACACCCTACTGCGTGACAATGAGAACGCTCCTGAGACAAATGAAAATTCGAATGCAAGGAATCAGGCAGTATGAGCGAACAACTCCCTCCCCACGTGGGAGCTGATCCCCCTCCATCGACGTCACCCTCGCTGCCGAGAGAAAACAAGATGTGACAAAAGAGGAGCTACTATCCCGTACATTTCTTCAGCATATCATGGTTACACCGTCACTTACACATATGGCTCAAAGACTGACACCGACGTCGGTAGTGCTTTCGTCGGATGATCCACCACAAGTACTTTCACCATGCCGCCACGCGCCACAGTCTTCACTGCAGAGTTGGTGTACATTCAGCCAAACTAGAAGGGACGAGGTAGCTATCTGTCGTCTCAGAATTGGTCACACTTTAGCAACGTGTTGGTATTTATTGTGCGGGAACGACAGGCCAAAATGTGTTAGGTGTAATGCCGCGCTGACTGTGCACCATGGCTGGTGGCGTACCAAGCATACATATAAAAATGTAGGCCACACTTCGGATATGATGCGAACGCTCTGAAGTTGAAGGACTTATTGGGAGATAATTCTCGATTTATACACAAAGAGCAGTTTTGTGCTTCCTTGCGGAAGCACACAAATAGGATTTGACTGAATATAAGCACCTGCCTAACTAATAGTTTTCCTCCCCAGATCCTGCATGAATTGCCTTGACAGCTTCCGATGTTTTATATTCGTATGTGACAGTGTGACGCGTGCTTATGCAACCTCATTATGGGTGCCATAAAACCCAATGGGTTGACGCACCATAAAACCCCAATAATCATCGTCATCAAAGTAGTTCGGTTAATATGTGTCGCGCTGCTGTTGTTTTCGTGGTAATCATATTCTAAGCTGAATATTCGGTTGTGGCGGCACCATAACCACGAGACTTCGCCACCCAAATCCACCTCACCCTCCCCACCCCAATCCACCTCACCCTCCACATCCCACCCCACCCCACCTCTATGCCCAAGTTCCACCTTAGCCC
The DNA here is from genome assembly GCA_034440575.1 of Imbricaverruca yamaguchii. Taxonomy (NCBI): domain Eukaryota; kingdom Metazoa; phylum Arthropoda; class Thecostraca; family Neoverrucidae; genus Imbricaverruca; species Imbricaverruca yamaguchii. The sequence goes on along the minus strand of JAOTOL010001640.1, from coordinate 643,323 downwards.
CGCGAGACTCCGCCCCTCCACCTCTCCTCCCCTCCGGTCGGTATTGACGAAACATACTCGGGTGCCGGTGGCGCCCACGGCACCTCCCTCCCACCGGTCAGCTGTACCTGTCGTGGGGTAGGGCTAACGTCGGGACGGTACCTCCCTCCCACCAGTCAGCTGTACCTGTCGTGGGGTAGGGCTAACGTCGGGACGGTACCTCCCTCCCACCAGTCAGCTGTACCTCCCTCCCACCAGTCAGCTGTACCTCCCTCCCACCGGTCAGCTGTACCTCCCTCCCACCAGTCAGCTGTACCTCCCTCCCACCAGTCAGCTGTACCTCCCTCCCACCAGTCAGCTGTACCTCCCTCCCACCAGTCAGCTGTACCTCCCTCCCACCAGTCAGCTGTACCTCCCTCCCACCGGTCAGCTGTACCTCCCTCCCACCAGTCAGCTGTACCTGTCGTGGGGTAGGTCTAACGTCGGGACGTTACCTCCCTCCCACCGGTCAGCTGTACCTCCCTCCCACCAGTCAGCTGTACCTGTCGTGGGGTAGGTCCTAACCGTCGGGACGGTACCTCCCTCCCACCGGTCAGCTGTACCTCCCCCCACCAGTCAGCTGTACCTGTCGTGGGGTAGGTCTAACGTCGGGACGGTACCTCCCTCCCACCGGTCAGCTGTACCTCCCCCCACCAGTCAGCTGTACCTGTCGTGGGGTAGGTCCTAACCAGTCGGGACGGTACCTCCCTCCCACCAGTCAGCTGTACCTCCCCCCCACCAGTCAGCTGTACCTGTCGTGGGGTAGGTCCTAACCGTCAGCTGTACCTCCCTCCCACCAGTCAGCTGTACCTCCCTCCCACCAGTCAGCTGTACCTCCCGTCCCGTAGGGCTAACGTCAGGACGTACCTCCCTCCCACCAGTCAGCTGTACCTCCCTCCCACCAGTCAGCTGTACCTCCCTCCCACCAGTCAGCTGTACCTCCCTCCCACCAGTCAGCTGTACCTCCCTCCCACCAGTCAGCTGTACCTCCCTCCCACCAGTCAGCTGTACCTCCCTCCCACCAGTCAGCTGTACCTCCCTCCCACCGGTCAGCTGTACCTCCCTCCCACCAGTCAGCTGTGCCTCCCTCCCACCAGTCAGCTGTACCGGCCGTGGGGTAGGGCTAACGTCGGGACACGTACGGAAATATGACGGGTGATCAGTCCGAAAAAAGCTGGCGTTCAGCTTAGCTGGCAGGTCCAAATTTGGCTGGAGGGATGCAAAATGGAGGCCATAAGCCGGCCGAAATAGTCCGGCGGAGAGGGGCACAAGCCACTTCTGATCCGATGTTGACTAGTGCACACCCATTTGCGTCATGTTCAAGTAATTCAGGTACATGTTTTGTTGGGAGGGGGCACACACGCTCCCGAGGTGTCGTCCTAGCCTGGCAATGTGTGGGGCAGATGTTGGCGAAATAGGTGCAAAAATAGTTTATTTACAACCTATACTTATGTGATTGCATCACTATTTTTGCAGGTTTTCGTTGTGTGTGAATGGCTCGAAGCGGGATGGAAATCAAAAAGTGATTCCTGCGAGGAAACGGCGTAGCTTGGAAGGGGTTCAAATGGAAACGCTCTGGAGGATGTAACCCGGAGAGTCCAGGGGCGTAGGGACAGTCGGCCGCTGCTGAGAGGCGTTCCATAATTTGCGTTTGGAGTAAGCCTGTGTTTGAAGATGAGGAAATAGAAGGGAAGAGGTGATCTATCTGCCCCTCCCGTTGTACACATCACTGAACAGGCGTCGTATGAGCCATAGCGCGTGTACCAGAAGTCTCGTGAGAATCAAATTTGATAGGCTATTAATATTTTGAATACATGGTGTACCCACGCGCAAGACATAGGCTCTGTCACAGAGGGTTTGCACACACACGCTCACGCTTGACGCTATACCACGTCCAAACCCAAAAAAACAAAACACACACACACACGCTCACGTACGCGCACACGCACACATGCACCCGCACATGCACGCACACTATATATTATATATTATATTATATATTATATTATATATATATATATATATATATATATATATATATATATATATATATATATACATTCCTTTGCGTGCATGCAAAATAAGGCGAATGTAGTCTTCATTGGAACAATAGTCTTGGCTATACCAATAAAGCCAACCAACGTCCATTCCCCTGTTTTGCTTTGGCGGAGCCATGTTTTCATTGACGTCCGATACAAAGTGTAGAAATAATTCGAGTTGAACGCTGACCTTGTTTTTCTAACTGAAAGGTATGGAACTAGGTCGTTGGTAAAACCGTATCCGACTAATATTGACGATTGTTTATAAAATAATTATTTCAAGATAGTATAACTCTGGGAAGCAAGGTGTGGCGTCATGAAGCTGATAACTGTCCGGAACACGGTTATTCATGCATTGGTGTAAGCGTTTTGCTGCATGCGTTAATTGTTCATCCACGTTTCATCTCATTTCTTATTGTTTTTGATACCTACTGCAGTTGATGTGCCCTAAAACCCTAATAACTAACTGTTTTTTTTGATGACCATTCAACTGTATTTGATGATCGTTCAGTTGTGTTTCACTACCTTTTATTCACGGTTTCGTGGACGTGTGCATGCTTTGATAGTTTTTCCCAGTTGTTTGAGGATTATGTCAACAATAGTCGTCACTGATACTATGGCGGGCTTGTGTTTTGTTTTGGTCATGCTAGTACAAAAATAAATGTAAACCACTATCACTCGTCATAAGAGGTGCTGTCCCTGGCATAGCCGTGCCACCTGGGATTGAATTTATGTTTTTAAATCATGGATGTGTGGATGAAAACTTTTGATCATCCAAGTTGGAGACGTTCGTTCTCTGTAACATCAGAAATTCCCTTTAGTACTTTCTAGTGAATTTTTGACATTGTATCCCCAATCAGTAACCTAACAGCCATTATTAAACAGCACCATTCAACTCCCCAGCACGAAACAGGGACTGATGACTTTCTGGAGAGGGTAACGTTCTGGGTGGCCAAAATCCAAGAGCGGCCTATTTTTCAACCCCGTATGGCACCGCCCACCAGCGGGCCCGCACCCCGGCGTGTTGCCTCCTACACCCTGTCGGCACGGGCCGGCCCCCATTGATTGCGGCCGGCGGCGCCGGTCGATGCCGATACACGCGTGTCGAGCGGTGACGTCACGAGCGTGGCACGTGCTGCAGGTGAACGGCACAGCCAGCGGCAGCGGCGCCGCCGACAGCGCATGGACATCAGCGACCAGCTGGTGTCCGAGTCAGAGCCGGCCGACCGGTGGCGCGACCGTCTGAGCCGCAGCCACACCCGGCAGGTGGGCCGCCCGCCGAGCTCCGCGGCCGATCACCTGTCCGCGGCTCGGTGTCCGCTCGTGCGTCCGCCGGCCGCCGCTGCTCTGCGTGTCCGCAGGAACGCACGCTCCTGTGCAACTGCTGTGTGTCGGGAGGCGGTGGTGGTGGTGGTGGTGGTGGTGGTGCTGCCCTGCGTGTCGGGAGGGAGGTAGCGGTGGTGGTGACGCCGACTGTGTCGAGAAGCAATCGTGGTGACCCTGGCCGTATGTCTGGAAGAAGCGGTCGCGACTCGGACTGCTCGTCGGGAGGAACCGATTTTGGTGTTCATCTATATGTCGGGACGCAGCGGTAGTGACACTGACCTGTGTGTTGGTAGGAAGTGACAGTGGTATTGACCCGCGTGCTGGTAGGAAGTGACAGTGGTATTGACCCGTGTGTCGGGAGTAAGTGACAGTGGTATTGACCCGTGTGTTGGCAGGAAGTAACAGTGGTATTGACCCGTGTGTTGGTAGGAAGTGACAGTGGTATTGACCCGTGTGTCGGGAGTAAGTGACAGTGGTATTGACCCGTGTGTCGGGAATAAGTGACAGTGGTATTGACCTGTGTGTCGGGAGTAAGTGACAGTGGTATTGACCCGTGTGTCGGGAGTAAGTGACAGTGGTATTGACCTGTGTGTCGGGAGTAAGTGACGGCGGTATTGACCCGTGTGTCGGGAGTAAGTAACAGTGGTATTGACCCGTGTGTCGGGAGTAAGTAACAGTGGTATTGACCCGTGTGTCGGGAGTAAGTGACAGTGGTATTGACCCGTGTGTCGGGAGTAAGTAACAGTGGTATCGACCCGTGTGTCGGGAGTAAGTGATAGCGATATTGACCCGTGTGTCGGGAGTAAGTGATAGCGATATTGACCCGTGTGTCGGGAGTAAGTGACAGTCGTGTTGACCTGTGTGTCGGAGACAGCCGTGGGGTGACGCTGACTGGGCTCCCGGCCAGACGGACATCAGCTCGCCGCAGACGATAGACCTGGTGTCGGCCGCCGAGCGGCGACTGGACCAGCTGGAGCAGCAGCGGCAGGCGGCCGAGGAGGCGCGGCACGCTGCTGAGCAGACCGCCGCTGACCTCAGCACCAAGGTACGGCTGCTGAGCAGACCTTGACCCGTGTGTCGGGCAAGTGACCGTGTTGACCTGTTCAGCACCAAGGGGTGACGGCTGGCTGGGCTCCCGGCCAGACGGACACAGCTCGACCTAACAGCACCAAGGTACGCTCGGCCGCCGAGCGGCACTGACCAGCTGAACAGCAGACGGCGGCGCTGAGCGACCGGCGCAGCACCAAGGTACGGCTGCTGAGCAGACCGCCGCTGACCTCAGCACCAAGGTACGGCTGCTGAGCCTCAGCACCAAGGTACGGCTGCTGAGCAGACCACTGCCGACCTCAGCACCAAGGTACGGCTGCTGAACAGACCACTGCCGACCTCAGCACCAAGGTATGGCTGCTGAGCAGACCGCCGCTGACCTCAGCACCAAGGTACGGCTGCTGAGCAGACCGCCGCTGACCTCAGCACCAAGGTACGGCTGCTGAACAGACCACTGCCGACCTCAGCACCAAGGTATGGCTGCTGAGCAGACCACTGCCGACCTCAGCACCAAGGTATGGCTGCTGAGCAGACCACTGCCGACCTCAGAACCAAGGTACGGCTGCTGAGCAGACCACTGCCGACCTCAGCACCAAGGTATGGCTGCTGAGCAGACCACTGCCGACCTCAGCAACCAAGGTATGGCTGCTGAACAGACCACTGCCGACCTCAGCACCAAGGTATGGCTGCTGAGCAGACCACCGCTGACCTCAGCACCAAGGTATGGCATTTGAAGAAAGTGCGTCATGTTTGACAAAACAGCGCGATAATTGAAGCATTGTGTCTCCCAGCCTAAAGGTTGTGGATTTGAGTCCCACTTGCGGCTGCTTTTCTCCCGCGACCAATCGTGACAGATTGGCGACGCCGTGCGGCCCAAACAGCCGACGCGTGGTGAAGCCGATAACGACCATTAGCAGCTGCTCTGTTCAGACCATGTCACACAGCCGTTCGGTATGGCATGCTGTGTTCAACTGCCACCCAAGCCGACCAACACGAACGTCTCTAGGCGTGGTGGCCAAGTCTGGTTGTCGTTATAAACATTTTCACAGTTACATGGGAGGTCACTCACCCTTGTTTCGCCCTCATTGGACATAGTCCGTAAATTTTTTTTGCTGTGTGTTTTTGTGAGGAATCGGGCATTGAAGGGAATAGGAATTGAAAACTGAATGTGAACATGTCACCTGAGCTTTCATTTTTGTCCACTGGGTATATCTGAAAATGTCAGTAGTAGTTGGCTAATGTTTTCTCTGATCTTGGCAACATATTTGTACATCCGCAAATCAGAACATTTTTGTTACCATATGCCATGTTTTGTTGTGTGATTGTTGCATATCAGTTTCTTTTGGCCACATTCTTTCGCAGTATTTCCACCTGCTGTGCATGCTTGGTGGTGCGATTTTAATTTACAGTATTTTTGTAGTTAAATTTTACATCGAATACTGCGTTCCTGCATTCATTTGACATCATACATAGGTCCTGGAGCTTTATAATGACATGCTTGTTCTAATGCATACGATGCCGTGCAGGAATGCTACCATTGAGATTTACGCTCATTTTCACCTCAATTACTTCTCTAGTGATTTCCCTAAGTGTAGTTTTTGTCAGGAGTTTCACCGTTATCTCATCTAATTGGTAAGATACCCCACCACCCTGAAGGAACTGTTCGAGGTCACCCGTGCAATTATGTGAAGGTATGCTTTTGGTCTTCGTATTCCTCTTGCATGTGCTTGGCTGATGTATTGCTATCCCATTTTCTTCTCAAATATACTGTTTCCTGTAGAAGTTTCGTATTCATTTCCTCCTCCCATCCCGGATTCGTTTAATCCATGACGTCTTCCGCATATCTTTTATCTGAAGTTAGAGAGTGCCAAGTACATATGCACCTGCAACCTAAACTGCTAATTTAGTACATGACTTTTGAGGTCAGAATGAGAAGCTATCACAGTATACCAGTTAGGAAATGCCATAAAGCCCCTTCAGCTGCTATGGGCGCTAAACCAACCAGGTGGCCCTGAAACCACAATCACACATCACCCTTCAGCTGCTGATTCGTTTTCGTATCCGATATTGGAGGCTGACACGTCGGTCTCGGCCGGCGAAACAAAATTAACTGAGATTTTAAGTATTTATTTATTTTTGTACGTTGTGGCCTGTTTTCAGTGTTGTTACCTTATGCGTGCCATTGTCCCGTGTATGAGTTTCACGTTTAGTGTGAGGGTGTGCATGTGGCCAATATTCTGTGATCATAACGGCAGTGTCTCTGTCTGTGGCCGGCCTCTTGTGATCTCGTGCAGTTTCGGCAGTCTCCAGCGCTGGTGACGTACAGCGCGTGCCCGGTCTCCGATGACTGATGCTATGCGCTGATGACTGTCCGTGCCGCGCCAGATCGCCTCTCGGGATGACGAGATCGGGCGGCTGACGGCCCAGCTGGAGGGCGGCCGGCCGGCGCGGGCCATACTCGCCGACTACGACGCCAAGGAGAACGACATGTCGCGCGCCAACCTGCCCTACACCGAGCTGAAGCGGGCCAACGGCCGGCTCGAGAAGCAGCTGAGAGGTAGCGGGCTGTGGCTGTGGCTGTGGCTGTGGCTGTGGCTGTGGCTGTGGCTGTGGCTGTGGCTGTGGCTGTGGCTGTGGCTGTGACTGTGGCTGTGGCTGTGGCTGTGGCTGTGGCTGTGGCTGTGGCTGTGACTGTGGCTGTGGCTGTGGCTGTGGCTGTGGCTGTGGCTGTGGCTGTGGCTGTGGCTGTGGCTGTGGCTGTGGCTGTGGCTGTGGCTGTGGGTGTGGCTGTGGCTGTGGCTGTGGCTGTGGCTGTGGCTGTGGCTGTGGCTGTGGGTGTGGCTGTTGCTGTGGCTGTGGCTGTGGCTGTGGCTGTGGCTGTGGCTGTGGTTGTGGCTGTGACTGTGGCTGTGGCTGTGACTGTGACTGTGACTGTGGCTGTGGCTGTGGCTGTGGCTGTGACTGTGGCTGTGGCTGTGGCTGTGACTGTGACTGTGGCTGTGGCTGTGACTGTGACTGTGACTGTGGCTGGGGGACTGGGTGACATCAGGTCAGACCGCGTGTGCTGGTCTGGTGTCGTGCCGGGGCTCCACTGGGGATGTCAGCCGTCGATGTCACCGCAGCCATACCGACGGCGCAATTCACTCAGGGGTGACGCGACGGAAGGTCGTAATGTTCCATCGTGGAGTCACCGGGTGCAGAACGATTGTTAAACTCATACCATTGTCTGGATGCGCAGAGTGCAGACGTGGCATGCGTCGTTGGCGTAGTACAATATTATCCACACTATTTGTGGAGGCTCCGAATCAATGAGGAGAACATGACAACTTTTTGGGTTGCCCCATCGGCCCACATTAACACTAGTTCCAGTGCAAACTGACAAAGGATCTATGGGGCATGCGAAGACACCGGGAGTACGCTATCACTGGCCGGTGCATTTGGCATTTGACACTTACCTTGAGATCTTTATTGTGGTGGGTTTTTAGAAGGCCACGCAATTCATTATTAAGTGCAATTGTAGAGAAGTAATAAAAAACAGCCACAATACTTCACACATTTGGTTGACATGTTGGCGTGTAAAATTGTCCTTCCCAAAATGAAATGTGTTAAACAATGCAGCATACGTCATCTGGCACTCAGGCTTCACCTAGCTAGGCCGCCGATCAGGAACTTGCTCCAGTGCTGTTCCGAAGGCGTCCGAGTTATGTTGGACGGTCATACTTCTGCAACGAGTCATACACGCAAAATGATGCACCCACAGTAAAGCACATGCACAAAAACATGCAACAGTAACATCGAAGTCTTCCCGGACAGTGAAACAACCAGGTGGACCGTAGTACACCGGCATCATGACGCCCAGTACGTTGATGCCGCTTCGCTGCCGCGCATTAATTCGTAAACATCGTCCCCAACGCTATCGACCAGGTCCGATTGCAGAGTTGACGAATGAAACAGTTTGTCGACTCCAAGTTTTATATGCGGTTTCCTGCACATGTATAATTCAGAGCTTCTTCAGTGACTACACTTCGCATAAAATGTTTGATGGGAAGATGAAAATGGGAGATGTCATTTATATATATACATATATACATACATACATGTGTTCAGAATTATATATATGTATATGAATATATATATATACATATGTTTATAATTATTTATCTATATATATGTATAAATGCATTAAACTAAATGAAAAAGAGCAAGTATAGTAACGAATTTTGTCCAGAGCTATATCAGACATGTTCACAACTTTGTCTGAGGTAAACCTCCATTGGCACGTGAATAGACTATAGGACCTCGGCGTTTGCGATTTTATGAACCCCGGTTATAGTTAATTCACCAGCTCGCAGCTTCCCATTTCTTAGCTCTGGTCTCACATCTCTTGACACGCACCTCCAAAGCCAGCACCTCTATATTGAGCTATTAGTCAAACAACGGCCATGATGCTTGAGACGTTAGTAGCACAGCGTGATACAGGTATTAATACAACAGCTTCATTTTGATAGACAGATCAACAGTATCAAGCTCACTATATATCTCTACTGACATAGCGAGTCCGGCAGAGTCCAGGCGTACCTTAGTACCGACGTGTGGGGCAGGGCAGGGCAGGGCAGGCCGGGCCCGTCCGAGGGGCGACCGCCCGGGAGGGCGACCGCCCGTCTCAAGCGCCCGTCGACCAGAGAATGACCGAATGCCTCGGGAGCGCGTCCGAAGTAACCGACAGTGCGTCGTTGCCATGTGACCAACACGTCACTACTGCGCCGCATGGCCCGGGCGTCGGCCCCGAGTCGAGAACAATGGCTCGCGCTGTCCATCTGACATACGTTAGCTCAGAGTCAGATATCAGAGCCGCCTCTGATGGCATCCAGAGACTGGCCTTTGTGAGGCCCGCGCGGTATCGGGGTCGGACAGTGAGCTGTCAGCATTTCACAGGACGCTGTTTAGCAACAACTGACTGGCAGAGGAGCGGCACTGTAGCCTCTGGTCTCGCGACACAGCGCCCGACACCCTAGCGACATACGACGTGCAATTCGCCACAGCCCACTGACAGCTGGTATAGACATCATTGACACGCCTGTCCATAGGGCTCCTACATCACCCACTGACGTCACGTCACTTCACATGGCATTCACCATCTGACGACGACGGCGGAGCGCGCCGGGGTACCGGGGGTCACCCTGGCTGACCGGGACGGCCGGCGGCTGTGGCCGGAAGACAGGGCGGGCAATGTCCACTGGCCGACCCCGTCTGGGGCGTCGGCCGACAGGTATGCGACGGAGGGGTACAGGGTACGTGCCGCAAACTTGTCGGGACCGGAACGGAGTGGGTAGGGGGATGAATTTAGAGGATTCAGATGCTCCGAAAACCAACTTTGTTACAGTATTCATGGCACCACGGTTTTAACGAGTACCGTGCCAGCTGTGAACTGTAGATGCACCGATTGTCTCTGACGACATGTGACCGTGTCTCCCCACTCCGGTGCCGGACAGAGACGGTCCGCACTCAGCACGAGGCCATGCAGCGGGCCGTGCAGCTGGCGCAGAAGAACGAGGCGCTGAAGCGCGAGCTGGCCGACCTGGACCGTATCGTGCACGTGCTGGACGAGGACCGCGACCAGATGGTGCGGGCCGCAACTGAAGAGCTGAAGGACGAACAGGTACGGTCTGGTGAGGGTGGCGGCTGTGGCCGGTCCGGCACGCGCTGGCGCTGCCGCTGCTCAGCACTGTTGTGATGATGTGTCGTAGCAGTTCTGGAGACCGTTAATTTTGCATGCTTCCTGTTTCTGTGTTGTCCTTTTCGTCTATTGTTTGTGTTATTGGGATCAACCGATTTGATGTCGGCTGGCACACATCTCAGCCGGTGCTTGTCGATATTTCCCAGTGTTGGAAGTGATTCCCCGAGGTTGTTTTAGACAATGAGTGCAGTCTTGACAGGGGCGCTGCATGACCTCTGCAGTCGATGCGCCCTTAAACCCCAATAACCAACAAACCAACCAGCAGACTTGACAGCTCGCAATGCTCACCGACACCAGCTGGCGACGTCCGGCGCGTCATGACCGCGAGATCTCGGCTGCCGCAGGCGCGCACGCAGGGCACCGTCCAGGAGCTGGACGCGGCCGCCGCCCGCCAGGAGGCTCTGCAGTCGCAGTCCGAGCAGCAGGCGGCCGAGCTGGCCGCCGCCCGGGAGCGGCTCTCCGACGCCGAGGCCGAGAGCGAGGCGCAGCGGCGGCGGGCGGCCGACGCCGAGGCGCAGCTGGCGGCCGCCCGCCAGAACCTCGGCCGGCTCGAGGCGCTCATCGGCACGATGCGGCTCGACCGGACGGCCACGCACGAGAAGCTCGACCAGCTGACTGAGAACGGTGGGCGTGCCGGCTGGTGCAGTTCACTGCACGGGCGGGAGTTCACTGGTCCGGTGATGGGCGCTGTATAAGCAACGCAATCGATGCGCCTGTAAGCCCAAATAACCAGCCAATCATTGGTCTGGTGTTGTTTATTGGTTGTTTCACGACACATTTTATGCACATTCACGGCTAATGGCGCCGCCCACACAGTTTCGCTGGTGGGCCGCGGGATTGGGAAATGTCCTGAGTGGCGCTAGAGTCGAACCCGGGACCTTTGGTACCCACAGCCCGACACCTTAACCATTCGGCCATCCCCGCCCCTTGGTCTGGTGTGTGCTGCGTCGAGTGTCGTATGTGGACGTTCATGTGTTCATGACGGCGTGCAAGTGCGTTTCGAGCACGACACGTCGCGATGAAATAGTGCAGCACATTTTCGGAGCGCGGCTGTGGCCCGTGCTTTAGTATATTGGCCATGCGCTGACTGTCACCGAGTTCTGAGTCGGCAAGTGTCTCAATGCTCGCCACGTGCCACGCGGGTAGCCAGTCACGGGCGCTGTATGACCGTTCCAGTCGATGAGGCCCTAAGCTACAATAGCCAACGAACTTGGCCGGTGACCGTGTGTGCGTGTTCCTCGGTAACGATGTACAGATGTGACCCTGGACTGTGACTAAGTGAGGCGCCAGCTCGGTCCATGGTGCATCTTATTAATGATTGGGGAGGGGGCGAGGGTGGGCTGTCCAGAGCCCTCACCTCAGACTTTTTCTAGGACAACGGCCGGATGGAGAGACGCAGAGACGCACGAGTTTCAGTAGCTTCTCATGCACCTATTTTGCATATCTCATGTACATTTCAGACCAAGGTCTTCAAAGGTCCTTTACCTGGGACTGACCAAACAGAGTAATGCTCCGAAATGTTCAAAGTGACTCCATTCGGAATAGTTGCAGCATATCAACAGGGAGCTTAGATCATGCTGTTCTGCCATCAAGATAAATAATCCGAAATAAATTTTAAGACCAAGGTTACTTTAATGAAGACAGACCAATTTCCGCCTTATTTATCATATGGGGTGGGGAATACTGAATTGTCGGATAATTTGTATTCACGCCGGAGATGATAGAGAACATGCAATACACATTCTGGTTTGAAATATGTGTCAAAAGACAATGACATAAAGTCAGGTCAAGTGCCATGTATATTCTACACAATGCCATCTTGCACAGAATGTTGCTGTTCCTCCTGAGGTCATATTTCAATCACATTCATTGCCGCCTAAATCGTGTGACATGAAGGTTGAAATAATCGTTGTATCAATATATACCTTGTCCCAGTGTGAACTAAGGGCATGTCACAGACCAAAAGTTAGACAGTTAAATGGTTTTCAGGATCATATCAGTTCTTGGAACAGCATGTGTGCTCTCCAAAAGTGATGTGCCAAGCTTTATTGCTTGGTGTACCAATCTAGTATTTAAGTTTGGATTTACTTGACCTGACCATATGGCGTGACCTGATCTAACCCTAGGATTTTCGGATACCAAGCAGATGCACGTATTATACTTGAGTGATTCTGTTCAAAGGACCCGAGACACATATTCAGATTTTAGTGGCCATTCTCCAAGATAGCAGTCATTTCATTGGTTGACTTATATCATTGGCTGACCTTTGTCTATCTCAGCATAGCAGAAAATGAAGAAATATATTGCAATATCGGCGCAAGGTTATATTAGCTTGCCGATGCTATTTCCCTGTGTTTCTGACATGTATAGTTCGGAATCTGGCTTCAAGCCTAATTCTGGCCCAAAATAGCCTGCCCTCTCTTGACCCTATTCTACTGTGATGAACATCAACCCATGCATCTATGGTCATTCTTGAATGACAATGCGGAAAAAAAATGCGTCTGCCTTTTTCAACCTTTACCAAGAATTTAAGTATGTTGACCTAATATAACCTCTGGCGACCTCATTATGCTACGATGCAAATGTATGGTATGATTCGGGCTCCCCATGACCGAAGCTTTTTGCGCTTTGCATTACACCCTAGCTCTCGAGGATCGGATGTTAGTCGGGGGCGGGGGTCAGGAGCCCCCTGCGGCCCGTCGATCGTGAGTTTGCCGTCGGACGCGGCGGGAGTTGATGGCCCGGATGTGGACGTCGGGCGGACGTGCCGTCACGCGACCCTTCGTGTCGCCGGCCGCCGCCCATCCCCGGCGTGGCGTCACCACCGACATTTATAAATCATCCCAGCTTCAACTTCGGCCCGGATATCGGGGAAACTCGGCGCTGGTCGCCGCCAAGGGCACGCCGTCCCGCAGAGGTGGCTGGCGGACGGCCGGGTCGAGTCGGACGGGGGTCGTCGGCGCAGCTGACCTACCCTGGAGGGCAGTGTCAGCTCGGCCTGGCCTTACCTGACCTGACCCGACCTGTGTCCGGGCGTCCGCAGAGGTGCCTGGCGGACGGCCGTGTCGAGTCGGACGGGGGTCGTCGGCGCAGCTGACCTACCCTGGGCGGCAATGTCATCTTGACCTGACCTGGACTGACCTTACCTGACCAGACCTGACCTGACCTGACCTGACCTGTGTCCGGGCGTCTGCAGAGAAACACCTGGTGCTGGAGCTAGACCGGCTGAGTCGGCAGAAGACCAACAAGGCGCGCATCCCCGACAAAACGCGGAAGCTCATCGAAGGCCTCGAGGAGCAGCGCGAATACTACAAACGTCAGGTGAGGGGCCACGGTGTAGCCAGCCGGGCGGCGGTGTCGATGGCGGGTAAATCTCTCGTCGTCTTATTTTTTTTACTGTCGTTGTTTTGACCAGATTTGTGCTCATCTTGGTGGGACTGGCGGTCTGTCTGAAGGGTGGCATTGCAATGCTCCTAAATGCTATATTGTTTGTGTGTTAAAAACTGGTTTGAACAGTTATCAAAAAGTGGTAAGCTTGATAATTTCTTGCCGTATAAACCATCCAGTTGGCGCACCTTTAAGTTCAAGAATCAGTTGCTCCATTCAACCTACTCCGTTAGCTGCGTACTTTAGGTACCTGGCTGCGAAATGTGTATCCATAAACCGTTGCGTTATTGCAGTTGAATTATTGCGGTGCACTAAAATGTGCGTAGTTTGGTTTATTGCATGCTGTATAATAGCCACAGTGCCACAATGCCAGTAATTACCATGCCTCAATTCTGCCAAGCAGACTAGTGACGTCGATGGTAGCTGACGTGACTCACTGACCCCAGGTGAATGAGCTGTCGCAGTGGCAGTGATGACCCCCGACCTTACGTGGAGGAGCTGTCACAGTAGCAGCGATGAATCTAGATTTTCTTCAGGTAGAAGATCTGTCGCGGTAGCAGTGATGAGGCCCTGACCTGATGTGGAGGAGTTGTCACAGTAGCGATGATGAATCTTCTTCAGGTAGAAGATCTGTCACAGTAGCAGTGGTCGTGTGGTGCCGAGGGTGACTGACGTGTCTCCCTGACCTCAGGTGGAGGAGCTGCCACAGTAGCAATGATGACTTCCTGACATCACGATGGGAGGCTGTAGCAGTGGTCGTGTGGTGTCCAGGGTGACTGACGTGTCTCCCTGACCTCAGGTGGAGGAGCTGTTGGAGCAGTTGCAGGGCAACGAGAGGCGACGGCTAGAATCGGTACGTCTCTCGAAAACGGCACACTAAATATAAAATACTACAAAAAATGCTAAAATGCTAGAAAGCATCGTAACAGTAGAAAAGGCATCCGCTGGTGGTGAGAGACGTTGGCAACATCACTCATGTTCTCTAAGCAGTCAATCATATACAGCTGATCCAGTTTTAGTGAATGGAGGGTCAGGTAAATCAGTACAAGGTCAGGTAGATGTGGCAGACACAACCGATTATTTGAGGGGGAATCGAAGTTATTTGGGGAGGGCTGAATGGCCCAAATTTGCGCCAAGGCCTAGGTGTATATACACGTATGACTAAGCTGTACAAAAATTATTCCATTTCAACTCTGAAAAAAAAACATAAAGTAGGTTTCCATTGGCGCCTTCCATTGGTGTCCACATTATGAACTTCGATAATCAAATGGGAAAAAGAACACATGGGACTGAGAACTGGAAAGTAAAATTTGAACACTGCCGGGAATCTCAACCTGTAAATTCTCGTAGGAGTAAATCTGGGTATTTTACGGAAATCAAGGGACGATAGGGTGCAATGTATGCCGCACTATGTGTTTTGTGACCGCAGAAATGCAGGTATGCTTCACGAGCAAAAGGGGACACATAACCGGAAAGGCCTATAAGCAGTTCTCGTAAGGGTTGACATGTCGAAATGAGTACAGTAGGATGCCGAAATCGTCATGGAAATAATGCTTTTTAAAATACTTCGGTCCTTAAAACCCAGTGTTCAGATTACTGCCCGCATATAACTATCCGTTTTGCGTGTTATTGGAGGTGCCTAATTTGGAGATACCAATAGCAACGATAACGATACAAATACCTACGCTATACACCGATATTGTATAGCACAGCACTCCATAGGTAATCCTTTAAGTGAAATTGCACTACGTTCGTTATCACGACCGCGGATCCGTTGGGGTGAGCATAAGCATGACACTTGTAAACTGGGATACTGTTAGAAACGAGGTATGGAGACTTTACAAGCACGCACCAAGAAGCACAATGTCGATACTAATTTGGGAAGGATGTCGATTCGGTGTTCAGTACGAGGTATATTCCACCCTATTTCTTGAATAGTTTATCACTATGCTTAGTGTATAAGCTTGTTACCACCTTTCCTGGGGGGACTTACATGGTCACGTCGTTCTTGGTTCTCCTGCATGCCCGCTCTCTATATATATATATATGCATTTCTAAACAATTTATGCAATGTATTCACTGATATTTTATAGTTGATATTGCCCCTCTAATTAAAATATATCGTTATATTGCGTCACGACGACTTTTTGTCTATGTAGAGTAGAGTATTTACTTCATTAATGCGATCGCATGTGTCAGTGGCATAAGATGACTATTAACACAAACAGAATCGTTTGCTTCTGCGACATTGTAATTGTGCATGCCATGTTATAAAAATAGCATTTGCTTTTCAGCGTTTAGTATGTATGGTATTGCTTCGTATTGGCGGACTATCTCTACTTTTTGTAGTTTGTTCGGAACGACATCACTTTGATGGTCTTTTTCATGCAGGAGTATAAATCTGGTGTTGCAGTTGAAGCATATTGGATCCGCCTGACGTATGGAATGTCATTTGGTTTTCTCCATTAATAAATTGACTTGCATGACTGATGTGCACACACTACTAATTCCGACATTTACATCTCTTGTTCTGACCTGCATGGCGATGCCGATTGTAGAATGCAGACCACAATTAATCACGTAATGCATACATAAAATCCCATTTGTTTGTTTGCTCGTTGCATTTGGCTCTGTGTGCTAGCGTAGCTGCAGCCATATTTGCTTGTCTTCCACGAGGGCCTGGAGGAAGACCTAGAGTTTTACCGGGCTGAGATTCGCCGTCTGGAGGAGGAGAACCACCGGTGTACCTCCGCGACCCAGGTCAGACATGGCATCACCCTCCGTCCCAGTCTGGCAGCCGTGTCCGACTCTTCCATACCCCTGACATGGTCTGGCTGGTCCGTCATGGTCGGGCTGCAGCATCCTCTGCCGCTCTCTGCCGCTACCCTCTGCCGCTGTCTGCCACTTTCTGTTGCCGAATGTAGCGTCCTGTCCCGATGTTTAGATCCTAACATGATCTACACATCATTGCTTCAGTCTGCCAGATCCTTCCGCAGTGCACATGATCCTCTTTTATGCTGTCAGGCTGTGCCTTAGTTTGTCAAACGTTGTGACAGCCGTGTCTCGATCTGCCGGGCCCTGCTACAGGCTGTCAGACGCCGTCACATCCATGACCCAGTCTGTCAAGCTCTGCTACAGTCTGCCAGACTTTGTCACACCTGTATCCCGGTCTGCCGGGCCCAGCTACAGGCTGCCAGACATTGTCACACCTGTGTCCCCACTATGCCGGGCCCTGCGACAGTCTGTCAGGACCTTGTCATGTCACACCCTTACCCCAGTCTGGTGGTGCATCTGTGGTGTCAGACCAATGGTCAAAGCTTTTGATGATCAAAGCTGCCCCGAAAGCTATTTTTATGTAGTGTACACTGTACACCTATAGGCTCAATGGCTAGGCTTCAGCCTGGTTGGGGAGGGGGCGAAACCTAGGATTGAGGGGACAAAAGCAATGATTGAAGGTGCCAGTAGCCCCTTCAGCATATGCAAGGTGACCATGTCGTTGAACCATGTCGTCCATCATGTCCCTGACGCCAAACCTCTCCCTGTCGTGTATTACCGGTGCTGTTCTATTGTTTAACTGTAGGATTATGTTAAACTTTGTCAGCTGCTCATGTTGGGGACTATCCTACCACCTTCCCCCAGTTCTTGATGTTATGCTGTCTTTGTTGGTTTTTTTTATTAAAAAAAAATTCGGGGAAAAAAAATTTTATAGTTCGCGCCCCCCTAATTTCCAATCCACCACAATCGCAAATCACTGGGCGCAAAATGACCCTAGATGTCGGCGCGCCCCTAAACTCCAATCCACCACAATCGCAAATCACTACGTGATGTTTTGGTGCCACCGTATGCAACGACAATCGCGGTGAGTTTTCTCGACATTTAGGGGGCTCGTGTGGCGGGAAGCGATTGAAGCTTCATCGCATGCTACCGCAGCGCTCCTAGCGACCGATTTCTAAACTAGCCTACGCTCCGTCACTGATAAAATGCACGACTTTAAACGGGAACAATTCTTATCTTGTGTGCGAATATTATAAAAACAGCCAAATTTAGAATGTGCATTTGCGTTTTATTCTTCTTACCGGTATCTGCACACATGAATGAGTGTTCAATCCGTTAAGCCTGCACCACACAGTGAATTCATTGAACACATGAAATAACAATCTATAAAATATGAACAGAAATGTAACCTCTATAATGGCTGAATTGACCCCTCGATGGTTGATCCGGTTTGTCCTAAGCTACCTTTACTCTGCCTCCTCACTGTTTTTCCCCTCACCAACCGTCTTACCTGAATATCAACTATAAAGTCATCAGCTTCATCTCAGTCGTAGATGCCACCATGGTGAAGCGTCATTCATATGCCAACGATGTGGTTCGTACGCATCGTAAGACTGCTGGTACCTGATGTACGGACATATACCTGTATGGTGCTAGTATTTTTAATATGTATGGATACGAGTATGGCGCAGCTTGCACCATGACAGCCAAAACGGCCAATATCGGCATATTTTTTTGAAATGGCTAGTAGTGAATTCAAATCGTCGATGGCTTTTCCGACTGAGGTTTAAAATGTGTCAAATGCTGCGAGACTAGCTTATATACCACCGTCGCATGATCTTCGTTGCTGAACGACGTCGATCATTTTAGCCAGCGGTAAAATATTCGCGAAATATTGTGCAATATACCGGTTCCTGAACACTAAATCGACTTCTTTCCGAAATAAATGTGCACATCATGCTTCTTAATGTGCGCTGTGAAGTTGATGTGTGTTCATGAATCGAGCACCCCTCATTTCTAACAGCATCTGGTATATAATTATGCTTGCGCTCACCACAACGGATGGTGATGCACGCAGGAGTACGCAGCACAATTCCAGGTAAAGCTATTACCTATGATATGGTCCGGTATACAATGCTAGTTGATAGTATGAATATAGTTATTGTGATCGCTATCGTAAAGATAGTTATCCATATTCCAGGTGTATCTCAAAACAAACGAAAAAGACACTTAAAAGTACCCTATTGGCTAAAACTTGAGTGAAGGACTTACAAAAAAATCAACCACCTCGTTTCAATGGCGAATTTCGACGTCATATTCTACTCGTTTCGACATCTCACCTCGATTGCGATCATAAAGGCACTATCATTTATGTAAATTCCGCAGGATATCGGTGGAATTTTCTGTGCGACTATCCGATTTTCTTAGCATCCTTTTGGCACGGACTGAATTTGTATCCCTCAGACTACTCTACATCTTCGTACGTCTCACTACCTTGTAGCGAGACAGGAAAGCTGTCTGCTTCTGTTGAGTCCCGAGCCACAGCGGGATGTGCGGCAACGAACATGCGAACTCTGCGGCAAAGCGAGCAGCACCATACCTGCGCTTACGTATTTGCCCATTTCCTGTTAGGAACCACTTCTCTGGGATCTCAAGCTTCATACTGATGAGTGCCAAGTTGCCTGGAACAAAGACTGGTAATAAGCTGCATGCAATAAAACCAAACCTATCGTACCTTGGTGCGATATTGGACATCGTATTCGTACCTTGTATATTCGACTTCGTACCTTGGTGGTTATTGGTTTTACGACACATCGACCGTTGTCATGTAGCGTCGCCAATCTCTCACGCCGATTGGCCGCGGGCGAAGAGTAGCGACAAGTGAGGCCGCACCCACAATCTTCCAATTGTAAGACAGGCAACTTGCCCCTAGACTATTCATCCCAGGGGCATCGTACCTTCGTGGATCCAGAAAAAAGGAGACTTGCCTTTGCAGGTTGCCCATTGGGCATACCTACGCTGCACATCGTTATTTTCTTTGTGGTGGGGAGAGGCCGCAGTGCCTTGAAACCCTGACGGTCATGTGCCAACACATGCTAACACCTTGCACGAGAGCCCAGATCGTTCTATGAATGTCTCATGGGCTGTTTGACGTACAAGGACATTCTTGGAGACAGTTCAAAATTCCAGACTGCGTACGAAATGGGGCAAGACAATATTTTCATCTGAGAGTGAAGTGCTATAATACAGGCTATGAGCGCGAATGATGGAAGATTGATCGAAGCGCTCTAAACCCAAATAGCAACAACATCTCTACTCACGAATACTATTATATTAGCGCTGATTTCAGCAAAGGCAACACCCTTTCTTTCATCAACATAAACGGCTCACACTCGCCTATTGCTAAACATTTTGGAGCCATAATGTACAGCACGTGGTGCTAAACGTGCTTCACATTTGCGAGCAGAGTTTCGATAGCTCCGAATCTTAACGGCATCCACCAATAGTTTTGTCATTCGGGCTTATTCATCGAATATCTAATCGAAATCGATTGGATATCACGGCATTAGCCCTATCAGAAACAGTAGCAATCGATTACTGGGACGATATTCCACAAAACGGCATTGTTCACGTCGACCAGCCTACTTTGTCATTTTGATCTTCCGGATATCTTTCTGAGGTAGCGCTTGTACCGTTCAACTATTGGCTTGAAATTTGGCCTGCCTTCCGATAATTGAGGCACATTCATAACGTTACGAAATTCAGTTCTACACTTAAGATAATGCAGCTAGGGTGTGGTAAAACTAGGCATCCTGTTTCTTCGAGACGGCGACGTTTGGGCCACGATGTTTAATGGAGAAGGCGTTGCCGGGGCCACCCTGTTTTATGGAGATTAGACACCAGAGATTGGCTAGAGTCACCTGCCCTCCCTCCCCACCGCGCCGTCCTGGTAGCAGTTGAATGCTCAGCCAACACCAGCTGGTTTGGCTTCACAAACGCCTCCGATTCGCGCGCCGCAACGCCCACGAATGGCAGGCGTAGTGCGGCTGGCGGGATCATTACGTTGACGCTAATGTTACTGCGCTACTGCTCAGTTTAGATGGCTGTAGCTGCCCACTCATGGGCGCTAAGCGACCGAACCTGGTCGATGCGCCCTAAAACTCGAATAACCAGCCAAACAACTGCCCACTCGTGGCACGTCAGCCACCTTTGGCGTTCCTTAGTTTAGTTATTTGGGCTTAGGGGCGTTCCCTGACTGTACATGTCCCGTGGGCGCTCGCTCCCCGATGTTAACAGCTGGCAGTCGAAATGACGCTGCAGCTAAAAGCTGCACTGTACTTGAGACATTATGTATTATTTGATATTAAGTTACCAGTTCTTGTGCCATTTTAGACCAGCCAGCAGGGGAGACGGGACATTACACGAAGTTAGTGTTCTGGAAATACATCACCTCGTGCATTGAGCAAACGCACTTAGAAGCAATGCATCCATTCGAAGCCGTGCATAGTGACTATGTCAACACTCGCAGTCGAAGGTGGTGTTTTCCTCATCCCTGTTTTCAGCTACCTTGGCAAAATGGATTTGTGCGTGATTTGGAGGTGGGGTCTCTGAGATTGACCGGATAATTTGCGCAATGTCAGCCTTTAAACTGATGGCTGGCGTTTCGAAACTACCACCCCAGCGATTTGTGAGGCTGTTGCCGCATTTGTGTCGCATATCACCCCTCCCCTCTCTTCCTCCCGCCCGATATGACAACAAATGATCCTTGTTTTGCCAGAAATCCTACGGAATAGTTTAAACTCTTTTGAAGTCAGCTCGTGCCACGTGCAACTCATCGAACAGCCGACAATATATACCAAGCTCAGTTTACTGATGGCAGCCTTGACCTTTCACCTTATCAATCTCATTTTAGAGTGGGAATGGATCTCCCTCCCTTCTGCGTTGTAATCGGAGGCCCTCTGATTGCTCAAGTGCGCCATCTGGCTGTAGTCCCCTACATTATTGCACGGTTGCCTTCTCTGCCTGGCAGCTGAGTCAGTGACTGTGCCTCAGGGCGGTAGCCGTCGGCAGATGGAGATGATTGTGTTCCACGGAACGGCAGCCGTCTACGGATGGAGGTGGGCGGGGATGGCCGAGTGGTTAAGGTGTCGGGCTATGTGTACCAAAGGTCCCGAGTTCGACTCTAGCGCCACTCTGGACATTTCCCAATCCCGCGGCCCACCGGCGAAACAGTGTGGGCGGCGCCATTAGCCGTGAATGTGCATAAAGTGTGTCGTGAACCAACCAATAAACAATAAACGGATGGAGGTGATTGTGTTCCAAGGGACGGTAGCCGTCTACAGACGACAGTAGCTGGGTTCTGCAGGGCGGTAGCCGTCTACGGGCGGAGGTGATTGTATTCCAAGAAACGGTAGACGTCTACAGACGACAGTAGCTGGGTTCCTCAGGGCGGTAGCCATCGGGAGACTGAGGTACTATCTTCTCCAGAAGGTAGCCATCTGCAGACGTATTGACTGTGTTCTCCAGAATGGTAGCCGTCTGCAGACTACGAAGGATGTGCCTTCCAGGACAGTAACCGTCTGCGGCAGAAGCTGTCGTCTCCAGGACGGTCGTCAAACGAGAAAGGTGACAACAAACTCCAAGACAATAGCCTTCTACCGACGGTGTTGACTGTGTCCCGCAGGACGGTAACCGTCTGCAGACGGAGGTGGCCGACCTGCGTCAGAAGCAATAGCCTTCTACCGACGGTGTTGACTGTGTGCCCCAGGACGGTAACCGTCTGCAGACGGAGTTGGCTGACCTGCGTCAGCAGCAATAGCCTTCTACCGACGGTGTTGACTGTGTCCCGCAGGACGGTAACCGTCTGCAGACGGAGTTGGCTGACCTGCGTCAGCAGCAATAGCCTTCTACCGACGGTGTTGACTGTGTCCCGCAGGACGGTAACCGTCTGCAGACGGAGTTGGCCGACCTGCGTCAGCAGCTGGCGGAGTGCGAGCGGCAGCTGAGCGGGTCTGTGGCGCAGCTGGGGGTCCGCACTGATGAGAGCGAGCAGCTGCGGCGCCGACTGGACGAGGCGCTTCGCTCCCTGCACAGGTGCGGGGTGGTACTGTTTCCCTGCAAGTGTGCGGGGTGGTACTGTTTCCCTGCACAGGTGCGGGGTGGTGCTGCCCCCTGCACAGGTGCGGACTGGTACTGTTTCCCTGCACAGGTGCGGACTGGTACTGTTTCCCTGCACAGGTGCGGACTGGTACTGTTTCCCTGCACAGGTGCGGACTGGTACTGTTTCCCTGCACAGGTGCGGACTGGTACTGCCCCCTGCACAGGTGCGGGGTGGTACTGCTTGCCTGCACAGGTGCGGGGTGGTACTGCTTCCCTGCACAGGTGCGGGGTGGTACTGTTTCCCTGCACAGGTGCGGGGTGGTACTGCTTCCCTGCACAGGTGCGGGGTGGTACTGCTTCCCTGCACAGGTGTGGACTGGTACTGTTTCCCTGCACAGGTGCGGGGTGGTACTGCTTCCCTGCACAGGTGCGGGGTGGTACTGCTTCCCTACACAGGTGCGGGGTGGTACTGCTTCTTTGCACAGGTGCGGACTGGTACTGTTTCCCTGCACAGGTGCGGGGTGGTACTGTCTCCCTGTACAGGTGCGGGGTGGTACTGTTTCCCTGCACAGGTGCGGACTGGTACTGTTTCCCTGCACAGGTGCGGGGTGGTACTGTTTGCCTGCACAGGTGCGGGGTGGTACTGCTTCCCTGCACAGGTGCGGGGTGGTACTGCTTCCCTGCACAGGTGCGGACTGGTACTGCTTCCCTGCACAGGTGCGGGGTGGTACTGCTTCCCTGCACAGGTGCGGGGTGGTACTGCTTCCCTGCACAGGTGCGGGGTGGTACTACCCCCTGCACAGGTGCGGACTGGTACTGCTTCCCTGCACAGGTGCGGGGTGGTACTACCCCGCACAGATGCGGACTGGTGCTGTTTCCCTGTACAGGTGCGGGTGGTACCCCTCACAGGTGCGGGGTGGTACTGTTTCCCTGCACAGGTGCGGGGTGGTACTGTTTCCCTGCACAGGTGCGGGGTGGTACTGCCTCCCAATGCAGGTGCAGACAGGTACTGCCTCCCTGCACAGTCGCAGACTTACACTGCATACCTACACAGGCCCAGATTGGTACTGTATCCCTTCGCAAGTATGGACTGGTACACACAGTGCATACTTGGTACACACAGTCCCCACACAGGCAAGGACTGGTGTTCTGCTTCCCACACAGAGGCGAACTGGTACTCCGTTCCCGGTTCTACTACGAACTGGTACTCTGCTTCTTAGTCTGGCACGGATTTGTAATCTGCTTCCTAGACAGGTACGGAATGGTATTATGTTTCTTACGCAGATGCGGACTGACACTCCTCCCCGCACAGGAGCTGACTCTGCTTCCCACATAGGGCAAACTGATGCTGCTTCCTTACACACGTGTGGATGGTAGTCCCCCACTTGCACAGATACGGATTCGTACTACCTCCGTACTTTGGCAGAGTATTGGTTTGGCCATCACCACCGGCCAGCCATTCCAATGATCATTCGACGAACAAATAAACGATGATTTTCTGACAGCAATATCAGCAGTTTAGCAGTTACCGGTACAAGCTAGCGAAGTGCAAGTTAGCTTTGCGGTATCCTTCACGTTGATAAATGTGCACGAAATGTGAAGAAAAAAAACACTTTGCCTTAGTCCCTTGCTGATTTCTTACAGAATGGTGCATTCTCTTTTTAGATGGTAAATTCATTTCCTAGAGTTGCGCGCTGACCACTTGTTGCACCGTGATTACATCTGCACCATCTACGGTAACCATGACAACACCTGTGGCGAGACATAACGCCAGTCTTCTAAGAATCGAAACCTATACAACAATTGCGCAGTGCCTGCTTGAAGTGGAACGCGTAGTTTTGTGTGAAAACGTTCACCAATGAAAGCCACCGCTAACGACCTCAAAATGCAACTGGTATTTCCTTCGTCTGGTATCTGAAAATCGTCATCCATTTTCCCCATCCATATATTGTGATCTGGTGATCTCGAGAAAATAATTGCCCCAGCTAGAGTACACGACAGTGAAGTTACTCCCCCTGGTGACGTGCTCATTGTCAAGAGGGCTTGGCGGCCTTTTATCTGATTGCCACTGCTTGCAAATTGAATGATTCCCCGACCGCAGGCTGAGCTACTTAGTCACGGGCTCCGTATACACGTTCCCTCCCGCTTCCTGCTAGGGACTTCCACTCAGCTGTCAAAGGTTATATTTCGGACAAGTGGCAGGCAAGCTGGAACTCTAACAGATAATAAGTCGAAGACTGTAAAGCCCTGAACCAGTTGCAGTTGATGCGCCCCTAAGCCCAAATAATCAATCAAATCAATCAACTGTAAAGCCCTGTATTGGTGAGTGGGCTTCATCATCACACCGAAGCAGAGGCCACGAGGTACCCCTGTGTCGCCTGCGTTTGGGACATACTTGTGCGACACACCGGTATCTCCTGAGAGGTGAAGAGACGCCATGGTGCCCGAGGTGCACCGCATCAATGTCAGTGCGACACATTTTAGTCCCATGTTCCCGGCGTACCCACGGACGGAGACGACACTTTGAACGTACCTTTATCTCGCTTCGGGAAGTATTAGGGTATGAGTCGGACATTGTTCACTCAGGAGATGGTTTTAAATTTATCTTAAATTATATTTTCCATCATTGACACCGGTCATTAACATACTGATGCAGACATGGCTAAGATCAGTTTAATCATGAACAGATACATCGTCTTATAACTCGTCCGAGCTGACGTTCATTCGCTTTTATGTTTAAATGACTGAGGTATGGACACTATATGACCTGTGCAGTCGAAGCGCCCCTAAACCACCATAACTAGCTAACTAACTGAGCTACTTAGTCCCTGCGGGCGGAATGACTCAGAGTTTCTGATCGCAGGCTGAGCTACTTGGTCCCTACAGGCGTAATGACTCAGTGTCTCTGACCGCAGGCTGAGCGACTCGGAGTCGGCGGCAACCATGGCCAGCACGGCACACCTGGAGAGCCTGATCCGCAGTGTGGAGCAGGAGCGGAGCCTGGCCTCTGGAGACTGCCACAGGGTCGAGCAGGAGCGCAACGAGCTGCGCAACAGACTCAAGGTAACTGTCGCGGCGGCCGGCCCTGCGCTGCAGTATCGTGTGGAGTGGCACTGATAAAGTGAGCTGGGACATCGCGCTGGTGATGTATACCGTCCTGTCACACCTTTGGGTGGTCAACCACCCATCGGGGGCTGATCAAGAGCCGTGTCTGGCCGTACTGGTCAGGTGAACTGGGGCATCGCGCTGGTGATGTCTACGGTTATGTCATGCCTTCGGGTGGTCGTCCACTCATCTGGGGCTGATCAAGATCTGTGGCACCTTTGCAATATGCTCTTCAATCGTCATCGTCCCCTTGCAAACGCAATTGTTATTTTAGCTAAAGTGTGCATCTCACCGTTATCCACACCCGGTATTTTTTCATAGTGGTTAATTAGTGATCCGTCTTCGTTGAGCCGTGAAGATTATGAGAAAATAGCGGTCAGAACATAATCCTCCTCCTACGATTCGTTTCGAAGTGGCAAAGGAGACCACAAGGCGATCTTGTGCCCTTGTGCCAGGTGGCGTTGTGCCCTTCCTGCTCTTTTTGTTCTTTCCTGTCGCTGCCGTCCAGTTCAGCCAGTGAAACCTATTGAAGTTGTTCGCCTTCCATTTCGGTGACCCCAGCTCGGCCCAGCAGCGGTGTTTTGCACGAGTGGTCCGGCTCGGTTGTTTTTGTGTCGGTCAGCACGGGGCCCGGGCAGCTGCACTCTCGGCCGGCGTCTGGGCCGGCGGAGTGTGCCCGAGTTTGATTTGATTATCGGCGCGCGGCGGCGCGCGTGCCGCCTCTTGTCACGCATGTTGACGTCGGCGCCACTCTGGGGACGCTCTGCGGCCCGGCCGGCGGTGCACTAATGGCACCCTACGTGCACGCAACAGGTGTGCCGGCGCCGACGGCCGGCCGACGGTCCGACGCGTCGGACGCCGTGGCCAGATTCCGGCCACCGCCAGAGCGCGTCGGCTGGTGTGCCTCCGCCGGTGGCTGTCCTCATCCGGTGCTGGCCGCCGACTGCAGTGCGTCTCGGACCGGTGTTTGTCTCAGGCTGCTGACTGGCCTCTGCCCTCGGGTAATATTCGTCTTCGATTGGTCTCAGTCTCCTTATTCGATTGACCTCAGTCTCCGTCTTCGACTGGTCTCCGTCTCCGTCTTCGACTGGTCTCCGTCTTCGTCTTCGACTGATCTCCGTCTTCGTCTGATCTCCGTCTTCGTCCTCGTCTTCGACTGGTCTCCGTCTCCGTCTCCGTCTCCGTCTTTCACTGGCTTCCGTCTCCGTCTTCAGCTGGTGTCCATCTCTTCAGCTGGTCTCCGACGTCGTCTCTGTCTCTGAGTCCCGCTGACCTTCGTCCCCGCCGATCTCCATATCCGTCTTCGTGTTCGCCTCCGTTCCCGTTCCAGCTCCGACTTGGGCTGGTGTTCAGCGGCGGCAGCCCATGGCTCGTACCTCGCGGTGACTGTGCCGGCCACCCTCGAGTCTGCCACGGGAGTGTATGCAGCAGATGTTCAGCAGACAGCTCTGTGTGAACGCACGAGGTCTGTGGTGAGGCGTCCCCGGTGAGGGGCTACCGTGCGGGTGTCGTCTGCGAGGGGGCGGATCCCGCGACGATCCACTCAGCTACAGACTGCTGGGGGCGTCACCCTCGCCATGTCCGACTCGGACGAAGCTGCGTGTCTCACAGTGAAGGCAGTCAAGTTCTCCGATCGGCCACTAACCAGCAAGCGCGGACGCCAGCCGTCACCGCGTCGGAACCCGCCGCAGCTGCGTGCCGTCAGACCCGCAGAGTTCGCGAGCCCTTCGAGACCGGAGCGTCAGGAGCCGAGCGAGTCACAGAGTCCACCGGCACCACCTGGTGTCGAGCCTCCGGAGTGGCGCACCTTCTCGGGACCGGACCGCGAGGGACCGAGGCAGTCTCGGAGTCCATCGTCACCGCGCGGTGTCGGGCCACCAGAGTCGCGGAGTCCTCCGAGGTCGGGCCGCGAGAGGGCGAGAGAGTTCTGGAGTACACCGCAGCCGCGCTGTCAGAGACGGCGCGAGTCTCGCAGTCCGCCTCTGGCCCGCGACGTCGGACGGCGAGCGTCCCGCAGCTCGCCGGTGACAGCTGATGCGAGGCCCAGGGCCTGCCGGGACTCGCGGGCTCAGTGTCAGGTGCCGGCCGGCGGCCACGTGAGGCCGCGACACGACTCGGCGCCGTGTGCGGCCCTGGGCCGGCACTGGTCCTGGCCCGGCACCCCCAGCTCCAGCAGCTCGAGATACATGCGTGTCGGCGGCCCGAGCGCCTGTCGGGCGATCCGCGCCCGCCTTCGGCTGTCTGTGAGATGCGGCCCGGGCTGCCCCGTGCTGGTGAGATTACACGGCCGCCCGGGCGAGAACGTCTGAACTGTTGATATGTTTGTGTGTCCGTGTGCAGCCTTGGTGCTGATGGTTCACTGTCTTGTGTGCGTTCCGAAACCAGGGGACATTGCTCATGAATTTTCATTCACAATGCTTTTTTAAATAGAGGATGTACACAGATACCTTAAGACAACTCTTAAGGGACACTTATTAAGCATTGATTTAGCATCACTCCATTCTCGCCGGTAAAAATAGCATACTACTCCCCGAACGCATCATGCGCCGTCTCGTGCCATCATCATAAACCCGCCCACGATTGCGAAGAAGTACAGATTGCATGGCATTTATGCAGCCGCATGGGGGCTTTCGCCCACATAAACGGCGGTAATCAGCACCGTGCCGGCTGTGCTGAATGGGATTAACGAATAATGCATGCGTGATTGGCCGAACGACCTTAGGGCGGAGTGTCCCGTGCCACCGACTGCAGGTGTAGCTGGTCGTATGCGGCCCGGCAATGGCCGGTGCTGGCAGGTCGTGGGGCCATCTGATGGCGGCTGCCAGCCCCGGCCGGCAGGTGACCGGACACGCCGCGTGTTTGCAGGTTGCCACGGAGACCCAGCTGGCCGACCGCGTGAAGATGGAGTCGCGCATCGCCGAGCTGGAGGCGCTGGTGGGCGCCGCCGAGACGGACAGGACGGTGCAACACAGTCAGTCGTCGTCGCACCGCGCGCTCATCTCCAGTCTCGAGGCGCAGGTCAGCACACGGTCAGGAGTCGCGCCACACTCTGAACGACAGTCTCGAGGCGCAGGTCAGCACACGGTCAGGAGTCGCGCCACACTCTGAACAGCAGTCTCGAGGCGCAGGTCAGCACACGGTCAGGAGTCGCGCCACACTCTGAACGACAGTCTCGAGGCGCAGGTCAGCTGATGATGAGTTGACGTTACACCGCGTCCTGATCGCCAGTCTCGAGGCCCAGGTCAGCACACGGTCGGCGTCATGCCGCGCGCTCATCTCCAGTCTCGAGGCGCAGGTCATGCAAGGTCATGACATTATCAACTTTGAGTGGATGCTCACACAAGATGACGGTTCGTTTGACATCACATTTTTAAGCATCATTAAGCATTGCCGGCTTTTTATTAAAGGCTATGAGTGACATTTAGGTTTTAAGAGCATTTACGGCTTCTTCCAGCAGAACTGGCGACTGGTAACGGCAGCATATACACTACTGACGTCATCACCATCATGAAACAATCGACAACGATCATCAAAATCACTCAACAGGCGTTATCGGTGCACATTTGTACATATTTTGACAGCAGCTGGCCTTTTTGACATTGCCCTTCCCATCTCCACTCTACACGAAATACATGCCAAGCTACTAAGGTCAGACACGGCCAGACAGCGTCGCACCGCGCCCTGATCTCCAGTCTCGAGACGCAGGTCAGAACACAATGAAGCGGCGCAACACTGCGCCTCGATTGCGAGTTTCGAGGCTCGAGTCAGATCAGGATGCGAATAATTTCAAGCTCATTCATTTACTCCTTCAAAGCGATTCGTGATTTGCTGCATCGGAGACCTAGACAATGCCAGCGCTTGGCACGGACATTGACACCGAACCGGTGATCACGCTATTGGTCTGACTCGGCGCACAGTCGACCACGGTAACAACACTGACACTTCACACGAGCTGTGGTAGTCTTGCGGGTCTCAAGTTTCGTCGTGTCCCGACACGAATTATGTGTGCACAATTTCCAGTTCAGGCACGACCAGCTTATGTCAATCAGCATGTTTAACCAATTGAAACCACATGTAAACCTGGCTAGCTGGAACTAGTTTAGCCGCCTCCTAACGAGAGCATTTCACCAGCTCCCCTACCTAGGTGAGGCTTTTTGCCACCCTCTCACTATTTTGCCCATAGTCGAACTGGATACGTGAAGCAAAAAAGAAGAAGAAGAGAGTATCGTTTGACACGAGCTCCAATGACATCCAGCACGACCTTAAAAGTTTAATTGTTGCCCCGACGCCAGGCCAATGATTGATTTTTCGAGAAAATCGGATATTTTCGGGTGAAGCGCACGATCGCGTCCATAAAATGGCACAGAAGCTAAATATGGCACGTTTAGATCTGGACAGGGCTTATCGGTTGGTATCCTGCGTATCATAATCAGACCCTTAGATATGCCCCCAGGTCAGGTCAAAAGTGATCCTGCTATATATATTCTAAACATGCCGCGAAGTAAGTGTGACTGACAGTTCAGATGGCTTAGGGGCAATAGTGGACCGAGCTCAAATTCCTGCTGTGATAGATCATCCGAGGTCATCCTCGATCCCAAAATCGAGGTCATCCATGATCATTGGTCTACAATGGGCTCGGATGACCTTTATCGAATATGGGACCACTGTGGTGGATTCCGGGTGTGCAGTTCGAATTTATCGGCCATTTTTACCATAGGCAAGTTACAAGTTGAAATTTTGAGCACAAGTTCAAAATTTGGATCAATACTCACCTCAGGACTCATCTCACCTCAGGGAAGGCATCTTCCCTGTGCGTCCTAATGCACAGTACGGTGCGTAGAGGTGGAGATAGATGCAGAAGTAGAGGTAGAGATAGATGCAGATATGGAGGGGAGGTGCTGACATCCACCCATCGCCTAAAGCCACCTTACTGGGCAGAACCAAATGGTTATACTACGACTGAATGGTTTGGCCACTTTATCGTTTACAGGTATCTGGCGCTTAATGGTATCGGGGGATGCCTAATTAAATGATTTGTCATTCCTCCCATGATATCACATGACTGCTACCAAAGGCAAGAATTTTGCCAATAATGTCATTTGTTTTGCAACGCCATTTTTTCACGTTCGCTACATCATCGTCAGTGTAAAGCCTCAGATCACGTTACACATCCGGTTACGGCCGACATCCTACTCTCAGCATAGATACTCAGGTCACATCACACATCAGGTCACGGCCGACATCCTACTCTCAGCATAGATACTCAGGTCACATCACACATCAGGTCACGGCCGACATCCTACTCTCAGCATAGATACTCAGGTCACATCACACATCCGGTCACGGCCGACATCCTACTCTCAGCATGGATACTCAGGTCACATCACACATCAGGTCACGGCCGACATCCTACTCTCAGCATGGATACTCAGGTCACATCACACATCCGGTTACGGCCGACATCCTACTCTCAGCATGGATACTCAGGTCACATCACACATCAGGTCACGGCCGACACATTACTCCCAATATAGAATGTAGGTCACATCAAGCGTGAGGTCACAGCCAGCACCTGACCTCAGTATGTAGACTGGGGTCACATCACGCGTCAGGCGGTAGACTGATCGCGAACAAACGACCTGACCCGGTGACCAGTCTGTCCACGTGCAGATTAACGACTTCGAGGCATATATTCCCGCTAACAGACATCATCAGCTTGTCTGGATATTTGAGTCAGCACTAGACACGATTTCAGCTACATATAATGCTGACTATGTGCTACCGTCCACGGGGTAGCTGTTTCTCGATCAAAGGGAAAACATCTAGCAATAATCATTGAATGAGACCATAACTGGAGACCAGCCCAAGCCTGCCTGCTTATGTCGGAGTATTGGAAAGATACTGCTTCGCAAGCCGTCTGAGTTCGATGGCGTACGTCCGTTTAGGTGTTCGTGATCGCAGCTGAGCAGTGCCGTACTGTGATGTACTGGTGGCGGTTATTGGTTTTACGACACCTCAACCGTTGAGTCATGTAGCGTCGCCAATCTCTCACGTCGATTGGTCGCGGGCGAAGAGTAGCGACAGGTGAGGCTCGAACCCACAATCTTTCCATGTGAGACGGGCAACTTACCCCTAGACTACTCGTCCCCTGTGTGATGTACTCTGTGTGCTGTTGTCATCACGAAAGTCGAATTGGCCTGAGTATGGCCGACCGAAGTCGCCGACTGTCAGCAAATCGGCTGCGTCGGTCAGCTGGGAAACACTGACTGCTGTAGCTGGCTGAGCAGAGCTGACAACACGTGCATGCAAACTGGATGGCGACTTGATGCGCCCAGCCGGCAGATGATTCGAGAGTGCGCCAGCCGATAGCAGCACAGAATGGTATTGTACCGGGTGTGGCTGGCCCCCTGACTGTGACGGGCGTCTGGGGGCTCATGGGAGTGTTCCTCCGGAAGTTGCTCGGTTGCGGTGGGGTTCTGCCTCGCCATCAGCTAGTCATGGTGACACTGTGGGATGTCGACACGACATGGCGACCGTCCACGACGATACAGTCGTGTCATCGACCCACGACACATGCGTCCCGTTTCAGGTGAAGAACCTACAGGGCGTGCTCGGCGACTCACAAGTCGAACTCAGCCGGGTGATGGCGAAGAACACCAAAATGAAGTAAGTGCCGCCACTGTGCTGCTCCCGCGACGGCGCTGTTTATTCCCTTCGGAACACTGAGCTGGATATGGTGTGTGTTTTGGGTGACGAGCTTTCAGGAGGATCGCGAATGATCAAAACTGGTCGAAGCGCCCTGAAACTCAATTAACTTTGAGGAGGATGTTTTCTGACCCATTGCTGCTGAGGCCGCGGGACCTGGTATGACCCGACTCCATAAATGATGGACACTGTGGGTAGATTGACCAAAAACATTTCAGTGAGCATTCATGGCAGGGCTTGTTGCCGACCACTCACCCGTTGCGTTAAGAAGGTCGGTCGAAGTTCACTTGTCTTCACCAGCGGAATATTGCTAACGCCAGCATCTGCTCCTGTCAGCAATTCCAATTGTTCATATCACGAGCTTTACTATTTGTCCTATTCTGCCATGAAATTGTTATCGAGTATGCTGCTTGAGACAGTGCCAAATCGTTTTGAGAGCAGGTTCGTTGTCGTGTTATTTCACAACTTGGTGCCACTACAAGTCACAACTAGTCAGAAGTAAAAACTACTTAGAAATGGGTCATGGGCATGGGCAATAGGACAGTATGAATGGTGCTTGTTTATGTGCTCTGACCTACATGCCGCTTGATGAAGGTGGTGTTTCTGTGGCCTAGCTGCTCAGGCCACTATGCATTCAGTATGCATTTATGATGCTGAAAAACGTTGCGCACATGTACCTTTGTGCCTGCAGCACAAATCAATTGCAGGCTTTAGGTGTATTGTCGTGGGTGACTGGATGCGCTATTGGCCCCGCCGGCGGACCAGATCGGTCAGTAGGTCAGTAGCGCAGAGCTGTGAGCTCAGCAATAAGAACAGTAAGAAACAAGCTGAAAAATGGACGAGAACTTGTGCAAATCGCTGTGGTATGGAGGGGCGCTGTATAACCTATGTGCCTGTATAACCCAACGCACCCCTAAACGCCAATAACAACAACGATGCGGTGTGGTGGCTCTGCTTAGATGACGTCCCACCATTTTGATTGCACGGTTTATTTTACGAAGCCATGTTCACATCCTACTATTCTTATTACCACTTCCAGGACCACTATTGTTTCCCATTACAAGGTAGCAAATGCCTGTGTGCGCAGTTGCGCATATGCCTTGTTTCTCGGATAGTTCCTTTAAAGTCAACATTGCAGCGACTATTGATGTTTTTTTCGCAATGTGTCTGAAGCTCATCAACCACGCTCCCGATTCCCGAAAATTGAACGCGCGTCGCACTATAGGGTGCCTCGTAGAAGTGCATGTTCCGAGGTACTTCGACTAGTGTAGAATGCAGAGGGTGTGTGGATATATTTGATAATAGCAAGCATTCGTCTTGTATTTATTGCGCGACGCTACCGTCTCTTACCTTAGGTTTAACCCTTCACCTGCATGCATTTTTTTTTTTTTTTTTTTTTTTTTTTTTTATTTTTTTTTTTTTTTTTTTTTTTTTTTAATTTTTTTTTTTTTTTTTTTGGGTTTTAATTTTTTTTTTTTATTTTTTTTTTTTTTTTTTTTTTTTTTTTTTTTTTGTTTTTTTTTTAAAGGGGTTTTTTTTTTTGTTTTTTTTTTTTGTTTAGGTTTTTTTGGTGGTTTTTGGTTCTTCTTGACCTCAGGCAAGAAAAACCATTCATTTTAACGTTATTGGAAACGACATTCACGATGACGTTGGTGGTTTGGGAGTAACATTAAACACGAAGGTGACATCCTTGTTTCATGTTTCTGTGATTACGAACCGAAGAATTAAACGACCTGTTTGGCGCTCAAAGTATATTAACTATTCCGGTGGGAGGAGGATCACTCCCCATGCAGTTTTTACCTGCCGCTCCCCATCCCTTTGTGATAGTATCGTGACACTTCGCGACTTCCTAACTTTTTTCTACTTCGTACCAATATTTTAGTGTCGCAACTGCGCCAGAGGCGGCTCTGGTAACGAATATTGCGAGGCACCTCCAGCGTGTCAAAAATTCAGGAACAACACATGCATCTGAATGTTTTAATAGTTTTGCTGTTCCGGTGGCTATAATTGTAAGTGAACTGCTCATACCACTATCTTGCTTGCACGCAAAAATACTTATTTTGAGCTCAGTTATGCGAGGGTCAGATCCATGGGAGGCAGAAATGGGCAACGTGTGACCCGTTTCTCAAAGCGTTATCATTTATGTTGCCACCGGAAAGTTGTGCGCTTAGTTATGCCAGGGGCAGATCTAGGAGTACACAGAAATTGGCAACGTGTGATTTTTCTCAAAGCGGTATCACATACGTTGCCATCGGACAGTTCGGAGGATGGATTAGCTCAGGGAGAAACCAGTAATAATGTGTCGCGAGCAGTAGCTGAGCCAGACTGTTTTCCCAATGGCGAATTATTATAGCTGCCTTCCCCACTGAGGTCGCTCTGGGTCATCCCTAGTACAGTACCTTGGTGCCACCTCTGGCCAAAAACCTTACGGTAAGTATTGATGTTACGTAAGAATGACAAAGCAATCAGCAAAAGACAAAGCAAGCAAAAGACAAAGAATCTGTGGTACTGTCTGCG
Organism: Imbricaverruca yamaguchii; assembly: GCA_034440575.1. Classification (NCBI taxonomy): domain Eukaryota; kingdom Metazoa; phylum Arthropoda; class Thecostraca; family Neoverrucidae; genus Imbricaverruca; species Imbricaverruca yamaguchii. The sequence goes on along the minus strand of JAOTOL010001640.1, from coordinate 608,568 downwards.
AAGGACCAGCCATATAGAACAAATGATATACACTCCTCTTTATGCTCCTGGTTATACCATTGGCTGCTTTATATGTGCATGTATTGACATCAACTGGTGCTTTGAACAATTGAGAATGAGCTATGCCCATTAACGCACTATTTCACTGACGCAAACTGCAGCAGATTCCAAAACGGTTCTGAGCAATTTGGCCACGATTTTTCTTCCCGACTTCGTCATCGCGAATATTTTTTGTCGATATTTTGACGTTCAGTGTGCAGATTAGATCAGTACAATCCCCTTGAGCTATCCAGTTTTGAGGTCGCCCCAATACATTACGAAATATCAATCCGGGAATCAGGGCGGAATCAGGCCGCTCACGTTACAGATTGAAATCTAATCGAGCCCTACCGTAATAGGGTTAGGTATGCCAGGTGTTGAGTTCAAATGCATAGTGCTGCAATTAATACGCGACAGCAACGCCTTTTTGTACCTCAAACACATTTTAGTAATTGTTTTGTACCGTAATATTGTTATATGAACACAATTAACACTATTATGTGCAGTACTTACACAACATGTTCTGGTGTTGGCACTACTTTCTTCCAGAGTGAAAAAAAAACTGTTCTTAATGCAGTGTGATGGCCTACTATTACAAGAAACTAGTAAAGTTATCAATGCCATTTATGGTCACTTTACTTTAAATTGAAGTTCATTCGCAGCCCGTTCCTGACTGCATATATCGACTTTTACTGACAAATGTTTGGTTTAATTTTTTCCATGCAGTTGCTTTCTAAAAGCAAATGTCGAAACCGTTGCGCTTATTTCAAGGGGCCACCTTTGTGCGCGTGCTAGCAGAAACGTTTTTAGAACTAGTGTTGCTGACCATTCTTCCTTATCGTTTTTATCTGCCACAACGGTGGACCGATTTCTGACATGCACACAGTATTTCTGTGGCGTTTCAAGGTTGGACGTGAAATCATGTGTGTGCATGTGTGTGTGTGTGTGTGTGCGCGTGTGTATTTGCTGCAAGCACATTTGCAAGCCGTAGTGACAAATATCGTGCCCGTCGAAATGAGGGCTTGGGAGGGAATAAGGACAAGGCAGGCGATAAGATGCGGGCACCGCTGTCGCTTCGTGAACTTGTGGTACTGTTCGGGTAAGGTCGGTGGTTGCCGAGGCACCATCACTCGGGCAACGTTTCGACCACTAGTTCGAAGTTTGGAACCCCTGAAATCCTCAAGGAGCGGTGGTGTCCCTTTGGGGTATCAAAATACACTGGCCCTTTTGAAAAGATAGCAAAAATAACCTAATGAAATGTTTGCTGGTCTTTTTCGGAAGATTTGAAGGTATTGTGCGTTGATTATAAGTATTGGATTCGAATTCAATATTATGTTTTTACACGGAAGAAATAGGTTATTCGGGCAACAATAATTGAGCTTAAAAAATTGAAGTCAGCTCTTTGATCTGACATGTCTGGTGACGTATCATCGAAATGTGATGTGCGACCCGTCGCTCGACTCCCAGTGCCCTAAGGAACACTGCCGATCATTTAAGGATCTACCCTGCATAACATTTTATATCGCGTGAGTGATCAAATCTGGAAAGTGACACATTCCCCAAAGTTTGCCTTATGACTCGACCCGGATGGCTGACAGTTTACTCCAGGCCGTTCGACTTGGCCTTAGTCGTGATATCTCGTGAGAAGTAATACGTTGTCCGTGTACAATGAATGCACCGTTTGTATTTCGTTTCATTGTCCAACAGATGCCTTTTACGAGGCATAATTGTTGTGCAATATAACACCCGAGGTGTCCGCCTGCACTCTACCGGCTAATTTATTGCTGTATGATATGAAGGGTTGCTCTCTGTAGCGGCTTCCATTGCCAATGCCAACTGTCGCTATATATTGTTACTAAACATACTGCTACTAAATATTGTTACCAACTGTTGTTCGCTGACGTGCCACCTGCGGATGAAGGATGTCCGGTAACCAATCCAAGGTCACATGACGGAGCTTGTCACGTGCATGGAAAGGGTGCCAAAAGTGTCAGAGTCGACCATCCAGAGCCACTCAGGATATTTCCCAATCCCGCCACCGCAAGCGCCATTAACCGTGAATATGCATAAAGTATGTCGTGACCAACCAATAAACAAACAAACAAACACGGCATGGAAAGTACCATAGAGACAGTCTGTTTGGTAGCCCAGCGTCACCTGGTGGAGTTCGCCGGGCGCATGGAAGACAGTCGTCCCCAGAGACCGTCTGTTTGTACTGGGCTATGCGTGATGACACGTTTACGACTCCCGGCCCACCGGCAGCGTGCGAATGTGTGTGAAGCACGCGCGTCACCACCAGCTGTGTGACGTGAGCCATTATACTCTGCCCACGCCGGTTGCCGGGGTGACGCCGTGTGTTGGTAATTCAGCGCCGCCATGGGACCGTGGTAAGCGGGCCATTTGTGGGCGCCGACGCGCCATGGCCGCTCGGTGCTGACGTCAGCGGTCATTGTCGCGCCGAGCGCCGTCGCTGTTTGCCTTGGCGATCGCGCATTCCACGGTCCGCGTCGTCGGGGCGACGGGGCCGCTCTGACGGCGCGTTGTTGTGCCCTGTCGACCGCTGGAGTCGCTGTACCCAAGCTGGGGTGGACGGGTGCCGCCGGCCGACGGCGGCGGTCATTTCGTCAACGGCGCCGACACTGGAGGGTCAGTGACGCGCCGGCTGCGTCGACGCCGACGGGGTCAGTGTTGTGGCGGCGGCGGTGACGGCGGCGCGACCGCCTACCACACCGGTGCTGTCGGCCGTCGGTCACTCGGGGTCAGGCTCAAGGACCATTCCGGACAAGATCGGGAAGATCGCTCTGATCGAAGTTGGAGGGTTACGCCAAGCGAGATCGGAGGCCTACCCCGGACGAGATTGAGCGGTTGCTGACTTTAGGAGGTTAGATCTGACGAACCCAGATCTGGAAGCAAGCCCGGTGTTATTGAAGAGCAGAGTAACAGTTCGCGAGTGATGCAAGAGAGCGCACCGTTACGGAACTGACGTCCGACGCGGATAAATCTTCTGAACATTGAGCGACCCCAGTAACGAAACTGCAAGCAGAGAACGACCTAATTAACGTTACTGCAAGGAGATTCTGCCCCGAGTAACGGGGCTGCGAACAGAGGACATCAGTGACAAGACTGCAAGGAGACACTGATCTCGGTAACGTGACTTCGAGCAGAGAGCGATCCTAGTAACGGGACTTCAAGGTCCGATATACCGAATACCGGTCCGAGCGGCAGAACTGTTGGCAAATGTTAGCCTCAGCGGCGGGACTGCGGACAGAGGCCGCTGGCCCAGCAACAAGACTAGGGCTAGTAGCCATTGTCCCCAGTAACATGACTGTGAACAGAGGCAGGCTTCGGCAACATGGCTGAGCAAAGGCTGGCTCCAGTAGCAGGATATGCGAGACATTGCTGTTATTATGTAGTAAAAATTAGGTGTGAAAGCCTCACAGAGATTGGTTGTAAAAAATACCGGTGGCAGATGGTCGCCCGCTTTGGGAGGTAGGCCCGGTCGCCAGGAGACACGCCCCGAAGATTCCCAGGTAGACGGCGCTGCTGATCGGCGGGCGTCTTCACTGGATAATAAGTCTCCGGTATGTACCTCAAGAACCGTGCCAACGATCTGCGGATGAAGGCGCGCGCTACCCGGGAGCAGGCGGCGCTGGCCACGCAAGACACGATCGGGCTGCCGGTCGCCGGCAGGAGCAGGAGCAGGAGCAGGAGCCGGAGCCGACAGGTGGCGCCCGATGTGAGAGGCCGGAGCCGGGACGTGGCGAGGCGCGCCACCAGGCAGCCGCCTGGTGCGGAGCGAGGCGGCTCAGTCCAGACCGACTCTGCCCGGCTGCCGGTGGCACGGTCAAGCGGCTCACCGTCGCCGGCCCGCCAACGGCCGTCCAAGAGCGTGGCCGCCGACCTGGTGTGGCACAACTCGGGCCTGTCCTCTGCCGGTGAGCCGTCGACCAGCTCCGAGTCATCGTCCCGTGATGGCATTGCTGGGTCGCCGTCGCCTGCTGCCTCTGCCGGGTCACCGTCGCCTGCTGCCTCTGCCGGGTCACCGTCCCCTGCTGCCTCTGCCGGGTCACCGTCCCTTGTTGACTCTGCTCGGTCATCGTCCCGTGATGGCACTGCTGGGTCAACTACAAGTGCTGCCACTGCTCGGTCATCGTGCCGTGCTGCCGCCGAAGGCGCCGGTGAATACTGGAACCTCACTCTGGACGAGCTGCTCAAGCTGTCGGAGGAGAGGCCGTACACGGTGAGCGTCAACATCTCGTACTGCCAGCCGTTGGGCGCGCCGCCGGCCGCGCCAGCTCTGACGGCGCCGTCGCTGCCGGCCGGCGAGCCGCAGCCGGCGCCTTCGCAGCTGCCCGACTCGCAGCCGCCGCCGCCCGACTCGCAGCACTCGCAGCCGCTGGTGGCCGGCGGCTCGGACGGCCGGCCGGCCGACGGCAGACGGCTGGCGGTGCTGGGCGGCGGCGACTACGGCAGGGCGCTGGCGGCGCGCGCGGCGCTCTGCGGCTGGGACGTGACGCTGGGCAGCCGGCGGCCGGACGCCGTGCCGCCGCTGGCGGACGGCGCCGACGTGCGGCTGGCCGGCACCGTGCAGGCGGCCGCCGCCGCCGACCTGGTGGCGGTCTGCGTGCCGGCGCACTTCTACGGCTCGCTGCCGACGTCGGCGCTGGCCGGCAAGGTGGTGGTGGACGTGAGCAACGGCGCGGCGCCGCTGCAGCCCGACGAGCCGTCCAACGCCGAGCAGCTGCAGCGGCTGGTGCCGGCCGCGCGCGTCGTCAAGGCCCTCAACGTGGTGTCGGCGTACGCGCTGGAGCGCGGCCTGCAGGGCGGCAAGCAGGTGTTCGTGGCGGGCGACTCGGCGTCGGCGCGCGGCCGGGTGTCGCGCCTGGTGGCCGACCTGGGCTTCTTCCCGGTCGACCTGGGCGGACTGCGCGCGGCGCGGCACATCGAGTCCCTGCCGCGGCGGCTGTTCCCGGCGTGGCACGGGCCCGGCGCCATCTGCGCCCTCCTGCTGCTCCTCTCCTGGCTGTACCTGCTGGCCAGGGAGCAGGTGTGCGCCACCGCCGTGCGCGACGGACCGTGGTCCCTGAAGACGTTCCAGCCGCTGCTGATGGTGAACGTGAACAAGGCGCTGGCGATGACGGCCGGCGCGGTGCTGGCGGCCACCTACCTGCCGGGCGTGCTGGCCGGCTACCTGCAGCTGTACCGCGGCACCAAGTACCGCCGCTTCCCCGGCTGGCTCGACCGCTGGCTGCGCATGCGCAAGCAGCTGGGCCTGCTGACGCTGGGTATGGCGTCGCTGCACGCGTGCATGTCGGCGGCCATCTGGTCGCCGCGCTACCTGGCGCTGCTCTACCAGCCGCCCAGCGTGATCGAGGCCGAGCTGGTGCTGGCCGGCGGCCAGACCCGGCTCCAGCCGGTCACCGTCTACAACAGCGGCATGCACTGGCGCGGCGAGGCGTGCCTGTCGGCGGGCGCCGTGGCGCTCGGCCTGCTCGTCGTCGTCGGCATCACGTCGCTGCCCGGCGTCGGCGCCGCGCTCAGCTGGCGCGAGTTCACGTTCGTGCAGTCGGGCCTGGGCTGGAGCGCGCTGCTCGCCGCCAGCGGCCACGCCGTCCTGCTGGCCGCCACGCCCGAGACGATCGACTTCCTGTGCTGGTCGCCGTCGCCGCTGCAGGTCAGTCTGTACCTGCCGGCGCTCACTGTGCTGCTCAAGCTGCCGCTGGTGCTGCCCGGCGTGGCCGGCCACCTCAGCGCCATACGCGGCGGCCACGAGAGGAAGAAGTACTTCAAGAAGTCAACAGATGTCGACCCTGGCGCAGCGTGAGGCGGGTTCATGTCGGCGATCATACCTGGATATTCGGGACATGCGAGCAGAGTTGCTTTATTGCGGACAGATGACGCGCTGCTTCTGCTCCATAGATCGCCAGCCAAATATAGTAATTCAAATGTTGTTGACAGTGAATATGGCTGTACGCATATGTACCTATCTATTTTTCCCTCAGAACTGGGTGTGTGTCACCGTGGCGTAGCGATTGTACCAAGTGTGAACTAGCATTGCTGGCATGTATTGGTGCTCATGAGCCAGCTCTCGCACCGCCACCGTGTGCTGTTTGGCACGCGTGTGCCGTTCGTGCGCTGTGCAGCGCACGAACACACTATTGAGACCACCTGGAAACACAGTATTCTTCCTGCGCAGCAAAACTAACCTGCATCATAAGTTGGCGTAACCAGTCTTCTTCACACCCCTTACAAATTTCAATTTACTGATTGCAGGACGAAAAGAAGTACATTATTACTCAAAATGGATGTTCATTTCCTGCCAAACGCTTAGTTAAACATCGTTGATCCAACGCTGAGCCAACCTGAAGTGTTATTTTTTAAAGATGGCGTATTCCTGATATAGAGCCGCTGGTATTGACCCCGAAATTACTACCGGTGCTCCTGATCATGTCATGAAACACATTAATTAGGTTGCCAGGCCCGGTAATGCCAAATTTTCGCAAAATCGTCAATTTTGGTATTTGAGTGTCAATTCGTGAAGGATGGCTAACTTCACGCGGTGACGACGATACCGTAACCAACAAGGTTCACCTGTCGGGGGGCCATACTTTCCAGCTGAAACTTCCAGCAGGGGTGACTGGTCCTGTGAACCCGTCCACTTCACGGGTGGAATCCCGTTGTCCTGTAACGTCCCCTCGTAGTACCGTGCCCCCGACTCTAATAGTTTTGTTTAATTCCCAGGTTCCTCTGCACACTTTATGGGTGATGAATACTCACTGCAGTTTGTACGCACTGAGGCCCAAATAGCCACCCAATCCCCGGCCTTCGCCTAGCGTCAGGGTCGGATGTTCTGCGCTGCTCCTGTTCAGATGGTCCACGTGTGAAACAATATCCTGATTGACCGTACGCTTTCAAATGGCGGGTATAGTTGGTGACGTACCACTGCTCATTCTGAGTTGTCATGGCTGGCGGTGCTAAAGACAAGTCACGTGGTGGTTTGTGGCGTACCTCTGCTCAGTCTGGGTTGTCATGGCTGGTGGTGCTAAAAACAAGTCACGTGGTGGTTTGTGGCGTACCTCTGCTCAGTCTGGGTTGTCATGGCTGGCGGTGCTAGACAAGTCACGTGGTGGTTTGTGGCGTACCTCTGCTCAGTCTGGGTTGTCATGGCTGGTGGTGCTAAAGACAAGTCACGTGGTGGTTTGTGGCGTACCTCTGCTCAGTCTGGGTTATCATGGGCAGTGACAGTCAAATACCACAGCTGACTGACGTGCGGTGGTCAGGTCACAGTGCCTTACATAATATGTCGATGTACACCACATACTGTAATTTTTAGAATGTATTGAAAGTGAGTTGTAATTATTGTCTGTTGGTTTTGAGAGTAGGTGTGCAGTGTGTATGCACATGCTGTGGTAGTTCTGTGCACGGCCTTAGCAGTGCTCGTGTCGAATACACTTTCTGTTGATTGCCGTGGCGTTTGCTTCCGACCATATCCTCTGAATTTGGTGTTGACGTTGAGTGCATTACAACACCAACGGTCGGTGGCGCAGCCAGGATTTTATCAGGGGTACATCTGGGGCGACTCCCCAGGCTGTAGTGGAACAGGTACAAGTTTCGGCGCGAAATTTGCGGTTTTGGATGGTGAAAATAGTCAATTATGTTGTTTCATCCAGTGCATTTTGGTTACTGGGATGGGGCTTTGGCTGCCCGTGCCCCCTTGGTTCCTCGGCTCCAACAGTGATCCAGCGTTGTGCCTATGCCTCTTGCGATATTGGCTGTCGTCGTCCTGACTCAGTATGGCTACCATCAGATCCAATTACCACGACTACCACGAGGCAGAATTGTACTCAGTCTTTGTTATTGGATGTTCATGGGCAGCTTGCGGTATCAACATGGTTTGTATTTATCTACTTACGGTGACGATGTTTTGCGACATTCTGTCCGATCATGGCGTCCTCTGATCGCCCGGGCACTGACGCATAATAGCACGACCACAGTTGTGTCAGCATTACAGCGTCATACACCGGTCATTGATCAGTTATTCCATTATTAATCAATTATCAATTATTACCGCTCGTGGGCCTCCAATGATGCATTTGATGGACATGCTACGGGATATGAATGCGTTTGGCTTTTGCAATTCGATCGGTTCCACTTGTATCACATTGCTCAACCCAGGTAATAACCGAGGCCTTCGTAGATAGGTAGAATGTTGTGTTTATTTAATAGCATTAAACGTTCGTCACGCCAGGAAGTCGTACATTCCCAATTAGGCTGTTTATGTCCCCCGAGTGGTGAGTGTTGAACCCGGGACCTTTGGTGCCGAGAGCTCAACACTTGAGCCGCTCGGCCATCCCCGCCCCACCGTCTGGGTGTTGAGAGGAACTTCGTGTAACTGGGTGAGGAACTGGGCGCTGTATAACCACTGCATTTGCGCCCAAAACCCAAATAACCAACCGAGAGGAACTTCGTGGCACCGACTTGGGCGAGAAACGCGGCGGTGTCCGTCTAGACGACTGTTGGGACTGTACTCGTTGTATGACTAGTTGTCGCTGTTTTGTTTGCCTGTAAGCCCTATCAACAGCAGGTAAATATCGGCAGTTATTTTTTTCGGACAAGTTGCGACTAGTAGAGGTCTGCACAAGATAGCACGAGCCAGGAAAAGAGGAGTCTCTAAGAAGACACATATGTTGAGACATTATTCACCTCCCACATCAACTTCATCGTCTGCGTATATCGAGCTGGGCCTTAAGCTGGTACCAGAGCAAGAACCGTAGCGTGGGCCACCAACGCCTATCATCAAGTTGTTTTTTTGGTACCGCCGTATCCCTGACTTTTGGGTCAATCGTGGCACATCTCTGTACATGACAATACCAGGTGCACGCGGGGAAACCAACGCCATTTGTTTGTATCAGGCCCTCCCACAAAAGCACTGTGTCATGGCATAGTTTTCTCGGAAATCGCGTGACTCACCCGTATTGATTGTCGTGTGAGCGAATTACCGGAAGCGGAGGAGCGGCGAATGGACGGCGGCCGCGGCGTTACGCGCCATCCGCGTACATTTGCGCGGAGGTCACGCATGCACTTCATCAACTTGCGTTCCGATATTCCCAAACTTGACACCCAGAAACAGGGGGACGAATAGCCTAGGGGTAAGTTGCTCGTCCACAATCGAAAGGTTGTGGGTTCGAGTCTCACCTGTCGCTACTCTTCGCCCGCGACCAATCGGCGTGAGAGATTGGCGACGCTACATGACTCAACGGCCGATGTGTCGTAAAACCAATAACCAACCAACCGACACCCAGAAACATTTATCGAGGCCCAGAGTTGTGGGTTCCTTGCTTTCTTGCTTGCTATCCATGATATCAATCAATGCCTTGCTGGTGAAGCGCTGCACCAGTATGTGTGGTTTGGGTTCACATTATTGGCGGGGATGTGCCGGCAATTGTCGTTTCGGGGATATCCGATTTGTATGACATCATAAAAGAATGTACTATGTAGAATGGGGACTACATAGACTATGCCATAATAGAAGCGTGCCATCTATTTGCCAGTTGTTTCTAGAGCAACCGAAGTGGATTCTGAGATCAGAGATATTTACCGGCTTTGTGCGGTTTTCTTCACCAAATCGATGATAATGGGTAGTGATAGTGACCTCTTTCAAGTGTCGTCTGAAGCCATTCATGGTCGTGTCAACACGCGCCCTATTGCCCACCCAGCTCCATGTCTTGTTATCACGCTGGTGACATTTTAGTAGTTTTGTTTTAGTATTACAAGGTTTTTGCCTAACCTGGTCGGAAGTCCAGGAGGGTTGGCTGTGATATTTTCCGCTGTTCATCGCTTACCTGATTCCTGCATTGCATCGTACTAAATTCAACTTCTCGTGTGCGTGTGCGCGTGCGTGCGTGCGTGCGTGCGTGCGTGCGTGCGTGCGTGCGTGCGTGCGTGCGTGCGTGCGTGCGTGCGTGCGTGCGTGCGTGCGTGCGCGCGTGCGTGCGTGGTGCGTGCGTGCGTGCGTGCGTGCGTGCGTGCGTGCGTGCGTGCGCGCGTGGTGCGTGCGTGCGTGTGCATGTGGGTGTGTGTGTGTGTGTGTGTGTGTGTGCGTGCATAATGTATGTATGCATAATTATGTATGTGTAGCATGTGGTGCCACCGATCGGTATGGCACTTGCCGTCATATTTGTATCAGGTGTTGGTGTCCACCTGGCCCTTGTGGATGCATCGGGAAGTGTTGCTGATCAGCACGGCGTTTGTTGAGGGGCGCAGCTAGGATGTTTTCAAGCCAGGATATCCTTCGCCAAATGTCTGACTTCACTGAGACTCCTTTTGGTGTGTGAAACGCGACGAAAATGTCTGGCTGGACGTTGTGCAATTCCCCAAATTTCTTATTTCATCTCGTACATTTGTCGTTCAGAGCGTTGGCCGAGCACCGACACTGGCCCTCTCATGATTGCGCCTTTGCGTTTGTTACTGAACATGGATCGAGGGTCGTTGGTCGGCATGAGGTTTTTTTGCTGTGTATCGCTTGCTGCTGATCGGCAGGAGGCTTGCTGCTGTGTGTGTATCAGGTTCTGTTGATCGGCACGTTTGCTGCTGTGTGTATATCAGGTTCTGTTGATCGGCAGGAGGTTTGCTGCTGTGTGTATCACGCATTGTTGATCGGCAGAACGTTTGTTGACCGTGGAGAGTCGTCGCTGAAGGACTGCGAGAATCAGCTGATCAAACAGGCCGGCGAGATAGAGGTAGGCGGCAAGTATATGCATGCTGTCCCGATCAACTAGCCGCGTTCAGTATATGTTGAAGGAATGGTGGGATTAACACCAGCTCACAATAGCGGGTGATGCCAACGCGCCGGTGTGTGTGTTTTTTGTGGGGGGGGGGGGAGGATGAGTGCGATGTACTAGGATTATAGCAATGGGTGTGTCACCAGGGAGGAAGCGAAGCTAGACTTGCTCTTTGCCCGTAAAATGTCAGTATTTGTCGCGTTGGAAAATCAGCGACCTCCACGGCGCACGTTATTATTACACCGGGGCGTTATACTATATACTGTACTATTATTATATTATATTGTTCCTTCGACTACCGTACCGTTCGCTACCCCCCCCCACACACACACACCATCACCCACCACCCAATGGAACAACTGCAAAAGAGCGGAGTTTGACGAGTTTGACGGTGTCTATGAAAGTCTCATGTTACTGTTCCGGGCTACTTTCGATGTCGGCGATGCAAATGCTGCCGTAGATGTGTTTTTGCTCGCTGCTGGAGACCGACCTTTTTGCCAGGCCGACCACATCCCCACTATGAACGCGAGTCGTAATGTATTATTTTTTATATACAAAAAGCGAAACGCAAAATCACAAAATTTATATGGATGTATATCACTTTTGAGTCTTCGGAAGGGTGCTCGAGGGAACATCGTACACTGATACTGATCTACACTGACACGTGTCACCAGTCATACAGGTGGTTCTGTCTCGCACAGATTATGCTGCCCAAACTTCGTGCGATATAATTATATTCTGCGTTGGAAGTCCGGTATAGATAGTATGAAGTGATTTGTCCGATGAATACCATCTACCCAGCTCTCGGCAGCTTTTCAAAGCGTTGATTTTGTTCTTCTCGTTTGCAAATTAACCTGCGCGGTCTCTCCGGTCAGATCCTCACACCCCGTCTCTGGGGGCGGGGGCATTAAAGACTCCCGACTAACTTCAAAACCAAGCGTTGCACGAAAATGAGCTGGATGCCATCTGAACGCTCCCGACGAATAAGGTTAAAAATTGTCATATTTTTGTTTTGGGATGATTTTGAAATTTAAAATGTCAGTCTTTGAGAAGAAGTATATTAAAATGTGAAATGCGATCGGCACATAAGGCGTTATATATCAAGCGAATAGATCACTGGGTTTGCTCATTAGGTTCTTTCAAACTGCATTGCAAAATTCCTGATTCTATCCGGGTGTTTTTTTTTTGCTGTGTACCTTGGCAATGCTGGATCTATGTTGTGGTATGCTGGTGCCATTTGGACCGGTACAGCTGATTCCCGCAACGTGCGAGTCGACCGTGTCCAACATAGGCTTCGCATCTCGCGTCTCGTTCACTCTCCTGTCACTTCCCACACACTATCGTATGTCGATCTTTTGAAATGATTCAAAATTCCATTTCTCGCTTCTAGTCGTGAGGAGTTTGGTGTTATTTTTATGGAATGCTCTTCGCCCTCTAAATTGACTCTCCGAAGTTGCTGGACGATTTTCACCACTAGTTCCACCTCGATCGGCCCGTATGCCGAATGCCTTTCATATTCCAAGAAGTCGCGTGAACACCGTGCAGTCGGGACAGTCTGTCGACTCCTTCGTGTGGTAGCGAACTTCTAGTCAAAGACCGCAACGTATGCTTTTTATGGATCGACTCTCTCCTGTTAAATCGCCAGTTGTCTTTTATCCCACACGCACGCAACAACTGGTGAACAGCTGGCTGTTTACCTGTCACCTTTTTATGTGTGTGTGTGTGCGCGCGCGCGTAGCTTTACTAAGCACGCTGACTGCGCATGCAAACGGATATTTCGTCTATTGGCAATACGGATATATAAATATATACACAAAAGGCAGTAGAAGGCAAACACATCGATGCGTAGCCGACGGCGTACATAGTAATCATGAGGACATGTTTTGTGCATTGTAGTCATTACTCAAGCATCGCGGATAATCAGGAGTCATGCGTGCAAGCAGACCCACATGTGCAGTTGCTGCATGTATTATGCATTAGGCAATTACTGCTAGACAGTCGAAGCCACTGCGCTCCTCATCGACCTTTTTGTGGAACACGGCAGGCGGATATCAACTTTAGTGATGCACTATACTGTGCCTAGGCACTTTTTGCCTTGTTTAGTCGGCCTGTTGTGTTCGGTACTCCGGCATTGACAAGTGCAGTGGCTCCATGGTGTCTCGGTGCCGAGACTGGCGTCTCGGACACTGTCCGGTGGCCAGATGTGTGCAGGGTGTGACCTGGGGCTCCGCTGTCTGCCCGTGCAGCCCGGTATATATCGGCTCGGACACTGTCCGGTGGCCAGATGTGTACAGCCTGTGACCAGACGTCTGCCCGTGCAGCCCGGTATATATCGGCTCGGACACTGTCCGGTGGCCAGATGTGTGCAGCGTGTGACCTGGGGCTCCGCTGTCTGCCCGTGCAGCCCGGTATATATCGGCTCGGACACTGTCCGGTGGCCAGATGTGTGCAGCCTGTGACCAGACGTATGCCCGTATCGCCCGGTATATATCGTTCCGGGCACTGTCCGGTGGCCAGATGTGTGCAGCGTGTGACCTGGGGCTCCGCTGTCTGCCCGTGTCGCCCGGTATATATCGTCTCCGGACACTGTCCGGTGGCCAGATGTGTACAGCCTGTGACCAGACGTATGCCCGTGCAGCCCGGTATATATCGGCTCGGACACTGTCCGGTGGCCAGATGTGTGCAGCCTGTGACCAGACGTATGCCCGTATCGCCCGGTATATATCGTTCCGGGCACTGTCCGGTGGCCAGATGTGTGCAGCCTGTGACCAGACGTGTGTTCGTGTCGCCAGACGTACCAGAAGCAGACGGCCCAGCTGGAGCGCCAGTGCGCCAGCCTCCGCGGTACCGTGGACGAGCTGCAGCGCGAGCTGCGTCGACACACGCAGCTCATCGGTCACGTGATCCAGGAGCGCGACAAGTTCCAGGTGCGGTCCCTGGACGGTGCCGACCGTGGCCGCCGGCCAAACACCCCTGGTGTGGCAAAACAGATTCGAGCACTGCTGGTCGATAGACAGTGCCTTGTGGGGCTTCGCTGTCCATTGCTGTCGTTACGCCACTGCATGTTTTCGCCCTGTGTCGTATTGCTTGTTTTACTGTGGCGCAAGTTTCTTGGTAAACGATAGGCTTCTGTTGCTGGTGGCGTGCTGTTTGTTTTGATAGTGTTCATCTTGATGCCGTTGGTTTTGATTTTGTCGTCACAGAATGACGTGGACGACAAGACGGAACTGCTGGACGAGCACCGACAGCAGCTGGAGAAGTGTAACGCACACATCGTCCAACTGGAGGCCACCATCACCAACCTGACCGGCGACCTCGGGTCAGTTCCGCCTGCCCAGTGACCTAGGGTCGCTGGTGTCCGGCCAACACATACATGGATAGATACACATTTTTAGAAGACATTTTTGTGACCATCCAATTCGAAGAGGATAAGTTTGCTTCTGTTTATAACTTGATAAGCTCCCTTTTGCATTTTCCATGTTTTTTTTGTGTGTGTTGTATCTCATCAAATAGCATTAGGCGTGCATGCATTGCCAGCACCATTCAACCCTCTACTGAGAAAAAAGAGCACAAGTTTGTGGTCAAGATAATGCTCTGGATTACAAAATCAAAAACTTCCAGATATTTCCACCCTGGCCCCGTATGTCCGTTTATTGACCTCAGTTCGGTCTAAACCAAACAGCCGACCTCGGGCCATTTTCAACTGATCGTTGACCTCAGAATAAATACATCTGGCCAGCAGCCTCCAGTTGATCCCGAATCCTACCACTGACGCCGTGGCTGTCCCGGCAGGCCGGTGGTCTCGGGTCGAGTGTGTAGGGATCATTGATCCCAGACCGCTGACTTAGAGTGGATCATATCAGGTGGTACTCCACACTTGATCATGCCTAAACACCAGAAAGTGTACAAAGACGCCCACTTTGTGATTTTTCAATTATGATTTTTTATCTTCAAAACCAGCGTCAACCTCGATGCATTCCGGTGGATCGAAGTGTCCACCGGCATCCATTCGAATACCACCGATATTCGAAGTGTACCACACCAAGTATCCAGAAAATTTACCGATACAGTACAACAGGTGAGATCTACTCGACGCGCTACTTTGCGAGACAGTTGGTACATCAATGACTCATACATCAAGGTCTCGTCAGGATAACTGGCCGGATGCGGGAATAGAGGGCGAATATACACCTACTACTTTTTTCCAGTTGCACTTCGGGCAGCTACGCGCATAGTTTTCACAGTCTGATCTGGTGCCAAGGTCACAATCGGCTTGCCCGCCAATCTGCCCAAACATTCTCTCCCAGCCGCCATGGGTGTGGCATCACGAGTCGTGACGATGGTGCTTAGTCTGAAAACGCTCAGCTACAGGGCGGATCACCTCAAATGTGGAAAGAAAATGTGGGAGAGATGAGGTCCAGAGAAAGCCTCTGCGCATGGAAAGGCGACTGCGGCCTGGGCCAACGGCGTGGGCTGAAGGGTGTGGTCGCGCCGTGGATTGGCCGACGGTCGGATATGGCGCGAGCAGCAGGCCGGTCTGGCTGTACTGCGGGCCGGCGGTGAAAACCGGCGGTCACTGGTTAGGCTGGTGGAGGCCTACATGGCACGAGCACTGACAGCGCCGTGACCGCTGTGGTTCCTAACGTCCGGATCACACGTGATATTTTTGGTGGGTTCTGACCCCACCCGGAAAAAAAACTGATGAACTTCGGGAGAATACGACGTCTCCCCGACGTTTTCCAGTTTGTGTTCAGACATCTGAATCGGACGGATGGACTCGTCCGACAGTCCCGCTCCAGGTCTGCCGGGCGGGTCTCCGCCGCGGTCAATACTACCATGGCCCGAGGCGTGCCCGACGAGTGGGTCCGCCCGCCCGCCCGTCTAACTCCTCCTTCAAGATGTGTTGCCTTTGAACGGGTTGTGCAGATATTGCGTAGTATCGTGTATTGCGAACAGCGAGCACGATTTCATCGCTCTCCACACTAATGCTGGAGCGATTATTTTCAGTCCGAATTTGGCTGCCAGCTGGTGAATACAGTGCTTTCAGCAATATTGCAATATATTCCGATGTTTACCAATATATTGCAATAATGCTGGTATAGCGGTCACCAGTAGCCATTGGTACGCCAGGAACGCCAACCCACAAAGGTGTAATAGACATTTTATGACACAAGGAAAACATTATTTGTCCTCATCATGGGGGAGGGGACAGTGGTGTCCACTTATGTCTATGTTAGACAGGAACAGAAGAACATGGGAAGAGCAGTGGCTCACCCTTTCGAGCACTATGAGTGTGGGGGTCGGGGACGGGGACGAGAGGGGCTTACTCCTCTCTTGAAAATATTTTTGCCCGGATGGTGGGACCCCACCCGGAAGCTGCACATGGTGACAATTGCCACATAAACGGCAAAGGTGTGGAACAATGTGCGATATCCTAGGAAGTAAAAAAAAAAGAAAGGAACACAGGATTGTAACATACACATGAGGCGTAAATATGCACTTGTATATTGGGGCGGGATTTTTCTCCACATTGCCCAAATTTATGACAATGCAAGAAGTGTGGGGAGGGGAAATTGGCTCTTGTCGTTGAGCATAAGCGCCAAAAAATGATAACGAATGAATTGTTTCCAGCAGCACTCAGATACCAAAAACACTTCCAAAATGGTGTCATCTGGGACAGACTATTCTTTTGAGCTGCTTGACGTATCTCGGCTACAGGCGGTGCAATCCCGGTCAGTGACGGATCTAGGGGAGAGGCTATGGGATCAAACCCTCATTAAGCCCCTTCGGCACCCAAGGTTGGTACATGGCGTCCTTGAAAACGTGTTTCAACATAGCTCATGACTAAGCACACACAAACTTGGCGCTACGGGGCCTCCGGACCGACAGTGAGGTCACATGGCCGACTGAACAGTCCGGACTGGTTATGAGGGTCGCGGGCCGATGAAGAGCGTATTCGAATGGACAGAGAGCTCCCACGAACGGACACTGGGGGCCACTGTCCGGGCCAACGTGAAGGGCTTCTAGGTCGACGGAGTTCCCCCCTGAGTCGTTGAAAGGGCCTCCGGACAAGGACCCCTAAGTCAACGAACAACGCCCTAAACCGACGGGAAGTGCCACTAAGCCGACAGAGAGGACCCTTGACGGCCGGAGAGGATCCAGAGCCGATATGAAGGGTCCCTGGGCTCAGAGGCGCATACAGGATTGTCGCACGGTGACTCACACGGTTATAAAGGTCTCCTTGTATATTGGACCCTCTTTGAATGACATGGGCGGGCCGCTTGACTGCTGAGAAGCTGTCTCCGTTGGCTCCGAGGCCCTCTTACACTGATCATGGCCTCTTGCATCTACTGGACGTCCAGCCTCTCACGCTCTGAAGGTCCCCACTGCCCACTAGGACCACCAGCTCTGAAGTGGGACGGGAGTTCGGTCAAGTTCCAGGTGGACCTTTAGTCCCCGCTGGCCCCTCTGCCCCCTGCACCAGTTTTGTTCGCACTTAGGGATCGAAATTGATCTTCGGGTGATTATTGTATAATGCATTTATTTTCACCTACAGTTTTAACGTTTTTCCCGTCTCGAGTGTTTTTATTCCGGAACTATGAGTGGGGAGGGGAGGGGGAGGGGTGTGCCATTTGCTACCCTGGTGTGCTAAGGATATGCGCTGCAATCTGTCTCGATGTCGCAAAATAGAAAATTAGCACTAGCTATGACACGATGCTACCCGCCAGCCCAGATATTTTCGAAGCGCACCCGCCTCCCAACACAAAGAAGTGATGCTAGGGGCATTGAAGTCCAGGGGCACTAAAATTCTGTATACCCCTCTCCTTCGGCAAATCTTGGATCTGCCACTGATGCAAGCACAGTTATGACGTCATTTTTGTACATGAATTATAATTGGTTATAACTAAAATGCAAGTAGCCAATCACTTGTGGTCGAGGCTGGCTGGCGATATTGACCAGAGCGGCAACCTGCTCGCAAGGCTTGACATTTGAAGACCACTGAATTCGCAAACAACTGTTGTCGTCGCGTTCACTTCGGAAGTGAGGTTCGTGTGGGCTGACTTCCAAGGTCTTCGACTGGATATCCCAGGCGCAGATCTGGATAGCTATAAATTGTCAGGGTTTGTGCATAAGCAAACTGTTAGTGGACCAAACACGCATCGTTTTAGATAAGTGAACATGCTCTATTATAGGTTAACTTCGGCGCCGATGTAACTTAATCGTTTTCAGATAAGCATAATTTAGAGACTATTTTAAATTTTGAACTGGTTGCTAGTACCAGCTATTGCGGATGTCAATGACGTACCCCCCCACACCCGGGGGGGGGGTAAAGAGGGGGGGAAGGGAAAACCTGTTTAAAAGGGGCCTTCAACAGCAATGGATGATTACCTCCCGCTAGTGGCCGTTGTATTCCATAATTTCTACTAGACGACATCCCGGGCGCGGATCCAGATCAATACTTTCAGGCTCCGTTGCATGAACAAGCTGTCACTGGACCAAAAGCTGGTCGCTTTGAATAAGCGAGCATGCTCTGACTGTATATTTATAGGTTGGCTTGACGTATGCTATTTAAATACGTCCATCAGGTCAGATGGTTTATATGGCCTGTCTTCGCGATTGGGATGTCATGACGATTACTTCTCGCTAGTGGACTGTTGTGAAGCGGGTCAGCGTGTTGTGCTGTTGGCGCAGGCTAACCAATCGTAGAGTATTTGAAGTGTGCGAGCGGCCGACGCTGCTGACGACATTGGGAACACCTTGACGGGCGATAACTCTTGGGCCAGGGTTTGGCATTTGGGACACGCTGTTATGCCAGACTGGTCTGGTGTTGCTGCCGTCATCGGAAGCAACGTTGGAGGGAAGACGAGCGACGGTGTGAGAAAACAATTTCCATTCACCATGTCAAATTTTCTGTATTATTTGCTGGATATAGATATATATATGTGTATATGTATATATGTATATATATATATATATATATATATATATACAAAAAATTTTTTTTTTTTTTTTTTTTCGAATGTAACTCAGAATGAGTCACTGACGTTCTAGGACGAAGTCCTCACCTTTTATAAGGCAATAGGCCCTGACGGCGCCACGTCGATTTATCATTTATGCCCCAGTTGTGTCTGCATTTACGCTGCGATATTTGGCAAGGCTTTCCCGCGCAAAAACAATAATACGAAGAGAAAGTCATCGTGCGTGCGCGCTATGTATTTGATTATGTGCCAGCCCGCCCGGCGATGAAAAATGCATCGACGTACATGCACACTGAAGTTAGGTGGCTGTGCTGGCGGTCGGTGCGGGCGATTATCAGCCGTGATTGCCATCCGACTGCCGCCAGCTGGAGACACCCCCGGCTGTGGAGTGGCAGATCTGCTGGTGGCCGGTGTCCCGACAGCAGCAGCAAACACTCGGCCCGCCACTGTACCACCTTGAAAACGCACCCTCCACTGCCACTGACACTGCCTGACGGACTGATGGACTGATGCGTCAGTCTCGTAGACTGATCGGGCTCCCTGACTGACTGAGTGGTTATCCGACTGATCGGACCGACTGACTCAGGTGTCCAACATTGCTCCGCTGCAGGACGATGCCCATCGGTGTACGTCACGCCCCTGCAGGCCGAGTCAGCACTTCACGACTGCACCCACACGTCATTGATGACGACATCAGACAGACATCAGACAGACCACGCGACATCAGACAGACCTCGCGGTCTAGCCGGCAGCAAGACCGCGATATCAGGCAGACCTAGCCGACAGCAACGGGGCGATATCAGATGTGGGATCGTTGCCAGTAGTAGGATGGAAGTCTGATGAAGCTTGCTGCCAGTCACAGGATGACATATGAAGGAACTCGCTGTCATTGTGACGTTTGGTGAAGCTCGCTGTCATTAGCGCGGTGAGGTGTGGTGAAGCTCGCTGACAGTAGCGCGGTGACGTGTGGTGAGCTGCGCCCGTACTCGTGACCGTCTGCGCCGGCCCGACGGCCGTCGGAGCGGCGTGGTGCGCGCCGAGCCGCCGCCGCCGCCGCCGCCGTCACCGGGTGATCCGCAGCAGGTCCAGCGTCTTGAACACGTCCACGCGCTCGGGCCGGCAGCTGCGGCGCCGCCGGTCGGCGTACGTGCCGGCCGGACAGCGACACCTGACGGCGCCGGTGAGCGCCGCCGGCGCCAGCACCTGTCCGCCGGCGCACGGACCGCGTCGGCGCAGCTCTGCACACAGGCCGCCGGGCGTGTAGAGCGCCCGGCCGCGGCGCGCCGCGCACTGACACTCGGTGGCGCCGCTGGTGGCGTTGTAGCCGAACGTGAACAGCGGCGGACACGGGCCGCGCTTGTGCCGCTCGTAGCAGCGGCCGTCGGCCGGCCAGAAGTTCTGCGTGAAGTGGCGCGTGCAGCCGCACGTGCCGCGGTAGCTGATGCCGCGGAACTGCTCGTACTGCACCAGCTGGCCGAGCGGGCACGGGGCCGCGCCGGCCGATCCGGTGGCAGAAGCCGTCGTCGGGGAAGTAGAGCTCGCCGCGCTGGCACGGGTTGGCCACGCAGGCGGCCTGGTGCGGCGCGTCGGGGCGCGGCGAGACGAACCGGCCGCGCGGACACGGGCCGCGCGTGTAGGCGCGGTGGCACGCGCCCGTCTCCGGCCACACCAGACTGGCGGCCGGGCAGCGGCACGCGGCGCGGCGCGTCGCGTTGTCGAAGGTGAACACGTTGCCGGCCGGACAGGGGCCGCGCTCGCCCTGCGGGTAGCACTGGCCCGTCCGCCGGTCGTAGTTCTCGAGCATGCGCGCGTGGCAGGCGCACTCGACGGCGCCGCGCGTGCTGTTGAACACGAACACGAGCCCGTGCGGGCAGGGGCCGCGCGTGTACTCCTGGTAGCACGAGTCGGTGTGCACCCAGTAGCTGCGCCGCATCTGGCGCCGACTGCAGCTGCACTCTGGCTCGAGCGTGAGCCGGTTGAGCGCCAGCAGGTGGCCCTTGCCGCACGGGCCGCGCGTCAGGTGCGTGTGGCAGCGGCCGTCCGGCGGCCAGAAGATCTCGCCCGGCCGACACTCGCCGAACCGGCGGCACGTGGCGTCGCCGGCGGCGTCGTCCTCGGCGAAGAAGTGCCGGCGCGGGCAGGGGCCGCGCGTGTGTCGCCGGTAGCAGCGGCCGCTGGCCGGGTGGCGCAGGTGGTCGGTGGGACAGGCGCAGCCGGGCCGGCCCCGCTCGGCGTCCCACACCAGCTCCTGGGTGGCGCCGCACGGGCCCCGCTGGAAGATGGCGTAGCAGCGCCCGTCGGCCGGCCACTGCACCAGCTGCCAGCTCTGCGTCGAGCACGGGTTCAGCGTGGCGTTGGCCCAGGGAGGCGCGATCACCGTGCCGGCCAGCGCACCTCCGGTCCGGCAGATGACCAGCAGCGCCGGCAGCCACCGCGTCGGCCATGCCATCGCCGTGTGGCGGCTCAGGCGGAGTCTGTAACGGAGACACCGTGAGACATGGGCGCCATGACGGTGACACGAGGGGTCGGGGTCAGGCGGCGTCTGTAACGGAAACACCGTGAGACATGGGCGCCATGACGGTGACACGAGGGGTCGGGTCAGTTGGGGTCTGTAACGCGGGCGCTACGTGAGACTTGGGCGCCATGGCGGTGACACGAGGGGCCGGGTCAGTTTGGTCTGTAATGCGGGCGCTATGTGAGACTTGGGCGCCATGACGGTGACAAGAGACGTCCTGTAACGGAAACACCGTGAGACCTTAGAGCATGCCGGTGACACGAAAGGTCCTGTAACGTGGGCGCTACGTGAGACCTGGGCGCCATGCCGGTGACACGAGAGGTCTTGTAACGGGCGCTACGTGAGACCTGGGCGCCATGCCGGTGACACGAGGGATCGGGTCAGTCGGGGTCTGTAACGTGGGCGCTACGTGAGACCTGGGAGCCATGGTGGTGTCACGAGTGGTCGGGTCAGGCAGCGTCTATAGTGGAAACACCGTGAAACCCTGGGTCCGTATTGGTGATGCGTGGTGTCAGGTCAGCTGGCGCCTGTGCCGGAAACATTGTGAGGTCGGGAGGCCGTTTTGGTCACGATCACGGTGAGGTATGTCGTCACACAATCCATTTGAGTAGGCCGATGGGCGTATGGATGGACAATGAGTGGATAAGGATATGGACTCCCAGCATGCATAATGCATACCAGAAAAAGTGCACAGTAAGGGAACACAGCGTACGCCCTGGTCTAAAATGTTCTTGTCGTTTGGTGTTGGCCAGGTTTCTACACAGCTTGGCCAATGCCCGGCATTTCGCCGTCTTCTTCAATGCAGCTGGGTTGTTACGACGTCAGGTGTTATCAGAGCGCGCGGGGTGAAGCGGAACACCGGCCGGCGCGCTGCCTGCGACAGCACCTCACCGGTGACACCCGACTTTGTTCGCCCGTTGGGTTATTAGTTGACTCGGGTCAGATCCGTGGTCCGATTTCCACCGGAGTTTGAAACTCGTTTGCTCAATTTTAGGTTCAAGCCAGACAGTGAATATTATACGTGAAAACGTATCAGTGTTGATTGGGCATTTGTTTTAAAGTATAGGTGACGTATTATGTGCCGGAATTGGATGTACGGGTTATGACTCACATCAGATAAATTTAATGATGTCACTGATGAAGGTGATACAATTTTGCCGAAAACCACCATTCTCGAATATCATGAGGTGGATAATGAACTTGAATTACATTTTGGTGCCTACATTGGCACAATGATGTCCTTTAACGCAAACAGATTATTCGCGGTACCCCCTAGGTCGGTTATCACAAAAGATATTGGATGGGTTGATGTGAGTATGCTATTCCAATTGTGAATTATCCGGATGTATAATGCATCACACATTTCGGGTTGTTATGCGATGTGAAGCTGCGAAGATCCGCGATTTCTGTGAAAACCGACCGCAGCTGATACCTATAGTGACTATCGCCGAGTGGCTTGCCACTCTTTTCGGTTGGTTATTGGGGTTTAAGGGCGCATCGACTGCAGAGGTCATGCAGCGCCCATTGCCACTCTTTTTAAACTGAGCGTATGATAAGGCATTGAGCATACAAAAACCTGCAGGTATGCACAAGCGAAGTTCGTCGAGCGGTTCAGAAAATACCCTTTGAAACACATGAGCATCCTGCGCTGGCGAGAGATGATTCCATGAGTATCACGGCCACAGCTTATGAGGAGATAATGAACCGCTAGTTACCGGGACGAGGCCGGGGAATTTATGTGGGAGTAGCTTGAGCTAAATGGAGCATTTTCACCTCCAGTCTTCCCACACCATTTTGGTGTTATCACCATACCGGGCAAGGTTAAAGAAACCACCAGTTGTTCCTGTTCCGTGAGTTTATCGCCGCCAGCTGCTAATTAACCAGCCACTGTGATGGCTCGCAAGGTTAGGGGCCTCGCTGGACGATTTGCAATTTAGCGGATATATCCACACAGCTTTGATGTTTTTTTTTGTCTATTGAGAAGTTTGTGGCTACCTACCGTTCTTCTCACATACTTGCAGTATGCTTTGATATAAAACAAATTGTGTATTTAGGTGACGTATAGTGCGCACTGAATATGTTACTCACCAGAGGCACTTCGGCTCCAAAACGCTCGTTTCGAGGTTGCACACATGGTCTAGCAATAAATCAGCAAACATCTCTCCTATGCTGTAGGGTTGTGTAGCAGAAGCGAAGTCGCATGGGAGCTCGTTTTCGCCACAGCCGTCTCGGTCCGGAGCCATCCACTGCGGGCTCGGCGGTGCACGCTGTCGGAGCGGCTACTGCGCACCAAGGGAGACGAGTGGCCTAGGGGTAAGTTGCTCGTCTCACAATCGAAAGGCTGTGGGTTCGAGTCTCACCTGTCGCTACTCTTCATCTTCATCCGCGACTCTCACACCTTCATCGACGTGAGAGATTGGCGACGCTACATGACTCAACGGCCGATGTGTCGTAAACCAATAACCAACCAACTACTGCGCACCATTTGTGGTGGTAAGTGGCGCTGCCGTAGGTCCTCCAACTGGCCACAGGCCATGGCCTTGGTAGTGACCATGGCCACGGCCATCTGCCGGCCGGCCGGTGCGGCGGTCTCACGCAGGCCGCACCGGCCAACTTCTGAAGGCCACCGGAATACACGCGCCGGTCACGGGTCGCGTGGCACGGTGCATCACTTCCTGATCAGCTCCATCGGCGCCGGCGTCACTGTCTGTTCTCCAGCAGACGACAGCGTCGGCTGTTCCTTGGCGCCAACGGTCGCTTGCCTTGATCCGTGGTCTCATCCGTGGTATTTGGACTCGGCTGTGGTCCGTGATATCACCCGTGGTATTTGGACTCGGCTGTGGTCCCTGATCTCGTCCGTGGTATTTGGGCTCGGCTGTGGTCCGTTATATCACCCGTGGTATTTGGGCTCGGCTGTGGTCCGTGATATCACCCGTGGTATTTGGACTCGGCTGTGGTCCGCGATCTCATCCGTGGTATTTGGACTCGGCTGTGGTCCGTGATATCACCCGCGGTATTTGGGCTCGGCTGTGGTCCCTGATCTCATCCGTGGTATTTGGGCTCGGCTGTGGTCCGTGATATCACCCGTGGTATTTGGACTCGGCTGTGGTCCGTGATCTCATCCGTGGTATTTGGACTCGGCTGTGGTTCCTGATATCACCCGTGGTGTTTGGACTCGGCTGTGGTCCGCGATCTCATCCGTGGTATTTGGGCTCGGCTGTGGTCCGTGATATCACCCGTGGTGTTTGGACTCGGCTGTGGTCCGCGATCTCATCCGTGGTATTTGGGCTCGGCTGTGGTCCGTGATATCACCCGTGGTATTTGGACTCGGCTGTGGTCCGCGATCTCATCCGTGGTATTTGGGCTCGGCTGTGGTCCGTGATATCACCCGTGGTGTTTGGACTCGGCTGTGGTCCGCGATCTCATCCGTGGTATTTGGACTCGGCTGTGGTCCGTGATATCACCCGTGGTGTTTGGACTCGGCTGTGGTCCGCGATCTCATCCGTGGTATTTGGGCTCGGCTGTGGTCCGTGATATCACCCGTGGTGTTTGGACTCGGCTGTGGTCCGCGATCTCATCCGTGGTATTTGGGCTCGGCTGTGGTCCGTGATATCACCCGTGGTATTTGGACTCGGCTGTGGTCCGCGATCTCATCCGTGGTATTTGGGCTCGGCTGTGGTCCGTTATATCACCCGTGGTGTTTGGACTCGGCTGTGGTCCGCGATCTCATCCGTGGTATTTGGGCTCGGCTGTGGTCCGTTATATCACCCGTGGTGTTTGGACTCGGCTGTGGTCCGCGATCTCATCCGTGGTATTTGGGCTCGGCTGTGGCACGTGATCTCATCCGTGGTATTTGGACTCGGTTGTGGTCCGTTATATCACCCGTGGTGTTTGGACTCGGCTGTGGTCCGCGATCTCATCCGTGGTATTTGGGCTCGGCTGTGGCACGTGATCTCATCCGTGGTATTTGGACTCGGTTGTGGTCCGTGATATCACCCGTGGTATTTGGACTCGGCTGTGGTCCGCGATCTCATCCGTGGTATTTGGGCTCGGCTGTGACACGTGAAGTCATCCGTGGCATTTGGACTCGGCTGTGGTCCCTGATCTCATCCGTGGTATTTGGACTCGGCTATGGTCCGTGATATCACCCGTGGTATTTGGACTCGGCCGTGGTCCGTGATCTCATCCGTGGTATTTGGGCTCGGCTGTGGCACGTGATCTCATCCGTGGTATTTGGACTCGGTTGTGGTCCGTGATATCACCCGTGGTATTTGGGCTCGGCTGTGGTCCCTGATCTCATCCGTGGTATTTGGGCTCGGCTGTGGTCTGCGATCTCATCCGTGGTATTTGGACTCGGCTGTGGCACGTGAAATCATCCGTGGTATTTGATCTGGGCTGTGGTTGATTAATTAATTCCTTATTCATGGTTTTTTTTTTTTTTTTTGGTGTTGTTCCGTGTTTAGTCCTTAGCAGCTGATCATGCATGACACAGAACAGCCTGTGCTATGTATTATCGACTGCTATGCAGTATGTATGGTCCGCTGGTCTACGGTCTGGCCCGCTGCCTGGTCAACTGCGGTCATTGATCTGGACTGTGATCTGTGCGAACAGTTGATCAGTTGGACTGGACAGTTTTTTTGTCTATGGCGTTGCCACGTTCGTAGTCCTTAGCAGCTGATCATGCATGACACAGATCAGTCTGTGCTATGTATTATCGACTGCTGTGCAGTATGTATGGTCCGCTGGTCTACGGTCTGGCCCGCTGCCTGGTCAACTGCGGTCATTGACCTGGACTGTGATCTGTGCGGACAGTTGATCAGTTGGACTGCTCTGACCGTGACGGCCAGCTGCTCTGACCGTGACGGCCAGCTGCTCTGACCGTGACGGCCAGCTGCTCTGACCGTGACGGCCAGCTGCTCTGACCGACACGGTTGGCCGGCGGTCGTCCGTCACACACCAGTGTTCCCGGAGATCGGCGCTGGCCGGGCTCCGCCGCCAGCCTCGGTCCATTGTTTCGCCGACGCACTGGGTCGGGATGACCTTAGCATGCACAATCACGTGGCCGCGGCCCGACAATCGAAACCCGATCTGACCCAGTTTCAGAGCGCTATTGTCGTAATTTATTAACTGCCGTAGCATTTCACCTTGTGAGCCGGGTGGATGCCATGTTTGCATTCGTCCACCTCAGTGCTGAAGCTGAGATTAGGTCGTGCTGTCGGACTTCTGCAGCAGTTGTGATAAGAAGTAGTGGTCATCTGAATTTAAGTGCTATTTAAGGCCTTTTGATGTACTCACCGCCTCGCTCTACGACCAAGCGGCCTTTGATGATGCGGCGAGTCTGCACCAAGCCTCGAGTTCGCTGCGTGCTCCAGCTGGTGATACCTTTACCTTCAAGTTAGAGCCTAGACTATGCCTGTATCATGACCGGCACCTTATTTACTCCCGGCAACATCCAGCTGGTATCCGCGGGGACACAGCTGGCACCCCGATCAATTCAGATGCCACGGCAGAGTCACGTTCTCAGATGCCCGCGACAGTGGGACGTTCTCAGATGCCCGCGACAGGGTGACGTTATCAGATGCCCGCGACAGGGGGACGTTCTCAGACGCCCGCGACAGTGGTGACGTTATCAGACGCCCGCGACAGGGTGACGTTCTCAGACGCCCGCGACAGGGTGACGTTCTCAGACGCCCGCAACAAGGTGGCGTTCTCAGATGCCCGCGACAGTGGGACGTTCTCAGATGCCCGCGATAGGGTGACGTTCTCAGTGCAACTGCGTCAGGGTAGCTGGCCAGCTGCGATCTCCGTCAACACAGCTGGTCAGTGCAGCTGCGTCAGGGTAGCTGGCCAGCTGCGATCTCCGTCAACACAGCTGGTCAGTGCAGCTGCGTCAGGGTAGCTGGCCAGCTGCGATCTCCGTCAACACAGCTGGTCAGTGCAGCTGCGTCAGGGTAGCTGGCCAGCTGCGATCTCGCCGTCAACACAGCTGGCCGGTGGCCGACCGCGGTCTAGGTCAGTGCAGCTGCGTCAGGGTGACTGGCTGACCGGCCAGCTGCGACCTCTGCCAACCCAGCTGGCCGGTGGCCGGCCCAGATGGCCGCCGTTTCTCTCAGCGGCACGGCGCCGTTTCTCCGGCGGCGGTGTCGGTGGCAGCGAGCCGCATCGACACAGCACGGAGACAGATCGGCGCGGCAGCCCCGCCGACGCCCAGGTCCGCACACTCCCCGCCCCGCCGACTCAACCATCTGCCATTGCCGCTGTCGGATGATTAATGGCTGATGGTTACTGACCTAATTGACAATTTGTATTAAAACCAGCTAGATCTGTGGGATTAAGTGTTATGTGCTATTTCAATCGGTGTATCTCCGCGGGCGAATGATCAGTTTTGATCGAAGCGCCCTAAAGCCCAAGCAACTAACTGTATCTCGCATGCACAAATTGTAGATTGCGTATCGTTCGTTCCGGAACTGTTTGTGTGCATAGATGCGGCGCTGGCTGCACCTGTCTGGGGACGCTGCAGCACCAGGTCATAATCTCAGCTCAGCTCAGGTCAGCTCCCCCTATCCCAGCCGCAGTAGCCGCGCAGCCGGCTCGGGGGCCACGGGACAATGTTACCGCTGACACGCCGGTCAGCGAGTGGTGCTGGTGACGGCTGTGTCGAAACCGTCACGCCAGATCCGCCGCCAACTATTGGCGGTGTGGCGTTCACGTGGCTCGTGAGTCAAGGGGGACAGCACGCGGGCCACTCTCGTCTGGGAGGCTAGGGAAGGCACGGGCGCACACTCGTATGGGAGGCTAGGGAAAGCATGGGGCCACACTCGTATGGGAGGCTAGGGAAAGCACGGGGCCACACTCGTATGGGAGGCTAGGGAAGGCACGTGCGCACACTCGTATGGGAGGATAGGGAAAGCATGGGGCCACACTCGTATGGGAGGCTAGGGAAAGCATGGGGCCACACTGGTATGGGAGGCTGGAGAAAGCACGGGGCCACACTTGTCCGGGAGGCTAGGGAAGGCACGGGCGCACACTCGTATGGGAGGCTAGGGAAAGCACGGGGCCACACTTGTCCGGGAGGCTAGGGAAGGCACGGGGCGCACACTCGTATGGGAGGCTAGGGAAAGCACGGGCGCACACTCGTCTGGGAGGCTAGGGAAGGCACGGGGCCACACTTGTCCGGGAGGCTAGGGAAGGCACGGGGCCACACTTGTCCGGGAGGCTGGAGAAAGCACGCGGCCACACGGGTCTGGGAGGCTAGGGAAGGCACAGGCGCACACTCGTCTGGGAGGCTAGGGAAAGCACGGGGCCACACTCGTATGGGAGGCTAGGGAAAGCACGGAGCCACACTTGTACGGGAGGCTAGGGAAGGCACTGGAGGCTGGAGAAAGCACGCGGCCACACGGGTCTGGGATCCGTCCTGGTTTGCCAGCCCGTGAACGGGACCGTGCCATTCGTCTGGCAGTGAGCGTCGCGCGTGCTCTCGGGAGTGCTCTTGACTCAGTGTGAGAGAAGAGAAACGTCTACCAAGCAATGGATTATATAAGAATACACGGGGAGGAAATGTGCTGACGTAGTCCGTGCAAACTCAAGCGTACAATGCATAAGGAATGATGCCACGTTTATTGAGTGATTCTGAAGTTCGCTTTTGTAGTGTCGTAGGTCCATTATACACGAGTGGGATCGGACTGTGTCCTTCCATGCAAGATATTTTGTTCTTCCTGCTAGTAGGGGGAACTCGCACAGACTGCGACTTCACCTGCAGCCAGGTTATTTCAAGGGGATCCTCTCCTCTTACGGCTACGAAGACCCGGTGCTGATCAATAAGGCCGCGGTGAGCGAGTGCGTGGCGTAACAGGCGGGTGCGTGACGTCATCAGTGTCGTTGATTCGCGATGATTGAGGTGCTGCGCATGTGGTCGCGGCGAGGTCGATCGCCCGCCGGCCTGGATCAGCCACCTCCCCTCATTGGTCGTCCAGACGTTTGACACGCAGTGCGGGCTCGACTGCGTACTATCGCCACAGGCCCGACCCCCCCTCCCCGGCCTCGCCGCCGGCCGCGGCTCGCCTTTGATGAGCCGTCAGCTCCCCTGAATTAACGGCCAACGCTGACTGAGGCCACGGTCACGGTCACGGCCACTGTCACGGTCACGGTCACAGTCACTGTCACTGTCACTGTCACGGTCACGGTCACGGTCACGGTCACAGTCACAGTCACAGTCACAGTCACCGTCACCGTCACAGTCCATCATAGTCATAGTCACAGTCACAGTCACAGTCACAGTCGTCATAGATCATAGTCAAGATCACGATCACAGTCACTGTCACTGTCACCGGTCACGCAAGATCACAGTCACGGTCACGGTCACGGCCACGGTGACGGGCACGGGCACGGGCCGGACCGGCGTCAGCTGGAGGGAGGTACGGTCGATGTGTTTGCCGACCGTGGCACGATGTAACGAGGAGATGGGTGTAGCGAAAACCGGCCGGTAAGTCGCTGTGTGCGCCGGACAAACACGTGGTGCTCGCGGACCGCCCCCGCAGCACTTCCGATGTGTTCCGTCCATTAGTGCCCTATGCATCCCGACTACAATGCACCAGTACTGCTCGTGCGCCATGGGGTGTGGCGCGACATGGTGGTGCGGACGTGTGCTTGGTGGTGACAGCGCATGTCATTCGAGCGAAAGCCGTGTCCACCATTGGCTAACGCCATGCACAGTTGGGTGGTATCGGCGCCCGGCCCGAGAACAGCGGCTATGGATGAGTGTTGAGCGCCCAGGCGTGCCGCTCTGTCGCCATGGATGGCCATACGGATGTAGATCGACACGTGCATCGACTGTGTGTGACGCATACCCGAGATGCACCTCGGCTGCGTGCTAGTGGCTGCTGGAGCACCAGAGCCAGAGTTTATGGGCCAAATGACCCTAGATGTCGACGCGCCCCTAAACTCCAATCCATCACCACCACCAGAGCGAGAGTTAATATTTGTAATTGTATTTGTATCTAAGTTGTTAAATGGGCGACTTTGAAATCGCTCGGAATTTACCGTGAGAACTCCCGTGTGAATAGTAGCACAGTTTAGATTTCACAGGGTGCTGCTCACCTGACCGCTGACCCACTGGCGCTCGAGAACATAACCCCAGGTAGCCTGCCTTAGCCCGCTGACCCACTCGCTGTCGAGGACACAACCCCACATAACTTGCCGTAGTCCGCTGACCCACTCTCGCTCGAGAGCATGACTCCAGGTAGACGCAATCCATTCAACCTGTGACGTCGTAATTCAGCTCGTTCTCGCCGACCGAATACATTTCCACACACATTTACATTGCATTACATTTCCCCGCCATCTGGGGGGGGGGGGGGGCATTTTCGCGTTCGTGCTGCCCCATGTTGAGTTGGCACTGCAGGTCAGAGGCGACTGTGTTGGATGTCGGGCTGAAGGGTGGTGCTCCGGCCGCGCGCTGCGGTGGTCGCGACCGATAGGGTGGCGGTGGCGTCTCACTTCCCTCCCGATCCTCAGTAATGGAGATGTATGGATTGAGCTAATCCTGGGAAAGCGCTGTAGGTGATGTTCGAGACATGTCCAGAACGAGGTTGTGTAGCGCTATTTTTGCTCATTGCCAGCTGGGGTTGCCGGGTGTCCGGTTCTGCGATGTCGGGAGGTGTGCCGTTGTTCTCGGCGGTGTCGGGAGGTGTGCCGTTGTTCTCGGCGGTGGCGGGAGGTGTGCCGTTGTTCTCGGCGGTGGCGGGAGGTGTGCCGTTGTTCTCGGCGGTGGCGGGAGGTGTGCCGTTGTTCTCGGCGGTGTCGGGAGGTGTGCCGTTGTTCTCGGCGGTGTCGGGAGGTGTGCCGTTGTTCTCGGCGGTGTCGGGAGGTGTGCCGTTGTTCTCGGCGGTGTCGGGAGGTGTGCCGTTGTTCTCGGCGGTGTCAGGAGGTGTGCCGTTGTTCTGGGCGGTGTCGGGAGGTGTGCCGTTGTTCTCGGCGGTGTCGGGAGGTGTGCCGTTGTTCTCGGCGGTGGCGGGAGGTGTGCCGTTGTTCTCGGCGGTGGCGGGAGGTGTGCCGTTGTTCTCGGCGGTGTCGGGAGGTGTGCCGTTGTTCTCGGCGGTGTTGGGCAGCCACCTGCTGCCGGTCTGGCCCGGACGGCCGCCACGGAACAGTATCGCGCGCTCTGGACACGGCGCCTGCCGACGCGACGCATGTGGCGGCCGCTTTCACGTGGCTCGGGCTCACGATCGGCCGGGTACGTGTCGTCAGCTAAACACCGCGCATTACCGCGCCACACCGCGACACACCGTCACCGTGGCTCGGCCACACGGCCGGCCGACTTATTGCGTGCTCTCCGAGTCGCGATTGAAGAGGGCGACATTTTTGAAAACATGACAAATATGAAGGTAGGAATTTTACCGAACGTTATCCGAAGATGCGCTTTTTGTGAGATCATAACCCAGACCGGTGGGGCTTGTGTGCGCCTTGAACTCACCGCCCGGTTGTGCAGTTGCAATCCGACAAGTGCGTTTTACCACCACGTTACTGCAATGCTCCGACACGTTGTCCCGTTTTACCACCACACTCCTCCAATGCTCCGACCCGTTGTCCCGTTTTACCACCACACTCATCCAATGCTCCGACCCGTTGTCCCGTTTTACCACCACACTCCTCTAATGCTCCGACACGTTGTCCCGTTTTACCACCACACACCTCAATGCTCCGACACGTTGTCCCGTTTTACCACCACACTCCTAATGCTCCGACACGTTGTCCCGTTTTACCACCACACTCCTCCAATGCTCCGACACGTTGTCCCGTTTTACCACCACACTCCTCCAATGCTCCGACACGTTGTCCCGTTTTACCACCACACTCCTCCAATGCTCCGACACGTTGTCCCGTTTTACCACCACACTCCTCCAATGCTCCGACACGTCCCGTTGCTGGTTTGCCCGTTGCAGACAGCCTCTGCATGTTTTCGATTAACACTTTGTCTGCTGACAAGTGAGCCATCATCGATATGCCACCATTGAGTGCGACTCACTTGTCTGCTGACAAATGAGCCAACTCTGACATACCACCATTGAGTGCGACTCACATGCTGGCTTCGATTCGTGGAACTAATGCAACTGCAAACACGACTGATGAAAGAGCGTTGATGCGAATTGTAAGTTCAGCGATGCATTTTCCATTATCCCTTCTCATACACATTCTCTTTTCATGCATGCTCCATTGTCCATTCCCCATTATGTAGAGGAGCCTGCCCGGCATTGACGTGTCACACTGGACCATTGAGAAACATGTTGGGGATGGCTTATGATGATCTTGTCAGGTGGCCGGGCTATGCGGGCCAGCGGAGCGGGGTGACGAGACGACCTCGTCAGTCGTCAGGTGACCAGGGTGTGCATGCCCTGCAGGCGGAGCGGGGTCACAAGAGGACGATGTACACAAATTATTGGGTGGGCATTCGGCGTGATTCGGCCCGTAGCTCGGTTTGGCCTGTGCGCACCTGTGCGCAGTTTCGTCGTGTGGCCGACGCCGGACCGGGCCTGTGGTTGCCGCTCCTGTGGTCCGTGTCCCCTCGTGAGTCGGAGCCGCGTTCCAGCAGCACCCCTGGTCTGGAGCAGTACCGGCAGCACCCATGGTCCGGTGCGGGTACCATCTGCACTCCTGGTCTGGAGCAGTACCGGCGGCACCCCTGGTCTGGAGCGGTACCATCTGCACCCTTGGTCTGGAGCGGTACCAGCGGTACTCGTCCGGTGAGGTACCGGCGGCACCTTTGGTCTGGAGCAATACCGGCGGCACCCTTAGTCTGGAGACGGTACCGGCGGCACCTTTGGT
Source organism: Imbricaverruca yamaguchii (assembly GCA_034440575.1). Taxonomy (NCBI): domain Eukaryota; kingdom Metazoa; phylum Arthropoda; class Thecostraca; family Neoverrucidae; genus Imbricaverruca; species Imbricaverruca yamaguchii. Next base: position 575,434 of record JAOTOL010001640.1, on the reverse strand, counting down.
CTGGAGAATTGTTCTGGTGAGGTACAGGCGGCATCCCTGGTCTGGCGGACTACCGGCAGCTGCCGCGTGCCCCGGTACAGGAGCGTGTGTGTGACCTTGTATGACCTGCCGCTGGACTGCGGCCGTGTTCCTGTCTGGGCTCTGGCTCGGCCGCTCACACTCTCGGTGGCTGTGGTCCTGGGAACTGTGGTCCTGGGAACTGTGGCCCTGGGAACTGTGGTCCTGGGAACTGTGGCCCTGGGAACTGTGGTCCTGGGAACTGTGGTCCTGGGAACTGTGGTCCTGGGAACTGTGGCCCTGGGAACTGTGGTCCTGGGAACTGTGGCCTGGGAACTGTGGCCCTGGGAACTGTGGTCCTGGGAACTGTGGTCCTGGGAACTGTGGTCCTGGGAACTGTGGTCCTGGGAACTGTGGTCCTGGGAACTGTGGTCCTGGGAACTGTGGCCCTGGGAACTGTGGTCCTGGGAACTGTGGTCCTGGGAACTGTGACCCTGGGAACTGTGGCCCCGGCGGCTCGACGATGCCAATTACCGGTGTCATGGCCACATTAATCACAGCACGGGCGGTCCTGACCCTGGCGCTTCTGATGGTGACAGTCACGCTCCCCATGACTCATCATGGGCATCACTGGTGGTCCCTTCTGTTCGGATGCGGTGACCCTGTGTTTGGACTATTGAACTGTTCTTGATCCAATGCACCTGATGCGGGTTGTTGTCGAGTGGAAACACCGAGCAAACGATGACCACCGAAGTGCAGATGACAAGAACATGTGAAGGTAGCTGTCGGTCAAGTGTGAACCGACTCAGGTGACTTCTGTGGTCTAGTAATGCTGACATAATTCCAAACATACGATTGGACCTCGGTAAATATAGAGTGGCTGCTGTCGCAGGTAGAATTTACTTCCGGGAAGTTGGGTTTCACCGAAGTAGAAACTGGTGTGCGCGCTTTATGTGCCTTCTGACCACCATGAGACCGCCCGAACGTGGTTGGGTCAAGTCAGACTGTAAGGAAAATAGGAAGGCCTCAAGTCCGACTGGCTCCTACTGGTCTGCGCAGTACCGAGTCACGAGTTGTTGGTGTCATGGTTGGGGTCCTAGACAACCAGGCTGGGACCAAGGTCACCAGGTCACAGGTGACTGGGTGACCGTCGTTGCCGTCTGGCCAGACACCACTGTGTGGACCTCACCGCTGTTGCTAGTGGTGGCACCGCGAGTGTTTTCCAATCCAGTTGCCGGTGTTCGCCTGGCTCACCAGCCTGTCCTACAGGTACGGCGAAGCAATACAAAACCAAATTTTGGAGATAAAAAAATCGGGACTGATAATCGAGTGCACACATTTATAGTCAGCAACACCAGGTAAGTTCCGATGGCTTTATGTACAAAACTGGCATAGAGGAAGAAAGGTACCACGTGTAAGTGGCACCAATGAGCGGCTCCGTCCGAAAGGATGAGGAATAAGAGTCAAGTTGTGATCGTTATGAACTAGAATGCTAGCGTCAGACGTGTGTTAGTTGCTCGAGATGACGTCAACACAAAATGACGGAGCCCCGGGAAAGCAAGAGCATGACATCAACATTAGTCTGGCGGCTGCTCCGGCGCACCTCTGGTACAGCAGTGTCGCACCTCTGATGTACGTCTGGCGCACTTCTGGTGCAGCAGCGTCGCACCTCTGGCGTACCTCTGGCGCACCTCTGGTGCAGCAGTGTCGCACCTCTGATGTACCTCTGGCGCACTTCTGGTGCAGCAGTGTCGCACCTCTGATGTACCTCTGGCGCACCTCTGGTGCAGCAGTGTCGCACCTCTGATGTACCTCTGGCGCACTTCTGGTGCAGCAGTGTCGCACCTCTGGCGTACCTCTGGCGCACCTCTGGTGCAGCAGTGTCGCACCTCTGATGTACCTCTGGCGCACTTCTGGTGCAGCGGTGTCGTACCTCTGATGTACCTCTGGCCTGCAGCAGTGTCGACCACCTACTGATGTGACGTCTGGCGCACTTCTGGTGCAGCGGTGTCGTACCTCTGATGTACCTCTGGCGCACTTCTGGTGCAGCTGGTGTCGTACCTCTGATGTACCTCTGGCGTCACTTCACGGTGCAGCCGGCGCGGACCGGTCTGATGTTCACCTCTGCGCTGTTCACTTCCTGGCCAGCCGGTGTTCCGTTCAGCCCGCTGATGTCTGTGCGCACTTCCGGTGCAGCAGTGTCGCACCTCTGATGTACCTCTGGCGCACTTCCGGTGCAGCAGTGTCGCACCTCTGATGTACCTCTGGTGCAGCAGTGTCGCACCTCTGATGTACCTCTGGCCGGGGCTCCGATCGTCAGCTGCAGCCTGTGGCGTATGCCGGCCGGCTGGTGTTGATGTCATGTTCACTGTTCAGCCGGCCGGCTGGTGTATGTCATGTTCACTGTTCAGCCGGCCGGCTGGTGTTGATGTCATGTTCACTGTTCAGCCGGCCGGCTGATGTTGATGTCATGTTTTGCGCCGGCTATGTATGTCACTGTTCAGCCGGCCGGCTGATGTTGATGTCATGTTCACTGTTCAGCCGGCCGGCTGATGTTGATGTAATGTTCACTGTTCAGCCGGCCGGCTGATGTTGATGTCATGTTCACTGTTCAGCCGGCCGGCTGATGTTGATGTCATGTTCACTGTTCAGCCGGCCGGCTGATGTTAATGTCATGTTCACTGTTCAGCCGGCCGGTTGATGTCATGTTCACTGTTCAGCCGGCCGGCTGATGTTAATGTCATGTTCACTGTTCAGCCGGCCGGCAGGTGTTGATGTCATGTTCACTGTTCAGCCGGCCGGCTGGTGTTGATGTCATGTTCACTGCTCAGCCGGCCGGTTGGTGCGGCCGTGCCGTGGTCGACGTGTGAAAGTGGCCACGGCCCACTGCCGAGATGCCTGCTGATCAGTTGACTGAACCGACTCGTGTGATTTCTCCCTTGTTTCGGTGAAGCACGGAAACATCTCGCCTTGTGTGCAAATGACGCGCATCAAGTCCGATACGCACCATTGTCAGATGCTGCGGGACACAGGTCACTTCGTCTGACCTGATGTGGCCTGACCTGACGGTGACAGACGGTGTGACGCTTGTGCTCACCGTGCGGTGCCGGCGTGGCTGGAGCCTCACAGTTTCCACACGTGCTCTTCGGGTCACGCATCCCGAGCGGGGTGTCCGGACCAGATCAGCGGCAGGTCATCGTGCACTCCGGTCCGACTGCCGTGTGCCGCAAGTTCTAACGGCTGGAACGTGTGCCGGCGCGGAGTAGCCGTCCCGACCGCTCTTGCTTTCGTCACGTACTGTGCGCCCGGCGTGCCGCGGACGGCTCGGCGCGCGACGCCGCCAGCTGACGTGCGCGTCCACTCGGTACTCAGGTGCACCGAGTCCATGACACGTACACGCGACGCAACGAGTGCGGTTTCTCCGATCTCGAACGAGCTCGCTTTCCCTCGCATGTTCGACATGTTTCAATTGTGAAACTTCCAGCGCATCCAACACAACCGCAAGGTTAAGCTGAAGGTGGAAGGAAGTTTGTTGCGGCTGTTGTGTTTTTTCTTCTTCAAGTTGGCATGGGTACTGCACATAATCATCGTGAATATGTGATTCTGCTTTAGCGTCTGTGGGTCACCAGTCAGACTACAGCCGAGCACCACAGCCGTGTAAAATAATCATCTCAATCAATTACAACAAAGTCAGGATTTACTGATCGTGATAGACGTGCTTTTGGTAGTGTCTTACAACGATACCAATGCACTTGCGAAGACTACCGAGCTGTGGTGGAATGGTCACAATATTGACCTTACCCGATCAATGGTGTCGCAGGATGTTATGAAGCTGCAGACGAAGTCGAGCTCCTAATTTTAATCCAGCAAGACATTTGTTCGTAAACAAAGGTGTGAAAACATCGGGAAATAAAAGCAGATCGCTTTGTAGGTTCATTACATTTCCGTTTGCGTTTATTTTGCGTCCTGTTCAAGTTTAATTCCATTTTCTTCCCACACAGCCAGTGGGTTTAATGGTTATGGTTTCCGGAAAGGGGGTACTGACGGCCCCATGTCCCCTGCCCCTGTACCGTGGGTTTGATGGTCAGGGTTTCCGGGAGGTGGGTGGGTATGGCCTCCCCCTCCCTATACTCATGCTATATATATATATATTGTTGATGGTTTTATAAAAAAAAAAAAAAAATATAATATAATATTTGTATTCCGACTGAGTGGGTTGCCGTGCATTTACGGAAAAAGTTCATGAGCAACGCTACCTGGTCTGACACGAGCATCACACTTCCGAAACCTGGATAACTTTATACTACAGGGTTCCAAGTCCTGTTTTCTTCATTCAGGTTCATGCTTACACTTAATTTATCGTTTAACAATTTCTAGGATAATGTTTTCTGAGAAGTACTCGCAGCCGATGTTCAGAGAAATAGATGAAACTAAGCTAATCAAACATGATGCAGGTTGATATGATATGGAATGTGCAATACGTTCCTATCCCACCTGTGCTGTGAGGATCGTGTTGTCACATAAATGTCGACGGCAGTTGTGCACATCGTGCATGAGGGCAGTTCTCTTCGAGTGAAGTACGTTTCTGAAGAGAATACTCGCACAGCAGAAGATCGGAGCATGGCTGCACGCATCTTGCATGTGTTGAGATTGTATCTGGAAGTGCCCAGTTGCGACAGTGCGTTAGCACTGGCTCCGAGCGGCGCCCACCTGTGATGCGCCGGGACGAGGTCCGCCCGACACCTACTGCACGGCACGAGCTGGCTGGCCGGCTGTCGACGTGCGGCAGGCTGAAGCACGCCACGTGCGGCAGGCTGAGGCACGTCACGTGCGGCAGGCTGAGGCACCCCACAGTCTATGGCCAGGGCAGGCTGAGGCACGTCACGTGCGGCAGGCTGAAGCACGCGGCACGTGCGGCAGGCCCACTCCGCCAGAGAAGCACGCGACACGTACTGTCGGTCCGGCGCCGCTGCCTCGTCAGTCAGTGTGCCGCCGCCTGTCGCTGCCGTCCAGCCAAGGTCACCATCCCCCGACAGTCTCCGCCCCCGCCCCCGCGGGAGCAGTGACCCCGCTGTCCGGCGGCGCTGCGACGGTGACCTGAAGTATGGCTGGTGCTGGTATAACGGTGACCTGCAGTATGGCCGGCATTGGTATGACGATGGCCTGTGGTAGAGTGATATTGGCAGTGCTGATATGAATGCATGTGGTGCAGTGGTATGCACAGTGCTGGTATAGTGGTGACCTGTGGTAGCATCAGTGCTGCTACGACAGTGACTAGTGGTATGACCAGTGCTGGTGATCTGCAATATGATCAGTGTCGGTATGGCGGTGATCTGCAGTATGACCGGTATGCGCCGCGGATTTAACCACCACGACGGCTCTCTCCTTGTCCCGTCGTGGACGAGCTGCTATGGTGAGGGGCTTCTTGTCTGACCCGTGACCATATGTAGCAGTGGGCTGTCATTGGAAATGGGCCGGGGGGTCTGCTGCTGCTTGTCTGACCCGTGATCATCTGTTATGTTTCGGCTGGGTGTTGCGGCGGCCCCTGTTCCAGCCTTGTTCCTTGTTATGTTCTGGTGGTGTCGGATGTTGTGGTGCTGTGTCCTAAAATTACTTCACCATTAACTGTGTGGATGAATGAAGAAGTTGCTTGGTAATAGTGAAAGATTGGAAGAAAATAAAGGACACCACTTAAGGATTACAAAATTGGAATGCCCTTCACTTCAGTCACATGCATTTTACATTTTTAGCAGTCGTGTGTATAATGACATTTTTAGCAGTCGTGTGACACATGTAGTAAAATGGTAAAAACCGAGGACAAGGATGAAATAGGACAATTCAATTAACTGTGAATTTCCAGGTCAGATGGTCAATTATTTTACACTGTTGTGGTGTCACCAGGGTAGCTTTCCAGACGAATGTTTGGGAAGTTCCTGGGCAAGGCAATTTCTAGGTCGTTTCTTTGTATGTAATGTCATAGCAGTAATATAGAACTTACTGGATGTTTTATAGTTCATCCTACAAGTGCCTGAGCAATGTCCCTGTAGATTAATAGGAAGCTGCCGTCATATATGTCATTGCTTTTTTTTTTGTTATTGCAATGGTGTTTGTGCTTTGTGTTGCCTTGTGTTATGGTGATGCTGCTTTGTGTTTGTGGTGGTGTCATTTTGTATTGCGCTGGTTGCTTCGTGTGGACGAGGAGAGGACTGCCAGGACCACAGTCTAAGATGGTTGCTATCTAAGATGGACCACAGTCTAAGGTGGTTGCTATGGCACAAACCACAGTCTAAGAACTATCGGGTCGATGCGCCCTAAAGCCGTAAAGACTAACTAAGAACTATCGGGCGTGTAGTTTAGGTGTGTATTTGATAGGACCCGGTACATTCCCATTCTATTGCCGTGGCATCGGGCGTAAGTCGGTAACCTGTATTTGATAGGTCCTCCGGGCCTGTATTTGACTCTCCTATTCCATCGCCGTGGCGTCGGGGTGCAGGTCGAGTGTGCATGTGATTTGACTGATCACTCCCGTATTTTATCTCCGTGACGTATCCGGGGCACAAGCCGCCTTTGTATGCAGTGTTGTTCGGCTTCGTCAATGTTGTGCGTGATTCGCGTCCCGGGGGCGGACCTTGTGCCGCAGTGATAGGACATGAGAGCCACACGTGTTATCACGTACACACTCAGCCGACACCTTGATCACTTCCAGGTGGTGCTTTATGCCATGGCAGCTGCCATGCAATGTTTTCCTCTGTGTTAGTGACAAAACAGATCACGCAATGATTTTTTTTGAGGGGGCCCGACGGTCCAGAGCACTCCGCCTTCTGACTCCAGAGCACTTCAGACAGTCCCGTCTTCCGACTGTCCACACAGCTTAACACTCGCACGTCCGGTGGTCCGCGCCGACTTTGCCGGTCCGGGGAGGGGCAGATGTCTGTCCCCCTAAGATCTCTAGAACTATGCTAGCTAGCGACCAACGGAAAACGGCGTTGGATAGCTGGTGACAAGCTCTATCGAAAGTGTTTGGGTCATTTTTCGCTCAGGTCAATGTTCTGGTCACTGCGTCATCATAGGTCAAATTCGACCAGATCGGGTGGGACTCTCAGATATTGACCCATATCTCAGGACCTGTAACAGATAGAAACAAACGGCGAACGCTATTCGATTTACAGAGGACATTCGAGGCGCCAACTACGTACCCAAGCAAGAATACTTCTTATTCCGAAACTATGACCTCAGGTCAAGGTCATAAAGTAGCCTAGGGAGGGCATGTAATGTATCAATAAACATGTATTGGCGATACAAGCACAATGACGGTAATTTGAGCCTTCTAGCTCAATGCAGTGCGATATAATGCGCAGAAATGTGCCAGTGATCTCAGGTGACCTCAGATGACCTTGGTGAGGTCAGTGAGCAAAGATGTCAGCGGTAACATTGAGCATAGCTTCCAACTACACGCCACAACCGTTGTGAGGTCATTCCGAGAGCAAATATGTAACCAGGAAACGTTTGTATATTTTACAATAGCCCTATAATGGTGAAGCCATGGCCGCGACCTGACCTCAGGTCAATGCTACGAAAAAACCCGAGATATATATTATGGTCCCTGATGAGATCATGACGTGTTATAAGTTTGAAATCAATCGCCGATTATTGTGGAAGTTATGCCACCTAGAACTCCGAGGGATGTTGGGTCACTTCGCCTGACACGGTGACCTGACCTGAGATGACCTAGGTTTAAAAATATGAGGATGTGCGGAAAAGACGAATGAGCAGCCTTGCTAATCCGATTAGTATGGCGACAAATTAGGAAAAACCGCAGGGGAGTAGATATCTGCCCCCCGGACGTGCGTGTGTTAAGAGGAAACTGTACCCGGAGTGGTGTCGGTTTGTGTCTGTGTGTGTGTTCTTTGTAGCGGTACGTTTTGGTTCTGGAATGCTGCTGACGTATTTGGTGCATATTCCATGGTGTTCTTGGAATTGAATGTTCACTGACATGTGGCCAAGGGCTGCTTCTGCGGTATCTTCGGTGATACCTGGAGTGAAATTGAAGGAAAGTGGTGAATATAATGTTCATCCTTGCACGCTACAGTTCCACCGATACTTTCACTGTGCTTCAGTTGGTTTTACCTTTGTCTAAGTGTAATATGCATGGCAGGGGCTGGAAGTCAGACAGTATCCATTAGGGTAATGCTCCACGTTACATCATCAATAACTCGTTGTATGCTACTTACCGGATTATTTAATGGCAGTGGTTTTCTGTCGAGAGGCTCTCTTTCATGGAAGCTAAAAGAGCGAAACCATCATTATTCATTTGGACAAATCACGAAGATCATGATCTTGCTGGATGCTAATAGCTGAGTTGCATTAGCCAGCCAGTGCGTCAGTTGGAGCTGGTCGCTGACCGTCCCATCACAAGCGGTGCGCCAGTTGGAGCTGATCGCCGACCGTCCCGTCACAACCGGTGCGTCAGTTGGAGCTGATCGCCGACCGTCCCATCACAAGCGGTGCGTCAGTTGGAGCTGGTCGCTGACCGTCCCATCACAAGCGGTGCGTCAGTTGGAGCTGGTCGCCGACCGTCTCATCACAAGCGGTGCGTCAGTTGGAGCTGGTCGCCGACCGTCCCATCACAACCGGTGCGTCAGTTGGAGCTGATCGCCGACCGTCCCGTCACAACCGGTGCGTCAGTTGGAGCTGATCGCCGACCGTCCCATCACAACCGGTGCGTCAGTTGGAGCTGGTCGCCGACCGTCCCATCACAAGCGGTGCGTCAGTTGGAGCTGATCGCCGACCGTCCCGTCACAACCGGTGCGTCAGTTGGAGCTGATCGCCGACCGTCTCATCACAACCGGTGCGTCAGTTGGAGCTGGTCGCCGACCGTCCCATCACAACCGGTGCGTCAGTTGGAGCTGGTCGCCGACCGTCCCGTCACAAGCGGTGCGTCAGTTGGAGCTGGTCGCCGACCGTCCCATCACAAGCGGTGCGTCAGTTGGAGCTGGTCGCCGACCGTCTCATCACAACCGGTGCGTCAGTTGGAGCTGGTCGCCGACCGTCCCATCACAAGCGGTGCGTTAGTTGGAGCTGATCGCCGACCGTCCCGTCTCAACCGGTGCGTCAGTTGGAGCTGATCGCCGACCGTCCCATCACAAGCGGTGCGTCAGTTGGAGCTGGTCGCCGACCGTCCCATCACAACCGGTGCGTCAGTTGGAGCTGGTCGCCGACCGTCCCGTCACAAGCGGTGCGTCAGTTGGAGCTGGTCGCCGACCGTCCCATCACAAGCGATGCGTCAGTTGGAGCTGATCGCCGGCCCATGGTGCGCTGCGCGAGATAATCCGTCGGCGATATTGCCACGGCCACTTTTACTAACGTGGAACGGTACGCCAACGCAATTGCCTTTTTTGCCGCACACGATGCGATGTTCGTAAATGCTTGTAACGCGAAAGCGTTGCGTATTCGACAAAGTGGCGTGCACGATGCATGAGTGGTTGCACGCCGACAACTGTGGGTGATTACTGGTGTGGGTGAGGTGGGCAAGTAGTGGCTACCGTCCTGGCTGTACTCGGGTACCGTCCTGACTGCTGTGCTCGGCTGCGGTCCGCTCGGGTAGCGTGGCAGCGTGGCTCCTCCTCCCCTCCGTCCCCTCCTGATGTTTGGGCTGACCGGATCAACAACAGAGCCCCCGACGTTGTCGCACGGTCGAAATCGTCCGCATTGGATGCTCGTCGTTTTGGCCTTGACCTGGCTGTTCAGTGGCACATGGCAGGCTGATTAACCGTACGTCAACTTGGGAAATCGCAGATAAATAGCGTGTCGGGACCCGGCTGCGTTTTCGCCGAAGCTCCGTCATCACTGAACTCGAGGTGTGAGCGGGGCGTGGTCATTGCAGCCGGCGCGCACGATCTCAGCGACCGTCGCCTCTGGCTGACTGAGCTGGACCTCGTCTCGGCGTGTTGGGCGGCACATCAGGTTCTGCTTAAGGAAGTGCCTTGAGTTGGTTTGCAACGCATTTGACCGTTAGGTTATACAGCGTCGCCAGCCTCTCACTCCGATTGACCTCGGGTGAACTTGGTAATCCTGCCGGTTGTGGGATTCGAGCCCACGCTCTCGAGGTCAAGAATGAAATGCCTTACCGACTGAGCTATCGCGACCCGGGAGGTCATGGTCGGCGTTGGTGTGACACCAGCACCTTTTTTCCAACGTGACTACCGTCGAGGGTGAGCTGAAGTCGATTGGTTCCGGCCATACGGGCAGAGGAGTGAGCCGGTCTCGTTACAAACGAGCGCGAGTGGAGCGAACCCGAGCCAAGCTCTATTCACGTGCAGTGGGTAAGATTGACAGTATTAGCGACACGATACGATCCGACCCGACGCCACCGGCACGCTTGTCATTGCTTAACCCGTCTCGTCTCGGGGGAGTCTTCAACCGCCCCCTCAGGTTTTTTTGCGGATAGCGGGCGAACGGCGCGCGGTAGCGCGCCCAAATTTGGCATACCTCTTCCCACATCAATTTGACATGCTGATTCAAAATGTTTAGGTCAGGTCATCCAGGGTCAAGGAGTTAGTGAAGATCAAGTGAGGTCACCTCCAAAAAGTTCAACCAGTCGTCACGCTTTAACGGATAAAGATATTTTAATGAAACTTTCAGCGTTTGCTTATCTTTACGGATGCAACAAAACGTACTAGTCGTTTTTCTTTTTTTCATTTTTGACTACCTACAACGTGCATATTTGCCAACTTGCAGTTCAAATACAGGATTCTAGCTAAAGTAAGCATTTTTTATTAGGCCACGTTGACTTCCAACAACGTTTCTGGTTCTGCTCTACCCAAAGGAAAAGGAAAATTAAAGAAAATTGAAAACTCAAAATTTTGTAATTTCAAAGTTATTTTTGGGGGGCAAAAAAAATTGCCCTGGTCGATTTCGCTGTCCTTTTCTTATTACAAATAAGTTTTGTTTTTTCATATATCCCCCAAAATGAACTCCCCAGAGTCAAAAACATAATGTAAACCGTGAAAAGTCGTGAAAATCTAGCACCCCTGGTGACGTTACATTTGGTGGGAATTGTTTTGGGGGTGGATCCGGACCCTACTCGTCGAGCGCTTTCCGATGACGCCTCTTTCGTTTTCGTGCGACGCTTAGTTTGGATTTTAGAGGGGGTCTTCATCCGCCCCCTTCCCCCTGACGGGGCGGGAGGATCTCACCGGAAAGACGTCGCGGGCTAACGCTTAATCTGGAAAAGCCAGGAACTTGATTCTTGCACCACGCTAATCTAACGGCAAGGAGAAGTCGTTCCGTGTTGTGAGCCGTTCACCAGGTTAATCAACTAATGAGTAATTATTTGTATATATGATTATATTTTCTAGTGCGCCCACCTCCATCCAGTGTGGTTTTTTTAACGGCACAGTTTTTGCAGCAAGAAATCTGAGTATTGTTCCTGATATTTCACATTCAGTTCCTCCGTGATAAGAGACGATAGAATGAAATGATGCATGTGACTGTTAAACACTACGGTATACATGCATACATATATACATATATATATATATATATATATATATATATATATATATATATATATATATATATATATGTATATATATGATATATATATATATATATATATATATATATATATATATATATATATATATATATATATATATATATATATATATATATATATATATATATATATATATATATATATATATATATATATATATATATATATATATATATATATATATATATATATATATATAATCGAAAGCACGGTTACTTAGAACGTGTCGAATACAATTGCATCTATGCTACTGGGTTCTCATCCATAGCGAACGGACAAAGACCCAGTAACAAGGTTAGGCTGGGTTAGATTTTGCAAATTTTCTTCCTGCAAGCTTTCCAATTCTTCGCTGGGCCATCGCTTGCCATGGCAACGAACAGGCGCGCTGCACTGTTCTGTTCTGCACTGAGGCGTCCTTCTGGCCGAGCCTGACTCCACTAGCTTCGTGGCCGGGCTAGGTATATAGCACCCGGTTTGTCGGCAGTCAGGCGCAGCGTGTTACCGATATAGACGGCTGGGTCGTCTGTAGACCAAGCGTGGACGAGGGAAACACCGCTGCGCCGGAATTATTGCACAAGGTAGCCGAGTGACAGGCTATCGAAATTTCCACCGAAAAGAATGACTCGTCTTGTTTAAAGAACGGTGGTCCTCGAGCGTGTAAAAGCCGTCCAAGGCTAGTATGGTTGCGAACAATCGTGTTACTGTTTGCGAAATGAATCTTTGTGAGCAAATCTCGCAAGGACCTTCTGCGATGTGAAGATAGCGGCAGAATCGTACGAGCAGGTTTCATCCCGATGAAAAGGAGTTATTTCGCGTCATCCTGCCCGACATAAGCTCACTAATCATTAGCTGACGCATGCATCCATCCACTGTCAGTTCAGCTGTCCACTCCGGGACAAGCTAGCTTCATCCCTGATTTATTCCGTTGCCATTGCAATTTTCTCTGCTACGTTGTGTGTGATTGTGTGTGTGTGTGTGTTCGGTGGGGTTGGGGGGAGGGGGGGTGATGGTACTCCGTTTGACAGTGCTGAATGCACAATATGAAGTGGCTTCGACGGGTAGTTGCTGGCGAATGGTGTGCACCAACAATACAAACGCACGAGCCATGACCCATTGCGTAGCAAGGCGCCCAAGCTGTGTCGTGCCACAGCCGTACAGGGCACCTTCGCACGGAACGCCTGCCTACCTTGGCTGTCCGGTGTTGAGCCGACGTCGGCCGTGCGGCAGCTGCCGGTGGCGGTGCCGGTGCCGACGGTGTGTGGCTGTGTCTGCCCGGTCACCATGCCAGCATGGCCCGTCAGCGGCCGGCACACGGACCGGCACCCCGCACTGTTCACAGCACACGGGTGGGAACTGACGGCGTCCCAACAGCTGGTGACCTCCGGGCCGCTCACCCCGCACTGTTCACAGCACACGGGTGGCAGCTGACGGCGTCCCAACAGCTGGTGACCTCCGGGCCTCTGATGACCTCTCGACAGCTGGTGACCTGTGAGGGGGTGGCCTCAGAGCAGCTGAGGCGTCCTGACAGCTGGTAACCTCCGGGCAGCTGGTGACCTCCCGACAGCTGGTGACCTCCCGGCAGCTGGTGACCTGTCAGGGGTGGCCTAAGGGCAGCTGAGGCGTCCTGATAGCTGGTGACCTCCGGGCAGCTGGTGACCTGTCAGGGGTGATCTCAGAGCAGCTGTTGATGGCGTCGGGGGAGCAGGCAGAGGCCGGGAAGCTGGTGGGCGGCCGTGTCTGCCGACGTGTGGCGTGTCAACTTGGCGCAGCAGCAGGCGCTGAGCTGGGCGGTTAGACTGCTGGTGGCTGGACGCGCCGGACAGCTACTGGGCCTGGCCGGCTGGACTGCTGCTGCTGGACTGGACTGGTTGGACTGTTGCTGGATTGGACTACTGCCAGACTGCCGGCTGGACTGCTGCTGGACTGGACTGGCTGGACTGCTGCTGGACTGTGCCGGCTGGACTGTTGCTGGACTGGACTGTTGCCAGACTGCCGGCTGGACTGCTGCTGGACTGTACTGGCTGGACTGCTGCTGGACTGTGCCGGCTGGACTGGGCCGACTGGACTACTGCCAGACTGCCGGCTTGACTGCTGCTGGACTGGACTGGTTGGACTGTTGCTGGACTGCGTCGGCTGACACTAGCTATCGCCACCAACCTGCCACCACCACCGCCACTAGCACAACCACCACCACAACCACCTCCGCTGCCTCTACTAGCACAGCCGCCACCACAACCACCGCCGCCGCCGCCGCTGCGGCCCTACTGACGACGGTGACGCCGTCCCGCTGGTCGGCTGACCACAGCTAGAAAGTGAGAGACCCGCCGTGGACACTCGGGCGACGCGCGCCGGAGATGCGCCTGCCGAGCGTCGTCCCCAGCCTGGACCGGGTCCGGGTCCGGGTCTGGGTCCGGGTCCGGATCCAGGTCCGGCGCGAGTCATACCGAGCCTGGTCTTGGGCGGGCCATGCATGACCCTCAGCGTGGGTCTGGTCACACCTGAGTTTGATCCCGATCGAGTTACAGCTGAGCCGGGTCCGGGCCGGGTTGCACCTGGTCCGGGTCAGGGTCCCGTTCAGGTCATGGGCCGAGTCTGGATCGGATCACACCTGAGCCTGGTCCTAGTCGGGTCATGCCAGGGTCTCGGTCCGAGTAGATCCTGCTGATGGTGGTGTGACCCATACCCGATCCTCGGTCCGAGTCGGGTCACGCCTGGGCTGGCTCATGGACGAGTCACACCTGGGCCGGGTCCGAAGCAGAACATGTCTGGATCGGGTTCGAATCATGAGCCTACTTGCTGGCATTCCTGCTGCGATTGTTTGCGGCAACGCGAGTCGGGACATCGATCTTTGTAGCAGAACCGGTATTGCCTTGTTGAGCACCAATGGCAGTAGCGCGTTGTGATGGTCCGAGCTGTGGCTCCAGCGATCTGGATGTTGGCAGTGTTGCTGTGCTGGTCTCCGCTGCAGTCTTTGATCTATCTATCGGTCGGGCGTGTGCCGACTGTCTCCATGGCAACGACGCGGCGCTCATGAAGCGTATCCTCGGAATCTGTGAACATTCGGACTGCCCTGATGTGCGAAAGTCACTCGGACTGTAGTATTTCATCTGTTGTATACTGGGCCGCTGTGAATCTAGTATTCGTCAACGAGTTGACAGTGTAGTGGTCTCTGAGAACGGTAGCCAAGTGATGAAAGTGATGAGGGTCAGGCTGGAAAGTGCGCTAGCCCATGAACCCCGCACTGTTCTCCGAGTTTCCAGACTTATGAACACTGGTCATCCCCTACATTCATAAGTGAGGTACAATTCCCCTGAAAACCTGGGAATCGATGCATTGAAGAACCGTTTGAACCGTTCTTGAAGAACATAAAAAGGACAAAAATTAATTTTACTCTTTATTGCGATATATATACATGTATATATATATATATATATATATATATATATATATTTATATATCTGTATAGCCATATATATTTCGGGTCTAGAAGTAATTTGGCGCACTTCGCGGTTGCTTCATCTCGGGAAATGTATCAAAGAATGCGGAAAAACCCTACGCTGTGTTCTTGTCTTTGAAAAGACAAGTGGTGGAAAGGCATCGCACAGGATTATGTTTCGTTCTGATTGAAGTCGTTGGACACGAACTGTGCTGTTGAGCTGCAACGGCCAAATATTTTCGACCCCGTCAGTCAGTACATCATCATTGCAACCGGGGCTCCCAAGCATACGGTGTAAAGCATGACTGTTCTACCAAAGTGTAAGCATGGGCAACCAACGTTCAAGTGATGTTGCTACACTGGGTGTGACTAACCGCCAGAAGCTGCCTGGGTGGTGAGGTCTGCCAGCATGCTGGAGCAGGGCTGGGCATGCCGCCCTACTGTCGCAATGCACTCTCCATACTATTGGTGATGGTGAAGTATGCCAGCATGCTGGAGCAGGGCTGGACATGCCGCCCTACTGTCGTAATGCACTCTCCATACTATTGGTGATGGTGAAGTATGCCAGCATGCTGGAGCAGGGCTGGGCATGCCATGCCACCCTACTGTCGTAATGCACTCTCCATACTATTGGTGATGGTGAAGTATGCCAGCATGCTGGAGCAGGGCTGGGCATGCCACCCTACTGTCGTAATGCACTCTCCATACTATTGGTGATGGTGAAGTATGCCAGCATGCTGGAGCAGGGCTGGCATGCCACCCTACTGTCGCAATACACTCTCCATACTATTGGTGATGGTGAAGTATGCCAGCATGCTGGAGCAGGGCTGGACATGCCGCCCTACTGTCGTAATGCACTCTCCATACTATTGGTGATGGTGAAGTATGCCAGCATGCTGGAGCAGGGCTGGACATGCTTCCCTACTGTCGTAATGCAGTTCCATGCTTATGGGAACGGTGGAGTGAAGCCTATCGGCATACTGGGGAAGGGCCAGGCATTCTGTCCCACCTTCCACATACTGCTGGCGGTGTTGGCGCAAAAGACAAATACGCGTCCGTGGCTTGGGAATGCGGCCGTTTTCCGGCATACAGAGGCGTAGACAACAGTAGCAGACCACCTATTGACCTGTTGTGGTATTGGGCACATCGCGTTGAGTGATCCACCTGGTGTCCTTTGTCTTCGCCGTCTGCATGGACGTCGAGTGGCACCAGGACGTGGCTGGACACCAGTGGTGCCGCGGCACATCGCTCGCTGTATGTACGGACGTCGACTGGACACCAGTGGTGCTGTGGTACATCGCTCGCCGTCTGTACGGACGTTGAGTGGACACCAGGACGTGGCTGGACACCAGTGGTGCTGCGGGACATCGCTCGCCGTCTGTACGGACGTTGAGTGGACACCAGTGCTGACGTGGGACATCGCTCGCCGTCTGTACGGACGTCGACTGGACACCAGGTCGTGGCTGGACACCAGTGATGACGTAATAAAATGTCTGTGTTTCAGGCTCGGCGCATCGCGCCGTCTTTATTATGGGTGTTCACTCTGTTATCGAGTTGCGTGTAAGCAGAATGTAGCGCTTGCCAACACCGGACCGACGAGATAACAGTATAAATTCACGCGTCAGCCATGTACAGGTGAGTACATTACCACACAAGGTCATTGGGGTGCTGTTTATCGAAGGGTGGAGAAAGTCGAATCCGGAGACAACAAATTGTACCCAAAAGGCTGGATACTAATAGAGACTTGCATACCGCTGTCTTAGGCTTCCTTAAGCGGTTAGTATCTTGTTCTTCAGACGTTTGGTCGAGCTATCAAGATCAGCGTTACGAGCAAGCGTGTCGGGTAGTTAGGGCTCAAAATCACGTCAGCAGACAATGCGTCCTATGGCCAAAATTACTAAATAGCCAACGAACAAACGTCTCAGTTGAGATCTTGAATAACCTGAAAAGTGAACCTGGTGGGAAACGTTGAGGAGAAGACAACGTAACATTTGGAAACCGTGACGGCACATTTTGTTCCGCCCAGGAATACGGCGTTGCACGAAGCCGAGCTGAGGTCCATCAACATTCTCATCGATTATTCACGATCCTCCGGGCGAAAGTAGATGACAGTGTGGACTATGTCACAGTTTCGGCGAAAGTAGATGACCGCGGATATCGCGGGTATTTGCTATTGGAAATCTGTTACGATGCGTGGGAATGTGCTATGTTGTTGGCGAACAGCTTCACACCTGGTAGTCTAGATCACGTCGCCGGGCGTCCGCAGGGTGTGGCGAGATGCCGCCAGGCCTCCCCGTACAGTCTCCACCAGATCCGTGACAAAACTGTACAGTGGAGACTGTACAGTCCCTGTAAAGTCTCCATCGGGCCGTGGCAAAACGAGTCCAACTTCTATGCGACGAATAGCGCAGCCTGCCGTGTTTGTAGTTCACGAGGTTGTCATTTACCACGCGACTGTGGTACAGGAACTCGCTCCTGATGATGTGAGCCTCGCACTGTTGTGGCCATCATGCTCCATAACGGGCGCACTTTTAGGCGGTCGGGTACTGTGGATTTGAGCTGATGGTGTGCTGCTGTTGTGGGGCGGTAGCGGTGTGGGCTTCTCTACTACTCACCCCCGCCGGCCTAGTGATGGTTCTGCTGTTGTGTGTCAGTAGGTGGTGTCGGCTTCTCCACTATACACCCCCGCCGGCCTGGTGGTGGTTCTGCTGTTGTGGGACGGTAGGGGTGTCGGCTTGTACACTACATACCCCCGCCAGCCTGGTGGTGGTGCTGCTGTTGTGGGCCGGTAGGGGGTGTCGGCTTCTCCACTATACACCCACGCCGGCCTGGTGATGGTGCTACCGTTGTGAGACGGTAGGGGTGTCGGCTTGTACACCACATACCCCCGCCGGCCTGGTGATGGTGCTACCGTTGTGGGACGGTAGGGGTGTCGGCTTGTACACTACATACCCCCGCCGGCCTGGTGGTGGTGCTGCTGTTGTGGGCCGGTAGGGGGTGTCGGCTTCTCCACTACACACCCACGCCGGCCTGGTGATGGTGCTACCGTTGTGGGACGGTAGGGGTGTCGGCTTCTCCACTACATACCCCCGCCGGCCTGGTGGTGGTGCTACTGTTGTGGGACGGTAGGGGTGTCGGCTTTTACACTACATACCCCCGCCGGCCTGGTGGTGGTGCTACTGTTGTGGGGCGGTAGGGGTGTCGGCTTCTCCACTACATACCCCCGCCGGCCTGGTGGTGTGCTGCTGTTGTGTGTCAGTAGAGGTGTCAGTTTCTCCTCTGTACTCCACCGCCTAATTCATGGATCGGGTGGCCCACATCGGCGACCATGATGCAGCTCATTAGCATTCATGTGCGACCGAGTCGCGTCGCGCTTCATTACCCTCAGCCGTGTCGACTGGGTCGATCAGGAGCCAGCCCGGCCTGCTGCCGGTGGCCGGCCTGACCAGTAGCCAACCCGTCCTGCTGCCAGTAGCCAGCCTAGTCAGCTTCCAGGAGCCAGCCTAGCCAGCTGCCAGTAGCCAGCCTGGCCAGCTGCCAGGAGCCAGCCTAGCCAGCTGCCAGTAGCCAGCCCGGCCAGCTGCCAGTAGCCAGCCTGGCCAGCTGCCAGTAGTCAGCCCGGCCAGCTGACAGTAGTCAGCCTGCTGCCAGTAGTCAGCATGGTCAGCTGCCAGTAGCCAGCCTAGTCAGCTGCCAGGAGCCAGCCTAGCCAGCTGCCAGTAGCCAGCCTGGGTAGCTGCCAGTAGTCAGCCCGGCCAGCTGCCAGTAGTCAGCCCGGCCAGCTGTCAGTAGCCAGCCTGGCCAGCTGCCAGTAGACAGCCCGGCCAGCTGCCAGTAGCCAGCCTGACCAGCTGCCAGTAGCCAGTCCGGCCTCGTCCTGTAGACAGTCTGACCAGTAGTCAGCCAAGCCTGCTGCCAGTAGTCAGCCTGGCCAGCTGCCAGAAGTCAGCCCGGCCAGCTGCCAGTAGTCAGCCCGGCCAGCTGCCAGTAGCCAGCCTGGCCAGCAGTCAGCCCGGCCAGCGCCAGTAGCCAGCCTGGCCAGTAGTCAGCCTGGCCAGCTGCCAGTAGTCAGCCCGGTCCGCGTCCTGTAGACAGCCTGACTGATGCCGAGATTACAAACTGATGACGCCCAAATACGCCGAGTACCGATGCGGCAGTGACAGTGGGGTGGGTGCTTTAAGGCAACACACATCGCCATATCCTTCGATGGTCGGCAGATGTGAGACCATACTGGCCTGAAGTTCATGACCCGCCTGGAGAACATCGCTGATCCAGAGACGACGGTGGGCATCAGAGTCCCGACCGGGTCAGATGGTGGGAGGGGGTGGGGGGCGGCCAACAACAGCCACCGGAGCGGGTCGTTTTCAGGGCGCGTGTCGTGGGCGTCAGAGCCCTGACCGGGTCAGACGGTGGGGGGCGGCTCACCACACCCTCCGGGGCGGGTCGTGTCCAGAGCTCGTGTCGTGGGCATCAGAGTCCTGACCGGGTCAGCCGGTGGGGGGCGGGTCACGACAGCCACCGTAGCGGGTCGTTTTCAAGGCTTCTGTCGCGGTCGTGGCTGCTGACGATGCGGCCCGATGCTGAAGCGGTGCCCGTGCTGACCGCTTTTGTTGAGGTTCTGCTGCAATCGTGCACGCCCGGTCGGTGGTAGGTCGCCTCGGGTGTTGATGTGGGACCACGAATGCGACAGCTGGCTCTGTATTATGCATCATGTGGTAATTGTCTGGTATTACAGCCTGGTATTACAGTCTGGTATTTAAGAGATGCTTCGCTTGCCGTATATTGAGGAGTCTGCAGGCGAACTGAACGTCTTCATATTTTCCTTCGCCATTCGTACATTTCGAGTTGTTCCGAAACAGCAGTAATCTTCCATCCGTATCGTCTTACGATACTCAAAACTGAACTGACACCAGACAGCAGCGGATTACGACAGGCAGCCGCAAATGAAGGCTCAGGCACCCCTGAAACAGTTACTTCTGCCGGAACAACACGCTTCCACCTTCACGCTGCGGCCGGGCCGTGAGAGTAAAAGTGATCTTTATCGCCCCATCTCTACTGTCACACTGTGGTCGCCCACCACACCTAAGTATAGCCCTGTTGTCGCTGTGTGATGCGTGCCTGGCCCGACCGCAGAGCCGTCCCGAGCGCGGCGGTACCCGCTCCATTCCGTCCCGCCGACTGCGGCGTATTTGGTGCGCCTGCCCCCTTCTCTCTCTCTCTCTCTCTCTGACATCCTTTGCATTACCGTTGCCGACGGCACTGTCCGCTGACGTTATTCGCCGAGTGCGCAGGCTGCTGAGGAATCTGTACTGGACGGTCAGACAAGTGTGTCTGGCGCTGGCTGCGTCTCTTTCCTGTCACCGTGTTTACCCCTTCCACGCTCCGCGGTGTTCGGGAGCCCTTCCTGCGGACGTGCCCGGTGTGGGGTATACTTCGCTGGAGAGCAGCGGCAGGGAGACGGCCGGCTGTGGCCGGCTGCGGTCGGCGGCACCAGTCCGACTGGCGCCGGCTCCCACCTGGTCCGACAGTCCGTGACGGGAGGACGTAACGCCTGCCGCCGTGACGCTCCGCAAGCCGCGGCCGGCGCCGCGTCGACTCGGCACGTGGCGTAACGGAACGTCACGACACGGGCCACGCGCTCGGCCCGCTCTGGATGCGCCGGCTGTTGCTAAATAAGCTGCCGTGGCTGCCGCTCTGCTGGCATTGGAATAATGGGACGGTGGGGTGGTGTGTAGTGCGACGCCACCGCACATTTTCTATTCAGTGACATTGTCAACTAAATGGCTACCACAGCTCTCAACTATCCCTACATCTTCTAGTCATAAAGCCACAAGTGTTGACACTTAAAAAGAGGCACAGAGGCCCATCTTGGTTAAGCCTGCAAAGCGAAGATACTATAAATGTAAATAAAAAGAAAACCAACACCCGAATCAACACTACATCCCAAATTCAAGAGACTATCCACTAACATCCACCCACCCACCAACACCTATAAACCTACCTACCTACCTACCTATCTGGCCCTATTCACTCGATCCTTCAATGACGCTCCGGTGTGAAATTGTGTCCCGACTAATGGCTCATTTGTCGTTTATTGCGCTTTGTTTTTGTCATCAGTTAACACCGCCTGTACGGACTGCGATCCTCAATATTCCCTTTTTACTGCGTCGTGCTCTTGTCATTGATCGAATAGTTGTCATAAAGGAGACTGCTGATGTCTGCTGTTTGAGAAAAACACGACCAATCAGTGGCGAACTTCCGTCGGCGGTGCACTGCCGCTAGGCCGTTTTCCGGTGGCCGTCACGCATTCATGCGCTGTTTGCCGGCTTTTCGCCGTTTTCATCACCATGAGGGGCGACTCCCGCGTCACCGCTGTGCCTGGTCTTCCACCCATGCCGTCGGTCTCGGTGTCATTGGACACCCGGCGCCGACGCAGTGTCAGCAGTCGGCGGTTGCCTGCTGTGTGTCGCGGTCGCGGCCACCCGTCGTCTCCCGTCCATGTGTTGTCGCCACGTCCTGCCGTCACTGTGTCGCCGTGCTGCCGGTGTCCAGGTATCGCGCGGCGTGACACCGCCGCGGCAGAAGCTATTCTGGTGAGATGACACCAGAAATATGCGTGGCGTGTCTGCAGTGCATCTGTCGGCCAGCACGTACGGCTTCGTGTCTTCGACCTTGTTATCCCGCCGCGGGCCAAATTTCTTCATCGGGCCAACCCCGTCTCGGAGAAGTAATCGTTCTGTTTGCGGGCGAGTACGTTACCCCCGGTGATCCGGCTGCCAGATGATTGATGAGCCATAACTGGGCCCATCGGGAGACCACGTGGAAAGGGCGTAGTGGCAAGCGGCTGGCTAGCGGACTTCCGTTCGGATCGTACTCTACTCGCGGAGGAATGGCTGCGTCATCGAGTTCTGCGCCATCGCGTCCCCTTAGTGGACGACGCGTCTTGGCTGTGGTGTTTGTCGAGAGGCTGCGGTGCGATGGGTGTGGCTGTCTGCAGCGGACACGTCATGTATTGCCATGCCCCATGCCCCATGCCCCGAGGTGGACAGGCCATGCCCCGTAACTCCTGCGGTCTTGTTCGCGTCCCAACATGGACGTTCGGCAGGTCACACGTTATAGCACCAGTGGTCCTGGCCGCACCACAGGGCAGGCGAGCCACACCGCAGTCTCGGCAGGCCATACCCCGGCCGGGCCGAACAGCTGCCGGACATCAGCCGGCAGCCGTTCGGCCCCGGCAGTTCGCGGTCTCCACGCCGGTTTCTCTCTCGATCGCCGGTGAAATCCGGTGTCGATCGGTCGGGTGACCGCTGCGGATCGCTGGCGGCGGCCGGACGCGACTTTGTCTGGTCCCGCCACCGGATACTGCCTGGTCTGGTCCCGCCACCGCGAGACGGCCTGGTCTGGGTCCGCCGCCGTCGGTACTGCTGCGTGGACGGCCTGGACGGCCGCCACGAATGCCTGGTCCGGGTCCGCACCGGACACGCCTGGTCTGGTCCCGCGGGGGCTGGTCTGGGCCGCGCCGGGGTGTGGTCTGGGTCCGCTGGCGGCGGCTGTAGAGGGCGTGGTCTGGTCCGCTGGCGGCGGCTGTGAGAGGGCGTGGTCTGGTCCGCTGGCGGCTGCTGTAGAGGGCGTGGTCTGGTCCGCTGGCGGCGGCTGGAGAGGGCGTGGTCTGGGTCCGTC
Source organism: Imbricaverruca yamaguchii (assembly GCA_034440575.1). Lineage (NCBI taxonomy): Eukaryota > Metazoa > Arthropoda > Thecostraca > Neoverrucidae > Imbricaverruca > Imbricaverruca yamaguchii. The sequence continues at coordinate 552,764 of JAOTOL010001640.1, read as the reverse complement.
GCCGCCGGTCCGCTCGTGACCGCGCGAGTCGCTCCCATGCACGACAAAGCGGCACCTCTCTGTCTGACTGTCGCATTGCGCTGGCCGAGCTCCCGCCGCCGGGCCTGTAGTCGCGTACTGAGCTGTGGGGCGCAATATTGGGAAAATGGTGAAAATGTCCCCGAACATTTTCACACAGATACGTTTAATGGCACATATGTGCACATGTGCGCTGCCTCGACCTATGCATGTCGATTCATATTCCATATTCCAAAAGGCAGGTGATGATTTTTGTGTAGACCCGAGAGGAGCATTTATCCGACTAATTTTCCTCCGACCGGAACAATTTCGATCAGGAAGAGCAATTTTGTACGACAGGAATAGTGAAATAGAGACAAGGCAGAAAAGAACTCGTCGAGTTTGCATTAATGTGAAGCTAGCAATTTTACCGATGAATCGAAAGGCGACGCTGAAACAGGATATGCTTCTGCGTGTGTGATACCTCTGTTAGATGTTTTAATTTTCTTTGGTGTCTTGGTGGCTGTCTTATGAAAATATCATGAAACTTGACGCAGGTGAATGAGCTTGCGAATGATGCGAAAACAGTCACTCTTGAAGCATATTTCAATGTCGGAAAACGATCTACCGTGAAGTTATATACCCAGCTTACCAGCATCTGTTACTGGGTTCTGACGCAGAAAGGCTATGGGTCCTACATGATCAGTTTTATTTTAGGCGCAATTAAACCCAAATACTAACTGATGGAAGACATTCGTGTTTTAATTTCACCCCTCCTGACACCATTCGTCGTTGGCAAATTTCAAAACTGGAACGACAATACATCAACAGATGAAATCAACGGATGGGCACATTGCCGTTTCTTTCAACATGACCCAGGCTGTTTTTCCCCACTTCCCACCACCTCCCCGACATGGGCGCTGTATGACCAACGCAGTCGATGCGCCCGAAAGCCCAAATAACCAACCACCTCCCCGATATATTAAGTTTTCCTTACTACGTGAGGTCACAACGTTTCTTCATGTTTAGGAGCCTCCAAGTCAGCTTGTCGGATTCAGAATTTACACCACTCGGCATGAACAGCGTTAAGGATGTGTGATCAGAAGCAATGATGTGCTGATGTGATCGGGAGGAATGGTGCTGATCCCGGCCCGACAGTGTCGAAATTATCCGTGAAATTAGCCGTCCCGCGCACCGGCCCCGACGGAAACCCATCCAGTGTGGATCCCCCGCCACCGGCGTCTCTGCCCGATTCCTCCCAGGCGCCGTCGCCACGAGTAGACGCGCGTGTTGAGAAGCGCACGCTGCCCTGGGAGGGGTCGCCCTCGGAGGGTGGTTCGCAGAGGTCGCGGCCCCGGACATCCTCGCTGGGGATGGATTCAGGAGGCTACGTTCGGGCTCCAAAGGCTCGAGAAGACAGCCAATTTTAGTGGAGCACTCTAGTGAACTCCAGTCGGCGAATTTGCTCTTTTTAAACTATTTTACTACCCTAACTAGCATTTTAATGCCTCTCATTTTACAATGGAACTGCAGAGGGGTTCGAACAAACATGACCGACCTCGAGACCCGAGAGAGCGAATCACCACTATCTGATGGTTGTATGTCTTCACGAGACAAAGTTACCACCACACTCGTCCCTCCGACTAAAAAGTTATTCTGTTCTTGTGAAAAACAAGGCGTCGGAGACCATTGCGCACTGGGGCGTACTTTTAGCCGTACACCATAGCGTTTCTTATCAAGAGGTAACGCTGGGTGCCCCTCTCCAAGCAGTCGCTGCCACCATCGAATTCCTTCGTCATACTATTACAATTTGTTCTGTATATCTTCCTCCTGGGAATTCGTTGCCGTCCATGGAGTTCAGTCGCCTGATGCTCCAACTGGCCCAGCCTGTCTTGCTCCTCGGCGACTTCAACGCTCATCACGTCATATGGGGATGTGACTCTGTAAACTCTCGCGGTCGAGCTGTGGAAAGCTTTATTCTGGACGAAACCCTCTGCTTTTTAAACACGGGTGCAGCCACCCACTTCGCTCTTCCTTCTGGTCTTAAATCTGCGATCGACCTAAGCCTTGTAAGCCCATCTCTGGCACACTATATGACTTGGTCGGTGTCCGACGACCCACTTGGTAGCGACCATTTTCCAATTGTTATTAAATATAGTGACAGCGTGAGGCTTGGCTTCAGACCTCAACGGTGGAACATAAAGAAAGCGGATTGGAGAAAATTCGAGGAAAACGTGGAAGCATGCTTGCCAAGTAATGCTGATGGCTCTCGGTGCAGCAGTTTACATCGATGCTTGTTCAGTCCGCCGATTCCGCTATTCCACGAACATCTAGTACTCCGCGAAGCTCTCCGGTTCCGTGGTGGTCGACAGAATTCCGTGACGCTATACGCGCACGTAAGCGAGCATTTAAAACATTCGACAGAAACAGCGACCAGGCGAACTTATTGCATTTCAAAAGGGGCGAGCAATAGCACGCCGCATTATACGAGAAGCTAAGTGGACGTCATGGAGAAGAATATGTGTCTCCTATTAATCGATTTACCCCAACGACACAAGTTTGGTCCCGTATTAAATGCATTAATGGCCAGTATAATGCCTTCCCGTACTACGTGTGGCTGGAGTGGACGTGACTCGCCCCGTTGAGGTGGCTGAGGAAATAGCCCGGGCTCTGTCAGCCCGTAGTGGAGATGGAAGTTATCACCCAGAATTTCTCCACAAAAGGACAAAATCAGAAGCCAAGTAAATTGATTTTTCCACGCGTGATCATCTATGCTATAACGAACCATTTAGTATCCATGAACTGCGTTCCGCAATCGGATGTCTAAAGAGTGTGGCAGAAGGCGCTGATGGAATTCATAATGACATATTGAAGCACCTACCTTTGCGAGTGCTTGACGCACTTTTGCTGTCTTTGAACAGAGTATGGAAGGAGGGCTGCTTTCCGACTTCTTGACGGGAAGCCGTAGTGGTCCCTTGTCCTGAAACCAGGGACGAGTGGTCTGGACCCACTGCACTATCGGCCAATTTCCCTGACCTCGTGCCTGTGCAAGCCACTGGAGAAAATGGTCAATGTGCGACTCATCTGGTTCTTGGAAACACAGTATTTTTTACTAACGCATAGTGTGGTTTTAGTTTGCATCGTTGCACAACGGATCATCTTTTAGCACTTGATACCGTCATCCAAGTCGCTTTTAAACGCCGACAACATGTGGGAACGATCTTCTTCGACATAGAGGGGCCTATGATGCAACATGGCGACATGGAGTCTTACTAAAAGCAAGGAAGTGTGAATCCGAGGGAACTTAGGAGTTTTTCTACAGGAATTTCTGAAGGATCGCTTCTTCCGTGTCCGGGTAGGACATGAGCTTTCCCACTGCTTCCACCAAGTGAATGGAATTCCACAGGGAAGTGTTCTGAGTGTTGCCTTGTTTGCTGTTTTCATAAATGATATTGGGGATGCACTGCCGCGTGGCATAGGACGATCGTTGTTCGTTGACGACTTTGCCATATGGTTTTCTGGCTCCAACACATCATCGCTAACACGACAGTTACAGCTTGCAGTGAACAACCTCCAAAGATGGGGCTTTGGAAATGGACTCCGCTTCTCAACAGACAAAACTGTTGCAATGCATTTATGTCGTAGGAGGTGTTCTCAAGAACTGAATACGAAGTTGTATGGCTCGTCTATTCCTGTTCACCCAACAGCGAAGTTCCTCGGGGTGCAATTTAATAGCCGTTTGACTTACAAACAACATTTTAAAACACTGAGAGAAAGGTGTTTTAAATCACTAAACGTATTGAAGTGCATATCACGAACCTCATATGGTGCGGATCGTAAGACGCTGATGATGTTATACAGGTCCTTGATTCGATCCAAGCTAGACCACGCTTGCTATGTTTATGACAGCGCATGCGCTATCGCTATGCGCTATCGCGCATGCGCTAAAACCCAAGTAACTAACGCATGCGCTATCAATAAGCGTGTCCTTGGCACTGTACACCATGCTGGCAGTACGTATCATTACCGGAGCATTTCGAACCTCGCCAATCGTTAGCCTGCTGGCGGAAGCCAACGAGCCACCACTGGCGTTGAGAAGAGAAATGCTTGGCATGCGGTACACCTGCAGGTTACGTCAGTTTCCCACCCACCCCACATACCCAGCCGTGTTCTCACGTCACACGTTGAGCAGACCAATACCTCATCTGCGGCGATGAGAGGCTGCAGTGTCCTCCTGTGCTTTTCAGTGTGCGTCCTGTGCTTTTCTTGTGCGAGCAGTTTTCAACAGAGCGAGGGTTGTTCTTTGGAAATACACGGCTCAACACATATCGTGATATCCTTGCTGATGACTGACATAGTTCATTTCGGGAGCATATTCCGCTTTCTGAGAGCGATCGGTTTTCGAGCGATCTACACACGCCGGTAGCACCTACCTGCTTAACTAACTGAAATGCTTAACTGGAAGTTATGGGCGCATGGAAGTTATGGGCACTAAATGATCACATTTTGGTCGAAACGCCCTCATGCTCAAATAACTAACTATCCGTGAAATAGGGTGGAATATACACTTATTGAACACTGGATCGACATCCTCCAAGAAGTATCGATATCCTGCTTATTATGTGTGCTTATGAAGTCTTCATATCTCCTTTCTGGCAGTATCTCGCTTATAAGTATCATGTCCATTATCTTGATAATTAATGATAATACACGAATATTTCGCAACGCAATTTCAGATAAAGGGATTATCTATAATGTGATATGACATACACTGCCAGTTTATAGCATAGGATAGGATCCCTATCCCGAATATTCGTCTTCCTAAATTATGAATCTGAAAACAAATAATAAATGTGCAGTCATAAGTACCTACACCATTGGCTCAAATTTGAGTCTGAAAGACATCAAAAGCATTTTAAATGGCACTAATTTCGTGGCAAATTTCTGCATCCTACTGTGCTCGTTTCGACATCTCGCACCTAACGAAAAACCATTATTTTAACTCTGCGACCCGATCACTGATCAAGGATAAACTATGCAAATTTCGGTCTTTGTGCTCCAGCATTATTTAGAATGGTTTACTCAGATACGTTTATTGATGAGCTTGCCGGTTATTCTTGGTTCTATTCATTCCATGAGGATAGTATGTAACGTTCCAGATCATTTCAGTGAAAATGTTACGAGCACGTGACTCATCGAATTTGGCTTTCGCACACCTTCCGCAGTAGAAAGTTATATGCAACATTAAACCCAGTGTTCCCAAAATTTTGCTAGGCTGTAGTTTTTGCCGGAGTAAAATTATGATTTGAACCGCCTGGTCGAAGCAAGTTTTTGCCGTCTGGTGCTTTTCGAACCAGGGAAAACTCATTGAGCCTTCTAATTTGACCGATTTTGTCACGCAGGTGCAAAGCATGAATGTATAACTGAATTAAATAATTCGTCGGTCGGCAGCAGTATCAGTCGGCAGCACCAGCAGGCGCCCTGGCTTTGTCGTTCGGTCACGGTCACATGCAGCGTCTTGCGACACAGCGCGGGCAGACCACAGTGCAGCACGGTAATCAAGGCTTCAACAGGAGCCAGCTGTCGGTCAAGTCAGATGCCGCGGTCCTGCTGACCCACTGGTGACCTGTTGTGTATGTTGACAGGGCCAGCAGGGAGCACGTGTCGGTCAAGTCAGGGGGCCCTAACCCAGGTGCTGTATATGTACAGGGCCAGGGCCGGAAGTCAGACCCCTGCCCTGCTGACCCATCGGTGACCTGGTGTGTATGTTGACAGGGCCAGCAGGGAGCACGTGTCAGCCAGTCGCCCGCCCTGCACCCATCGGGACCGGTGTGTATGTTGACAGGGCCAGCAGGGAGCACGTGTCGGTCAGGTCAGAGGCCGGGGCCCTGTTGACCCATCGGTGACCTGGTGTGTATGTTGACAGGGCCAGCAGGGAGCAGGTGTCGGCCAAGTCGCACGAGCTGCGCGCGCTGCGCAGTGAGCTGGAGCGGGCCGAGGCGCAGCAGAGCAGCAGTGACCGGCACCGGGGAGCCGTCGCTGAAGAGAACCGCCGGCTGCAGAGTGATCTGGCCACACTCACCAACGAGTTGCAGCACCTGAAGAAACAACGGCAGGAGGCCGACGACCTGCAGGAGGACCTCAAACAGCAGGTCAGGGTTCGGCACACACTCTAGCACGTCGTGCAGCAGGTGAGCTTCCAGTACGCCGAGGCAGCTGTGCTGTTGGCTGTTGGATATCTGCCATTATCATAAGTCATGATCCGTGAATGCATATGTGCATGTGTGACTTTACCATTAGACTGTTCTACTCAGTGTATGGCTATGTCGAGTGTCAGATCAACCATGCTGGGAATATGCACAGACATTAATACAGACATCGTAGTGAAGGCAGCACGTCGTCACGTCACGTCACATCACAACTTGACGTTGTGCGCCGGTGACTCCTGGTACCGGAGCTTCGGCTACACGCCACTCAGCTACAGCCTCGGCTACAGCCTCGACTTTGGCACTGAAGCCTCTGCCATACGCGGCCCTGACTTTGGTACTGAAGCCTCGGCCTTACGCGGCCCTGACTTTGGTACTGAATCCTCGCCCTCACGCGGCTCCAGCTTTGGTACTGAAGCCTCGGCCATACGCGGCCCTGACTTTGGTACTGAAGCCTCCGCCATACGCGGCTCCGACTTTGCGACTTGGCTGCGCCGTTCCATGACGTATTGGCAAACTGGCCATTTCTTCGTCCCTCCGGGCGACGTATGACCAGTGCAGTTAAAAAGGAAGAAACCCTACTAGCTCAAAACTCTCCGTGGCTGTACCTGCCCTTCGTGCTGCGGCCTGCCCCCCCCCCCCCCCCCCCCGTCTGCGCTGGTCGAACGAGAACTCGCCCCAGCTGACGGTGGCGTTCCTCCTCGACAGGTGCGCGACTACGTGAACGAGGTGGCGCGTGTTGAGGAGCTGCTCGGCATCCGAGAGGAGGAGCGCAGTGAACTGCTGCGTCAGTACAAGGATCTCACTGTGGAGGCCTCCGGCCTGGAGGAATCCAACCACACGCTAGGTAAGCCCGAAACTTGACATCCACTCCAGGTGAGAACCCACACTACATCTACTCACTAGGGACAATATATGTACCTGATGATTCACCAACCAGTCGAGAACATGTATCTGGCAATCCACACATTGGGTGAGGATCTGTACTTGACAATCCACATCCTAGTGAGGAACCCGTGTTTGGTCTGGTCATCCACGCTGTGCGTGGGGACCTATGCATGATCAGCCACGCACTGAGTAAGTGCCTTTGCCTGCTCATCCACACACCTAGCCAGCATCACACCAGATGGAGCTTGCACTTGCTCAATCACACACCAGGTGAGGTAAACACTTGACCAGCCTAGGTGCGAACATAGGTACATATATCATATTTCGATAGCATCATAAATATAAATATATAACAACACCTGTAGGTCAGGACCCATATCTGTTATTCGTTAATTTCGGGTGACTCTTTTTCCATTCTTGCTCCGGGTACAGGATTCCCGCGTGCCATTCGATGCGATTCGGCGTGCTGAGTGCGATTATACCGGTTTTGACCAAACATCTGCAAATTCGACCCCACACGACGACTTCGAAATATTCGGCATTAGATATGCTTCGCAAATATTCCAGCTTTACCCCCGGATGGTAAATGCTTTTGGTCTACAGCCGGCTGAATTGTGTGTGAAACGCCTATTCACTTCCTCATTCCCAATATTTTGAGTCCTCAGTGAGTCAGTAACGTAGTTTTTGTTTTGCAAAGCGATATTTGGTTAGGCCTTAGTAATTCGAATTGTTGCCACTGGCAGTATTCTTACTCTACTTTTCTTTATGATGTATACTTATTACACATATTATTACTGTCGTGCACCGAGCTCCTGCCTCCCGACGCGTGATGCTGTGTTGCGCACTGCCGGTGGAGATGGACATCGGCTATTTTAAAAACGGAAATGGGGAACATTAGCGCTATTTGGAGGGTACTGAACTGTGATGCTTGAAAATAGTGTGAAAATGTAGTGAAAATAATTCGCCGACGTAAAAAGCGCCTTCGCAATGCGCCTGGATGAATTCCCTCTCAGTCCATGCGCAAGACAGCCTCATGCACATGCTAGCTGGGGGACCGCCCCCTCCCCCACTCGGCCGCTGCCGCCTCACAAATGTTGCCACCAGAGATTTAACGTTTCTCCCCCTCCCCTGCTACGTGCAACTTGTCCTCCGGACTCCAAATTTCTTAGATTGGGCCCTGATGCACAAACGATGAACCCTCAGCACTCACGGATGAAGTTCAAATATTTTTGGGTAGGGGCCGACGACCCCCCCCCCGAATGTTGCTGACACCTTAGCATTAGATGTATTGGTTTCAATTGTAAAGACGCTCGAAAAGTATTTCACGCATTGATATACGCAAGACGCATTTTTATTTCAGCTCACTATTTATCAGCAAGATGCATACATTTATCGCTTTCATACTCATGTGTTATCATACTCCACGCCTCCAGCCCCTCCATTTACACGTCTCTATTGTTGTGTACAAAATCTAACAAACAGCTGTGTACAAAATCAAAGCAGAGCAAAACAGGCCACCAAGTTCAAACCTGAGGCTCAGACGACGCACCTCTGCCACCAACCTGGTGGAGAGGTGCGTCCAACCTGCGTCTGTGCCCGCCATGGCGACACCTGGCGGGTACAGGTGGCGCAGTACTCGCGCTCAGTGGCGACACCTGGCGGGTACAGGTGGCGCAGTACTCGCGCTCAGTGGCGACACCTGGCGGGCACAGGTGGCGCAGTGGACGCTCTCAGTGGCGACACCTGGCGGGTACAGGTGGCGCAGTGGACGCTCCGAGTGTCGACACCTGGCGGGCACAGGTGGCGCAGTGGACCTCCGCTCAGTGTCGACACCTGGCGGGCACAGGTGGCGCAGTGGACGCTCTCAGTGTCGACACCTGGCGGGCACAGGTGGCGCAGTGGACGCGCTCAGTGTCGACACCTGGCGGGTACAGGTGGCGCAGTGGACGCGCTCAGTGTCGACACCTGGCGGGTACAGGTGGCGCAGTGGACGCTCTCAGTGGCGACACCTGGCGGGTACAGGTGGCGCAGTGGACGCTCCAGTGTCGACACCTGGCGGGCACAGGTGGCGCAGTGGACGCGCTCAGTGGCGACACCTGGCGGGCAGTGCAGGTGGCGCAGTGGACGCTCTCAGTGTCGACACCTGGCGGGTACAGGTGGCGCAGTGGACGCTCTCAGTGTCGACACCTGGCGGGCACAGGTGGCGCAGTGGACGCTCTCAGTGTCGACACCTGGCGGGTACAGGTGGCGCAGTACTCGCGCTCAGTGTCGACACCTGGCGGGTACAGGTGGCGCAGTACACGCGCTCAGTGTCGACACCTGGCGGGTACAGGTGGCGCAGTACACGCGCTCAGTGTCGACACCTGGCGGGTACAGGTGGCGCAGTACTCGCGCTCAGTGTCGACACCTGGCGGGTACAGGTGGCGCAGTACACGCGCTCAGTGTCGACACCTGGCGGGTACAGGTGGCGCAGTACTCGCGCTCAGTGTCGACACCTGGCGGGTACAGGTGGCGCAGTCCACGCGCCCAATGTTGACACCTGGCGGGTACAGGTGGCGCAGTACTCGCGCCCAGTGTCGACACCTGGCGGGTACAGGTGGCGCAGTACACGCGCTCAGTGGCGACACCTGGCGGGTACAGGTGGCGCAGTACACGCGCTCAGTGTCGACACCTGGCGGGTACAGGTGGCGCAGTACACGCGCTCAGTGTCGACACCTGGCGGGACAGGTGCGCAGGTGGCGCAGTGCACGCGCTCAGTGGCGACACCTGGCGAGTACAGGTGGCGCAGTACTCGCGCTCAGTGGCGACACCTGGCGGGTACAGGTGGCGCAGTGCACGCGCTCAGTGTCGACACCTGGCGGGCACAGGTGGCGCAGTACTCGCGCTCAGTGTCGACACCTGGCGGGTACAGGTGGCGCAGTACTCGCGCTCAGTGTCGACACCTGGCGGGTACAGGTGGCGCAGTGCACGCGCTCAGTGTCGACACCTGGCGGGTACAGGTGGCGCAGTGCACGCGCTCAGTGTCGACACCTGGCGGGTACAGGTGGCGCAGTACTCGCGCTCAGTGTCGACACCTGGCGGGTACAGGTGGCGCAGTACTCGCGCTCAGTGTCGACACCTGGCGGGTACAGGTGGCGCAGTACTCGCGCTCAGTGTCGACACCTGGCGGGTACAGGTGGCGCAGTGGACGCTCTCAGTGTCGACACCTGGCGGGTACAGGTGGCGCAGTACACGCGCTCAGTGTCGACACCTGGCGGGTACAGGTGGCGCAGTACACGCGCTCAGTGTCGACACCTGGCGGGTACAGGTGGCGCAGTACTCGCGCTCAGTGGCGACACCTGGCGGGCACAGGTGGCGCAGTGCACGCGCTCAGTGTCGACACCTGGCGGGTACAGGTGGCGCAGTACTCGCGCTCAGTGTCGACACCTGGCGGGTACAGGTGGCGCAGTACACGCGCTCAGTGTCGACACCTGGCGGGTACAGGTGGCGCAGTACACGCGCTCAGTGGCGACACCTGGCGGCCGATAGATGGCGGGGCTGCAATGTAGTTGGTTGGTTATTTGGGCTTAGGGGCGCATCGACTACTTCGGTCATACAGCGCCCATGGGCTGCAGTGTAGACCTCTTGCAGCAAGTGGGGCTGGTAGGCTGTCCGTGGTGGGATGTGTGAGACGAATCCCGCTGAATGCGTGCTTTGTTATCCGACAGGCTTGCTGTCGACTGGACTGAGGGGTCTCTGTTATCGGGGCTTTGTCGGCGCACTGGTAGCGCGATAAGTTGTCGGTTGGAATTACGCCGCCCCACTGGATTTGCGACATGCTGTGGTGGGTTCAGGTTGTGCAAGACAGCCCTTGGTTAACTTGGATGCTAGCACGTATTTGTATATACGTATGTGCATATACGTTTGTGTGTACACGTATCACGCTATGTCATATTTGTGTTCGATAAACATGTGATGTGACGTGTGGTCAGCTGTAAATGAATGACTAGTTGTCTTATGTTCCCCATCCCGTTTCCTTCTTCACATGGATTGCAATCTTGTTTCTGCACATACAAAGGTATGCGGTGTATAGTCCTGCTATGTATATGGACATATAATGTTAGGGTATTGTATGAAGTTCTGTACCGTAGTCAGGGCCGCGGTAGCTCAGTTGGTAGATCATCGGATTCTTCATCGCAAGGTTGTGGGTTCGAATCTAATAGCCGACGGCATTACCAAGTCCACCCGCGACCAATCGTGGTGAGAGGTTGGCGGTGCTATATGACCTAGCGGTTGAATGCGTCGTAAAAGAACCCAAGGTTCTTCCTTCGGCACCGTTTCCAGCCCCAGCTGTGCATGATGACCACCAGGTGGCCCTCTCCCGACCCAGGTGTCGCCAGTGTCGCTGTCCTTCTACAGTCTGGGCATAGGTGTCGCCGGTGTCACTGGTCTTGTCAGTCAGCTGGCTACAGGCGTCGCCAGTTTCGCTGTGTTTATGTCAGTCTGCTTCCTGGTTAGTCAAGTTGGCCGTCAGGTATCGCGCGACACAGGTGTCACCAGTGTCGCAGATCTTATGTCAGCCCGCTGACTAGTCAGGTTGGCAGCCAGGTGTCGCCAGTGTTGCTGTATTTATGGCAGTCTGTTGGTTAGTCAGGTTAGTCGCCAGGTGTCGCCAGTGTCTCTGTTCCTCTAGTCTGGGCACAGGTGTCGCTAGTGTCGCTGTTCTTATGTCAGTCTGCTGGCTACAGTCTTGGCACATGTGTCGCTGTGTTGATGTCAGTCAGCTGGCTACAGTCTTGGTACAGGTGTCGCCAGTGTCGCTTTACTGATGTCAGCTGGCTACAGTCTTGGTACAGGTGTCGCCAGTGTTGCTGTACTGTCGGTCAGCTGGTTATAGTCAGGCTGTCGCCGAACACCGCTCGACATACGTGTCGTCAGTGTCGCTCTACGCTCTACTTATGCCGTCGGGCCGATCGGTAATGCGGATATTCTTCGGTTACCACCTGTGGCGACGCACTGCGTGGAAACAGACGGCCGTGTAGCCATGGTTTTCCGATGCATGTTGAGGTCGCATGCAGTGGCGGGAGTGGCCGCGATGTGTGAGGACATCGTCCTCGATCGTCAGCTCTGAACGACAGCAGTCAACCCGCCAGATACTTATCGAGTCGAATGAAGCATTCAGACATATACCGAAAACCGCCAGTCTCACGCAGGCACGCGTCGGGCAGGTTATGTTTATTATGTTATCATGTTGTTCCATGAGGACGGCAAACATTTGTTGTTTACAATTTACCTATGACCATTCGGTACACGCAAATTGCCTTTAAAGCTTAGTCGTAACAAGGCAAACATGGATGAATACGTATCATAAAATTGGTGGCATTATTCCCAGAAAATTGTTTCAGATATTTGCATTCCTTTCTGACAAAAAAGGAGCTCGTATCCTGAGCCCTACTTACCCTGAGTGGGCAGGAGAGTTCTGAGCTCTCCTGTGCAACTGTTATTTCTCGATTTGTGTATGCATGCTGTTGCTATAAGTGAGATCAGGACAACTAGTTAGCCTCAAATTTATATTCCGTTTGCGCCATTTGGCTGGATGCAAACTGTAATAATGATAGCAGCATTCCATCCATCCACGCTTCTGCGAAAAATAGGCGATTTTCAAGCTTCTCTGTTTGCTCTGCAATATCCTTAGGCTATCGCCCAGCATGTTTACCTTCGTGTTCCGTGCGTGTGATGTATACGACGAAACATGGCTCGCCAGAAGCACGGCTTTCTATGGCCAAATGCAGCGACTAGTTTGAGGAATGGGGAGGATTTTCCTCTCATATTGACGTTTTACAGTCCTGTTCCAGTAATTCATCCCGCCGTGAGTGGATTAACCACACATGTCTGACGATAAAACCTATTTATACTGAAACGCGAGTTTTTTGTCCGTAAATAGAACGTATGATGTTTCAGGTGCATTATCTAGGTATACGAAACGATGTCCCCCAAGAACACAAAAACGATGAGATGAGCTATTATCGGAATCTTGTCTGTTCTGATCAGAATTTCAATGAGGACGTGAAAGTATTAAATTACGAGAGAGGGCACGCGTCTGTTCGCATGAATATATGAAACAAGTGCGTATAAGCGACGGAATCAGCCTGACCCTGCACGAGCTTTTGAAACCTTAGTAGGGTTGTTGTTGCTGGAAGATTTTGACCCCTGAGTTTTGCTCCATATGAAATATTCTGCATCGCTTGAAACATTGGTGTTTATCCATTCGTGTCAATGTTTCTTCTGAGGTAATTGGATTTCGCTTTCAAAGAAGGGGCTTCGTGGCATCACTTCCCGTATGGGGTATTATAGGTGGCGCTGTGCGACGAGGAAGTGCTTTGTGGCGGCACTTCCCGTATGGGGTATTATAGGTGGCGCTTGCGACGAGACAATGCTTTATGGCGGCACTTCCCGTATAGGTGGCGCTTGCGACAAGGAAATGTTTTGTGGCGTCACTTCTCGTATGCGGTATTACAGGTGGCGCTTGCGTCGAAGCAATGCTTTGCGGCCGCACTTTCCGTGTCGGAGTACTGTAGGTGGCGCTGTACGACGACACAATGCTTTGTGGCGGTACTTCTCGTATCGGGGCACTATATGTCATGCTGTGCGGCTCGACGCGCAACCTATGCTGATGGCGACCTCGACACCTCCGATCTTTGCCAACAACACTATAATGCCTGATAGCGTGACTGCAGCACGCCAAGCATGCAGTCCGGCAAGATCTCACCTTGCCCTCGCTCCTTCAGGGTCCTTCATGCCGTATACTGGTAAATGTATGATGCAAAGATAGAATATGAAGCCCTTTCCGAGACAATACGGATGTCCTTCATATTCAGTTGAAAGTGCACTGTTGATAAAAATGTAGCATATTCGTTGTTTACTACAATTTTAGCGAACGTTCGCGACTATCCTGTGCCATACAGCCAACCAAGCTAGTTGTGTCCTTCTGTCGTGGTGGTCCAGAACCCTGACTGGCAGAAACAAAGGTGGTTAAATACAGCGTAGACGACTCACTTGAGTAACCTTGCGGTCAGGAGCACACTTTCTTGTCACGCAACATACATTCAGGCTGCGTGACTCTCCGAATGGGCTGATGGCGAAATGTCCGTACCCTATTTCCGTGAGCAGTGGCCCGATTCTGTTTCGATGACGCTTGGCTGGCGAACGTCGCTCGTCTGCCGGCTTCGGTCCCATTTGCTGACTCGTCGATAATCTACTGTCGTGCTCCGCCGGCCAACAAGACGGCTCCGGGGCGGGGATGGCCGAGTGGTTAAGCGTCGGGCTATGGGTACCAAAGGTCCCGGGTTCGACTCTAGCGCCACTCAGGACATTTCCCAATCCCGCGGCCCACCGGCGAAACAGTGTGGGCGGCGCCATTAGAAGCAAAAGTGAATCAACCAATAAACAACAACAACAAACAAGCGGCTCCGTCCGTCTTGCTGGAACCAAGACCAGCAACTTGCTGGAACCAGCAAGGCGGCTCCGTCTTACGGAGCCAGAATCTACTGTCTGGCTCCGTCAGCCAGCAAGACAACTCCATCCCCTCTACTTACTGACTCGCCGAGATACCTCCCGTGCAGATGACCACCGTTCATGTGCTCTCCACCCCGCTGATATCCACCGCCTGGCCTGCAATCAACTGCCCGGCTCTCGCTCAGCCATATGATCGGAGGCACCACCCGATGCTGGCGTCAACACCACGTTTTGGAGCCGTTGCCCGGCGGCGCACACTTTCCATCTGCCCGCTGCCGTCTGATTGGGCGGCACCAGGTTCATGCCTGATCGGTCGGCTTTGTTCGATCGTCCGTCGAGTTCCCGGCGCATCGTCTCCAGATCGAGAGACCACTCCGTGCGCCAGCGGTGCGCTTCCCGGCGCGCGTGGCGAGCGGGGCGTGGCGATGCGCGCGCCGCCTGCCGCCTCGCGTCGCGTCGCCTCGCTCGGGCTGCCTCGGGTCGTGCCGGTCGGCGCTGTTTGTCGGCCGGCTGATCGGCGCGGCCCGGCCGGGAGAAACGCCGCTCGTGACTGGTCGGGGTGGCGATGCCGTGCTCTGTGCGCCACCATGCGCGTGAAGCGGCCGGCGCACGGCTGAAAGTAGGTCCGACCGTTTTTCTCTCCCGATTTTCACCGGCAAAAAGTGCCGGAGTCGGGGGAAGGTGGGCAAGGTGAGCGGTGTTTCTCCCGTCCCGATACTGCTGCTGACGCGCACGTGACTGGCGAATATGCCCCGCTGGCCCTGCGCGGTACACGATGCACGGTGCACGGTGCAAGGTACACAAGGCATGGTACACAATGCACTGGTAATACATCGTACGCAATGCACAGTACATGGCACACATTACACAATACATGGCGCACAGTACACAATACATAGCATACAATGCATAATACACAATATATAGTACACAATACATAGTACACAATGCATAGTAAACAATACATAATACACAATACGTAATGCGCAATACGTAGTACACAATACATAGTACACAATACATAGTACACAATACATAGTATACAATACATAGTACACAATACATAAACAATACATAGTACACAAACATAGTGCACAATACATAGTACACAATACATAGTACACAATACACAGCGCACATTGAGCAGTACACAATATACAATGTACAACACACACCTTATAATACACAATGTACAGCACATAGTACACGGTACGGTGTACCGTTTACACAGTACACGGTACGGTGTACCGTTTACACAGTACACGGTACGGTGTACCGTTTGTACAGTAAACGGTACGGTGTACCGTTTACACAGTGCACGGTACATATTCGCCACTCGATCGGTAGCTGAGCACGCCGTTGAGTCGGAACACGTGGCGGAGTAGCTGACTGTAACTGAGCAGGCCGCTCACCACGGGTTTGTGGTCGGTCAGGCAGAGCTCGGAACACTGGACTGGAATCGGGCTCTGCGGGCTACCTTTGCAATCGTTGAAGCGTTGAAGGTTGATAACTGGCATGGCGCTTGTCCTTTTAAATGGTGTCCAATGCAAACGCTATTTTCGTCTGATGGTTCGCTCCACTAGTTTATCCTTTGTCTCGCTTTGGACCTGGTAGGTATTTTTGGGTCTGGTATTGGACCTGGCACATATTCTTGTGCCTCGTACTTGCCCTGGTACATAGTTTTGGACCTGGCGCATAGTTTTAGATCTGGCGCAGGTTTTGGACTTTAATACTTCACCTTTCACATCTCAAGACCATTCAGCTCGGTCCACAATAAAAGCGAAGGAGCGAAACGTTTCTAAAAACTGTCCTCCACATGGCTCGGTCAGCGGCGTCCGACCCAGTTAGCCAACCCTTGTGGGTGAACGTCTGGTTCAGACCAGCCAACACGTCACACGTTGTCATGAGCGGGGCCGAAGCCCGAACAAGTCCGCTGCTCCCGTGCATGTGGCACACATGTTCGCGACAGCGTGCTCACATCGTTAGAGCAGGGTGCACTTCTGAACTGAATCGGCTGAGATGCGGTAACAGAAGGACCAAACGAGCGCGATCTGATGGAGATTCTGAAGAGGGACCTAAAAAACCATCACGGAGGCTAATTGGGGAAATTAGCTGCAACTCGAGACAGCGCTAGAAATATTGAAAACACACCCAGAATGGCATCCATGCAATGTTGCAGTTCTTCAGAAATTGTCAATGTGACGAAAACGCACGGATGCGGTACAGCTTATCAAGAACGCATCTACACTGCGATAAAAAGTAGACCTGTGGTTCAGCGATGAAGCAGCTCATTTTCATGTGAACGGCTCTGTCAAGAGCCAAAGCCAGCCGACTTGGGTGTCGACCCAGCCCAGGGTGTGACTCAACGGCCTCTTCACTTAATCTCATTAATTCACTTATATCTCAACCTAAGCTACGCGCCACCCGTCTACAATGCGTCTATGTGGCCTCGCCATTATCGATAATTATAGAAGTCTATAAAACCTAAGATAAGTCAAATATACCTTTCAGGTCAGATAAATCATCTGTGACCTGAATATAGTCAAATATTATATAGGGTTAATATAGTCAAATATTAACCCTTTCAGGTCAGATAGATCATCTGACCTGAATATAGTCAAATATTATATAGGGTTAATATAGTCAAATATTAACCCTTTCAGGTCAGATAGATCATCACACCCCGTCTCGGAGAGGGGGTCGATGAACGAACGCTCTAATCTCCAAACTAAGCGTCGCGTGGAAACGAAAGAGGTGTCATCGGAAAGCACTCTACGAGTAGTGTCTGAAACTTCCCCAAAAAGTGTCCCCCAAAAAACCATGGCCCTAAAATTTTAGTCGACCCAAAATCCAAATGCATTTTCTTTTTGGGAATCTTCAAAAATTTGAATTTGCAAGTTTCTTTTTTTTGTAATGGGTAGAGCGGATCGCAAACCTCTATTTCAAGTCAATTTGCTCTGATAAAAGGCGCTTACTTTAGCCATAATCTTCTATTTCAGCCCTACTGGGCAAATATGTAAACCAATACGTCATCAACAATGAAAAGTTGAACATTTCCTCTAGTGAGTTTCGTTGCATCCCTGAAGATAAGCCATCGCTAAAAGTTTCATTCGGATATTTTTATTCGTTAAAGCGTTGACGAGTGGCTGGGCATTTTTGCAGGTGACCTGACTTCACCTTCAATAATTCGTTGACCGAAGATGAACCGACCACAAAATCTTCACACACCATGCCAAATTGATGTGGGAAAAGGTATGCGAAATTTCTTGCTGTATTTTTTCCACTACCCGCGAAAAAAAAAACATCAACTGTGTGTAAAAAGACCCCACCCCCGAGACGAGCGGATTAAACAATCAATCAACAACCTCCATAACTTAACTCAGCACATATAAGAACACATTCTACCCCCACTATCCTGGGCGCTGTATGACCGAAGCAGTCGATGCGCCCCTAAGCCCAAATAACCAACCAACTACCCCCACTATCCACCTGTGCCAAGCATTTGTCTCACCAGTCTTCCCTCGTCACAGAGCGGAGCAAGCACGTCCGGCCGTGACGGAGGGCCAGCAGCGAGTCATACACAGACCTACTCATGTTTACAGACTGCAACTTATGGCACTAGACAAGTTGGTGCACATTTTAGGCGATGGACTTCTTGGCTTCTTGGCGGGGGAGGGTGGGACGCATTGTTCATAGACAACCCTGCACAACTATTTCTAAATTAACTATCCAAACTAAATATGATATGTTTATGAAGGCGTTGCACGTTTGATTGGATATGGAAGCGTGTTAATTTCTGTATTATTATTGGCATCCTCCACAGTTTGAATATAATGATGATGTGTTGCGTTTCGCTAATCTGGCGTAGCAACTGCAGCCAGGAGGTTCATCTTTATGACAGGGACCGGCGGCGCTGTATGCAGGGTGTGTGTGCACTTAGCTTCACACCTCTACACACTGGAGACACTATCACCATATCACGTCAGGGTATTAACACACCCTGAGGCGGACCCTGGCTGTGGGTCAGCCGTCACCGGCAGGTAGGCGGGTGGCATCGGTACAGGGTACCTCTGTCACACCCTGAGGTGGACCCTGGCTGGAGGTCAGCCGTCACCGGCAGGTAGACGCCATGTGGTGTCGGTCCAGTGTACCTCTGTTGTATCAGCGCAGCCTGAGGTGGACCCTGGCTGGGGGTCAGCCGTCAGCGGCAGGTAGACGCCGGGTGGTGTCGGTCCAGCGTACCGCTGCTGTATCAGCGCAGCCTGAGGTGGACCCTACTGGGAGTCAGCCGTCAGCGGCAGGTAGACGCCATGTGGTGTCGGTCCAGTGTACCGCTGCTGCACAGCCAGATCGGTCGGCGCCTCGGCGTGATCCTCGTGATCCTCGTGGCCGACTGCGTGCCGCCGTGCGGTGCGGTCACCAGTGCGTGGTCCACGTCACCGCACCACTGACAGTTGTGGCCGGCCGGGCAGAGGCTGCATGCGTCGTGGCTCGGCGTCACCGGCAGTTGTGGCCGGCCGGGCAGAGGCTACACGTGCTGTTGCTCCGCTCTGCTGCCTAGCCGGAGGCGGAGCCCAATGTGGCGCGACAAACAGGGCACCCGTTGAGGCGGATGTGCCGAGGGTAGGGTCGGTGTGTCGCTGTTACTCGGGCCATGTTTTCCTCAATAGTTACTTGCTGACAAAACCAATGGGAGCTAATGGAAAGGAATGAAGATCAACTTTTTGCGGTGGATGGCTCCGTAGCGATGGATATCAGCCATTGAGTAGCATTTTCGGCTGTCTTGTAGAAGCAAACTTGTCGATTATGTGATAGCTATATTTTGTGATCGTTTTGCTTTTTCCTATCATTAAGTCAGTATCGGTACATCAAGTTTGTCGATATGCCATCACCATGTCCTAACTACCCAAATATAAGTAAAGGTGTGTATGTACAACCTTCTGTCGCCTCTATTGCCACCGCTACTGCTGTCGCTACTGCCGCCGCTACGTACTCAGAGGCGAAATATGCTACACAATTCACATACAACCTATCGGGTCATATGTCAACTTCAGGAAAGTGCGCGCGCGGAAGGCCGTCATAATTTATTTCAATCAAGTTTTGAAAGAGCCTGTCACACACGAAACATGAGTGTAAGCAATTGAAGACGACATGTATTTTACTTGTTACAACCGTGACCTCCTTCGCGGT
Source organism: Imbricaverruca yamaguchii (assembly GCA_034440575.1). Taxonomy (NCBI): domain Eukaryota; kingdom Metazoa; phylum Arthropoda; class Thecostraca; family Neoverrucidae; genus Imbricaverruca; species Imbricaverruca yamaguchii. The sequence continues at coordinate 532,989 of JAOTOL010001640.1, read as the reverse complement.
ACTCCAGCTGTATTGTGACCTGCTCCAGCTATGACATGATCTGTCCTGGTGATGTCGTGGCATGTCCTCGGCGGTACTGCGGCGTGCTATTGCTTCACTGATCTTCTCCGGCTGTGCCATGGCCTGCCCCAGTGGTACCGTGGCCTGCCCCAGTGGTACCGTGACCTGCCCCGGCGGTACAGACCCCGGCGGTACAGACCCTGGCGGTACAGACCCCGACGGTACAGACCCTGGCGGTACAGACCCCGGCGGTACAGACCCCGGCGGTACAGACCCTGGCGGTGCAGACCCCGGACGGTACAGACCCAGACGGTACAGACCCCGGACGGTACAGACCCCGACGTTACAGACCCCGGCGGTACAGACCCCGGCGTACAGACCCAGACGGTACAGACCCCGGACGGTACAGACCCCGACGGTACAGACCCCGGCGGTACAGACCCCGGCGGTACAGACCCTGGCGGTACAGACCCCGGCGGTACAGACCCTGACGGTACAGACCCCCGCCGCCGGGCCCGTGCCGTGGCGGCCGCTCTGACCGGCGGGCCGCGCGCCGTCGGCCGGGCGGCGGCGGCGGCGCTTTTCTCCGGGCGGCCGTCTACAAAAGCGGCGCCGTGCCGTCGAGCGGCACCAGTCTGCTCCCGAGTCGACAGCCATGAACACCGTGGCGACGCTGTTCTGTGTGCTGGCCGTGGCGGCGGTGGTGCGCCCGACGCCCACCGGCCGCCAGCCGGAGCGCGAGCCGTCGCCCAACTCGCTGGCGGCGCGGCCGCGCCAGCTGGCCGCCGAGTCGGGCCTGGCCGGCCTCGCCAGCGTCGAGACGATCGGCACCGTGCTGCAGACGCTGTGGACGGTCGGCTCGCAGCTGGCCACCGTGCTGGGCGCCGAGTCGGTGGGCGACGACGTGGCGCGCGCGCTGCACGAGACCGACCCGGTGGAGCTGGCGCTCAACACCATCGACCTGGACACGGCGCCGTGCCGGCAGCGGCTCGCCTGCGAGATCCGCTCCACCGTCACCGAGTACGCGTTCGGCGGCATGCTGTACGAGCTGCTGGCGTCGCGCATGCCGGCGCTGCGCAAGTACGGCCGCGTGTCGGCGCGCGAGCTGGGCGTGCCGCGCTGCCGCGACGCGTTCACCTGCCGCTTCTCCGACTCGCCGCTGATGGGCACGGCGCGCTCCATGCGCAGCCTGGCCGGCGGCGTCTGCGACATGGAGGGCGACTCCATCGCCAGCATGGTGTGCCGCACCTTCGCCTTCACCATCGACATGCTGGAGACGCTGTAGGCGGCGCCGCCGGACAGACGTGACGGCGGCCGGCGGCGGAGTGGCGGCAGTGGAGACCGGTGGTCCCGACACACCGCTTACCGAGCCGGCCGGGCCGCCGGCCGGCACATCATGCACGAGACCCGTCCAGATGCGTCAGTCGCTGGCCGACCGATACCTCCACACTCCGCCTCCCCTTCTCCTCTCCCCGCCCACCTCCAGCTGGTCCCGCTCTGGCGTGACCCAGTGGTGGGCCGGGCGCCTCACCCCCCCCCCACTACTGGCCCCCTCCCCCGCGCATCTCCAGCTGGTGTACTGCCCTGACGTGACCCAGTGGTGGGCCTAGCACGTCACCCCCACCCCTGCTCCGTCCTGAAGCGCCCGAGTCGCCGGCTCCAGACGGCACCGCGATCGGCGTGTTGTTGTGTTGTTGTGTTGACTGTTGACAGACGCGGCGTTGTTGCTGTTTTCCCGCCGTGAGGTGTGCCGTTGAAGAGCTGGTATGATGCTGAGTGCTGTTGGTGACGACGAAGAAGACAGAACATAAGATGACAATACAATGTACAATATGAACGTCTGGCTCATTTGGAAGTTGCCCACCACGCGACTCGGGAACAACTTTGCAGATGTGAACCATAGATGATAATCCATGAACCATGCCTGTGGTCGGTCAACTCTGAATGGTATTGCTCTTGGAGAAACCTCCCCTGTTCGGGTGCCACCCCGGAATCTGCTTACGACAGACAGGTGTCCTCGTTTCACGCATGCTCGTATGTTTATTCACACAAGCATCACACGGCAGCCACACTGTTCTGCTTTTGAACCGCTACAGGGGTACTAATGCGGAAAATGAATCCATAAACGCATAGAGGCGCATCCTTTTTTAAGTGTTTATGGTCAGTTTTCTCCCCCATGGAGTTTCATTGGGACTCCCCCCCCCCCTATCACCAAGGTCACCATCAATGCTTTTCATCCACGACCCAGCTTAAAATGTTAAAATTGCTCTGGACAAGATCGCAGAGACTCGAGATAAATTTCGTTATTTTCATTCAGATATGCGACATTGCTTTCGCTGTTGAAAGCTTCTAGTTACCATCCCGTACCTCATCCCCATCCCCACCATGACCCTGACCCTGACCCCCACCCTCTTCACCTGCACTGGTCTCCTATCGTTCACCGAAGCATCACCTGCACCCACCCATCGTCTAATTTAACACCCACTTCATCAGCAGGGTGTTTGAGACAGGGGTGGTCCTCGTTGATTGATCGATGTGTTCTCGCCAATTATCACTGGTGCGGAACGGACAGCAATCACTGAGCCTGTCACCGTGCCAAGTCACCGCTCAGCGGCTCGATAGCGAGGAGGTGCACTGAGTCCAGTGCAGCAGTCAACTTCAGTCACGTCCGTGGTCAGCGACCGACAGTTTAACCAGCTGGCCGTCGACGCCGGCATGTCCTGAAATTAGATATTGTGTCGCATACCGACACAAGTGAGTTGGTCTTTTTTTTTTTTTTTTTTTTTTTTTTTTTTAAACCTTAAAAATTTTTTTTTTTTTTTTTTTTTTTTCTCCTTTTTTTTTTTTAATTCCCATCATTATATTTTTTTTCCTACCCAATTTTTTTTTTTTTTTGGGTTGGGTTGTATGGTTTGTTTTTTTTTTTGCTTTTTTGTTTTGTTTTTTTTTTTTTTTTGTTTGTGCATGTGCGTTAGAGGTCGGCCTTGCATTGGCTGCCTGGTCCGGCTGTAGTGGCAACTGGCGACCGTTGTGTGGTGACTGGAGACTGGCGACTGTTGTGTGGGGACTGGCGACCGTTGTGTGGGTAGACGGTGGTGATGGCGACTGTTGTGTGGGGTAATCGGTGGTGATGGCGACTGTGTGTGGGGTAGTCGGTGGTGATGGTGACTGTTGTGTGGGGATGTTGTCGGTGGTGATGGTGACTGTTGTGTGGGGTAGTCGGTGGTGATGGTGACTGTTGTGTGGGGGAGCTGGTGACTGTTGTGTGGGGACTGGCGACTGTTGTGTGGGGTAGTCGGTGGTGATGGCGACTGTTGTGTGGGGTAGTCGGTGGTGATGGCGACTGTTGTGTGGGGTAGTCGGTGGTGATGGTGACTGTTGTGTGGGGTAGTCGGTGGTGATGGTGACTGTTGTGTGGGGTAGTCGGTGGTGATGGCGACTGTTGTGTGGGGTAGTCGGTGGTGATGGCGACTGTTGTGTGGGGTAGTCGGTGGTGATGGCGACTGTTGTGTGGGGTAGTCGGTGGTGATGGCGACTGTTGTGTGGGGTAGTCGGTGGTGATGGTGACTGTGGTGTGGGGTAGTCGATGGTGATGGTGACGGTTGTGTGGGGTAGTCGGTGGTGATGGTGACTGTTGTGTGGGGTAGTCGGTGGTGATGGTGACTGTTGTGTGGGGTAGTCAGTGGTGATGGTGACTGTTGTGTGGGGTAGTCGGTGGTGATGGCGACTGTTGTGTGGGGTAGTCGGTGGCGATGGTGACTGTTGTGTGGGCTAGTCGGTGGTGACGGTGACTGTTGTGTGGGGTAGTCGATGGTGATGGTGACTGTTGTGTGGGGTAGTCGGTGGCGATGGTGACTGTTGTGTGGGCTAGTCGGTGGTGATGGTGACTGTTGTGTGGAGTAGTCAGTGGTGATGGTGACTGTTGTGTGGGGTAGTCGGTGGTGACGGTGACTGTTGTGTGGGCTAGTCGGTGGTGACGGTGACTGTTGTGTGGGGTAGTCGATGGTGATGGTGACTGTTGTGTGGAGTAGTCGGTGGTGATGGCGACTGTTGTGTGGGGTAGTCGGTGGCGATGGTGACTGTTGTGTGGGCTAGTCGGTGGTGATGGTGACTGGTGTGTGGGGTAGTCGGTGGTGATGGTGACTGTTATGTGGGGTAGTCGGTGGTGATGGTGACTGGTGTGTGGGGTAGTCGGTGGTGATGGTGACTGTTGTGTGGGGTAGTCGGTGGTGACGGTGACTGTTGTGTGGGGTAGTCGATGGTGATGGTGACTTTTGTGTGGAGTAGTCAGTGGTGATGGTGACTGTTGTGTGGGGTAGTCGGTGGTGATGGCGACTGTTGTGTGGGGTAGTCGGTGGTGATGGTGACTTTTGTGTGGAGTAGTCAGTGGTGATGGAGACTGGTGTGTGGGGTAGTCGGTGGTGATGGTGACTGTTGTGTGGGGCTAGTCGATGGTGATGGTGACTGTTGTGTGGAGTAGTCGGTGGTGATGGCGACTGTTGTGTGGGGTACGTCGGTGGCGATGGTGACTGTTGTGTGGGCTAGTCGGTGGTGACTGTGACTGTTGTGTGGGGCAGGTGTGAGCGCGCAGTTTAATGTTTGACATCTTACTGGCGTATCAAGCGAACTTTTCAAACGACTATCGTATAGGTTATATGCTTACATGTTAGAATCGTGAGTTTTCCGTACGCCATGTCGGCAACTTCGATGTGCATATGCAAGAAGTACGCTTTCCTTCAGCAATTATGGCCCCAATTAGTGTGGGAATACTGGTATTCGCTGTAATCGTGATTGTGTATAAATAAGACAGGTAATTAGCTGGCATGTAAGTAGGACGGCAGTCGGACAAGTCACCAGCCGACCTTCAGCAGGCCGCTGGCTATGTTGGCACACGGTGCTCTGGGTGACATACCCGCAGCCAGACATAACACAGTCAGTCGTAACATAACGTAGTCTGGTACCCGCAGCCAGACAGTGTTCCGTGGCATTTGTGTGTCATCACTGTGCACCGCGTCGCGTTGTCTCATGGTCTTCATCGTACCACGTACATTTGTGTCTGCATTAGTGTTGACTCCGTATGATCGCTACCTGGTGAATCAATTACACTTTGTTGCTATTGCTATTCGTAGTGTAAGGCAAGTAACACGTACGTCCCGCGCTTTCCTTCACGGTTTCCATTTCCATTCCGCCGGATGTTCACACGAGGCACATTGCTTTACGCCATCTTCTGGCCGGATGCCTATTCATGGTTTTTCTTTCTCCTTTGTGCCGGACTCTCTATTTTCCTTACACTGTCTCAAGGACGGTCACCTGCTGTCGCACCGGTCCATTCTTTCTTCTTGCATTTTCCCTTGTCACTTGCTACCTCCATCCTCTCCCTGACCCATATGCCGTAGATGCCGCCATGTGTTGCTGATGTTGTGCCTCCCATTTCTAAGGACGAGCTGGCACTGTGCAGATCGCGAATCTGTCACATGCATGCTCCTCACCACTACAGTGATGGGGAGCATACATGCCGTGGGTGGAAGGAAGTGCACCGTCTTTCCTCAGTTGGTGAGAGACCATCGCGTCTCCGCCGTTTTGGGACCTTCACAATGCGGCGTGTATTGTTTACACGCGAAATCTTGGCAAGAGGAGCGTAGCTTTTTTAATTGAAATGCTACAACAACAAAAAAAAAGGTTTTGGGACGTGGTAGGGTACGATTGGAAATTGATTACTTCTGGCATCATGTTCCCTTGACTGTCAGCCATCAGATTTGAGGCCACACAGTCCTGATGTGGCGCGTATTATTAGGCGTTATGCTACATAACGCCTAATAATACGCCTAATAATAATAATAATAAGCCTAATAACGTACTAAAATGAACGTTATGGGCGTTGAAAGATTGGCCGGTGAAGCACCGCTGAGCACAAATAACTAATTCACTTATGCCTGATGCCTTTATGAATGCCCCTCTTGAGGCTTCTATCTCATCCTGGTGTCCTCTTCTGGGGTCTGGTCTGCATCACCCCTGTATCTCCGTCACATTTATCGCCGTGTCCTGTCTCCTGGCCTACCTTTTCCCTCCTGTCCCTGTTTCACTTGGTATTCTTCTACCCGATCTCTGGATCGTCCTCTGTCTTCTGCCTCCGTTTCTCAGCTTTCTCCCTTGTTGGCCCTCTGATTCCTTCCTTGATCTTTGTCTGCTCCAGCCTTCGACCCGTGGTCTCCGTCTGCTCCATTCCTTAATATTCCCCTCCTTTCTATGGGCAACAATTGATTCATCCCTTGGGCCACCCTCTGCGTCTTCCTTTGGTCCCTGTCTGCTCTATGCTTTGGCCACCTTCACTGATACATCCTTCAGCTCGATTTTTCTTTTTTCTTTCTATCTTTTCTTTTTCCTTTTAGCCTTTCTTAGTTCGATGCTTCTGTCTCATTCTGCTCCTTATTTCAGTTTACCCTTGCCCCGTACCTCATTCTCCTGCACCATCTCGTAGACTATCCACTCCCGAGAGTTGGTCTCCCCGTGCTGTATCCCTTGGTCTCCCTCTGCTGCATCCCTTGGTCTCCTGGCCTGCGCTGCTGTACAGGCGGTCGCCGGTATGTGTACACTCTCCTTCAGGGGTGCCGCGGGCGCTCCTTTCACCGGTGCGTTGTCTCCGCCGCCGCTGCCGCCGCCGCCGCCGCCGCCGCCGCCGCTGTAGCCTTTCTCTTGCCCTCGTGTGTCAACATCCTGGCCACTTCCTCTTGGCACGCGCCCAACGCCGCCCGGACGTGCCTGTCCCGGACGTTTTAGGTGGTGCCGCGCATCTCGGCAGTGAACTGTTCGGCTGTCCGTTCAGGGAAAGTTTCACTAATCGCTCGCTGCGATCGACGCAGTTCGTTTCCTCAGCTAACTGAAGCGTCACACTCGCTCGCCGTATGTTCGCTACTTATTGCGTCTCTGTCTTCTCTCTCTCTCTCTCTCTCTCTCTCTCTCTCTCTCTCTCTCTCTCTCTCTCTCCTCTCTCTCTCTCTCTCTCTCTCTCTCTCTCTCTCTCTCTCTCACACACACACACACACACACACACACACACACACACACACACACACACACACACACACACACACACACACACACACACACACACACACACACACACACACTCACTCACTCACTCACTCACTCACTCACTCACTCACTCACTCACTCACTCACTCACTCACTCACACACTCACACACACACACACACACACACACACACACACACACACACACTTACTCACTCACACACTCACTCACTCACTCACTCACTCACTCACTCACACACACTCTCACACACTCAAACACACTCACTCACTCACTCACACTGTATGCTTGCATGCGTGCATTACATGTCCCTGTCTGGTTCTCTGTAGCGCCTATTCTCGGCTCCCCTCTCCTATCTCCCCAGGTCCTGTCTCCCGTTCCCCCGTGCCCACATGGCTCCGCCGCAGCGGCGCGTCCCATTGTGTGTGTAGTGACCGGTGTGTTGGCCGTCGCCAGGCTCGGAGGTCGCGACGCTGCGCTCGGAGGTGGCCGCCCGGGACGCCGAGCTGAGCCACGCGCACGACACGATCGCGCTGCTCAACGACGACGTGCAGAAGACGTCGGTGGCGTGCCAGCAGGCAGATGTGTCGGTCAGTGGTACATCACAGGCAGATGTGTCGGTCAGTGGCGTGATACGGCAGATTCTAGTGGCGTATAACAGTCGCAGTGGCGTGATAACAGGCAGATGTGTCGGTCAGTGGCGTGATAACAGGCAGATGTGTCGGTCAGTGGCGTGCCAGCAGGCAGATGTGTCGGTCAGTGGTACATCAGCAGGCAGATGTGTCGGTCAGTGGTACATGAGCAGGCAGATGTGTCGGTCAGTGGTACATCAGCAGGCAGATGTGTCGGTCAGTGGTACATCAGCAGGCAGATGTGTCGGTCAGTGGTACATCAGCAGGCAGATGTTCTGGCCAGTAGTACTGACAATGCTGACTGCTGCCTGCCATATTGCTGACTGATCAGCCTGTTTACTGCTGACTACACTGCCCAGATTGCATAATGTGGAAGCGTTCTAGTAAACTGAGTGTGTAGTCTTCTGTCCGGCGAATCCGTGCCTCAGAAGTTGCGTGAGCAGCAGTGATCACGAATGTTTACGTTCGAACCCCAGCAACAGTCGGACTCTACTGTTAGCTGGTTCACTATTTAGTCACGTTGGACCAGTTCAAGTCATGCTGCTGTCAACCCGTCCATTGATGATCGTAGTAGTCCGCTGATGCGGACGCACTAAGTTCCACATTGTTTCCTAAAAACGGTGTTGTCCCTACGAGAGTGTGTGCAGCTTCCTTTACACCAATCATTTAATGTTAGTCGATATTTCGCACTATGGAACGTTTGCAAATGTATTTTCGTTCAGTGTACTTATTTCGGTAAACAGGTAAGAAGAACACTATGTTTTTCCGCCTGTCGAGATGTCTCATTTGTGCGCAATGGAACTTTAGATTGCACGAACACCCTATGTTTGGCCGGGCAGCCTGCCGGATGATTGGTTATCTGATGAGCAGCGATTTCCCTGGCACAGGTGGGAGGTAGGGAGAGGAATCTCGTCATGCCAGAAAGTTGAGTGAAAAGTGTAGTGCATCGTGCTGCATACAGCCGAGGGGGTGCTATCGGCTGCCCCTCGTTCCCCCTCCCAATCGCGGACAATCCACCCGGGGATTGTCCGTGTTAACACGCGCACGTCCGGGGGCAGATATCTGCCCTCTGCGGTTTTTCCTAATTTGTCGCCATACTAATCGGGTTAGCAAGACCAAACCTCGCATGGCTGCTCAGTCGTGTTTTCCGCATATCCTCCTGCATTTTTAACCCTGGGGAATCTCAGGTCAGATCACCAGGTCAGACGAAGTGACCCAACATCCCTCGGAGTTCTAGGTGGCACAACTTCCACAATAATTGGGCGATTTATTTCAAACTTATAACACGTCATGATTTCATCAGGGTCCATAATATATATCTCGTTTTTTTGTAGCATTGACCTGAGGTCAGGTTGCGCCCATGGCTTCCCCCATTATAGGGCTATGGTAAAATATGCAAATGTTTCCTGGTTACATATTTGCTCTCGGAATGACTTCACAACGCTTGTGGCGTGTAGTTGGAAGCTATGCTCAATGTTACCGTTGACATTTTTGTTCAGTGACCTCACCAAGGTCATCTGAGGTCACCTGAGATCACTAGCACATTTATGCGTATTATATCGCACTGTATTGAGCTAGAAGGCTCAAATTACCATCATTGTGCTTGTATCGCCAAGACGTGACGATTGATACATTACATGCCCTCCCTGGGCTACTGCATGACCTTGACCTGAGGTCACGGTTTCGGAGTAAGAAGTATTCCTGCTTGGGCACGTAGTTGGCGCCTCGATTGTCCTCTGTAAGTTGAGTAGCGTTCAGCGTTTGTTTCTACCCGTTACAGGTCCTGAGATATGTGTCAATATCTGAGAGTCCCATCCGATCTGGTCGAATTTGACCTATGATGACCCAGTGACCTGAATATTGACCTGAGCGAGATAAAAAAAATGATCCGAACACTTTCGATAGAGCTTGTCACCATCTATCCAACGCCGTTTTCCGTTTGTCGCTAGCTAGCATAGTTCTAGAGAAGAGTTTGTCTCATCGTGAACTATCGACAGCAACGTGAATGTCAGGCGATTGGTTCTCGGGTGCATGCAATCAAAGCGGACGCTACCTCCGCCTGGCTCGGGTGCTACATCAGCCAGTGAAGGTAGGGCTCCGGAGAGATTATCGAACATCGGACCATCCTGAATCCTGGATCCCATAAGGTCCTCGGTGGTCACCAGCTCGGATAAGTCTGGGTGAAGCAAAATGTGATCCGTCGGCCCGGCGGAGATGAAAGGTCAGATAAAGTGCTGATCATAGCTAAGTAATGGGAGATTGGTAGTCCAGCGCCGGGATTGTGGATTCTGGTTTCACCTGTCACTGGTCTTTGCTGGCGACCAATCAGCGTGATAGGGCAGCGGCAATATGTGGCCCATAAATGTCGCGGGCGCTAAATGACCTACACAGGTCTATGCGCCCCAAAACCCCAATCATCATAATATAAATGCCGCGCTACATGAGTCGATTTGTCGTGAAGCCAAAAGAAAATTACCAAGCAAGCAATTATAAATGAAGGGCTAATAATAAAGCGGTAACTAATCCAAAACGTGGCTGGGCTTTCTGAGAAGGCAGAGCGTAACGACAGCAATACTGACGGTGTGCTGTGGCTTCAGCTGCTTGGGTGCTTTTCCACCGTGCCGTTTGGCTGCTGGCCACTGGCCGATTGCACTCGATGTCTTTGCTGTGGTGAGAAACAGCGGCTGGTGCCGGCTGACCACTGGGCGGCTCTTCCCATGGCACTTTTATATCAGAGCTCTTTCGACAGTCGTCGGTGTGAATATTGCGCATGCATCCGGCTCCCGAATGAGAGAAAGTCATTAACTGTGTGATCGGCACCACTTGGCATGCATCCGCATTCGACATCAAAGAAGCTGACCAAAATGGCCTCGGTATCGAGAACGTGTGGAAAGGCTGATGGGATGAACACTGAATACGTTGAGCACGTTATTTTGTCGAAATAATGCCTCCGGTTGAATTTGTGAAGGGATCTATTTGCATTCACAACCGAGAAATTGAACTAAAAATTGCCGAATTCTTGAAACGTGTCAGGCGTGTGCTGTGTTTTTGGTATGTACATTAAAATATATTGGTGTTTACGTGTAAATACGTTTATCCGTTGACTACATAGGTTAAAGCTTATCTGTTTCAAACATTTGAGCTATATGAGGCGTATTTCGAGTTTTACTATTGAAACATGGAAAGTTGAAAGAGAAGCTTACAACATTCCTTGCCTGCACTTGTAATCACTGAATATTACACCAAAGTGCACGTCAGTTTTCAATCTCCAGCACAAGCTTCCGAGCCGTAGAACCAAGGAGAAATTACATGATCGCTGCGATACGATTAATGAAGGCTTTTCATTCCACTACAAGTGATAACTTAGCGTAAACCATGGGCTCTTCTCCACGGTCTGCCTGGCTATGGCCGCCCGTACATTGTTTGTGGAAAGTGTGGGTAGAGTGGGTGATTTCGGTTTCCGTGATTAATGTTGCACGTTTCCCATCGTCATTTACCATCGTCAGCGCACCGTTAAATGCGCCCATCGAAGCCGGACCGAGCAGCCCGTGCGGCTTCACTGCAGCCCGGGACCGGCGGCGTAGTTAAGAATACGCCGTGGCCCAGCGGGGTAATAGGCACACAGTTGACCAGATGGGAGGATGCTTTCTATTCAGAGTATGGGAAGAGCACTAATTGTGACTGCTAAGCTAGTAACCTCCCGAAATTCGTCTGCGTTCTAAAGACGAAATACGGAAGCACTTCAGCTGTAATTAAATATGAGCACTCACAAGCAGACAAACAGCTGCAACACGCTCTCACACATAGATGAACCAATCGAAACATGATGTCAGTCGTGGACACAGAGACCACCAGACCAGTTGACCACCAGATATAGACCAATCGACCTCACATGTTCACCCACCGCTGGAGCTGCTGCATACATCGATAGCGACCGCACGCCTGCCTCCGCCGGCGGCAGTAACGACGCTGCAGCTGGCGATGTCACTGGGTACGGCGACAGCCTGCCCCAACCCCCGGCTTCTCTGTGGGTGCGCGTGATGCTGCGGCAGTCTGCCCCCGGCTTCTCTGTGGGTGCGCGTAATGCCGTTGCAGCCTGCCCACGGCTTCTCTGTAGGTGCGCGTGGTGCCGCTGCACCATGTCCGGTTCCCGGCTTCTCTGTGCGTGCGCGTGCGCGTGATAACGCTGCAGCCTGCCCGGTCCCCGGCTTCTCTGTGGGTGGGCGTGACACGGCTGCAGCCTGCCCCCGGCTTCTCTGTGGGTGCGCGTGACACGGCTGCAGCCTGCCCGGTGTAGGGACGCGCTTCGATTGATGCTGCTGTTGGACGTCTGGCGCCAGTGAGTGGCCGGTTTCTCTGCAGGTGCTCGTGATGCCGCTCCAGTCGCACCCGGCCGAGTCCAATGCCCCGGTTTGTCTACCTCGAAATCGTTTGTCGCATCCTGCAGTCCATGAACCATTGGCGCGTCCGGCCCGAAATAGCCGCTCCTTTCCCATCCGGCGATGACTTTGCAGCTTGCACCGCGCTGAGAACTGATGTCGAGCTTTCGGAAAAGTGAAAGCTATCGCTGACAGCCGGCGCCACGTGCAAGCAGAGCTGTTGCGGCCAATGTCACTTCAGCATGCAGACTGCGTTCGGTCGGCTCAGTGCAGCAGTAGCACTTCCGGCGCGTTTGTCTGCCGTTCAGCCGAGCCAGTGCAGTAGTACCGCTCCCGGCGCGTTTGTCTGCCGTTCAGCCTAGCAGTAGTACCGCTCCCGGCGCGTTTGTCTGCCGTTCAGCCGAGCCAGTGCAGTAGTACCGCTCCCGGCGCGTTTGTCTGCCGTTCAGCCGGGCCAGCGCAGCAGTACCGCTCCCGGCGCGTTTGTCTGCCGTTCAGCCGGGCCAGTGCAGTAGTACCGCTCCCGGCGCGTTTGTCTGCCGTTCAGCCGGGCCAGAGCAGTAGTACCGCTCCCGGCGCGTTTGTCTGCCGTTCAGCCGGGCCAGAGCAGCAGTACCGCTCCCGGCGCGACTGTATGCCGTTCAGCCTGGCAGCAGTACCGCTCCCGGCGCGTTTGTCTGCCGTTCAGCCGGGCCGTGCAGTAGTACCGCTCCCGGCGCGTTTGTCTGTCGTTCAGACGGGCCAGTGCAGCAGTACCGCTCCCGGCGCGTTTGTCTGCCGTTCAGCCGAGCCAGCGCAACAGTACCGCTCCCGGCGCGTTTGTCTGCCGTTCAGCCGGGCCAGTGCAGCAGTACCGCTCCCGGCGCGTTTGTCTGCCGTTCAGCCGGGCCAGTGCAGCAGTACCGCTCCCGGCGCGACTGTCTGCCGTTCAGCCGGGCCAGTGCAGCAGTACCGCTCCCGGCGCGTTTGTCTGCCGTTCAGCCGAGCCAGTGCAGCAGTACCGCCCCCCGGCGCGTTTGTCTGCCGTTCAGCCGGGCCAGTGCAGCAGTACCGCTCCCGGCGCGTTTGTCTGCCGTTCAGCCGAGCCAGTGCAGCAGTACCGCTCCCGGCGCGACTGTCTGTCAGCCTGTTGCCCAGCCACGATGAGGGTTCAGCTGAAATACGAGCTTGCGTGAGACGAAATGTACGACCCTCGATATACCAGGAGGTGCTGAGTTTACATCAAAAGTAGCGTTAGGGATTATGCTATATTACTCAACGTTTCGGCCAGGGGCCATCGTCAGGAGTGCCAATGCCAATGCCTCCTGACGATGGCCCCTGGCCGAAACGTTGAGTAATATAGCATAATCCGTAACGCTACTTTTGATGTAAACTCAGCACCTCGTGGTATATCGAGGGTCGTACATTTCGTCTCACGCAATGTCTATAACCCAGGAGCACTTAAGAGCCATTCTTCGTTGTATGAAATACGAGCTGTTCAAGCCTAGTCTGATGAAGGTGGCCGGCTGTTGCGGCTGCCGGCAGCGGTGCACGGCGATGCTCCGCCAGGCGGTCGTGTGGGCGCCACGTCTGTCCGATAGGCGCTGTGAGCGCCCCCGTGCGGAGCACGAATCTGCTCAACATCGGCGCCACTTTCTCGCGGCCCTAGTGGCGCAGTTGCGTCGCCGCTCTGCCTGCTGATCGTGTGTCAGCTGAGCGGCAGCGCATTGTCGCTGGCGCGGCCGGCGACAGGTGTCGGCCCGCTGGATGTCCGCATGTGAGATAGGATCAGATGGTATCGTATCCGACCTGACGACAGCTGTCGCGGTCACCATGGCACGGCAGACCGACACACGCCGTGCCACACCTGCACGACAGACCGACACACCTGCACGACAGACCGACACACCTGCACGACAGACCTACACACGCCGTGCCACACCTACACGACACAGACCGACACACGCCGTGCCACACCTGCACGACAGACCGACACACCTGCATGACAGACCGACACACGCCGTGCCACACCTGCACGGCAGACCGACACACCTGCATGACAGACCGACACATCTGCACGACAGACCTACACACGCCGTGCCACACCTACACGACACAGACCGACACACCTGCATGACGGACCGACACACGCCGTGCCTCCATGACACAGCATCAGCTGTAGTGTGAACTCATGCAGTGTACTGGCTGATATTCTGCTGATGTACCACGTCTCTGTATGACTGGTTATCACGTTTGTATGCGATTATGCGAAACGATCCCATGTTAGTAGTTCAGACTAGCATTTTTGCATTTGTTGCGCATAGTTCGCACGACGTATTGCCGGTAACGGATTAGGTGACAGTCCTGATACTTGTTCATCTGCAATTCCATTGGTTGGTCCTTCACGCACGTTATGTTTAAGCTGAGGTTAATGTCTGCCTGCGTGAGAGTGTTCCTACAGAATCACCTGTGCAAGAAGACGCCAATGGCTCCAGATACAGCAGCACTGTCATGTTGTATGGAAGGGCGGGAGCACGCCAGGCCTTAGTCGGTGACAATAATGGCGACTGGTCGTCGTGGTGCCATGTCTTCACCTCCGCCGTCGCCGTGTGGTCTATCACTACGCAACATCTGGCAGCACTGACGTCACCAGTCCGTGTGAGCGCGTGCGCGCTGTCCACCCACCGGGGGGAGCTACCGAGCCGTGCACCCGGTCTGGCGCAATGTTCGGACACGGCTCGTCCGGCGGCCGTGCGGTGTCCGGTGGCGGTCTCCTGTTGTGGTCGACAGGCACCACATTGGCCAGGGATACTCCCGTCCGGTGTAGGTCTGTTGTGGTCGACAGGCCCCACATTGGTCAGGGATACTCCCGTCCGGTGTAGGTCTGTTGTGGTCGACAGGCCCCACATTGGTCAGGGATACTCCCGTGCGTATGTGGACAGCAGGCAGGGAATCAAATCCGCCGCACACCGCTGGTCTTGGTGTGATACTGAGTTGGATAATTATTTGGTTTCAGTATCGGCAAAGCGTCAAGTTTCCGATTGATGTAATCACGTCCGTCCTTTCGGCATCAGTAGGCATGCCCCATTCCTATCTGCCCCGTCCCGCCCCGCTAGACCTGGTGTCTGGTCAGGCCAGCTGTGAACTGCGTCAGCTGTGACTGCGACTTGTCTGCCCCTCTTCTGGTCACCAGCCCACCTTGCAGACCTGTCGGGTCGGGTCAGGTCAGCTGTGAGATGTGTCACCTGTGACTGTGACCTGTCTCAGGTGAGTCGGGTCAGGTCAGCTGTGAGATGTGTCACCTGTGACTGTGACCTGTCTCAGGTGAGTCGGGTCAGGTCAGCTGTGAGATGTGTCACCTGTGACTGTGACCTGTCTCAGGTGAGTCGGGTCAGGTCAGCTGTCAGATGTGTCACCTGTGACTGTGACCTGTCTCAGGTGAGTCGGGTCAGGTCAGCTGTGAGATGTGTCACCTGTGACTGTGACATGTCTCAGGTGAGTCGGGTCAGGTCAGCTGTGAGATGTGTCACCTGTGACTGTGGCCTGTCTCAGGTGAGTCGGGTCAGGTCAGCTGTGAGATGTGTCACCTGTGACTGTGACCTGTCTCAGGTGAGTCGGGTCAGGTCAGCTGTGAGGTGTGTCACCTGTGACTGTCACCTGTCTCAGGTGAGTCGGGTCAGGTCAGCTGTGAGATGTGTCACCTGTGACTGTGACCTGTCTCAGGTGAGTCGGGTCAGGTCAGCTGTGAGATGTGTCACCTGTGACTGTGACCTGTCTCAGGTGAGTCGGGTCAGGTCAGCTGTGAGGTGTGTCACCTGTGACTGTGACCTGTCTCAGGTGAGTCGGGTCAGGTCAGCTGTGAGATGTGTCACCTGTGACTGTGACCTGTCTCAGGTGAGTCGGGTCAGGTCAGCTGTGAGATGTGTCACCTGTGACTGTCACCTGTCTCAGGTGAGTCGGGTCAGGTCAGCTGTGAGATGTGTCACCTGTGACTGTCACCTGTCTCAGGTGAGTCGGCTCAATGAGTCGGTGGCGGAGGTGGGATCTCGTCTGGAGCGGTGTGAGGCGGACCGGTCGCGGATGGACCGCGAGATCGCCACCTGCCGGGAGCTCAACCTCAAGCTGGAGACGCAGCGAGAGCGACTCTCCCGGCAGCTGCTGGATCGCGACCGGGACCTCGACAAGGTGAGTAATGGCCTCGTATGTAATTGGATCTCGATAAGGTCACTGTTGTAAAGGTTTCCTTCGTGTTTGGTATATGTATCTGGTATGCATATGTATGTATGCATGTATGTAAGCATATATGTATGTATACATATATGTATATATATATATATGTATATATGTGTATGTATATATATATATATATATATATATATATATATATATATATATATATATATAGTATATAAAACTGCCACTTCCACTGAGCCGGTGGTGAGTGTTGCTGTTTCGCAGGCGTCTATGCGGCCGCCTCACCCTCCCCGCTTTCACCGATTGCCAAGGTCGCGATCTTTGTGATCTTATTGTACGAGCTGGCGGGACTGGCCGAGCGGGTGACCTCTCGAAAATGTCAACCAACGCCACTTTCGCCGCGCACGTACCGAGCGGCTCCCTGAAGGCCGTGTTCGGCTCCCTGAAGGCCGTGTTCGGCTCCCTGAAGGCCGTGTTCGGCTCCCTGAAGGCCGTGTTCGGCTGTAAAGCCTCGTCATGTGGGCCCGTCATGTGAAGTTCATCGTATGAAGACGATAGTGTCGGCTCATGTGAAGTCTCATCGTGTGAAATCTCATCGAGTGAGATCCGTTGTGTGGGCTCGTGACGCGAAGTCCCGTCATGCGAGTCGTACCGTGTGAAGCCACCCCTGCCTGGAGTACAGCCCTCATCTGCATTGTGGTGACCCGGATCCCGGTACGGCATTTCTCCGACACTGTGCCGGGACAGCGACAATAACAGTTGCCCCGGTGGCGGGGATGAATGGCTCCGCACCGACTGCCAGGAGCGGTCCCAGACGCCGGTAGCGCGGGCTGGGGACGTCCGTTGCCTTGTCGACAGGCCAATAAATGCAGAACTGGTGCTGCTCGGATGGTCCAGTGGCGGCGAGTTGTGTCTTGTAGCTCTGGTCTGATGATGTCGGTGGCCGCCGTGTTCAGAGGTCTGTAATTCAGATGACCCGTCTGTCGGATAGCTGTTAGGAGGAAGCGGTGCTCTAGCCAGAGCTGGAGACTATGACGTTTGAGTTGAGGTAGGCGACCTGTGTGACCATGTGACATGTGTGACCCGCCTGTTCGGCAGCGGTGTTAGGAGGGAGCGGTGCTCTGGTCAGAGCTGACGGTCGCTGCATGACCTCAGCAGTCGATGCGCCCCTAAACCCCAATAACCAACCAACCAACCAATCTGGTCAGAGCTGGAGACGATGATGTCTGAGTTCAGGTAGGTGGCATCGGTGGTCATAGCTGTGACCTGTGGCCCCGTCCGGCCGGCAGCTACGTTCAGAGAACGCGACGCTCCAGTCTGAGCTGGAGACGATGACCTCTGAGTTGATGTAGGTGGCATCTGTGATCATAGCTGTGACCTGTGGCCCCGTCCGCCCGGCAGCTACGTTCAGAGAACGCGACGCTCCAGTCTGAGCTGGAGACGATGACCTCTGAGTTGATGTAGGTGGCATCTGTGATCATAGCTGTGACCTGTGGCCCCGTCCGCCCGGCAGCTACGTTCAGAGAACGCGACGCTCCAGTCTGAGCTGGAGACGATGCGCCAGCAGCTGAACGCCGAGCGGTCGTCCATACACGAGCTGGAGGCGCTGCTGAACTCGTCGCGCGGCCGCGAGTACCACACGGACGCGGCCGCCCAACAGCGCGCCATGGAGCTCGAGAAGATGGCCGACCGGCTGACCGCCGTCCAGAAGATACTGTGAGTGCGTCTGCACGGTCTGCAGGTGTACCGCATGACTCGTCTGAGACAACAAACACCCGCTAGCGCTGAACGGTGCTGAAGGACGACTACGGAGGCTGGGTAGTGGCATGCACGGGATGGATAAACTACGACGTGAGTTGTCTCGCAAAGGCAACTAACTGACACCACTCTCGCATTACTCCGATCCTCCTTCCCAGCCAACAAGGAGACGCAGACGGTGGAGACAGCCTTGCTTTTATCCCCCTCTCCAGCCGACAAGGATATCCGGAAGGTGGAGGCCGTCATTGTATTGCCATGCGAGACTAGACTTCCCCTGCTGACAGGCAGGCCCAGAAATAGGAGACTACCGTAATATTGCCATGTGCAACTCCGCACCTGTTGCCAGCGAGGGACCTAGAAGGTGGTGACTTTACCCTGTGTAACCCCACCTCCCCTGCTGACAGAGTGGTCCAGAAGGTGGTGACATACTATTAGCATGTGTAACTCCACTTACCTGCTGAGAGGGGCTAAAAAATTGGAAGTTACTTTCACATTGCCACGTGTAACTTCGCTCCCCTTGCCGACAGGATGCCCAAAGGTACTATCATGATATTACCATGTGCCCTACCTCTACCGACGAGCATGCCCAGAAAGTGGAGAGTACCCATGTCATAATTGCGTTTCCTCTGCTGACAGGGAGGGGGGGGCACAGAAGTTGACACGATTATGTTGCGACGTGCAACCCCCCCCCCTACCGACAGTGGTCTAGAGTGGACACTATCATCATGTCACCATGTGTACCCCCCCCCCCCCTACCGACAGGGAGGCCCAGAAGGTGGAGACTGGCCTGTACCGGTCGCAGGCGGCGGAGCGCGACCTGGAGGTGGAGCGGCTCAACCGGCAGATGATCGGCGAACGGTTCGAGAAGGAGCGCCTCAGCCAGGAGCTGCGCCGCCTGCGCAAGGAGGCCACGCTGGCCGGCACGTCGGCGCTGCCGGCCGCCGGTGGCGCCACCTATAGCTCGTACGGCAGCCCGCCGGTCGGTGGCGCCGTCTCGCGGTCAGTGACGGAGCAGACGAGCGTGGAGCGGCACTTCGTGAGCACGGAGACGAGCGGCGGCTACCGGCGCCTGTCCGACTCGCCGACGGCCCCGGGCCCGGGGCCGGCTCACAGCAGCTGAGACCGCCCGTGAGTTGCCGCCGCCAGCCGGGACATGGCGGCGCGCACCGGCCGCACGCCTGGCACTGTATCACTGGCACTGCCTGCCTGCACGCCCGGCACAGTCGTACCGGCCCTGTTCGACGCGCGCTGGCGACTTCCTCAGCTGACGTCACGGCCGACATGCTGCGGTGCCACCGTTCGGTGGAAGGTGTCACGTCTGACGGAACTGGGATGACGGGACGTAACGATTGCCTGCTCACAGACAATTGCTCTTCTTACGCTAGGACGGACGGACATGCGCGCCGCGACGGGACAAGAGCGGCGGTTTCACGCGGTTCCCGGGGCACTGCCGCGTCTCCCCTGCTGATGGGATGGCAGCAACACAGGTTATGTCGTATATCCTCGACTGACAACCGGTCCCAGGCGCTACCGAATCATTGGCGCTGAAAAATAAAGCGCAGCGAGCATCGGGCATCGTGCCACTGTACAACTGGGTTCACTGCAATATTACGCTACTCTGTGCAACCCGCCTCACGATACATCTTCCCGTCGAAGCCGACTTCTGTGGAATTCTAGTCATCAAATAGATCTGGGCTGCTCCGATGGAATCATCAAAGAGCACAGCTGATTTCTCCCACATCCATAGGGCTGGGCTCGGGAGGCGACGAGCTGCTAGTCACCAATTTTCAAACATTCCATGCGTGAAATGGCCTAAAGCTACGCTACGAGGACTGGACACATGCGGCTGGGCTGCGGTATGCCACCAGTATAATTTTGCCGCCGGGAGCAATTGGCCGCGAGCAGATGGCACCGCTGGGCCAGACGTGAGTGGGGACGGGACAGCTGCCAAGACCAGGGCTGTGGCCGTGGATCCAGCTCCTATGCTTAATGTACGCAGTGCGCATCGTGAACATCAGCTGCACTGTGTAGTGACTGCGACGGCAGGCATGCCCGCACGTCAGGAGCAGGCATGCCCGCCCGTCAGGATAGTACGCCTGCATGTGTTTACCTCCAGTGGCATGATTCCAGTATCTCTATTCCGCAACTGGCTGTTCGGTGCCGGAACCTGGCGTATTTTTTTATGCGATGTGCTTTTCATCTACGCTCATGATGCAGCAATGGGAAGTAAGAAATCACCGCAGGAAAACTATTATTGGCAATGCGACTGCGCATGTTTGCCCATGCACGTAACTTAATGCGTGCATATAACTCGACTGCTGGTTCTCCGAACGAGCGCTGTACGACCGAAGCAGTCGATGCGCCCCTAAGCCCAAATAACCAACCAACCAACCTGCTCGTTCTCCGACAGCTCAAAACTGTGCCTCAAGTGTGGAGCCTTCACGTGACCTGGGACCTGAAGTGTGGGACCTTAGCGTGACAGTGCAGCAGCGAGACGGCCTCGTCCGGTGCCTGCTGCGGTCCAGCACCAGCACAGGCCAGTGTGTCATGGTGCCCGTCTGGACCTGTGGCTGAAAAGGACGGCTGTCGTGGTGCTGGCACTGGACCAGTGGAGGAATGACGACTGGCATAGTGCTGTTACTGGACCAATGCAGGAAACACTGGCATGGTACCGGTACTAGACCAGTGGAAGAAAGAGATAGCCGTCCTGACGCTAATTTAACTTGTGACGAGTGCTATCCAGGACGACTGGAGCGAGCCGGTCCCCTGGCAGACGGTAAGCTCTGTTGACCACCCCACCGTCGAACTCTCAAGTCGTGGAGCCTGTCGCCACTTCCACTGCTGCGAAAAAGAGAATCGACAGAACTCTACTCATGACGGCGGTGCAGGCTGATGACCGATGTGCAAAACAATGTTGGTGAACGGAGCGTGGTACAACTAATAATCGATCACTGCCAGACGTGATATATGATGGTTCGCGTGCACAGCAGCAGCTGTATATGACACGCAGGGGCAGATATTAACCTGCGCCCTGTTCCCGCGGCGCATGCACGCCCTGTTCTGTGTGTTGATCGAGTGTGGCGGGTGTTTTGTCCCTGTTGGACGGTGTTTTACGACAGCGAGTGAGGCGTTCGGTGCTTGCCGGAGTCGTCGTCTAGACATAGTTTATTGGCGACGAGTATCGTGTTAAAATATCGCCGCCGCACATGTGCCGGCGTAAACGTTAACGACAATAAAATGAAACAAACAAACAAGGGCACATCACAATTTCGGAATGTCAAAGCAGCCGTCCGAGGCACCGGATGTGCCAGAAAGAGCATAGTTCACACGTGGCGGTCACACGGCCATATACCAACACCGGGGTGCGCCCGGGGAACCGGAGATACCGTGTTCCATTCCCCGCGGTGCCCTCCCTCCCAGCCAGGACGAGAGGGAGGCGACGCCATGTAGCCTCGGCTGCTCAGCGCGTCGCAAACCCACGAAACACACCCACAACACCAACACACGAGTTGCTGACGTCCAGCCAGAGCATGAGTGTGACGGTCCCGCAGGTCACAGCTCGTCATGTTGGGATACATCTGCATCGGCTCGCCTAGCCACACACCCCCTCACTGCACGAATACTGTGGCGGGAGGTTAGCTGCTGACGCGCAATCAGCCGCGACTGACACACACGCACACGTGGCGATGTCTGGAAACGGTTAAAGCTCGCTGCCACAAAATACACAACACGGTGCACAAACACACGTATACGTTACGTACACCCACACATACACACGGTACATAAATAGGCTGGCGGCCCACGCCAACCTTACATAGATATATCGATCAGGCCCGCGATTAGCACATCCCACAACCCGACGCGAACCCCAAACATCGGCGATTAAATACGCGGCAGTCAGGCATCCCGATCAGAGGGCTGCCTGATCCGCAAACGGCATGACTCCAGATGGTGGCAAGTGTTTAATACAGCACGTGGGGTTGCAGGAGCGGCTGGCTCATGGCCAGTTGACTGCTCCCGACATACCTGATTCATACCTGCTATCCAGTACATCTGGTCATTGGTGCGTGTGCGCGGCGGCACCTGTACACAGTGCGCGCAACGCAGCCACCGTTCGGTCACTTCCCGCCGGCCGCCGGCGGCCGAGATCAGCTCAGCAGGTCGCTGATCTCGTTGGCCGACAGCTGTTTGGACGGCTGACTCTGACCGGTGTAGTTTGGCGCCAACATGGCGGACATCTGGGGCGGCGCCATGCCTGCCATACCCATGCCGAAGCGGTGCGGCGGCGCGGCCGGCGGCGGGCCGTTCTGCGGCCAGCCGAGTCCCGGCCGGGCGAACTGGCCGGCGGCGGGTGGCGCCGGCAGCGCCGCCTGGTAGTAACCGGGCGCGCCTATCATGGGCCCGCCGAGGCCGGCCGCCGCCGGTCCGAAGCCGGCGCCCGGCCCGGCGAATGTCGACCCTGCGGCGGGCAGGGCGGCCTGCGCCGGCCGGTAGTTGGGCGCGGCCGGCTGGAGGGGCCCGACACCCACCGGCTGGTACTGCGATGACGGCGGCGGCGGCGGAGGCGGCAGCGCCGGCTGCAGGGACATCATGTTCAGGTTGGAGCTGATGAGTGAGTCGGTGAGGTCGCGCGGCCGGCTGGTCTGCGCCGCACGTGCCGCTCCGGTGGCCGAGGTGGGTGAGGCCGTCAGCACTGGCTGGCCGTCGAGTCTGGCGGCCGCCTCCTGCTGCCGGCAGCGGCGCTGCTTCTCCTCCAGCGACAGCGGTCCCGCCGCCGTCGACGACGACGAGCCGTTCGGCACGACGTTGGTGGCCGACGTCAGATTCGGTCCCGACGTGTACTCGCCGATGCCCAGCTCTCCAAACATCTGCCGAACACGAGCGGCCGCTGTCGGGCATCATATGACAGCCACGCAGGTGACATCGCGAGTACGGCATTACAACCACACAGGTGACATCGTGAGTACGGCATTACAACCACACAGGTCACATCAGCAATCTATCGCTCCCCGTGTGTTGGCTACATGCCTCAGCCGAGCCAAGTGGTAGGTGTGTCGTCATGCCATGGATATTACGTACGGAATAGTCCAGCGCCACACACACCAGAAATTCGGTTGAAAGGACAGCAAAATGGCAAACCATTTTGCATTGCCAGCTCCCAATATCAATAATTTCCCACTCACCTTTTCCCGCTCTTGTGGTCAAAGCAGCAATAAAACTGCACATATTCAAGAACGAGGAAACGAAGTATCCACAACCGTTGATTACATAATTGACTTTCAGGCACAATAGATCTTCGTCCGAGACCACCACCCCACACCCAAACTAAACATAGATTCCGTAACACCGGAATGGACAGCCTGGAGGATGGACGTTGCTCTAGAGCCGCTGGGTGTCGCAGTTCGTCTGTCAAGCCGAGTTCGGACATCGTAGCCGGTGTCACGCGCCGGGACAGCGGCGTGCCCGGTGTCGGGGACGGGCTGCCAGCTCGCCGCACCCACCTTATCCATGTCGGAGACGGGCCCCGCGCCCTGGATCAGCTCTCCGGGGCCGGGTTGCGCCAGAGACGCGTCCAGCGCCTTCCTGAAATGTCACATCGGGTCTGGTCAGAGCACCACGCGACCACACATTCCAGTCTTATCTGCACACACCACACCACACCGCACGCGGGATGCGTCAGGACGATGTACACTCGGTCTTGGTCAGCTCACTGAAAATGAGCATACGATCTGCTCGGTCGGAATATGTCCGGTCGACCAAACTGTCACGTGACCAGAGCGGCACCCGTATCCGCAGACCAAGTGCAGGTGGTGCGCGGGCACACCTGACCGGCGAGACACCCACGACCCACCCAGCCGGACGCGTGACACCAGCCGTACCGCCAGTCCGAGACCAGACGACATATGGTGACGATCCACCCGGGGTGTGGCTGTCGAAGCGGTCACTCACTGCTGCTCGCCAGTACCGCCATACCGAGACCAGACGACATATGGTGACGATCCACCCGGGGTGTGGCTGTCGAGCGGTCACTCACTGCTGCTCGCCAGTACCGCCATACCGAGATAAGACGACATGTGACGATCCACCTGGGGTGTGGCTGTCGAGCGGTCACTCACTGCTGCTCGCCAGTACCGCCATACCGAGATAAGACGACATGTGACGATCCACCCGGGGTGTGGCTGTCGAGCGGTCACTCACTGCTGCTCGCCAGTACCGCCATACCGAGATAAGACGACATGTGACGATCCACCCGGGGTGTGGCTGTCGAGCGGTCACTCACTGCTGCTCGCCAGTACCGCCATACCGAGATAAGACGACACGTGACGATCCACCTGGGGTGTGGCTGTCGAGCGGTCACTCACTGCTGCTCGCCAGTACCGCCATACCAAGATAAGACGACACGTGACGATCCACCCGGGGTGTGGCTGTCGAGCGGTCACTCACTGCTGCTCGCCAGTACCGCCATACCAAGATAAGACGACATGTGACGATCCACCTGGGGTGTGGCTATCGAGCGGTCACTCACTGCTGCTCGACAGTACCGCCATACCGAGATAAGACGACATGTGACGATCCACCCGGGGTGTGGCTGTCGAGCGGTCACTCACTGCTGCTCGACAGTACCGCCATACCGAGATAAGACGACACGTGACGATCCACCCGGGGTGTAGCTGTCGAGCGGTCACTCACTGCTGCTCGACAGTACCGCCATACCGAGATAAGACGACATGTGACGATCCACCTGGGGTGTGGCTGTCGAGCGGTCACTCACTGCTGCTCGTCCTTGAGCGCGTTGAGCTGTTTGAGTTTGTCGCGATGCTCCAGCTCCACCTTGCCGATCAGGTCTCGCAGGAGCGCCATCACCGCGTCGAACTGGGCCACCGACAGGCCGTTCTCGATTGAGATCGTCACCAGGAACGGCAGCACTTTGGTGGCCATCACCTCCTTGGTCATGCCCAGCTTGTCGTTGGAGAGGGTCACCTTATAGATGCCTGCAGACACACAGGCATGGAGTTCGGTGTCAGTATGGATTTATAGATTGGACAGCCGCCAGCACACATCGGCCGACGATAATCATTTGCCTACTGTGAGATTGTTCATGGTCACCCAAATGGATGGCAGTAGATAATCATTTGTTTAGGGCACCTCGACCAGAGTTTATCTTTCGCGCCCATCCATCCATCCATCAATCAATCAGTCAGTTAAGTAGACGGGCGGCCATGGGGGCCTCGCGTGGCATCAGTCCGGTGTGGCGGTGGCCGAGCGACGGCTGCCGGGTCCGGGTCTCGGGTCTGGGTCTGGGTCTGGGCGAGACCACTCACCGACGATGGCCATGATGACGGCCGGCTCGCGTGACGGTATCTGCGGCAGCACCGGCAGCACCTCGTCCAGCACCAGCCAGCGGTCCAGGTGCGGCAGCAGCTTCCCCAGACACACCAGACAGCTGACCCGGGTCTGTGGTACGGACACGCCGTCACACCCACACATCGCCAGACAGCTCACCAGACACCTGACCCGGGTCTGCGGTACAGACACGCCGTCACACCCACACATCACCAGACAGCTGACCAGACACCTGACCCGGGTCTGGGGTACAGACACGCCGTCACACCCACACATCACCAGACAGCTGACCAGACATCTGACCCGGGACTGCGGTACAGACATCGCCAGACAGCTCATCGGACAGCTGACCTGAATCTGGGGTACAGACACGTCGTCACACCCACACATCACCAGACAGCTCATCAGACGCTGATCCGGGTCTGAGGTACAGACACGTCGTCACACCCACACATCACCAGACAGCTCATCAGACACCTGACCCGGGTCTGAGGTACAGACACGCCGTCACACCCACACATCGCCAGACAGCTCACCAGACACCTGACCCGGGTCTGGGGTACAGACACGCCGTCACACCCACACATCGCCAGACAGCTCACCCGGGTCTGCGGTACAGACACGCCGTCACACCCACACATCACCAGACAGTTGACCCGGGTCTGTGGTACGGACACGCCGTCACACCCACACATCGCCAGACAGCTGACCCGGGTCTGTGGTACAGACACGCCGTCACACCCACACATCGCCAGACAGCTGACCCGGGTCTGTGGTACAGACACGCCGTCACACCCACACATCGCCAGACAGCTGACCAGACAGCTGACCCGGGTCTGTGGTACAGACACGCCGTCACACCCACACATCGCCAGACAGCTCACCAGACAACTGACCCGGGTCTGGGGTACAGACACGCCGTCACACCCACACATCGCCAGACAGCTGATCCGGGTCTGAGGTACAGACACACCGTCACACCCACACATCGCCAGACAGCTGACCCGGGTCTGGGGTACAGACACGCCGTCACACCCACACATCACCAGACAGCTGACCAGACATCTGACCCGGGTCTGGGGTACAGACACGCCGTCACACCCACACATCGCCAGACAGCTGACCAGACATCTGACCCGGGTCTGGGGTACAGACACGCCGTCACACCCACACATCGCCACACAGCTGACCAGACACCTGACCCGGGTCCATCAGACCGTACAGCTGTCACACCCACACATCGCCAGACAGCTGACCAGACATCTGACCCGGGTCTGGGGTACAGACACGCCGTCACACCCACACATCGCCAGACAGCTCACAAGGCGACTGACCCGGGTCTGGGGTACAGACACGCCGTCACACCCACACATCGCCAGACAGCTCACCAGACAACTGACCCGGGTCTGGGGTACAGACACGCCGTCACACCCACACATCACCAGACAGCTGACCCGGGTCTGCGGTACAGGCACGCCGTCACACCCACACATCGCCAGACAGCTGACCCGGGTCTGTGGTACAGACACACCGCCACACCCACACATCGCCAGACAGCTGACCAGACATCTGACCCGGGTCTGTGGTACGGGCACGCCGTCACACCCACACATCGCCAGACAGCTGATCCGGGTCTGTGGTACAGACACACCGCCACACCCACACATCACCAGACAGCTCACCAGACAGCTGACCCGGGTCTGTGGTACAGACACGCCGTCACACCCACACATCGCCAGACAGCTCACCAGACAGCTGACCCGGGTCTGTGGTACAGACACGCCGTCACACCCACACATCGCCAGACAGCTGACCAGACATCTGACCCGGGTCTGGGGTACAGACACGCCGTCACACCCACACATCGCCAGACAGCTGACCCGGGTCTATGGTACAGACACGCCGTCACACCCACACATCGCCAGACATCTCATCAGACACCTGACCCGGGTCCATCAGACCTTACAGACACGCCGTCACACCCACACATCATCAGACAGCTCACAAGGCGACTGACCTGAGGTGTGGTGCGAGCACACTGGACAAATGAACAGATAGATGGCGATAGCTGGTGTGATACGCACATACCAGACAGCTCACTCGGCTCTGGCATGCATCTGATATATACTTTGAATGTTCGGCACAGATAGGTAACTTCAATTGTGGTTCGATTTTGTGGGTGGCGCTGTGCTGGCCAAGCTGTTTTTTTTTTTTTCCCCCTTCTTTTCCCCCTGTTGGGGTCCCGCGGGGCGTTGTTTTTTCCCCCCCCCCTTCCCTCTTGGGGGTTTGTTTTTTTTGGGGGGGGGGGGAAGGGGGCGAAAAAAAAAATAATTTCGGTTTTTGGGGGGCACCCCCCCCCTTTTCTTTTTTTTTTTTCCAAGTTCCGGGGAGGGGATATGCTGATATGATAAAACAAGCCCATGTCACCACGGAGAGCAGGCCGAACTGCACCGAGCCATACACGGTGTTGAGGGTCAATCATCGAGAGGTAGCCGGTGTTGAGAGCAAATAACCAAGATGTAGCCGGTGTTGAGAATCACCCATCAAGGGGAGCCAATGTTGAGGGCCGCTAGTCGAGAGGTAACCGGTGTTGAGGGCCACTAACCAAGACGTAGCCGGTGTTGCGGGTAACTCACCGACATAAAGTCGGTGTTGAGGGTCACTCACCGAGAGGTAGCTGGTGTTGAGACAGAGCTGCTTGACTCGCGGCAGTAAGGCATTCTTCATGCTCGGATAGTCGATGAGCGAGCCGACTTTCGGTATGACGCTGAGACACAGCTCCTGGATCTGCTGTTTGTTGGACTCCAGCGCGCGGTACATGAGCGGCAGCACGTGCGCGCGCACCTCCTCCGGCGGAGTCTTGCTCAGCAGCAGCTCCAGCCGCTGTGTGAAGATCAGCAGGATCTGGCGGCCAACGTTACGTCGTACTGACAGCTGACAACGAGCCGCGGAGATCGCCATACACACGGACGAGTCGAAACAAGGCTCACGTAACCAGTCATTAGGAAATCACAAACATGTCGACCTATCAACGTGGGTGTAATTACCATTTCGCTAGACAATTAGATAATTATAGTATATAAAACATTGTTTTTTTTTAACCTCTGATAAGAATCGTCCTCATTCCTTTGGATCCACTGACGAGGATCCGTCCTCTGGCTGGATTGGTCTGGCAGGGCGGGGACATGCCCACCTGGATGGGCTCCTGTAGCTTCATCACGGGCGAGATGAGCGGCAGGATGTGCTGGATGAACTCCTCACGGCTCGAGTTCTCGGCGATCAGCATTGTGTTCGGCAGCACGAACGGCACCATCACCGGGTTCACGAACTCCTTGGCGAGACACGGCAGGATCCTGCCGGCGACGGGTGTGCAGCTCCGGTCAGGTCACCGTCTCGGTCAGTTCATGGCCCGACCAGATCGGAGCCTCAGGTCACGTGACGGCTCTGGTCAGGCCACAGCTCCGGGAAGACCAGAGCCCCAGCCAGGTCACGGCCTCGGTCACGCCACGTGACCGATCCCGTAACGATCGGTCCAGACGTGGTCGGTCACGTCTCCGGTCCAGTGAAGGCCCTCATCATGTCAGGACATTAATTATAGTTAGAGCACAAGCCGGCGATAAGATTACATTATCGCACGGTAATTAGGCAAGGCAATCGTGCAAAATCACGACGAACATCTCACTCAGCTGGGTTGTAAAAGTCCTCGCGAACACGGCCACGGAAGCAACTTGTGAAAAACAGATCCATAAAATGTTGATACGCATAGAGGCCGCACTCTTGGGATGACTTCTTGAAACACCAGCCTGAATAGCAACGACAGTGACATAAATCTGATCCTGAACAATTCAGGTATAATCCAAAACTATGCCTGCACTTCACATGATCCTGCCCCGAACTCACCACCGACACAGTGAGCTTTGATAGCGTACGCACATGCAATACGATATTAGAGCGTTCATCTGCATGCGTCGTGACTTGTGTCCCGAACTGACCTGTACAGATTGACCCGGTGCGGCAGTTTGGGAATTATCTGAGGCAAGCCCTTGTAAAACTTGGACTTCTGCAGGTTGTCCCACTGGAAGAGCGAGTCTAGATAGTTGAGGGTCTTCACACCGACGTCTTCGAAATACGCAATCTGCAACACCATAAGCAAACTAGTCAGCACTTGGTTCAAGGGAGCTCGGTAGCTCAGTCGGTAGAGCATCAGACTCTTGATCGCAAGAATGTGGGTTCGAATCTCACAACCGACGGCATTTACCGAGTCTACCGGCGACGAATTGGCGTGAGAGGTCAACGACGCTATGCAACCTAGCGGTTGAATGCATCGTAAAATAAACCAGGGTTCTTCTTCATTTCGTTCAATGAAAGCAATACGAAACTGCGCAACTGGGCCGGGTGAGGACGCCGAAAGCATTCAGCCACTGTGGAGCAGGACCGGCGGATAGTAGAAGCCAGGTACGGTGCAACTGAGTCAGTGGTCGTCGAGATAACGTACACTAGCAGACATTCAACGCCCCAGTTTGACTTAATCTTGGGTAAAATGACTTGGGTCACACGAGGGCCGGTGTTACCTTGGTCAACTGATCAGGGTCAGGGAGCTACATTGGAGCTGTGTCTCTTGAGGTAACCAGCCGCTCGCTATGTCAGACGAGGGCTGACGTTACCTTCGTGAACTGGTCAGCGTCAGGGAGCTATATTGGAGCTGTGTCTCTTGAGGTAACCAGCCGCTCGCTATGTCAGACGAGGGCCGGTGTTACCTTGGTGAACTGGTCAGCGTCAGGGAGCTATATTGGGGCCGTGTCTCCTGAGGTAACTAGCCGCTCGCTATGTCAGACGAGGGCCGGCGTTACCTTGGTGAACTGGTCAGCGTCAGGGAGCTATATTGGGGCCGTGTCTCCTGAGGTAACCAGCCGCTCGCTATGTCAGACGAGGGCTGACGTTACCTTGGTGAACTGGTCAGCGTCAGGGAGCTACATTGGAGCTGTGTCTCCTGAGGTAACCAGCCGCTTGCTATGTCAGACGAGGGCTGACGTTACCTTGGTGAACTGGTCAGCGTCAGGTCGCAGGTCGGGCGCCACGTTCAGCATCATCTTCACCGTCTCCCGCAGGTCGGCCGGCACCGGCTCCAGCCGACTGGGCGGCAGCCGCTTCAACTGCGGCAACACGAGAAGATCACTACAGCCGTCGGTCTTAGCAGCTCTTCCACAATCAGAGCCTAGGGGCGCATCGGCTGCGTCGGTCATGCGGCGTTCCATTGCAATCACGAGCACCGACTTACAAATGGCTATACAAACATGCTTAAAATCAAGTCATGGAAAACTACATACATATTTCACGGAGTTGGCATTCGAAAGCACGTATGCCACTACAATAGGGCAAGTGAACCATTCGGGTCGCACTTGCCCACATTTATTCCTACATTCCTATACAAGATGTTCCGGCATTGGTGTGTGAACAACTGAAAAGCCAAACAAAGTCTATACAACTGACACATCATGAGACACAGAAAATAAAGTAATAAAAAACAATAATCCTATGCATAACAACATCAACAAGAGTGTTGCTGACCTTCGAATCCGTGATCGGCACATGATTAGAACTGCAGTCGGCTCAGCCGTGGAATAAGAGCATCTGTAAAGTGTAGTGGTGTCTGCCTGTCCGATACTAGGAGATAAAATGCAGCCGTGTCTGCACGACACTAAACGGGTGCAGTGCAGCTGTGTCTGCCCGACACCACACGACACCAGTGTAGCTGTCTGCCCGACACCACACGACACCAGTGTAGCTGTCTGCCCGACACCACACGACACCAGTGTAGCTGTCTGCCCGACACCACACGACACCAGTGTAGCTGTCTGCCCGACACCACACGACACCAGTGTAGCTGTCTGACCGACACCACACGACACCAGTGTAGCTGTCTGCCCGACACCACACGACACCAGTGTAGCTGTCTGTCCGACACCACACGACACCAGCGTAGCTGTCTGTCCGACACCACACGACACCAGTGTAGCTGTCTGCCCGGCACCACACACCAGTGTAGCTGTCTGCCCGACACCACACTGGTAGAGTGTAGCTATGTCTGCCCGATACCACACGGGTAGAGTGTAGCTATGTCTGCCCGACACCACACGACACCAGTGAAGCTGTCTGCCCGACACCACACGACACCAGTGTAGCTATGTCTGCCCGACACCACACGACACCAGTGTAGCTATGTCTGCCAGACACCACACGGGTAGAGTGTAGCTGTCTGCCCGACACCACACGACACCAGTGTAGCTGTCTGCCCGACACCACACGACACCAGTGTAGCTATGTCTGCCCGACACCACACGACACCAGTGTAGCTGTCTGCCCGACACCACACGACACCAGTGTAGCTGTCTGCCCGAAACCACACGGGTAGAGTGTAGCTATGTCTACCCGACACTACACGGGTAGAATGTAGCTATGTCTGCCCGACACCACACGACACCAGTGTGGCTGTCTGCCCGACACCACACGGGTAGAGTGTAGCTATGTCTACCCGACACTACACGGGTAGAATGTAGCTATGTCTGCCCGACACCACACGACACCAGTGTAGCTGTCTGCCCGATACCACACGTCGACAAAGTCGACCCGCCACCTTCGCCGCTCACCTCTGTCATGGCCTTCTTGTAGGCGTACCAGTCGGCGGCGCAGTTGAAGACGGCGCCGCCGTGCGTCATGACGCTGTAGGTCAGCGCCGCCAGCGAGTACATGTCCGAGTAGGGCGTGTGCGGCAGACACAGCGCCCACTCGGGACACGCGAAGTCGAGCGACGGCTGCGCCAGCGGGTGCACGTCCGGGTCGTACTCGGGCACCGGCCACGACGGCTGACGGGGGCAGGAGGCCGTGGGTCAGGCAGTCGCGGCTCCAGCAGCGGCAAACAAGCCGACACTATTATTGACCATGTCAGAAAACAACGCCGGCTTCGCCAGTTAAAGCGGGCTTAGACTGAGAAAATGGTTATAATTTGAACCGCCATCTCCATTATATGCATTTGTTCCGCTCTTCTGCGTTTGGCAGTAATTAATGCCGCTACGGAAAGGTAGCCAGTTCGTTACGTAAGTTTCAGGGGAGGTACGTTCACCCCGAATGGAGTCATGCTGAAGGCAGAAAGGCAGCGCGCGACCATGGCTAACTAATCGGCAGCCAGACTCATCTACTCTCAGCCAGCTCACCGGCTGCCACCCGACCCACGACTCTCACGACAGAGACTCACCGGCTGGTCGGCGGGTGCCCGGTTGGCACAGACTCACCGGCTGGTCGGCGGGTGCCCGGTTGGCACAGACTCACCGGCTGGTCGGCGGGTGCCCGGTTGGCACAGACTCACCGGCTGGTCGGCGGGTGCCCGGTTGGCACAGACTCACCGGCTGGTCGGCGGGTGCCCGGTTGGCACAGACTCACCGGCTGGTCGGCGGGTGCCCGGTTGGCCACGCAGAACTCGAAGCCGGCCATTTTCCAGGCGCCCGACTTGTTGATCACCACGGAATGAGGGCAAATGTTGCGGTGCAGCATCTTCACGTCGTTGTGCAGGAACGCAAGGCCCTGCCCCAGCTGCCGAGGCGGCGACATGCCGGGTCAGTGGGGCCAGTGGTATCACCTAGGGTCGCAAAAGGTCAGCAGGCCTCAGATGCCTCAGGCCACAACAGGTCAGTGTACGTCGTCGCGGGTCGCCATCAGGGTTGGGTTTTCATCTTCGATTTCCAGAGTTAGAGCATAATGATTTACAAAAAGCAACTAAAAAATATTCGAAGAAAATACTGTATGGTGCATGTCAGCCACAAACACCAAAGCTAGATAAGGGGCCATGATTAGCTTACCTCATAAAACAAAACAAGCAGAAAATCATGTCCAACATCATTTGGAAACTATACATTTGAGCGCCAAAAAAACAAAAACAAACAAAAACAGATGCTCCCCATTCATCCACCCGCAAAAACCGATTTGTGCAGATAGGCAGGTCACGTGACACGTGACGTGAGGCAGGTGATAGTGCACCAGGTCGCCGAGAGCACATGGCCGGCGGCCCGGTCCAGCCACCGGCTGACGTCATCAGCCGGACCAACCGCCAGCCACCACCAGCGTCGCTGCGGCACTTCCCGGTCCGGCCACCAGCTGACGTCATCAGCCGGACCAACCGCCAGCCACCACCAGCGTCGCTGCGGCACTTCCCGGTCCGGCCACCAGCTGACGTCATCAGCCGGACCAACCGCCAGCCACCACCAGCGTCGCTGCGGCACTTCCCGGGCCGGGAGCCGGCGACAGGCCCCTCCGAGCGGGGCGCTCCCGCGACACCGATGGCGTGATATTCTACACAATTGTTCGGGTTGTGAGAATAAGATTTTCGTCAGTGGTAAGATGTTCAGGGTGGAGTTCCCCCTCCGGTGTAGTGGGCTGCCGCGGCACCCACCTGCAGGAGGCCGTACTTGATCTCGACCTGGTGCAGCTTGTGGTCGCGCAGCGCGGCCGGCACCGGCGACGGCATGTTCTCGGTGTGGCCCAGCACGTTGGCCAGACTGGCGAACACGGGCTCGGTGGCGAACGCCAGACTCTCCCTGCCGGCGGCCGGAACAGGCGCGTGACGCACGTGACCGAACAGACCGGCCGGTCGGCGACAACGCACTGGTTGGTTGGTTATTTGGGCTTAGGGGCGCATCGACTGCGTCGGTCATACAGCGCCCAGCAAACGCACTGGTTGGTTGGTTGGCTATTTGGGCTTAGGGGCGCATCGACTGCGTCGGTCATACAGCGCCCAGCAAACGCACTGGACAAACCACGTGGTCATGCTAGTGGTAGTTCACAAACAGAATCCTCAGAGTGGGAGCTTCATGATATACTGGCCATGGCAAGTATTATAAAATCGTCAACAAAATACTGAGGTTCTATGGCATAAATTGTTATCGTATCTGGAAGCTTTCAGCAAGTTTCCCAGTCGTATCCATCCGTAGCACGAGAGGGCTATGGATGGATTCACCGAGCTAATAATAAATTACCAAATTTGTCGCAAACCTTGGGGTGAAATCGTGCTCAAAATACATGCGGACCTGTTCGTCTAAAACGATTCGTGTAGGAGATACTGCTAATGATGGATTAAGACAAATGTAGACCGCCAGGACAGCCCTGGGATAGCGTGTTTGGAGACAGAAGGCGACATGATCCCTTATTATACGCACCATATAACCCTGGGCGTGTGGGGGCGAGTAGTCTAGGGGTAAGTTGCCGCTTCACAATCGAAAGAGTGTGGGTTCGAATCCCGCCTGTTGCTGACGTTATATGATTCAACGGTTGACGTCTCGTAAAACCGAACAACCACCACTCTACATACACATCTTAGAACATTGGAGCAGAGTGGGTAATTCCAACGCTGAGCTAAACTTAAGTCGCACCAGTTTGGCCATATGTTGGACTCCTTCGATAGCCTGAAATCAGCCCGACAAGCGTAGCGTTCCTCTCTTGAGATGGACTCTGCTGCAGCGACACTATTGACTTGGGCTCCTATGTGTGGCCGGTCCGGTACTGACCTGCATCCCTGCGGCGGTGGCACGACCTGGATTCCTCCACGGAGTACCAAACAACGCTGACCTGGTCTCTTCCCTGGGGTGCTGGAAAGCAAGGAAGCGTGCACGCGCCGCCGGACGTCACTGACCTGGACTCCTCCATGGGGTGCTGGACGGTGAGCACGCGCGGATGTCGCAGTCGCGTCAGCTGACTGACGCCCTGCCGGAGGGCGTCCAGCATGGCGTCGCGGTCCCGGCGGGCCCACTGGTCCAGCAGACGCTTCTCCAACACAAACACCGACGCCTCCTCTCGGGTCGACTTCTTGAACGCCGAGTACACCTTCCACATGAGACCTGCAAGCACAGTTTGTTGTCCATGTCAGCCCTGGATGCATAATTCGTTTTCATGTTTGCACACAAAGTTCAGCTTATATAAGATCTGCATGCAGAGTACACCTTCTATATCCAGTTAGTTATTAGGGCTTTAGGGCGCATCGACTACATTGGTCATGTAGCGCCCATAACAGTACCTTCTGTGTCCAGCCAGCACACAGAGTACACCTATAATACAAGATATGTATGCAGATGCACCTTCCACATCAAGCCCGCACAAAAATCAACCCTCTTTATCTCAAGAGTATGCTTAGTTGCCATCCCCCCCCCCCCACACACACACGCAATCGTTAACAGCAAATTACTTGTAGTATTAGACCATTGCCACTCCTGATGGAGGTTTAGTACCAAAATGTCTAGTATTTTGTTAATACCTAGAACATTTGCGCACATTACCACTAAATACCTCTCGGAAAAACGTTGTTCTCATCGTGAATTAATTGTTACAAAACCAGGAGCTGAGTACCTGCGACCAGTAACTACACCTGAAAAAGACGTCAGCAATGTATTGGCTAAGATGCGAGACTGACCTTCATTGCACGATTCCTTCCATCCAGCCTCGCCTAAAACGCAACACTGCCTCCACACCAGAACCCAGCACAAGGGCACATCATACAAGATCTCGACACGAAGCGTGCCACACCACACACGACCACAACGTGCGGACAGCAGCACCAGGTGCACCACTGACCCGGTCCGGCGCTGGCCATGTGCTCCGTCACTTCATACTCGCGCGTTACCGGGTTGCCGGGCAGCACGCCAGACACCTGGGACACCGCTTGCGACACGGTGGAGCGCAGCTTGTTGAACATCTCCATGGCGCCGCCGCCGCAGGAGACACCTGCAGTAGACACCTGAGGTCAACTGCTGGTCAGGTCATGGTGGCAGGAGACACCTGCAGTAGACACACCTGAGGTCAACTGCTGGTCAGGACATGGTGATGGGAGACACCTGCAGTAGACACACCTGAAGTCAACTGCTGGTCAGGTCATGGTGGCGGGAGACACCTGCAGTAGACACACCTGAGGTCAACTGCTGGTCAGGAGATGGTGATGGGAGACACCTGCAGTAGACACACCTGAGGTCAACTGCTGGTCAGGTCATGGTGGCAGGAGACACCTGCAGTAGACATACCTGAGGTCACCTGCTGGTCAGGTCATGGTGGCAGGAGACACCTGCAGTAGACACACCTGAGGTCAACTGCTGGTCAGGTCATGGTGGCAGGAGACACCTGCAGTAGACACACCTGAGGTCAGCTGCTGGTCAGGTCATGGTGGCAGGAGACACCTGCAGTAGACACACCTGAGGTCAACTGCTGGTCAGGACATGGTGATGGGAGACACCTACAGCTACAGCACAGTGTTAAAATATTGGTTTTTCGTTAGGTGTGAGATGTGGAAACGAGCACAATAGGATGTCGAAATCTGTCATGAAATTAGTATCATTCCAAGTGCCTTTGATGTTTTTCAGACTGAAATTTGAGCCATTGTTTGTACCTTCATCATTTGTTTTGATATCCAAATGTTAGGAAGAACTATATTTGGGATAGCAAGATAAAGAATTCATATATACCCTGGTGATGTATGCATTATGAATAATCCATTTACCTGAAATTGCATTGCGGAATATTCGTGTACCACCACCCCTTATCAAGAGTATGATCATGCTACTCAACAAAAGAGGTAATGTTAGAAAGGAGACACTTCATAAGCACGCATCAAGAAGCAGGATGTCTATACTTCTTGGAGCAGGATGTCGACTGAGTGTTCAGAAAGTGGTAAATTCCACCCTATTTTGCGAATAATTTAACACTGCTACAGCATGTTGGTCTGCTGGCCAATTCATGGTGACAGGAGACCTATAGCATGCAAGTCTGTTGGGCAGGTCATGGTGGTGGAAGAGATCTGTAACAGGCAGGCCTAATGATCACAGCATAGTGTTGTGAGAGAGGAGCTGGAATAGTCCAATAAAGAGCAGGTCCAGCATTGAGCCTTCGCTATATTTCAACATCAGAAAACAATGTTTACCATCAAATTGTACTCATCAGTATAGGGCAACTCTAGGATTGATGGACAAGCAAGCAGCATTGCCAAGCCCTCAGTGCAGTCAAATTTCCATGTGTGCCAACCATGGGTGAATTGTTTTGAATGTTTACGCAGCCATGCAGTTTCAAGACATATGCAAAATACA
This sequence comes from Imbricaverruca yamaguchii, assembly GCA_034440575.1. Lineage (NCBI taxonomy): Eukaryota > Metazoa > Arthropoda > Thecostraca > Neoverrucidae > Imbricaverruca > Imbricaverruca yamaguchii. The sequence continues at coordinate 495,540 of JAOTOL010001640.1, read as the reverse complement.
AGTGGCTAAAGGCTGTACAAAATGTATCTAACATGGTCACAAGTAAACAAAAAACTGCACAGTATGTTTTTTTATAATGCTATCCACTGTTAAAAACACAATGTGTAGAAAGACATAAAGACATAAAAGATTAGTGCAACTATGAGCCACAAGAGCCCTTCATGGGTAGCACTCTGGACAATGAACCAGTTAACTGCCAAATCTATTGATCGGCCCTCCCTGGAATACTGAAAAGCAAGCCCTCTATTCTTATAATGATTGTCTACTCTGTTTTTAAAGATGTTCAGTGTGCTGCTACTGACAATATTTTCTGGCTGCTGGTTATAATGTTCTACTATCCAGTTGGTGAATAAAGACTGTCTTAACCTTGTCCTGCTGAGAAAATTGTCATTTTCTCAACACAGGTTGCACAACAGAAATCATACAGTGCTTGTCTGTACTGACATGGGATAAACAAAATTGTGAAACTACTAACAGTCTATGCCACACCATTACAAAATAATTACCCATTTAAGGTTGCTTTTTGCAAGTGGTTAGAGGATTTTTATTGAAAGAAACTGCTTGAATATGAACAGCTTGTTCATTTGTGTGTTATGATGATGTCTTAAGTGTTCAGAAAATCCCCCTCTTGACCTGGCATAAATATCAACCCATGCATCACTGATTAGAGCTAAAACAAGATCATCCAAATATAATTGTCCACCCAATTTATAATATTGCAATGAGGGACTCCCCACATCAGTAGGTAGCCTATCTCATTCATCAACCACCCTTTGACTGAAGAACCTGTTGTCACTTAATTGTCCTACACCTTAACCTGTCTAACTTGAATTAACGACCCCTATGTGATACTCTGAATCAGCATTAAAATACTGGCTTTTCATTAGGTGTGAGATGTCAAAACGAGAACAGTAGGATGTCGAAATTTGCCATGGAATTAGTGTCATTTTTGTTGTTTTTGACATCTTTCAGACACAACTTTGAACCAATGGCACATTTACGACTATACCTTTATTGTTTGTTGTGAGATTCATAATTTAGTAAGCTCCATATTCGAGAATGTGGGAAAAAACCTACTATATAAGCTACCATTTTATGCAAAATCACATCAGAGGTAATCAATTTACCTGAAATTGAGTTATGAAATGTTTGTGTATCAGTATCCTTATCGAAAGCATTAGCATCCTACTTATCAACGAGATATTCTTTAAAAGGAGACAGGAAGACTTCATAAAGGCGTATCACGAACAGGATGTCGATACTCCTTTCAGGATGTTGATTGAGTGCTCAGAAAGTGGTATATTCCACCCTATTTCACGAATAATTTATCACTGCTCTGAATACAAGAGCATCATTCAGATTTACCTTATTCTGAATGATGAGTCTAGTGGCTTCGCATTGCACTCTTTCTAGCACATCGGCATATCCTTCTAGTAAGGTTTCCATGCCTACACATGCTATCCAAAGTTGAAGTGGGGTCGCACATAGGCTGAGTACAGTTTTCTTATAGCATCCTTGCTTTTACACCTCACACTCCTATTAGTGGGAAAGGATGCTCCCGAGCGACTTCCCCAGCTCACTTACCGATTACTAAGCACAAGTTTCTGTCGGCAATAAATATAAATTCCCAATCTATGAATACATTGCTTGCATTGCACGTAGGCTAATTTCACGAAAGTTCTGACTCATCTTTGCGTCATAACAGTTTCTGCCGCGCTTTATATGACGACGTTCATGGAAGTCCAGCATAAAGGGATACCTTTAAAGTAAATTCTGTATTAAAGTATTCTGCTTTCAGGATGTCATTAGAAGGGATTGCCCGCAAATTTCAGCAGTAGGTTAACTCAGAGGAACTTCACGCACCGACACGCGATTATACTCTTTAATTGGCTTACAAAATGATGGCATTATCATCTCTAGAAATTCGTATAAATCTGGGGGTGGTCGACTATCCTGACAGCACTACCAATTTTGCGGGGAATACCAATATTTTGGAGAGCGCAAAGAGCTAGAGTGATTGAGAAAATGAGACGCGAATTACCATGGGTGTAACCACTGGGGAGGGGGAGTGGTACATGTCCGCCCACAATTTCTGAAAAGTGGCGATTTGTCCCTATCAATTTTGTTCTGTGCTTTGTATGGCCAATTTTTTTCCACACCCACGGTGCATGTCAAGGTTAATCTTCTAGGTCAAAGGCTAGCTTGATTTATTAGATGACGATTTTGAAGCGATATTGACCGAGCGCGAAGTTCGGTTGCTATCGTTTCAATTTCCATCAAATGGGCATTATTCGACGTCGCTAGTTATGCGATATCAGAAAGTTCAACAATCGAATTATTTTTCAAGGGCAAAGGCCTTGCTGAGCATCCGGTCCGCTCGAGTTTATTTCCGTTTTTGATCAAACCTATCCAAATCTAGTATCAAGCAACTCGAGTAGCATTTCAAACCGGGACACATCAGGGTGAAAGGTTTTATTGAGTTCTTCGATGACCTCCCGTTTTGTGGCTATGGCTTCAATTTGCAGAACAATGGGTGTCATTCGACGTCGTTTGCTTTGCGGCATCAAAAAGTTGATGCATTCGGCTCTTCCTGGAGGGGGCGCCTTTCCTTCCAATGGGATGCCTTTTTCTTGCATAGGGACGTTTCTGGCTGAAAAAAAAATGAGAGCGGGTACACCGGAACCTTTTCAGAGTGGCGCCTTTCCCTGGCCTGAGGGACGCCAAAGGAGGCACATGCGTTCAGTGCCACTCCCTTTATCCGCCCTGGTTGTCATTACATCGAAATATGTCTCCGTAAAACAGGAAAGCATGGGTACGATAAGCAAGGAAAGCAGTATGTCCATACTTGCTGCAATCAAACCATCGACCAATATTTGGTGTCTTTCTTGCTACAGGAGGGCAACGTTTAGCATACTTACAACATGACTCTATGGTGATATGAAATTTGACCCTGCACATACGATATGAAACTAGATGTTCATAGGCAGTGATGAGGACTGAAGCTTCCTAATTTGTCGGTGTCCGCAAAATATCATTTATGATCGGGTCACAGGTCACGATCGGGAAGATCCGCTTATTAGAACGCCCCCGCCCTCTGCGCAGATCAAGGGATGCTTCCTCGAGCCGCGCAAGCAAATCTCACGAAATGCTAATTCATCATCAGTTTGCCTTAAGTTAACCGGATGTGTCCTGTGTTCACCCAATCATTTTCATAAAATGACACCACTGGTCCGCTCACCTCGCAGGTAACGGTTGTGGAGGTCCGCTCCCCTCACGTGAGTCTCCACGCGTGGACGGTCGTGGAGGTCAGTTCCCCTGCCATGTAGACGACCGAGGCCTCCCACCAGAGCGGTCGGGCAGGCGGTGGGGGCCAGCCCTGCACCCTGCCCCTCTGAGCCGCAGTGGCTCCTCTCACCAGCAGCGGTCGGGCAGGCTGGTGGGTGGCCAGCCCCGCACCCTGCCCCCTCTGAGCCGCAGTGTGCTCCTCTCACCAGCAGCGGTCGGGCAGGCTGGTGGGAGGCCAGCCCTGCACCCTGCCCCCTCTGAGCCGCAGTGTGCTCCTCTCACCAGCAGCGGTCGGGCAGGCTGGTGGGTGGCCAGCCCTGCACCCTGCCCCCTCTGAGCCGGAGCCCCGTGTCGGTGTATAGAGATAGTTCATTTAATGAGCTTCCATTGCCAGGAAATGCTTATTCGTTCCAGTCTATTACACCTGTCGAGTTTCGAGCCTGTTTTTGCTTCCCCATGCGTGTGCTCACAATCAAAAGATAGCATGGCGGTAGTTAGATTCAAGTTTGAAGGAACACTTGCACGAACGAATATTTGTGTTATGCCCACACCTCTGTAATCAGATGGTTGCCATGCCGGCTGCATGCATTCATTCACATGTATAGACGTGACGTGGGGTGCCCGGCGTACCTGGACCGGTCAGTACCGGTGCTCGTGGGCGATTTCTCAGTGACCGGTGGCCGACTGCCGATAACGGCGGCCCGCGTGTGTACCGTGCCGGCCGCACCGGCGCCGCCGCTGCCGACAATTCCAGGATGGGAGACGACGTTGTGTCGTGACTGAAGCCGGACCACCGATGAGGCATGTCCGGATTGGAAACTGCGCGTCGGCGCCTTTCATCGGCGCGTGTCAGCGGCGCAAACCTGCCACCTGGCGAACAGCAAGCAAAACACGGAAACGCGGCCGGTTTCAGCCGTGCGCCTTTGGGAATTCGGGGTACGCATTTCGTGTTGGCTTTTCCCAGCTGATTCAGTCATCGCAGGAGGTTTGCATCAGCCATTCACGACACAATTTATCAAGGAGCCCTACCGTTCTTCCCTTATTGGTTTATGATGTCCCATTCAGAAGTTGTAGTGGTGCGAAGTGAAAGCATCTGTGAGAGGGAGCCCACCTTGCACAAAGCGTTGGACAGCTGGCATTGCGTAGCAAGTCTGCCAGGTGTAATAGCGTTCCAGACAGGGTATGTTGCAAGGGCTGGTCAAAGGGGAAGGAAGTGAAGTTGACGTCGCTTGGAACCCGAAAGGGGCCCTCTTGGAGGTTCCTGTGTAGACCCCCCCTCGAATTTTTCAGCGGCAGCAGTTCTTCGGCCTGAGAACGGCGACCCTCTTGGAGATCCGAACGCACTGCTATAATTTTCAAGCGGCAGGCACCCCTCAGATAAAAACATGGTGCCCGGCTCTCTCTGGGAAATTGGAGTCCCATCGAATTGTTGTGAACCAAGAGCCGCCCATCCAGAGAAATGGCGTCTCCTTGGCGAAATCCCAAAACCGTCAGTGGTAGGGTGTAGATGGAGGGGGATGCAACCTCCATGGAATAACCGCTCAATCCTCTTTGCGGATTGGCGGGTAAGCCGTAGTCTGTATTCTCCAATTCAGTTGTGTGAACCCCTCCGCCGGAAAATATTGGCCACATATGTATAAATTGGAGATGGTGGGGCAGGAGAACCGACGATTTTATCACGAGCATGGGCGTCGTCACAGATTTTGGATGCGGATGGAGCGGGAAGGTTTTAGGCCGACTTTTCCACGCCATGATATAGCCCTGATGTTACAGTTCATGAACTCTGGAGGATCAGTCCCAGATGCGGATTCAGGGGGCAGGGGTCCATGCAGGGGTGTTGATCTCCGAAAATTATTTTGGAAGCACAATACGTAGAGGAAATGGGAAGGCCGAATGTATTGGGGAGGGGACGCACTCCACAGGGTCCCATGTTAAGAATTTAAATTGTTGAGGAAGGAGCAAAGCCGACACTGAGGGGACACTTGTCCAATGGTTCACATCCCCTTAGATTGCCTACTCTTGTATAACATTGACCCTTATTCATGATTTCCAAAATTACTAGAATATTTTGCATGGAAAATATTGTTTTTACGCCAAAAGCCATGCCCTTTAAACTATTCGAATCCGATAAGTTTTCTGTCTTTACTGAGAAAGAGCGTAGTCATTCCCATCTCCCCACCTATTCGAATAAAAAAACGGCGAACTAAACCAACATCTGCGACGACTTCGTCTGTCCCTATCGATCATTTGGTTTCGTGTTGTCCATTTACCCGGCGGGATCCGAACTCACTCGACGAAATACCTTATCTGGGCACTTTCGCCTATAATTTGAACAATTCAATACGCCTCACTGCAACCTCCCACCCGATGCCCTGGTCGCTTCTGGGCGTCTCCTTACCCAAGAGGTCATCGTGACCGATACGCAATCAGCTGTTGGTTTCCAATCCAGGAATACATCACCCGTGGTCTGGCTGCTGGCGGTGCGGTAAGCACTGCCTGGCTCAGTGCAGCGCCTGCCGCATTGCACCACGCGGCGTGTGGAGCGTGTATCGGCGGTTCGCAGCGACTGTCGAGGGTCTCGCGGGGCTCGGGGTACTCTGCAACCACTGCCGCTGTCCCTCCCCTCCGTGGGCTGCGGACCAGGCCATCAGGGCTGCCCACCACGGGCTGCGGATCAGACCACCAGAGCGTCCTGCGGGCCGAAGGTCGCGTCAGACCTGAGGCTGCCGACCAGAATATCGCAGTCGCGATGCGGACCGTCGACTGGATCATCAGAGTCCCTATGGAATCCCGACCAAACCATCAGAGTCCCTGTACGCTGTGCACCAGATTATCAGAGCCAACGGCATAGCTTGGATTTTTTTTAGAGCTGGGCCCGATGAAGAAAATAATCATACTATGGATACTGCCTTCGGCGCTCGGACAATTTCTGGTTTGGCGTGGTGAGAATCACAAAAAATCCTAATTGATCGAATGTGCTTTTCTGGCAACCAAGGGGGTGCTGATACCCCTGCCTGGTTAGGGTACGGGAGGGGGTTCTCAGCACCCCTTGGCTGCGCACATCTGCTTCGATCCTTCGTGCGCTGCAGTCCATCGGGGCCGCCGTGGGCAGTCGGCCAGACGCGCCGAGTATCAGCCGCCAGCTGAGGAGAGGCTACACCCTGCTCATCAGGCGAGCACGACCTGGCAGCTCGACTCCAACTGTGGTCTGATGAAGTGGACAGTTTCATGCTTCATGAGGCGGTGCTTATCACCGGCGAGCACGACCTGAAGGTGAAAATGCCACGATGGGAAGGAGAGCGGAATTACCACTTGTACCCACGTTCTGCACTCCCGTCTAACGGTCCACCATCACGCGCCATCAAGGGCGAGGACGGTCATCCCCCTCGGCGGTGTCGGGCGAGCCGGTGACCATGACCGGGTCAGGTGAGGTCGCGTGAGGGCGGCTCGGGGCCTGACCCGGCGCGGGGCAGACATGTGGGTCGTCGGCGGGCGGGCAGTTTCACTTTCTGGCCGTGTCGGGGCGCGGCGGGGCAGACCGGAGAGGGGGGGTGAGAGAGAGAGAGTGGGGTCGACAGCCAGTCACTCTCACTGAGTGCCCTCCGGCCGGCTGCATACTAAGCACGGCCACGCCGCCGCCCGACTTGCGCGCCGTCGGCAGCCGACCGTCACACCGCCTCGGGGTGATTGGCGATTATCTCCGGCATCGGACCCTCGACGACGAGATGGAAAGCAGACGAGATGGTGCGATCAAAGTCTGCCGGGTATCCTGCGTCTGCACACTAGTTAACACCCACACGGTCTGCATGTCTGACGCTGGCTGTACACCAGTCAACACCGGTACAGCCTGCCTTCTGACGGCGCCCGGCAATGCAGGTCTACATACTACTCAACACCGAAGTGACTCTTCACTGTGGTGTGTTCCTCATTCTTCACCAGTGCCGGTATTTCACGCCTTTGTCACGTTTGCTTCAAGTCTCGACCACAAACAACACTGCAAGCATTGATAACTTCATGAGTGTGGTATATGCGAGGGCTGAGAACGATCGTCATACCTGAGGTGTCTACAGTTGCACAAATGACCGCTTGAGCGATGGCATTTCCAGTGGTCAACGAGGAAGTAATGACGTGCTGAACCCTCCCCGGTCCAGACTGTGCCTGACGATGCCAAGTGTGTCACCCACGACCTGGTCATGGCGCAGGTCAGCACAGATCGGCCGATCAGTGGTGACCTTAGTCGGCTTTACAGCGGAACTTTGCTCGCAAGGTCCCAGGTCTCAGGAAAGAGACCTGGGACGAGATGGAGAAGACCTGGCACATTGATCCGCATGCATTAAGAGCGACCACTAAATATAATTATTACATCAGTTTTGATAACAAAATAGGTTTTAGTATCGACGATGCTGAAATAAGTAAAATTAAACTTACGAACATCAGTAACCTGCAATACGCTTTCCGATTTACGTGAAGACTACATTCAGCTCTACTGTATATGGCAGCCGACGAATGAATGCCAGAGAGCAAATTCGCGCTATTGTTAAATTAGCGAAGGATGAGGTTGTAAGCCAACTTCCTGAGCAACGGCAGACGAAATAACAAAAAAGTATACTTAATCGATGTCAACCAAGTGTATCATTTCATACCTGATACTCCCGACATGCTCACACCGCACAACTAGTAAATATTCACAACACACCCCATGAGTAGAACGCAAGCGCACCGACCGACTTGTTACCTGCCATCTATTGGGATGTAGGTTTCGGAATATAAAATGGTTGATGGAAAAGTATACTAAAGCGATCCGTCTAAAATCGTTTAATTCTCACCATGAAGAACAATTATTTCAAGTGGACAAAAAAACTGACAAAATTGATTGAAGCCAATTCTTATGAACATTATAAGCTCTTCGATGTACTTTTTTAGTTCATGTCTGGAATATTTAGCTGAAGGAAGGGACAACTTGGAACGCTCAAAGGCTAGTAGATAGGAGAGCAAACTGCCGCTGTAAAACCGACTCTTGTCACACAAAGCTGGCTAATGGCGGCCGCCTCACCTGGGCGGTACCGTCTCACGGGAGGTAAGCGAATGGAAACGGAGGAGTCGCCCACATTCGGACGGGCTGAGAGCCGCCTGACCAGTGGCGGAGCAAGGACACGATGTGATGGCGCCTGGATCGGCCGGCTGTGTGACGGCTCCCGTGCCGGTGCCGCGAGCGCAGGAGTCGCGGCGGTGCTGCCAGGGGCGCAGAGCTGCCCCTGCACTGACGAGGTCTGGACGTGCCACTCACATCCGACACGGGCCGCCACAGACGGGCCCCAGTCGGGCCCGGCCGTCGACTCCCACAAGGCATTGCATGCAGACGTTGAGCTGGGACCGTGCCTGGGACTTACGTCCGGTCCGTAACGCATCCGGGACTTCAGGGATTGGTTCGTGTCCGGCTTGGGGCCGATAATTGCTGCAGATTGTTGTGTCTAGTAGCGGGTCACGGCAGCTGGGTACTGGCGCTGGCGACGCATTGTCCGGAGCCCACTGGCGGCCAGTTGGCTGGGCACGACGGATCGTCGGGGACATTTTCCGATCATTTCGAAATATTGGTCAAATCTAGATGAGGGGATTTGTCCATGATCACAAGAACGTAGTGAACAAGAGTCCAACCGGTTCCGAAGCGGATTCGCAAAGAACTGTATACGTGGCCTCGGCTACTGCACTCTGAGTGGGCGATGTGGCGGTGGTTATTCAGCGATCGGCCTCGCTTTGGCGCTGGAGGCCTTTCCAGCCCTGCGGTCTACGGCAGAACCTCTCACTGTGGCCGGTCTCGGAATCAGCCGCTCCGGTCGATGACTGGCTCTCTCGCTGGCTATCTTTCCAGCCCTGCAGTCTACGGCAGAACCTCTCACAATGGCAGATCTCGGAAGCAGCCGCTCCGGTCGATGACTGGCTCCCTCGCTGGCTATCTTTCCAGCCCTGCGGTCTACGGCAGAACCTCTCACTGTGGCTGGTCTCGGAATCAGCCACCTCGGCCGACGACATCGTCGCTCTTCGAAGCGAAACAATCGGATGCAAACCGGGATATTGGAGTTTTGCCGCTTGGGCTGACCCACTTGTCCCAGGTATGCACAATGCGGCCACATCGAGTCTTTCACTGCGACAGTCGCTTGACACATTTGTCGCAGTCACAATGCGACCACATCGAGTCTGTCACTGCGACAGTCGCTTAGCACATTTGTCGCAGTCACAGTGCGGCCATATCGAGTCTGCCACTGCGACAGTCGCTTAACACATTTGTCGCAGTCACAGTGCGGCCATATCGAGTCTGCCACTGCGACAGTCGCTTAACACATTTGTCGCAGTCACAGTGCGGCCATATCGAGTCTGCCACTGCGACAGTCGCCTAACACATTTGTCGCAGTCACAATGCGGCCATATCGAGTCTGCCACTGCGACAGTCGCTTAACACATTTGTCGCAGTCACAATGCGGCCATATCGAGTCTGCCACTGCGACAGTAGCCTAACACATTTGTCGCAGTCACAATGCGGCCATAGCGAGCCTGCCACTGCGACAGTGCTTAACACATTTGTCGCAGTCACAATGCGGCCATATCGAGTCTGCCACTGCGACAGTCGCTTAACACATTTGTCGCAGTCACAGTGCGGCCATATCGAGTCTGCCACTGCGACAGCCGGTGATGGAGCCGGTGATGGAGCCGGTCGGGTTGACGTTGATGGAGCCGGTGTGTGGAGGGAGACGCCACCGCGTGATGTCGGCCGAGGTGGCTCTCTGACCGGCCCGTGACCCCGGCCCGTGACCCGTGTGGCTGTGGAGACGTGACCCGTGCGGCTGCCGAAGCGCGCGGCTGGCATGAGGAACGCGCCGACCGCCAACAACAACAGTCGCTTAACTGTTGTTGTTAAACTGTTCCCTCGCCATCCAGTCCGCCGGCGCCGCCTCGTTACCTTCATATCTTCCTGTCTCTCGCTCCTGTGGTGACACGCGCGAACACGTCTGCATTCCTCGCTGCACTAACATTGACGACAAACATCTACATTTCAGAATGTTAACGAGGGAATGCTTGGGATTGGGCAGCGTGATTTGGTCATAATCGCTGGCAGCGTCCCGTGCACTTCAGGTCACCGGGCTCGTGCGGGTTTATTGGCTGCATGGAAATCGATGACTCAACAATGGCGTCTGATTGTTGGCGAACATACCATGGGCGGGCATGCAAGGCGAGTGTCACGGCTCAGCTGAATTGCAGCCAGCCGCGAGCCGAGCTGTCGCTTAGCCACTGAGAAGGTGGGACCGAGCCCAACTCCCGGCTGTGTATGGCAGCCTCAGAAGCTCACCTGCGGAGCCTGCAGGTGGGACCGAGCCTAACTCCCGGCAGTGTATGGCAGCCTCAGAAGCTCACCTGCGGAGCCTGCAGGTGGGACCGAGCCCAACTCCCGGCAGTGTATGGCAGCCTCAGAAGCTCACCTGCGGAGCCTGCAGGTGGGACCGAGCCTAACTCCCGGCTGTGTGTGGCAGCCTGTTAGAAGCGCACCTGCGGAGCCTGCAGGTGGGACCGAGCCCAACTCCCGGCAGTGTATGGCAGCCTCAGAAGCTCACCTGCGGAGCCTGCAGGTGGGACCGAGCCCAACTCCCGGCAGTGTATGGCAGCTTCAGAAGCGCACCTGCGGAGCCTGCAGGTAGGACCGAGCCCAACTCCCGGCTGTGTGTGGCAGCCTCAGCTCACCTGCGGAGCCTGCAGGTAGGACCGAGCCCAACTCCCGGCAGTGTGTGGCAGCCTCAGAAGCGCACCTGCGGAGCCTGCAGGTGGGACCGAGCTCAACTCCCGGCTGTGTGTGGCAGCGTGAGCACATTTCCTCACCGCTCGTGCCTCAGCCGGGCGAGCGAGCGGGCACACTCCTGGCGACATCCTAATGGGTGTTGGGGTGTTAGATATTTTAGCTTCAGGGAACATCGACTTCTTTTGTCATGTAGCGACCAAATCAGTAGGTTAGTTACGCTTCTGTATATTGCATATGCTATCTAAACCTCGCAGGATGCTGCTGTTCGTTAGTCACAGCAGCAAACGTTACGTAAAATACGTCAAAGCATAACTAAACCTTTTTACCGTGGTTGATATATTTCTGAAAAAGACACTTCGACGAGGTAATCAAAAGGTTGCCTCGATTGGGCAATATCAGAGAAGTCGTTTAACCCTTGCCAGTATACGGCATTTTACCACTTTCGGTCGTGTGGAGGGGGAGCGATTCGAAACCGTGAGTGTTACGAAAACGAACCAAAGACAAAAGTTATAGATCTGGCGGAGATCTCGTGATTGGAATTCAGTATGATACTTTAAGGTCAATGGTTGACCTTCCAGGTCAGGTCAAATGTCTAAAATTGATTTATAATGTCTAAAGTTGTATCGAAACTACTGAATAAATATGCACGAAATACCCGGAAATAGGTTTATTTGGACCTTGTGAACATAACGACATGCCACACGATGTGATCAGACCAATATATCATGCACCAAATGATGTCAAATCCATGACCCCAAATATCCAACTTTTCGAAAAGTGGTTCCAATTTCGAAGTTTAAGGTTGGACGCTGAATTCGAATTCAGAACGAAAAATTACCGTAGGTCAGCAGAAAAAGGCCGTAAGGTCAAACAAGGTCAACCGAGGTCAACCGAGGTCGCCGATTTTTGGAGCATTATTTGTCAATGGGAACCCCTCTGGGCATCTGTATTTTTCATTATATGCCCATAATTACACTAAGTACGTAAAAAATACGTGCCATAATCACGTATTTGTTGAAAACTGGTCGGAGGTGCTCCCCTTTATGATCTCATAATTCCGTGACCTGATATGACCTACAAAAAAATCACCAAAAATCGTAGAAAGGTTTCTCCAAAGGGTACTAAAAAGTTCAGAGCGATCCGTTCATCGGTTTGGAAGGAATACACAAAAAAAAACATTAGTGGGGTTGCACCAACTCCCCGCCCGCTATACGGGAGAGGGTTAAAACTGCGCCAAGTGACAGTGACTAGACGTGCCCAAATTGGCGTCTACGCTCATCTTCATAACCGAGGCAGGGGAGCAGGGCATGACGGACAGAAAGGCATACGTGACACCTTGGACAGCGTGGTACTTCATTACCAGTTTGTAAGTATGAGTGAGTGGCATATGTGTGACATATTTTCAAGCTGCACAACGCTACTTCGTGTCGCTTATTCATACGCGAGCACGAACTCCATTTTTCGAGACGATGCTTAATCGCTCTCAACTTATACTCAATTATTGCGTTCTTCGAAGCTTGCCACTTTGCGACCACATGCGTATGAATGGTTCGGAAGTGCTCACCGGCAGGAAGCGGTAGGGCTGGCAAGCATGAAGCTAGCGACGCACGTTTTGCAGCAGCATACGCTAGGTCATTCCCAGAGACGTCACGTGGCTCGGGATCCAACACAGCACTGCTCTCTTACCTGCCTGATGCACAGCGGTAAGGCGAGATAAAACATTCCGCAAATGGGATTAGATGGGTCGAACGTCCTCACCGCTAAAAGCTACTTGAGGAATCCTTTGAAATCGTGTGTAGCGGATCGTCTTACACTTGAATGAAGCCTAGAGCATTCAAGATTGCACTGAGCTCAGAGGAATATACAGACGCATGTGATGGAAGTGAAAATCATCTTACAACAGCACCGGGAGTAAAATCCCTGCCGGCGCCGACCTCCGTTCTGGATCCATCGGTATATGTTGCAACGAATCCAGCGTAACCCAATGGGCTTCGTGGCAAGTACTCGAACTTCATGTGGAAATTCAAGTTTCAAGCGAAATCCGCGCATCAAGATAGGACATACGCTTTCTCTGTGCCGGCGAGGTATACGTCCACTTCGGGCATTGTGAGCCCCCACGGCGGAGTCGGAATTCGTTCAGTGCGCCGAATACCCCGTAGCCGGGTACCACACTCGTGGAACAGGCGCCGCGTTCGCATACCATACAGGACGGCATTTATAGGCCGTTCATCTGAGAACAGCGCCAGAATGCGATTATAAATTACGTGGACCTAAGCTGCGCGATCCGGATGTTCCCATAGTTCACCTACATGTCCAATTCCAAGCTGATCACAGCGCAGAGAGAGAGAGAGAGAAGAAGGAGAAAGAGAGAAGAGAGAGGGGGGGAGGGGGAGAGAGAGGAAAGAGAGAGAGAGTGAGAGAGAGAGAGCGAGAGAGTGTGTGTGTGTGGAAACTCGTGAGTTTCTGCGAGGAGACTGGCCGTTGGAGACGTACAAAAGGTCCCTATAATAATCCGAAGCACATAGCGGTGAACTGTGTCCAGGGTGCGTTTGTTCGACAAACATACTCCGTCATAAATAAAACATGAGTAGTCAAGTTTCGATATAACAAGCGATCGGTATAGCAGGAGTAGCGGCGCCCGGTCTGCTCCAAAGTTCCCACGAACCACTCATGTCCAGGCATTCAGGCTCCTCACATGATTATCAGCCATCAGCCTGGGCCGCCCTGCCTACGGTGCCGCGCCAGCCCGGATGACCACCGTGCCGACTCGCTGCCGACGCACGTGCGACAGAGAGCGGCCCGACAGCCGGCGTCATCACCGGCGCCGCTGCTCCGCCCGGACTGCCGACGGCGTGCAGCTCGCCTCCTGGCGGCAGGAGGCCGTCAGGGAGACGGCCTCCCGGCCCTCCCGCTGATGCTGATCCCGCTGATGCGCTCTGCGTGGCCGGCGTACCGGCACCTGTCAGTGCCGATACTCAGCTGACAGCTGCCAGACGCGCTGTCCGAGCCATGCCCAGACTGTCCACAATAGTCGCTGCACGTGGAGGGTATGCATCGTCAAATGAATACACGCCGGTGGGGTGTCACACACTGCTGATGATGGTGCAGGGAGACTCCACGCCGGCACACCTCACAGACACACTGCTGCGGCAACTCGGCGGCCACCTTCCCCGCGGCGCGTGGACACCGCGCGGCTGCTGCGCGGCGCCGGCCTGGTCAGCGACCAGAGAAGCCAGAGCTGCTCTGGTCGCGGTGACGGCCAGCTAACGCTGCTCTGGAGGTGGTGACGACCAGTTCGCGCTGTTCTGGTGGTGGCGGAGCGCCATGGCGCTGCTACACGTCGCCGTCTCCGCGGCCTGCTCGCCTCACCCGTCGCCGACAGCTCTGCCCCAGCTGCTCTGCGTCTAGCGGCGGCACGGTCTCCCGCAGTGCCGCCACCTCCAGCCGTCCTCCGAGTCGTCGGCCGTCGTCCTGCGCGCGCCCGCCCGCACCTCAGGCCCGGACGGGGCGCACTCTTTCAACTACCACACCCTCAACGTCACCTGCGACCTTACGTCGCCGTCCATCATGCTCGGGAGCTCCTCCGGCCGCCGCACACCGATGCTGGATCAGCTGGCCGGCATGGAGGCCGACCTACTGTGCGACTTCGCCGCTGCAGGACACGTTCTGCCGTACAGCTGGCCGCCGACCCACAGCCGGGCGACTGCGGCCGGCCGTGGCGAGCGGCCTGTCCACCAGGAAGCTGCGAGTCAGGCGGCGGTAGTATTTAGGCGATGTTTCGATATGGTGATCAGCATTGGTAGTGCTGCAATATGAATTCTGGTATGAGCTATTTCGGTGTCTTGTGGGCGGTGGCACCACCACCGGCAACATGATGAGAGTGTGGAGCAGATTTTGAGTGAGACTTTCCATGTTGCACCATACACCATAACATGATGAGGGTGTGGAGCAGATTTTGAGTCAGACTTTCCATGCTGCACCAGACACCATACACCATAGGTGTAACCTCGAATGCCCAACAAGGGGGACATGCAATTAGCGAGCAAAATAGTGCCTTGTTGGTTGATGGACTCGGACTGTGCTGGATGACATAACAAACTACTCGACGTCACTATAATGAAGACGACGCAAGTTCTATCCTACCTGTTATCGCGGACTGAGAGAGTCTTCATACTAGATTATCGTCAAGCCAAGGAAGCGCGTGGGCTGAAGTCCTGGTCCTGACTTCCCATCGTAGCAATAACACACAAACAGCGGACGTTGTGCCCTCCTTACGCTTCTAAACGGAAATGATACGATGCAGATGCCAGCATGTTATATGCGACAGGTTGTCGCCCTTGGCAAAGGTTTGATTAATACCTGGGTTACTGATCATCTCCTATTCGATCTTTTTGATTATATTTAATTAATCAATTCATTTTCCTTCAATTGCTCGTAACAATCGATATATTTCACGCTTAGCCCGTGTGGGGAACAAGAAGAACAAGAGCTTAAAATGCTCGCCATATTCTGCTTACCATTTATCATTGCCATTTGCAATACATTTGCACTACATTGCGAATGTGCACATTCTTTTCAGCATCTTTGAATACTTCTCTTTCTGGTTTTTGTTATATCTTTTATATATTATTATATTCATATCCTTTTATTTCGACTCCTTCGTTCAGGGTTGAATCATGTCGAATTGCGGACACTACTTTGGAAGCATCCAAAATAGTGCCATGAAACACGATTTTCTTGCATTCATGGATTAGCATGGATCCAAGATTCAGATTCAGCATCCCAATTAACCCCATAGTGTACAAAAATCTGAAGAAGGACGTCTGCGATTCGGTCCAAACAATGACCTTGAATGACCTCAGAATATGCAATAGCCTCGGTAAGCACATTAGCTAAGTTGTCCAGCTCTATGCAACACCCAGCATTGGCCATGTGGAGGTAATGAGTGTGGCTAAGCACCGATAACTCGATTGGTTTTCGACACAGACCCGACATGTTCACAATTATAATGCCACAGCCAAATGACCTGACAAGACATTTTCACTGTTGGCGACAATCGACCCAACATGTTCACAGTTCTAATGTCACAATTCCGGGACCAGATAAGACATCTTCATTGCTTACGATACACGACCCATCGTGTTCACAATTATGCGTCACAGCTAAGCGACCTGATAAGACATCTTCCTTGTTTGCACCATCAGGCTGGCAAAAGATGCGTGATCGGCTGCACCAAGCAGTGGTGCACATAAGCAAGTCACTTTTTCATGGCACGACAAAGACCTCAGGGTGCTGCATGAACTGCACTGGCGAGAGTTAACGTCCACTCGGGTGGAAGGTTAGCATCCGCTCTGGCAGAGGGCCGATCACTGGCGAAGGTTAACACCCGATCGGGCAGAGGGCCTGATGGCGAAGGTTAAGGTCCGATATGGCAGAGGGCCTGATTGCGAAGTCGAATGCACGTTCGGGTAGAGGCTTGATCGCTTGCGAAGGTTAACATGCACTCGGGTTGAGGGTCCCGAAGGCGAAGATTAGCGTCCGCTCTGGTGGAGAGCCTGACGGAGAAGATTTACATCCGCTCGAGTAGAGAACCAATCATCGTCTCTACTGTTGAACGTGGGCGCCGTACTATCACTAAATGTAGTCTTGTGCCGAGACTTATGGCTTGCTTTGTGATGCTATGTGATAAATGTGGGAGTCGAACTGGCCAATAAGGTGCCAAAATTATCTTGTGATCCTTTCGTTTTATCTTTGGGTGGAAGGGGGATACAGCCAGGGATAATGTCACATGCAGTTGATGGCTTCGGAACAACTAAACAACTAAACTGGTGAATGTAAACTCTGAATTAAAATTCACCCTGAAAACTTCCCCAGAAACCTCAGCTATCCAGGCTAACCAAGGCCATTCGAGGTTATTGAAATATCATCTATCATGATCATCTAAAGACATTTCATTGCACAATCTGGATTTTCAGAGATGCATTCAACAAGTATAATGACATACTTATATCAATCTGACCGTGAAGGAGCGGCTATCCAGCACCCCTTGTAGCCTATTCCTCCCTAACCTGATTTCATGTTAACCCGACATGCTGCACACTGGCGGAAGACAATGTGGTCAATCATATTTCACCTCTTTTTAGGTGGACCGATTAGGTGGAAGATTGAGCAAACATGTAGTTTTCACGCTGTTACGATGGCCTGACCTCATATCTGGGCCCCCAAACCATCAGTACTACTTTCATATCTCTTATTTGGCCAGTTGTAAATAAACAGTAAATTAAAACTGATGTCTATTTTATGCCCCACATTTTGGATATGCTTGAACAGTTTTCCTAGAAAAGACATTGCTAAGAGCCAGAGCCCTGACTTTTGCCTCGTCTAGTCAACTCACCGTTGACTACCTTGGGACCAGGCAGACCATCGTCGAGCGATCCGGTGTTGAAATCCGCACAGCTTTTGTCACTTAGGCAGCGCTGCTCGTGATGTGTTTGGATGAATTTGGGAAAACACAGGGGGTCAACTTCACACTCGCCCACCCAAGCGGGTGCTAGGAGCGGCGTCGGATGCCACCTTCCAGATGGCTGACAGGTATTGATGTTCTCTAGCTACCGCAGAAATGGTTTATATCCGGCTGCTGCGCCCATCGGACACGATCCGTCACCGTCTCGGTCACGACCCGGCCACGTGGTCTGCAATTAGTCAAGCCGGCAACTGATCGAGCCGAGAATGGAGCAGCTGACACCCAGCTAACATGCACAGCCTGCCACCCTCAGCCCATACTCCCAGCTGACACCCAGCTAACATGCACAGCCTGCCACCCTCAGCCCATACCCCCAGCTGACACCCAGCTAACATGCACATGATGCCACCCTCAGCCCATACTCCCCAGCGGACACCCAGCTAACATGCACAGGATCCCAACCCCAGCCCATACTCCCAGCTGACACCTAGCTAACATGCACAGCCTGCCACCCTCAGCCCATACCCCCAGCTGACACCCAGCTAACATGCACAGCCTGCCACCCTCAGTCCATACTCCCAGCTGACACCCAGCTAACATGCACAGCCTGCCACCCTCAGCCCATACTCCCAGCTGACACCCAGCTAACATGCACAGCCTGCCACCCTCAGCCCATACTCCCAGCTGACACCCAGCTAACATGCACAGGATGCCAACCTGAGCCCATGTGGGTGGCAACGGACAGGCGTGAATATCTCTCGGAATGCTTGTGTGTATATGTGTATGTGTGTGTGCATGTGTGTGCATGTGTGTGTGAGAGAGAAATAAATGGATAAATAGATATATATATATATAGAGAGAGAGAGAGAGAGAGAGAGAGAGAG
Source organism: Imbricaverruca yamaguchii (assembly GCA_034440575.1). NCBI lineage: Eukaryota > Metazoa > Arthropoda > Thecostraca > Neoverrucidae > Imbricaverruca > Imbricaverruca yamaguchii. Next base: position 477,122 of record JAOTOL010001640.1, on the reverse strand, counting down.
AGATAGAGAGAGAGAGAGAGAGAGAGAGAGAGAGAGAGAGGGAGATAAAGAGAAAGATAGAGAAAGAGAGAGAGAGAGAGAGAGAGAGAGAGAGAGAGAGAGAGAGAAAGGAAGTGAGGAGAGAGAGAGCCTCTTCACCACATTCCATACACCAAGCACCACCTCACAGCCCTCAGGCACGTTGCTGTCGGTTTGGCAGCGTTGGAAAACACTAACCCAGCTAGTTACCTGCGCTCTGGACATTCCTCACTGATAATTATGAACGGCGAGAGTAGCTAGGTGAAAGTTGGGAAGTGTCGGCCCAGCTACCACCTTTGCGGCGATGAGGCATACATTCTTCACCTCGTGCGATATTTTGCTCCTGATATTACTGCAGAGGTGGGTGCAATATTCAATTTCAGCGAAATGAATAGCGGATATAGAGGTAATGATAATTACGAGCAAAATAAGCGGTGCGCTGAGTGGCAAATCACCCACTTATTGTGGGTGTTTGGTCCTTTGCGGCTTTCGCAGCGGTGGGGACATTACACACGTCGGTGAATGGAACCATTTGCTTCGAAACATGTTGCCATAGTTATACCGGAATGAATTATATGAATTATATGCCAGAGTTTGTTGCATTAGTACGGATCCCACCAACCCATCGAACGTTTCAACGTCAAAGTCACAGGCGAGTTCATCGTGCCACCGACGTATGTACTGGCCGCTCCGCCGCGACCTTGACCTTATCGGGCCAGTAACAAGCTGATCCTCTCGGTGGGGGAGTAAATACGTGCGTATGTGGCGACCTGCACCCTGCCTGACCAGGACCTGGGAAGTCAATGTGGCCAGCCCCCTACCGACTGAGAACACTGGAACATCTCCAGGGTAGCACATGTCAGCAAATTAAGGTGACCGGAGCTGACAGATGTAGCACACGAGCGTGAACGCTACACATGGGGTCATCGGGTCAAATACACGATGGAGTGCATGCAGTTGAGAGGGTAGTTTAAGTTACTAAATTGTCCCTCATTGTTGAGCTGTATTGAGCACGCGGCTTAACACAGTGCTCTTGCCCTGTCGGCCTATTGCAGAACGTTAATAGCAGGTCAGCTCTAACTTTGGGCCACCTCTCCGTGACAGGAGTAGCTGTGACAGCGGGAACACCCTGATGCGATGGCTGCTCGCCGGCCGCCACATTTAGCACTGTGCCGACTGCAGCTGGGTCAGGTGAAAGACATCAAGAATATGCATATCGCACGGCCTGCTTGCCGTGATAGGGACTGCGATGAACAGCACTGAATTACGGGGGCCATAGGCGCAGCCAGAGGAGTGTGTGTGGGGGGGGGGGGATCATTTAGCACCCAAAAATAACTAGATCAAATGAGAAATCTTGAGATTGTTGCCGCGCAAATCCCAAAATTTTCGACAAGTTTCGAGTAGCGGAAGTTTTCTCTGTTTCATCATACTTTTTATGGAAAACATACCTTGGAAAAATCCTGGCTGAGCTACTGGAGTGGAAGGTTGAGAATTGTTTTGGTATGGTTGCTTGCATTACGGGGGCTCGGTAAAACAGCTTGGTGTGTGTGCAAATTGATGCAAAAATATAAAGCAAAACAGTGCGGTTTTCGCGGCACGGCACCGGCACCACACGACGCAGCTCTGTGCTGCGGTGACAGTTCGGGGACAGGCCGCTTCTGTGACAGAACAGTGGTCCGCGCGACCACTCTCCATAATCGGATAATGCCGGTGCACTGAAGTATTCCGGCGCGCAGCGCAAAAACCATAATGGACACGCGAGAAGTCGGCCGCGCATTTGCACGGTCCGTCTGTGTCACGCCTCTCCAGACGACTTTCGTCCGTCTGTGACGTCAGCTTTTTGCGAACGCCAATTGGATAAGCTTCATCAGAAGGCGCACTCAATACACATCCATGATATAAAAGCTCAGACTGCCAGGAGGAGAAAGCGGCTAAGCTGGGAGAAAGGAGGCACGCCGCTTCGTCTGCGAATACCGCGTCTCGCCGGGCCTGCTCTCCCGCTGCGAGACATCCCGCCGTGTTGCATGTGCGGCGGCCATTAGTGGCACGCGAGTGTAGCCGGCGGCGCCCGGCCGCCGCTGGTGACGTCTGACCCGGGGTCAGCGCGCGCCCCACGGCCGGGAAACCGCCGGCCAGAGGTGACTGGAGGCCGGCTGACGGCCGCGCCGGTCATGACCGCACGCGCCCGCCCGACACCGCCAACTGCTGCGGATGTCACTAATTGTGACGAACGGCCGGTGGACGACAGGGCTGCAGCACGACCCGCACGGTTCCACGCTCAGCGCACGCTACTTCGGCCAAATCCGTGTAGATGTAGTGGCGGCTGAGGTGTTTTTGTGCTCCTGTTCGGCGGCGACTGTCGCGGTGCACAGTGTGATATCTCGAGGGAAAACTGGTCATAAATGCATTTCTCGACTATTTTTTTAATGCCATATTTCTGGCGCCATTGTATCAGCAAATGATTGAAGCATACGAAGTCACAGTTTTTATGAAAATTTTCACAAGATTTGACATAGAAATAAGTCAATGAACATGGACAACATTACGTGTGAAAAAAACGACGCACACGTGCACAAATGTTCTCGCAGTTTGACGATTGATAAAGGTAAGCTGCATTCTAAAAACCTGGACAAGTGAGATATGAAATGATAGCTGAGAACATTCTCATTGCGTTAAGCAATTCAAAAAGTCATACACCAATTAACAATATGCTATTTGTTGTCAAACAATCAGTAATTGCAATAGTCGTTCAACTTTTTAGTACCTCGAAATTCAAGTAAATTTTTTTTTAACGCACCACAGCGCACAGCCTGAGACCAATCCCAATGAAATCTCGATCCTTTGACTATGTGTGTCGAAAGTGTCAGCTGCACCTAGCCGCTCTAACACCGATAGTGATCAATTGTATCCCGACAGGCCGCGGTGCGGTGCGGTGGCCAGCCCGGGCGGCACGGGGAAGCTCGAGTCGGACGCCGCGACGCGTCGGCTGGCGGGGTGTCTCGATCGGGTAACCTGATCCAGTGGTTACTATGCCAAAAAGTCCCCTAGCTGCCGAGGCAATTGAGTCGGAATAGGTCACGCACAGCGTCTCCCACGGCAGGGAAGCCGTCTTTACCTGCAAGGTTAAGGTCATTGTGGTTGGATGTTGTGTACAGTGAACATGGAGGTGCGCGTCAGCAGAATAATTGGTGGACTTGTTAACCAGTGCAAAAGCGTCTGGGCGTGGGAACTAGCTCACGTGTTTAATTATAGTTTGCAGTTGATCATGGAAAAAAATCCCTCTGGGATTCCTCCGAAGTGAGTCGTCGATTGTGGACTTGAGAAAGGCGACCGACTTATCGCCAAGAACTTAAAAGGAAAGTGGGTTAAGTGCATGCCAACCCAGAACAAATTTAGAAGTCAGTTTGCGACTAATCTTTCTGGAAACGAGGTGTTCTCCGTGTCCCTGAAGCGTGGTGACCACGTCGTGAGTGATGATGAAGCCAAGACCCGCCTTCATGACGAGACCGTGAAGAGAGCGCGAGGGCGACAAACTATAATCTACGATCACCTCAGCGCCCGTTCTCAGCGTCGGGCATCCTCAAGAGTTACTCAATGGCACAGGTCTCTGCAGCTTGTGGAGGTTGCTGGGGAAAGTGCTTGTGCTGAGGGAATGAAGGACGCAGCTTTCGTGTTGCGACAAGTGGGGCCATCACCGAATCGGCCCCAGCAAGATTCGCGGGGCTCTCAGAAGCTCTGAAGTGAACCAACCTGAGTGCGTATCTTAGTGATGTATTTTGGCGTAATTTCAGTCACTTAGGACAAGATCTTGGATCTATTTTGCGTAGCAATTATAAGGTCACATTTCCACTGCAGAATACTCGCATAACAAACGCTCACTAATATTCATCCAATATATGAGCGCCAACGGACTTCACTTATGACGTCATCATGATGTCATCATGGATGACCGGACGTCGATATTTTAACACAAGGTACACTAGATACTCATATAGGTGTGTGCACAATTGGAGATATCTACCTCAATTGGTAAACGAGATATTTCGCGGAAGCAAAATGAGTAGAGCGGAATGCTCCCTTCCCTCTAGCTGGTATAACCACTGACATTCCTGGGTTAGGCAATATTTAAGACAACAAATCTTCCCCATATGATCCACATTTTAAGCTCTTTCGGATAAGACCAAAATCGCCCCGGTAACTACCACACTTTGTCCGCTATGATTTATGGCCAGTTTTTCCCTCGAGTTATCACGGTGTGCGGTGGCGTGAACACGTGCTCACGAGCAGGTTCCGTGCCATAAGCAGTCTCGCACCGGCCTAGTTTTGCTGGCAGAGCTCCGGTGGCTGGCATCGCGATTACATGGGCCTAATCTGCAATGCTGCTGCCGAGAAACACCCGCCGCAGTTGGGTTTGCCACTCTGCAGTGGCGTGGCCGGTGGAGAAGTTCGGCCCGCCTGCGTGAGACCCCGGCAGGCAGTTCTGACCGTCCATAAATCCGAAGCAGGTCTGCTGAAGCTCTTCAGAGCGTGCTCGCCTTCTATCGCCGCTCCACATCTACCTCTTCAACAACTGCCAGATCGTGAGAGTGAGAGTGCTGCTATCAAAATATTTGAATTCGATGGCAGCGGTGAAAGCACGTCGGCCGCTGGTCTGCAGCTAGAGTAATGGTGTCCTTCTGTGGAGGTCCGGTGAGAGCTCGTCGGTCGCTAGGCTGAAGCTAGAGTAATGGTGTCCTTCTGTGGAGGTCCGGCGAAACGCGCTGTCCCAGACGCCAGACAGTCGACAGACGCGTTGTGTGTGGGCACGGGTCGTCTGTCTTGCCTCCAGCAGGGAGATACGTCACACTTCAGACGATCAGAGAAGCCGCCGCATCTGGCCAGGGTGATGTGGCCTGTGTCCTCGGCGGCTCCGGGTCCCGTGGGGAGAGTTCTGAGAGTTCTGAGAGTTAGAGGAGCCGCCGTATCTGGCCACGGTGATGTGATCTGTGTCCTCGGCGGCTCCGGGTCCCGGAGAGGAGATCGGATGTCAAGGTGATGTGGCCTTGTGTGGTAGGGGGAGGTGAGAGTTGAGTGTTAAGGAGCGCTATGGTGGTGCTGACGTTGGGGTGGGTGGAGGGATGATAGAGGGCGCATTAGGTAGACGTGTCCGGCGGGGTGACAGGGCTGTGGGTGATGTGATGTGTCGAGGCGGGCTGGGAGTGGGGATAGAGGAGCGCGCATCAAGGTGATGGCCTGTCCGGGGTCAGTGGGGAGAGTCGAGAGTTCGAGAGTAGAGGAGCCGCCGTATCTGGCCAGTGTGTGACCTGTGTTCTCGGCGGCTCCGGGTCCCGGAGAGGGAGGAGGGAGAGTCAGAGGAACCACCACATTCCGTGAGGGGTGTTCTGAACGTCGAATAGTTGTAAAATATATATATATATATATATATATATATATATATATATATATATATATATATATATATATATATATATATATATATATATATATAGCTATAGCTAAGTTATATAGCTACAACTTATATACCTATAAGTTATAGCTATATATATATATATATATATATATATATATATATATATATATATATATATATATATACATTGCAAATATCACTATATAGCTATAGCTAAGTTATGTATGTTTATATATATATATATATATATATATATATATATATATATATATATATATATATACATTGCCCAAAATCTTGGACGGGTCCACGTGATTGAAGGAATGAGTTCGTTGTCCCTCCCCTTACTTTACCTCAGTGTGGGGAGGCGCATTGCATCATTGACCAGCGTATGGCAACAACAGCGCATCACGTCCGTGTCCACAGTGCCGGAGAGGATCCCTGCTGTGTTCCGATGGGTACTTGTTCGAGCGTAACCATATGCGCCTTCTGCTCTCTTGTCTGGGACTGCTGGCGCGGTATTAAGCAATACGTTGTGTCATGTGATTGGTTGGTGATCGATGAACAAGCCCAACGAGCCGTGAAGGAAAAGCGTGACGAGGAAGCCTCGATGATACGATGCTGGTGTGACAGAATAGTAGAAGAGGTGCTTCTAGGTAGGGACACATAGGACAACAAATTGTCAGAAAATTTGGCTGATCACATGATGGAGGAAAGCAGACGACTAGAAGAATGAAACAGAATCATAGTTAACATCATATCCAATGCATATGATTACATACATACATGCATCCACACACACAAACATATATGCATATATATATGTATATATATATACAAACATACATGCACATGATGTAGCACAAAATAATTATTTCCCCTTGCTGTGGGTAAAATGGGTGCATGAGCGAAATAAATATGGACCAAAGCGTTCCTAAATTAAGAGAGGGACTCTCCAATTAATCACTACTAATGGTATAGTATGGGTGGCAGTAATGGGTGGCAAAACCAGTGCAGTACCGGGGTGCTCAGCCTTCTTCCCCGTAAGAACCAAATTTAGGACTACCGTGTGACGAAAACAGCAGACACAGCTTCCGCCGCCCACTTTCAATCGGAAGTTCCTCCTCCATCGTCCATTATGTGTCACTGCATGTCAGTGATACTAGATTAATTGGATTAAATGGTAGCGAGATCAAATGTGATGAGGAACACAATTGTGAGAATTGTAAAACAAAGAAGGAACAAGGAAGCCTCATTCAGTCTACAAGCAGAGCATAAAAAAGCAAGGTTAGTGTCGACAGATGAAATTATTAATATCACCGGAATGATAAGCATTTCACGATAACCCCAAAAGTGAGCGCCCGTCGAAATGCCACATATTTTAAATAATGCTAACACAGCAAAAGTGCACAGGTACAGCTGATTCACTATTCGAGAGTCATATTTGACACACAGCTGAGTTCTCGGCTCACTGGCGGCCCACTGACGGCCGCACATTCGGCCAGTGTCGAGCCACTTCGGCAGTAGACCGGTGCCGTCGGGACGGACTCAGCCGCTGTTCCCGCGTCGAGCGGCTCGGCTGAACGCCGTGCGGTTCTGTCCTCGGGCCCCGTCCCGTGCGCGTTGCGCGCCCTGCTCCAGCGCTTCAGCATCGCATCGCTGTCGACAGTCTGCATGCAGTGGTGGGCAACTTTGCATCAGAAATATCCTCGGAAGTGTGGGCGGCGCCATTAGCCGTGAATGTGCATAAAGTGTGTCGTGAATCAACCAATAAACAAACAACAAACAAATATCCTCGAGACTAAAACTGCCCGCCCGCGCCTGATGCACCGATTCTCTGTTGCGCGTCAATCCGGTGGATCCGTGTGGTCCGTCGCGAACACGGACTCTCCTCGCCGTCCTGGGATGTCGAGCTCACAGACCGAGCTCGGGGTCTGCTCTGTTGACCTCCGCCAGCATTCAAGAGTTTTCAGCTAGACGATCGTGCGGTAGACTTGCATAGCGCTGAACTCGTGCTTGACGGCTCCCGAATTAAAGGTAGCATTTTACGAGCAAGTTTGCAAGCAGAATTGCATTGCCACTGACAGCCTCGGTTTATTGTTTTAATATCTGATCATATTTGCAATGTTCTTGACGCTGAAATAAATTTGAAGTTGTGATGCGCTTTAACGTGCGTGGCAGATTGTGCTGCTTTCTCTGCATTGCGCTGTGTATCACTCGCCAGCTGTGTACCAGCTCCTAGCTTTGCCTGATGGGCGGTAGATACTTTTTGTTGGCGATCGAATAAATCAGCACAGAGGTGAACAAACATATCAGCAACTGCAGTCTTGGATAGAGGTACCTGTGGTGACTAATGCGCATGTCCACAAATTATCTGATGTAATGAACATTAATCATGGAAAACAGCCGTGTTTCTGGTGGAAAATAGAATTAAGCACTTGCTGAAGTCACTCGAGACATCGATTACGGTGGAGGCGGTACTCACCGTCATAACAAGGCTTCATAAAGCTGCCTGTAGAGATGAACCCATCCATGACCATGCAGATGATGAAGGTCTGTTTACAGCGCTTACATAACTCAGGTTTCTCAAATATTATCGTCAATTACCCTTGTCTGTCAATCTGCTTGTTGTGTGCTAAAGAGATGAACACCTAAAATTGAAATGGAATTCCTTCATTCGGGTATATCTACTGTAAGTATCTATCTACGGGAGAATAGTATCTTGTGAACGATATAATATTCATATTTTACTTTAATCATTTATTTACATCATGTATAAAGTGTTGATGGTAAAGTTCGTATAATCATCAACTTTTCCCAATATTTCCATAAAGACTTCATAGGTCAACCTTGTCAACCCAGGAAGTCTTCATTGCGCAACGATACACGCAACCGCTAAATAGGTTATACAAATATTCGTGTTGGTGCACTGCTTCTTTTGCGGACAAAGAACGACCGACCCATCTGGAGAAGCTCTACAGCTACACCCATAGCGATTGCCAGGCAGAATCGTGGCACCTGGACTGGATCACTAAAATCAGTCATACCACTTACCGTGCACACCAACGCCGCAGTCGCGTCGTGCCGCACTGTTGCCTTCAGCACGGGAACACAATGCATATCGGGCACAACAGCGACGCAGTCGTGGACGCCAGACATGGCGCGAGCGGTAACTTGGCCTGCCTGGAGGCTGTAGACATGCCGCTGTCGGTACCTTGGCCCGCCTGGAGGCTGCAGACATGCCGCTATCGGTACCTTGGCCCGCCTGTATTCTGCAGACATGCCGCTATCGGTACCTTGGCCCGCCTGTATTCTGCAGACATGCCGCTGTCGGTACCTTGGCCCGCCTGTATTCTGCAGACATGCCGCTGTCGGTACCTTGGCCCGCCTGTATTCTGCAGACATGCCGCTGTCGGTACCTTGGCCCGCCCGTATTCTGCAGACATGCCGCTGTCGGTACCTTGGCCCGCCTGTATTCTGCAGACATGCCAATCATCCGTATGGCGCCACACAGCGCTCCCACATGGCGTACCGACGCGGGTGGGGCCGGTGGGACAACACAGCGGTAAACCGATACAGCGGTGTGCTAAGCAGGCCGACCCATCCGTTCCATGTGGAACTGATGAATCGAAGGAGCCTGTTAAGGTCGTTTGCCATTCGTGATCAGTTACGTCGTTTATAGACATGCTGACAACGTACAGTCAGTCCACCAATGTGTGATGACTTTTAGATTGCATCGTGACAACGCTGGCAGTAAACTGGCAGGCCGAAGTAAACTGGTCTCACTAATGGTTGTTCTGCGCCCACTACAACAGTGTAAGCACATTTGTTTCTCGCTACATGTGCTCGAAGCTAACGAGGATTCACAATTGAAGACCTTTGTGTTTAGTGAACTTACAAGGAGGACTCAACGTGTCGGCACTAGGTCGCCATCAATCTCACAAATAGGACCACCACCGAGGCAAGAAGGGTCATTGTTGTTTCCGCAGTGACCACCATGTCTCGCGCCAGCGATGCTGCTCCAACGACGCGCGCTTCGGTTTCGACCTCGTGAGTCGGACCGACGTGTTATATAGCGTCCAATGAGGTGGTCCCACGAGCAGCCAAGCACCGCCGACGCAGACAAACGCGACAGCCCGACTCGGTTGGAGAGGTGGCGCCGTGATGGTCGGCTGTGCTACGACTCGGTTGGAGAGGTGGTGCCGTGATGGTTAGCTGTGCTACGACTCGGTTGGAGAGGTGGCGGCACCACGACTCGGTTGGAGAGGTGGCTGCACCACGACTCAGTTGGAGAGGTAGCGCCATGATGGTCGGCTGCACCAAGACTCGGTTGGAGAGGTGGCGCCGTGATGGCCGGCTGGCTGCACCACGACTCGGTTGGAGAGGTGGCTGCACCACGACTCGGTTGGAGAGGTGGCTGTACCACGACTCGGTTGGAGAGGTGGCTGCACCACGACTCGGTTGGAGAGGTGGCTGCACCACGACTCGGTTGGAAGGTGGCGCTGGTACTGCACCACGACTCGGTTGGAGAGGTGACGGTGTTTGGCGGCCGGCCGTACCGCGACCGGTTGGAGAGGTGGCCAGCCAGCGTACCCACTCGGTTGGAGAGGTGGCGCCCTGACGGCCGGCCGTACCGACTCGGTTGGAAGGTGGCGCCCTGATGGCTCAGCTGTCGTGAGAGGTGGCGCCCACGGCCGCGTACCGCGACTCAGTTGGAGAGTGCGCCCTACGGCCGGCCGTACCGCGACTCGGTTGGAGAGGTGGCGCCTGACGGCCGGCCGTACCGCGACTCAGTTGGAGAGGTGGCGCCCTGACAGCCGGCGTACCGCGACTCAGTTGGAGGTGACGCCCTGACAGCCGGCCGTACCGCGACTCAGTTGGAGAGGTGACGCCGAGCCGGACCCCGACTCAGTTGGAGAGGTGACGCCCTGACAGCCGGCCGCACCGCGACTCGGCGGTGGCCGCGGCACTTCCTGACCGGACGCCGCAGAGGTGGCGGCGCGCCGGCCGGCCAGACCGGCGCTCCAGACACACTTCCGCCGGACGGCGCCGCCGGCGTCGGCCGGAAAGAAAGCGCCGCTGCCGGCAGAGCACGGGTCAGGCGACGCTCCTGCCGGCTCCCGACTGGCCCGCTTCTGACGTGGCCGGGTGGCGAGCTTAGCTGGCAGCGGTGGTGGCATTCGGCAGTGTTGGTGGCGTTTTGCAGCATTGGTGCCGACCGGCAGCACGAATCTTCCGCTGCAACAAATCTTCCGCTACGAAACACTTTGTACACGACTGCTGCGCATCCAGACGACGAAAATTAGCAACCATAACCTGAGAGCTATTACAAATTACCTGCGATACATTGCCCAGGTGACGCCACGTGCAATGATACTGATACCAGTAACGAGTGTATCTTGGCAATTGGGTACGTTCATTCTAAGGGCGAGTACAGTGGGCGCACTGAGGGGAGGGGGGGGGGGGGGGGGTATGTCCCCCATGAAAAGTTGGTGACTCCGGCCGAGAAAGGCACCCTTCCAGAAAGGCCCCCCCCCGTGCCTCCCTCCATGAAAATGTCTGGATCCGCCCCTGGTTCATCAGTAGCATCTGCTGGCGCTGCTGATCAGATCGTGAGGACTGAAGGAATGAGGTGACTGCAGGTGGCGCAGGTGTGAACAGTGCATGGAAGCATTATGTTACGACATTGTGCGCATCTTAGCCATCATGGTCAGTAATCATCAGTTATCAGTTTGTGCGCTGGTGTTGCTGCAGTGTTCATGATCGTCTTCGGAGGGATTATTACGGAGCTGTTGAAAGCATCAGTGAGAAGTGTTGTGCTTTGTGCAGGAATGTTGAATAGTGGCAAGGGTTACGGTTAACGACAGGTTTTGCGCAACATTGGGTGAAATAAAAAATTGGTATTATCACAAATTTAGCCAAACATCTCCAGCAATTATACCATAGTTACGTGCCGTTGCAATAAATATATTCCGAAGTAACATCTGCATGATATTAGTCATCGCACCATACAATTTCGTAACCATTCTATGTCAGTTGGAACATAACTTGGAATGGATTAGCCCTGCGAATGCCGAATTTGACTGGATGCTGATACACTTGGATATAATTTTGACAAATCATTCGAACTTAATTTCGAAGCTGCCTGCTAGCTGTTGCAAACCAAATTTCTATAATCTGGGTGGATTCCAAATAGCATTTTGGGCTTCAATAGAACTTCAATCCACGCTATTATCTGGTGCTAATGCCTTATGGAACACAGCATGCGCATTGTCAACAGTAGCCACTCCCGATAGAAACATGGTAACGCTTATTATGCGACTTTTAATACATCGCCATAATGTTGATGCTTGATTGTTTAATTGCGCAATATTCTCGTCCAATCTCCCTTCCAGAGAGGTTGAAAACATAGGGACGGGTAGCCAGGGTCTCGACCCAACAAGGACAGGTGCCCAGGGTCCCGACCGAGCAGGGACGGGTACCCAGGGTCTCGCGCGGAACAGGGACGGGTAGCCAGGGTCTCGACCCGCTGACCTGAGCTTCACACTGACCTGCAGCTCGCTGTAGTGAAGTTGGTAGTGTGGCTAGCTCAGGTGATTAAGCTGCTCGCCAGGCGATGTCAGCGCGGCTTTTTAACCACTGCAGTAAAAACGACGTTTTTCCCAAAGAGAATTGAAAACGGTGGGTGTTCTGATTGGTACGCCGCAAGACCATCATTTTGCACGTAACGCCAGCAAGGCCAACAAGCGCTACGCTTCTGAGCGATCGAAATCGACTTATTTGAGAGACCCCGTAACACTTCGAACAGAATCGTACCGTGTCCAATGAAGTATATTATGAGCATCGTATAGTTTCGTGGGCGGTCCATTGCCCCCCCCCCAAGTGGTCGGTGTGGTCCCACCATTGTCTTCCGAACTTAGCATAAGATCACATAAGTCCAAATGTTGGAGAGTATCATAGGTGATACTCGCGTGTGTCGCCCAATTGATTTCAGCGAACGTGGTAATCAGATGACTACTACTACTCAATCTCCGACGCAGCGCATTCCATGATGACTTTCTAAAAAACAACGGGCCCAACATTCTCTGTCTGGTGCTGAAAAATATGGACGTTGGTAAGAAACAGGAAAATGCGACCTGGGTTTTCATTCCTCGTGAAATACCAAGCCTGTGACAGTTCCTGCCGGCTTTTGATTATTTAAATTGCGCAATAAGTATCTGCACCGCTGAAGACAATACAAATCACGACAGCGTCTTGCTTAACATTGTGTTCGGCCTCCAACCATTGCGAAGCAGCCACATAGTTAACCATGCGGCACGAGGCCTGATGAATGAAGAGAACCTTTCAGCGTTGCGCATTTGCATTCCCGACATCTCGTAGACGTGGTTCAGCAGCCATCAACCACCTACACGGCTCAGTGGCTGTGGCGACACAACTATCATTGTTAGCAGATCCTGGGTTGAGCAGTTCCCGGGTTGAGCAGTTCCTGGGTTAAGCAGTACTCAGCTATCACTGTTAGGAGTTCCTGGGTGACTGCGTTGCCCGGCACCCCCGAGGATTACGACAACGATCAGAATGCATTCGCCGATATCCTCCAGTGAATGGTGATAACCCTGCGCCGGCGGGGCGGACAACAGTCCGGACCGTAACGTGACCACGCCACGAACCCCGCCCGATCTGTACGGCAGACAGCGACGGTGCCGACAGTGGCCGTCGGCAGTAGCCGTCGACAGTGGCTGTCGGCAGTGGCTGTCGGTAGTGGCTGTCGGTAGTGGCTGTCGGTAGTGGCTGTCGGTAGTGGCTGTCGGTAGTGGCTGTCGGTAGTGGCTGTCGGTAGTGGCTGTCGGTAGTGGCTGTCGGTAGTGGCTGTCGGTAGTGGCTGTCGGCAGTGGCTGTCGGTAGTGGCTGTCGGTAGTGGCTGTCAATAGTGGCTGTCGGTAGTGGCTGTCGGTAGTGGCTGTCGGTAGTGGCTGTCGGTAGTGGCTGTCGGCAGTGGCTGTCAGCAGTGGCTGTCGGTAGTGGCTGTCGGCAGTGGCGGAGCTGGCTGCCGTCAAAAGTGTGTCTGTGCATGCGTGGCAGCGGAGCAAATAGCCGGGGCAGCCGCTGCGGGTCTCGGGGGTGGCCACCCGCGGTATAGGGGAGAGCGGTTGCCGCGGGCGGGCCGTAGCCTGCCGTAGCCGGCCGTGTTGACCCGTTTCGGCCGGACGTGCTCGTGAAACGCGGCTGGCGGCGGTGGCCGGCTCGTCGCGCCGACCACGGTGAAAGAGAAACTAGTCGTGCGGCGCGCTCCGGCCAGTGCGAGCGGCCGCTGCCAGGTCTCCGTCGTGCTGCTGCCAGGTCTCCGCCGTGCCGCTGCCAGGTCTCCGCCGTGCTGCTGCCAGGTCTCCGCCGTGCCGCTGCCAGGTCTCCGCCGTGCTGCTGCCAGGTCTCCGTCGTACCGCTGCCAGGTCTCCGTCGTGCTCCCAGGTCTCGCCGGTCTCCGCCGTGCTGCTGCCAGGTCTCCGCCGTACCGCTGCCAGGTCTCCGTCGTACCGCTGCCAGGTCTCCGTCGTGCTGCTGCCAGGTCTCCGTCGTACCGCTGCCAGGTCTCCGCCGTACCGCTGCCAGGTCTCCGCCGTGCCGCTGCCAGGTCTCCGCCGTACCGCTGCCAGGTCTCCGCCGTGCTGCTGCCAGGTCTCCGTCGTACCGCTGCCAGGTCTCCGTCGTGCCGCTGCCAGGTCTCCGTCGTGCCGCTGCCAGGTCCGCCGAACACCGCCGCTGCAGACGCTCCTCGTGGGTGTCGTCTCGGACCGCCGCCCCAAACGCTCCGTGTGGGTGTCATCTCGGCCCCCCGGCTCGTGCTCGGTGTCGGCGTCACCTCATCACCGCCTCCGGCGACCCCGTGTCGATGTGAGTCGCGATTCGACGCGCGTGTGAGCCCAGGACGCGAGCCCGAGACGTGAAACCCGCAGAAGTCGCGCCCACGCCTTGGAGTCGGTCACAGCCCGAGGTAGGTGCGAGCAGCGGAAGCGTGCATGCACCGCAGCATGCATGACCGTGTACCTGTATATCTGTGCGCATATTTACACGGGTGCTGTGGAACACATGGGAGACTCACTCGCCGGTCGTTCCAGTACCCCACTTTTTAAGCTGAGTCTGACCATGACGTTAGGCAACAGCCGGCGTTTCAGACCTGCCAGCAATCGCTCAAAGCGGTGCCGGGGAACTTGTACACGCATACAAACATACTACTACATACTACATACAAGGTTACTACATCCTGCATTCTACTACGCCTCACGAATATCTTGCTCCGGTGAGACGAATGGACCGTTGAAATATTAAACACCCAGTCTCAGTTGTTACCATGATAGTATCAACCCCGCGAGGGTGCAGTGTCCATCATAAACGGGCAATTGGTTAGCCCGTCTAGCAGTTCTTTATGACTAATGGTGGCCATAGCGGTCAAACAACTAGACGGTTGGCATGCAACAGCCACCACAGGTGAGGGAAGACATGCAAGCCAGCTACCGTCCCGATACTCCATTGGGAGCTTGCAATGAAATATGCATTATCTGTGATACTAGCACAATGCACTGGGCATCATAAAATCGTTTCAGAAAAGCATAGGCACTTCATCAATTAGTGTTGTGTGCTAAAAATATTCATATTTAATTTCTGTATTGTGCATCTCTAAGACAAGATGAACTTTTGTAGTTTCAGACGTGAAAAGTGACTAAGTACATATAGAGCGCACTGGCATGATGTTTTAGATACCCGATATAGTAAGGAAGAAAAATATGCGCCACAAGTGGAATAGAATGGCAAAATGGAAGATGGTGGCAAAGAACCAGGAGCATTACTAACGTGACCGCACGAGGAAGCAGCCGGAATGGGGAGCTGAGATCACAGTGGGAAGCAGCATACAATCGGTGGTCGGCCACAAGCATCAGCAGCGAAGATCGCTTTTGACACACATTTTTGTAGAGCCATCAGTGCATCTGCTGTCTTCTGGCCGCTGAGTTCCGGTCCGGCCGCCAACAATGGGCGAATGAGAGCGATGGTAACACACCGGCACCGGTCCGCGTACGCCCCACTCCGATACCGACCAGCTCATCACCGTCTACTGACGACCAGCTCATCACCGTCTGCTGACGACCAGCTCATCACCGTCTGCTGACGACCAGCTCATCACCGTCTGCTGACGACCAGCTCATCACCGTCTCACGACGACCAGCTATTCACCGTCTGCTGACGACCAGCTCATCACCTCTACTGACGACCAGCTCATCACCGTCTACTGACGACCAGCTCATCACCGTCTCTGACGACCAGCATAATCATCACGTCTACTGAAGACCAGCTCATCACCGTCTACTGACGACAGCTCATCAAGTCTCACGACCAGCTCATCACGTCTCTGACGACCAGCCATCGTCCAGCACAGACCAGCTCATCACCGTCTACTGACGACCAGCTCATCACCGTCTACTGACGACCAGCTCATCACCGTCTCCTGACGACCAGCTCATCACCGTCTACTGACGACCAGCTCATCACCGTCCAGCGACCAGCTCATCACCGTCGCGACGACAGCTGTCACCGTCTACTGACGACCAGCTCATCACCGTCTACTGACGACCAGCTCATCACCGTCATACCGTACTGACGACCAGCTCATCACCGTCTCCTGACGACCAGCTCATCACCGTCTGCTGACGACCAGCTCATCACCGTCTACTGACGACCAGCATCCAAAGACAGCTCATCACCGTCTACTGACGACCAGCTCATCACCGTCTACTGACGACCAGCTCATCACCGTCTACTGACGACCAGCTCATCGTCCAGCACAGACCAGCTCATCACCGTCTACTGACGACCAGCTCATCACCGTCTACTGACGACCAGCTCATCACCGTCTACTGACGACCAGCTCATCACCGTCTACTGACGACCAGCTCATCACCGTCTCCTGACGACCAGCTCATCACCGTCTGCTGACGACCAGCCCATCGTCACCGTCTACTGACGACCAGCTCATCACCGTCTCCTGACGACCAGCTCATCACCGTCTACTGACGACCAGCTCATCACCGTCTCTGACGACCAGCTCATCACCGTCTACTGACGACCAGCCCATCGTCCAGCACAGACCAGCTCATCACCGTCTACTGACGACCAGCTCATCACCGTCTACTGACGACCAGCTCATCACCGTCTACTGACGACCAGCTCATCACCGTCTACTGACGACCAGCTCACAATCACCGTCTACTGACGACCAGCTCATCACCGTCTCCTGACGACCAGCTCTTCACCGTCTGCTGACGACCAGCTCATCACCGTCTACTGACGACCAGCTCATCACTCGTCCAGCACAGACCAGCTCATCACCATCTACTGACGACCAGCTCATCACCGTCCACTGACGACCAGCTCATCGTCCAGCACAGACCAGCTCATCACCGTCTACTGACGACCAGCTCATCACCGTCTACTGACGACCAGCTCATCACCGTCTACTGACGACCAGCTCATCACCGTCTACTGACGACCAGCTCATCACCGTCTACTGACGACCAGCTCATCACCGTCTACTGACGACCAGCTCATCACCGTCTACTGACGACCAGCTCATCACCGTCTACTGACGACCAGCTCATCACCGTCTACTGACGACCAGCTCATCACCGTCTACTGACGACCAGCTCATCACCGTCTACTGACGACCAGCTCATCACCGTCTACGACGACCAGCTCATCACCGTCTACTGACGATCAGCTCATCATCGTCTACTGACGACCAGCTCATCATCGTCTACTGACGACCAGCTCATCACCGTCTACTGACGACCAGCTCATCACCGTCTACTGACGACCAGCTCATCACCGTCTACTGACGACCAGCTCATCACCGTCTACTGACGACCAGCTCATCACCGTCTACTGACGACCAGCTCATCACCGTCTACTGACGACCAGCTCATCACCGTCTACTGACGACCAGCTCATCACCGTCCTGACACATCACCGTCTACTGAGACCAGCTACCGTAAGCAGCTCATATCTGACGACCAGCTCATCACCGTCTACTGACGACCCGCAGCTCATCACCGTCTACTGACGACCAGCTCATCACCGTCTACTGACGACCAGCTCATCACCGTCCACCGACCAGCTCACCAGCTCATCACCGTCTACTGACGACCAGCTCATCACCGTCTGCTGACGACCAGCTCATCACCGTCTACTGACGACCAGCTCATCATCGTCTACTGACGACTAGCTCATCGTCCAGCACAGACCAGCTCATCACCGTCTACTGACGACCAGCTCATCACCGTCTGCTGACGAACAGCTCATCGTCCAGCACAGACCAGCTCATCACCGTCTACTGACGACCAGCTCATCACCGTCTACTGACGACCAGCTCATCACCGTCTACTGACGACCAGCTCATCGTCCAGCACAGACCAGCTCATCACTGTCTACTGACGACCAGCTCATCACCGTCTACTGACGACCAGCTCATCACTGTCTACTGACGGAGTCACTGGCTGCTGACGAGATCACTCGTGCTACTGACGAGGTCACTCGTGCTGCTGAGGTGGTCATTCTGACTACCGGCGAGATGACTCTGACTACTGACGAGGTCACTCCCGCTTCTGACGAAGACACTTTGCAATGAGTTTGCACTTCGCAATGACTCTGACTACTGTTGAGATCACTCTGCCTACTGACGAGGCCACTCATGCTACTGACGTGGTCACTCTGACTACCGACGAGGCTACGCTTGCTACTGGCGAGGACACTCTGACTACAGACGAGGCCACGCTTGCTACAGACTAGAACACTCCGACCACTAACGAGAGTACTCCTGCTACTGACGAGGACACCTTGAATGCTGACGAGGAGGACATTCTGGCAACTTACGAGATCACTCCTGCAACTAAATACGTCACTCGGACTACTGCCGAGGACACTCCAACTATCGACGGGGTCATTCTGGCTACCGAAAAAGTTACTGTCTACTCACGAGGTCATGCTTGAGCTGGCTCTGAATCGCTCCGGCAATTGAAATAGCAGCTTCGGCTACTCATAAGGGACTGAAGACTGGAGAGGCCATCTTGGCTACTCATCCGGTCGCTCTGGGTGTCGACAAGATCACTGTCCACAACATGATCTTCCTGGGTACTCTGACGAGTTCAGGTCGTCGATCGACGAAATTACTGACCACTGACAAGGTATATCTGTCCACTGATGAGGGCATTCTGGCCAGTGGCGAAGTCACCATCTTTTGAAGAGATCATCACTATCTGTTGACGAAGCCACTATTTAACGACGAAGTCGCTCCGCTTACTGAATGATCTTTCCGCGTTGACCAGGCCTGGGGGTCGCCAGGTGGATAATCGCATGCCACTGACTACATAAATATGTGGTTACCTTTCCTGCTGTAAACAAATCAAGATGTCACCCTCTGGCTAGACCAGGAGCCGAAAGCGGCCATTTCGCAGGCATGCGGCTGACAATTACGTTCGGAATTTCTGTACAAAGTCATAGTGTAGGTGCTCGCACCTTGCGCAGTGCAAACGTCTGGTCCTTTTTCTGGTAAGACTAATTCAAGCACATGAAAAGAGAAGGAACTGAATGAACTTTTAAGCGATATAATAGCGTCGGTAATCGTGCTAGTGCGTCCACGTCCCGGAAGTAGATTATTTATAGCTTTCTTGTTTTGCACACATCATGTGCTACGATAATATTCTCACTGCAATTGTACCCGTTCACATCAGAATTGTACTGTGTAGGATTCCTGAGTGAGGAAATATGACACGATGTGAAATAGTGCTCCTGTACGGCGCTGAGAAGATGCATAAATCTCGCAGTGATGTCTGGATGGCAAGGTGAAACTCACCGCTGGCATCGTCGACGTACCTGCGGCGGCAGGTTCGGCGCCCAGGTCACCTGTGGCGACCTGCCATTCGGGTCAGCTGACAGCCGGGTTATGCGCGGTTTGATCGCTTTCATCGTGCCGACATTGGTGGCCGAGGCCGGAAGCGGCTGACTCGCGCTCCGCGTCTGACCGGGGCCGCGGTGAGGTCCCGGACAGCTGCATATCTGACCGACATGCTATGGGTGGTGAGGTCCCGGACAGCTACATATCTGGCCGACATGCTATGAGTGGTGAGGTCCCGGACAGCTACATATCTGGCCGACATGCTATGAGTGGTGAGGTCCCGGACAGCTACATATCTGGCCGACATGCTATGGGTGGTGACGTCCCGGACAGCTACATATCTGGCCGACATGCTATGAGTGGTGAGGTCCCGGACAGCTACATATCCGACCGACATGCTATGAGTGGTGAAGTCCCGGACAGCTACATATCTGGCCGACATGCTATGAGTGGTGAGGTCCCGGACAGCTACATATCTGGCCGACATGCTATGAGTGGTGAGGTCCCGGACAGCTACATATCCGGCCGACATGCTATGAGTGGTGAGGTCCCGGACAGCTACATATCTGGCCGACATGCTATGAGTGGTGAGGTCCCGGACAGCTACATATCTGGCCGACATGCTATGAGTGGTGAGGTCCCGGACAGCTACATATCTGACCGACATGCTATGAGTGGTGAGGTCCCGGACAGCTACATACCTTACCGACATGCTATGAGTGGTGAGGTCCCGGTCAGCTACATATCTGGCCGACATGCTATGAGTGGTGAGGTCCCGGACAGCTACATATCTGGCCGACATGCTATGAGTGGTGAGGTCCCGGACAGCTACATACCTGACCGACGTGCTATGAGTGGTGAGGTCCCGGACAGCTACATATCCGGCCGACATGCTATGAGTGGTGAGGTCCCGGACAGCTACATATCTGGCCGACATGCTATGAGTGGTGAGATCCCGGACAGCTACATATCTGGCCGACATGCTATGAGTGGTGAGGTCCCGGACAGCTACATATCTGGCCGACATGCTATGAGTGGTGAGGTCCCGGACAGCTACATATCTGGCCGACATGCTATGAGTGGTGAGGTCCCGGACAGCTACATATCTGGCCGACATGCTATGGGTGGTGAGGTCAAGGACAGCTACATATCTGGCCGACATGCTATGAGTGGTGAGGTCCCGGACAGCTACATATCTGGCCGACATGCTATGAGTGGTGAGATCCCGGACAGCTACATATCTGGCCGACATGCTATGAGTGGTGAGGTCCCGGACAGCTACATATCTGGCCGACATGCTATGGGTGGTGAGGTCAAGGACAGCTACATATCTGGCCGACATGCTATGAGTGGTGAGGTCCCGGACAGCTACATATCTGGCCGACATGCTATGAGTGGTGAGATCCCGGACAGCTACATATCTGACTGGCATGCTATGAGTGGTGAGGTCCCGGACAGCTACATATCTGACTGGCATGCTATGAGTGGTGAGGTCCCAGACAGCTACATATCTGGCCGACATGCTATGAGTGGTGAGGTCCCGGACAGCTACATACCTGACCGACATGCTATGAGTGGTGAGGTCCCGGACAGCTACATATCTGACCGACATGATCTGAGTGGTGAGGTCCCGGACAGCTACATATCTGGCCGACATGCTATGAGTGGTGAGGTCCCGGACAGCTACATATCTGGCCGACATGCTATGAGTGGTGAGGTCCCGGACAGCTACATATCTGACCGACATGATCTGAGTGGTGAGGTCCCGGACAGCTACATATCTGACCGACATGCTATGAGTGGTGAGGTGCTTGGATATCGAGACATTCTTCAGACGAGGTGCTCAGACTTTTTTAGACTAGATGCCCGGGATTGGAGACATTCTTCAGATGAGGTGATCTGGTATCGAGACTTTCTTTAGACTAGATGCTCGGGTATCGAGGTATTCTTCAGACTAGGCGCCCGGGCATGGAGACATTCTTCAGATGAGGTGATCTGGTATCGAGACTTTCTTTAGACTAGATGCTCGGGCATGGAGACATTCTTTAGACGAGTCGCTGTGGAGCACATCTGGCGCCATACGTCGGACCGACCATGACACAGTGGAGAACCGCTTGGCTCGGTATAGAGGAGCAGAGGACCGTTTGGCTCGGTATAGAGAGGCAGAGGACCGTTTGGCTCGGTATAGAGAGGCAGGGGGTCGTTTGGCTCGGTATAGAGGAGCAGGGGACCGCTTGGCTCGGTATGGAGGTGCAGGGATCATTTGATCCGTACAGGCCGGGAGCGGATCCCAAAGCCTGGCTTGGGGAATGCCCAATGAAGAATATCGGATTTTGAAACACTCAGCAGATTTGAACAGCTAACAGTGAGCAGGTCAGCTTCAGACAACATCTATGTAATACAATGTTCTTATACCTTGATAAAATGCACTTTTAGTGTAACATGCCGGCAAAGTCGGTCTCTTGGGAGGAGGGGGCATGGCCCCGTTGGGCCCCATTGGATCCGCAAGTGGCACACGGTGCCGTGGCCGTGAAATTCCCTCTCAACCCCACCAAGTTCCACGCTCGTGGCACCAATAACTGGTGGTCGGGAGAGCCTCAGTCGCCCAGGACTGACAACAAGTGTCTCAGGCAATAGCCAGACCAATGGACGTAGCCAGAGTGCTCTCGATATCCATGATCCCCCTTCCTCCGAACTGTGAAGCCGACTACAGAGGAACTC
This sequence comes from Imbricaverruca yamaguchii, assembly GCA_034440575.1. Classification (NCBI taxonomy): domain Eukaryota; kingdom Metazoa; phylum Arthropoda; class Thecostraca; family Neoverrucidae; genus Imbricaverruca; species Imbricaverruca yamaguchii. The sequence continues at coordinate 455,037 of JAOTOL010001640.1, read as the reverse complement.
ACGACATCAGTGCAATACTACGCATTTTTGCCATGCCAGTTTACGGTAACTGATAGGTATTTTAGGTAAAGGCATCCCTTCACAGCAGAAACATCCACTTAGTAGAACGTCAGTGCCAGCCAGCTCTTTTCAGCCGAATAACTGATGAGATTACCTGTCAAAACTCCACGAGATGACCTGCCTCTGTCGGTTCTCGAGGAGATGAGCTCTCGAATCTTAACAAGCTCGTCACTCACTGACTCCTGAGCAGACGTACTGATGAGCTCCTACAGAGCTCAATAGGTGATGTAGAGCGGCATGATCAGGGTCTAATGTGTGACGGGGAAGCGGCGATGGCCAGGGTCTGATGTGTGCTGGGGGAGTGGTGGTGATCGGGGTCTCATGGGTGATGGGGTGTGGTGATGATCAGGGTCTTATGGGTGCTGGAGGAGTGGTGATGATCGGGGTCTCATGGGTGATGTGGAGTGGTGATGATCAGGGTTTAATACGCGATGGGGAGTGGTGATGATCGGGGTCTGATGGGTGATGGGGTGTGGTGATGATCGGGATCTAATGGGTGCTGGGGAAGCCGTGATGGCCGGGGTATTATGGGTGCTGGAGGAGAAGTGATGATCGGGGTCTTATGGGTGATGGGGTAGAGGTGATGATCGGGGTCTTATGGGTGATGGGGGAGAGGTGATGATCGGGGTCTTATGGGCGATGGGGGAGAGGTGATGATCAGAGTTTGATGGGTGATGTGGAGAGGTGATGATCAGAGTTTGATGGGCGATGGAGAGAGGTGATGATCAGAGTTTGATGGGCGATGGAGAGAGGTGATGATCGGGGTCTTATGGGCGATGGAGGAGAGGTGATGATCAGAGTTTGATGGGTGATGTGGAGCGGTGATGCCCAGGTCCGATGGGTCATGGCCGGAGCCCGATGGTGAGGCTGGTGACCAGCACGTGACAGCACCGTCGGCCGTCGTGTGGCCGGCTGGCCAGCTGTCGCGCCCGGTGCCGCTCAGTGCCGCTCGGCGCGGCTCCGGTGACCCAGAAGCGGCGCCACCGGCGGCCGCGCGACCTTTTTTGTGTGCACGTGTTCGGCTCGAGCGGCCGGCTTTCGTGGCGTGGCGGTGTGGCGCGCCAGCTTCTAACGACTCCGGACTGCCGTGTGGCCGACTGGGCCCAGCTGGCCAGACTCACGGACGGTGACTGGCACTGCCGCCATCCGGTCCCAGCCCCGGCACCCGGCCCGGCACTCGGAGCAGATGGCCGGACAGAGGTCAGGTCATCGGGCCGCGGCAGGTCTGCGCCGGACCCTCATCAGCTCCCCGGGGCTGCCGCGGGTTCCACTCTAAGACCCTGGTCAGCTCCCCGGGGCTGCCGCGGGTTCCACGCTCCCGGACCCTCATCAGCTCCCCGGGCTACCGCGGGTTCAATTCCCGGACCCTGATCAGTTCCCCTGGTGACGCGGGCTCCACTCCCGGACCCTCATCAGTTTCCCGGGCTGCCGCTGGTCCCATTCCCGGACCCTCATCAGCTCCCCGGGCTGCCGCGGGTTCAATTCCCGGACCCTCATCAGCTCCACGGGCTGACACGGGTCCCGTTCCCGGATCACGATCAGCTCGCTAGTCCTGGCGAGGGGACCGAGCACACAGCAGCGGCGCGGAAAAGCGGAGAATGCGGAGAAAGCGCTCTCCCAGAACGTCTGAGTAGTTCGGCGGCGAGCCCTGTTATCTCGGCTGCCGCTCACGGCCGTCGGCTCGTGTGCTATTCTGCCCCACCCTGCCCGTCAGATAACACGTGCGATGCATTTCTTGCCTCCGTTCCACACCAATGGGTGGCCGATATTTTGTGATTATGTCTGATTCCCGGGAAAAGGGCTTACGAAAAACCGCAACCGGATTAGCGCTTTCCCGAAAGCATGTCTGACAGCATGAGCGTAGCAGGTTCCGCATCATGGTCAGCACGTAGAGGAGCTTTGCACATATGTTCAGTTAATGAAGCACCGCAGCTCACACCACCTCGACACATTTTACGGTCAGGTTATCTAGCGCCACACAGCTACAGCTGGGCGAAAGCGGGTTAAAGTTAATTAGGCCCACAATCAGGCAATTAATCATGATGTATTTCGAGGGTTATCGGTTTGTCACCAGCTACGTCTGAAAGGAACACATATGACAATGTTGTTTTCTATTTCTTTGATTCATGTTATATTCGATCGTAACCACGTCTTCATACATTCGTCATCTCAAAACGCAGCATGCGGCGCACATTGAACCTTGCTATTGCACTATCTCCCCCTGCCTTTATTCCTCCTTGAGAGCCATAAATCTTCCCTCCGGCGGGCTCCTTATAGTTGACGGCCACCATGTTGGATGAACCTTGCCATTGCATTGTCTCCGCATGCCTTTATTGTCTCTTGAGAGCCCTGCATCTCCCCTCCGACGGGCTCCTCCTGGTTGACAGCCACCATGTTAAATGAATCGACCGCTACTGCTGGTAATTTCGCCTTCATTAAGCCACACTTCTCGACGCAAAATGCCTTCAAAATCGGCACGCACATAAACTTATGTGGTGAAGGATATCGCGCTTGTGGATATTGACCACAGCAAACCTATCCAGGGGCTATCCAGACAGGGGCTGAAAAAAAACTTCTGCTGGTCCTGAAGCAAAGAGAGGACAACTATTCGATTTCACGCACTCAAATTCCAGTGGTGTTGTTCTTTTGGAAATAGTCACCACCATCAAATCGTAAGCCTGACAATACGTGTTGAAATAAAAAATGAGATCAGCTGAGCATGAAGTAAAACTTAATAAAGACATAAAATACTGCATTATAAGTGCAAGGGAATACAATTTGCAGGCGGAGACCCACCTGAAATTTGACTGTGTTCCAGCAAAATTTTCCACTTCCCGTTCTACCTGTACCGACCTCGTTCTAATCTGCTCCGCCCAGTCAGGGCCGACCAGTCCCTCATCGGGGGTACTGTGATTCTCCCGTCCCGTCTCGCTCCGTACACTGAACTGAACGGAACAGGACACGTTCTGTTCTCCGGTCAGGTCACCTGCCCGCACCTTCTACTGTGCCACGTATGGCACCTCGAGTCCACCCTGTGCCTTCTCCTGTGCCACAAGTGGCACCCCGAGTCCACCCGACTTCGCTCCCGGTCTAGTCACCTGTCCCACTCCTTCTACTGTGTCACGCATCGTATCCCGACTCCACCGCGCTTCGCTCCTGATCTGGATACCTGCCCGCACCTCCTACTGTGCCACATAGTAGGCACCCCGAGTCCACCCCACCCTTTCTCCTGTGCCACACGTGGCACTTCGAGTCCACCCCGCTTCGCTCCCAGCCTGGTCACCTGCCCCACCCCTTCTCCTGTGCCACACGTAGCGCCCCAAGTCCGCCCCGCTCCCCTCCCAGCCTGGACACCCGCCCGCCCCTTCTCCTGTGCCACGTATGGCACCTCGGGTCCATCCCGCCCCTTTCTCCTGTGCCACGCATGTTATCCCCGCTCCGCCCCGTGCTGCTTCCCATTCGTCGACCTTCGCCCAGCCTCAGGGCGGCAATGACGGGTGCAGACCGAAAGTAGCGCATCAAAACGATGCCCACCCTAAACAATAGCGATTATGGCAAACAGAAGACCGGTGTTCTGTACGATTCAAGTACGCGTATCTAATTGCACCGTAATTTTCCTCTTGTTTTTATAAACAATGAGAAATACAGCACAGTTCTGAGGTTCATAGCACTATAATAGCATTACAAAGGATACCATGGATAATTTATACATGGCAGTGTGGTGCATTTCCTTTTTCATCTATGCAACGCAGAATAATCATGGGAATGCCGAGCAGCAAGCTTGCAACTTCGTGCCAAGCAAGAAACTTCGATGCAAAAATGTTTTGCTTTAAACTGGCCTGGCTTAAAGCCTGTTACCATTACCAACGAATACCGGGAGCGTTAGAGTATGCACCGGGTGGTCCGCTTAGAACAACTGGTGTGGTCTGTGGGCTCGCTGGGTAATCGGTGCAAGTGTACTGTTTATGTCCATTGGAAGGTAATTTTGTCCGCGTTCATACACCTCTGACCTCATTTAAGTGGAAGCTTAGAAAACACATCGGTTCATTCTCAGTGAGTTACTCATCCGGGCTCTTTTGTTGCCACTATGGGCGTTGCACGCCCTCCGTACGTCCAAATCCATGCTATTGACCGTCAGCTGCACCTATATAGTCTACTTTCCATGGTCCACGCATGCATTCAGCAAGTGATGGCGGCAGCAAATCATGCGAGCATGGGCTCGGGACTGAGCTGCCAACGGATGATCCGCCAAGTTGTCACTTCGAGTTTCACTTTCCGTTCCAATCATGCCGTCTGAGCGATGCCGCATATCCGACGCGCCTGATTGACGGCCGGGGCGTGGGTGGCCGACGTGCCGGAGCGTAGTCGTGTCGTTTTTACGCCGTCTCCAGTTACCTCCCGCAGCCGGGGGCGGTCCGATAATATTGCCGCGGAGAAAGCCCCCATTCACGGGACGCTGAGCGATTCCGCCTAATCAGCCTGCTCAGGCGTGGGTGCCGAGCGCCGGGTCCGAGCCGGAGCGGCCGTGTTTTTACCGACGGTACACGTCGGCGAGCGTCCACCGTCGGCCGGCCGTCGGACAGCGGAGAAATCACCGTCTCGGGTGTCACTTTCGGTTTTACGGCGGCTGACACACGAGCTTTCCCGTCGTCCGCCCCGGCGGCCGGAGCGATCGGCCGGTGATCGACTCGCCCGGCCCGGTCGCGGCCCATCGACTCTGACCGGCGACCTCTCGGACGTCGAGTCGTCTCGGCGAGTTGTCTCGTCCTCTCGCGGCGTCGCGGTGACGTGGCAGGCCGTTCCCATCTACGCGGGCTGTCGCCGGCACCGGAGCCACAGCTCTCACCGAACCCGACCGGTGATAAGTGGCCGGTGGCCAGTGACAAATGAGCAATGACCAGTAGCCAGTGACCAGTGACCAGTGACCAGTGACCAGTGGCCAGGCCCTAGACAGATGGCCGCCGGCGGTCACGCCTCGCTCGGCTGCCCTCCATGGCGAAATGTCGCGCGCTTTGTGCCGGGAAGCGAAAGGGATGCTGTTGCCTCACGGGACATGGTCCATTGATCGCGCACGTGGGAAGCCCAAGTTCAGCTGTGACAAATGAAATGCATGAGGACCTAACGGGCTTAACCTGCTACGTTTTCCATGCCTGCCAATCAAACCATAACAAAAATAAGACTACATTTCGGACATACCTTTTCTTAGACGACATGGCATCAATGCTAATTTCATCTGGTTTTCAATTACTTCTCCCTGTGTTTATATATCATATACATCATATACACATACATATATATTAATTTATTAAGGGTATATTCATTTCTCTCTCCCTCTCTCTCTCTCTCTCTCTCTCTCTCTCTCTCTCTCTCTTTCTCTCTGTCTCGTTGACAATCGGTTGGGAGGGTGAAGAGCGAACGAGAGAAGTTGCCAGTTGGCAGTTGGGCCATGGCTCCAAACTGCACCTCTTTAGAAACCTGTCTCTCCACTGAACTGAACCGAACCCATGGGTTAAATACAAGCCAGAATCAGCACACCGAATGGCCATGTTTCGTGGAGCACGAGTCTGGTAGCACCACTGAATTACAACCCTACTTACATTGAGCAAAAGATAACCGTGTGTTTACGCCATCTACATGTTTCAGCAGTTCTTAGGTTTCTAACCGTCATATTAGGAGCGGAGCTTTGGAAGGAGCCAGCGATGGTGTGATGAATTCAAAACGCACCAGGGGAGTTTACCCATACGATCTCATGCAAGAATCTGTCATTGTTGTGGGACTTCAGCTTAATATTGGTGCTCTAATCCATGCAAATAAACAGCAGCTCTACATATTCTTCACATGACTGACATAAATTATAGCCCACGATGCATCTAGCATGAAAACATCCAACAGTGCTTAGCATGGTCAAGTAGTACTCTCGCGGGTCCACAATTCAATGAAGCTAGCAGCACGACTCCAGCCGGAGTGCATGAGGCTGGGAGCAGGTCTGTCCTGCCAAGCTGCCATTCAGTGACCTTTGTGACCTTTCCTGACCCCAATGTCGTCAGCGCCGATCAGAAGTCGGGTCGGCGACGCGAGGAACAATCGCAGCGGTTGCCGCATCTCGTGGCTGGGAGCCAGCTGGAGCTGAGTCTGATAGGGTCTCATTTGGACCAGACGCTTCTCACACGCCATGGAAGCCAATTGTCCGTCGTCACCGCCCGCCCCGACTGCTGTTTATCGCGTGCCTGGGAGCGCGCGCACCTAACGTGCAGCGCTAACGACTTCATTTGCCACAGCGATTGTGTGCCACAGCGAAACGTCAACGCAGAAAGATATCATGCGAAACTGCATCGCATAACAACAAAGCATCACCAGTTGAGTGTAATAAGCTACTCGTCGACATACATCAACACTCAGCACAATGGAGTGTCTACTGAGATGCTCGTCCACACACATCAGCACTTCATGGAGTGCCATGGTCAGAACGTGTGATCTTTTGTGGGGTCCTTGAGCGCTCACTCAGTATTTAATATGCCAGAGGACGAGCGTAGTATATTCTTTGTTTATACCTCGGGCCTGTTCCAGTTAGTCCTGAAGAATGTAAGCACGCGCACAGGAGGGAGCGGATTCCGCCCACTCCTGTTTTTCGACAATATCCAATAAACGAGCCGCGACATTGTAATGAAATCTTGCGACTCTGTTGAACATTGACGAGCACATCCTAAGTGAGAGACAAAATCAGAATTCGTTGGTAAGTATTGCAGCTGCGGTGGTGCAAAGTCGGCCGGCCGGGCGACAGTCCACCGCCGCCCGACCACCTGGCGGTCAATGTCAGAAGGGCTTCGTCGGTGCGCTGGAGCAGTGGCGCGGGGTGGCCGGCCGATCTTAGCCTAACTTGACCCTGAAGACATTGACCTGGGGTCATGAAATTTACACTGCAGCGAGTTCACTGTAATGTACATGGCAGTAATGTACACACATGTTCACATATGTGTACATACGTGTAATGTAATGTACACATATAGCCGCAATGTACCCTCTGAATGCTGTGCTTCTAGCTTCAGTTGTCTCCGAGATAGGCGGGGAGTCAGAATTCGCCCCCTACTCCGGTGAGAGTCATGCGGGCGGCATCCCGGCACGCGTACTCATCCGCAAAGGAAGCATTGTGCATATAACGACACCCAATTATCGGCGCTGTTTGTGACGAATGTTCTTATTCATTTGACGCCAGCGCGCGGTTCGAGGGCTACCTTCTGAGATTCGCAAGAGCCGAACGGAATGTAAAGGGTGGAACGGTGGACAGTCCAGTCCGTCATGGATAAGGCTAGAGGATTTGTTGCAAGTAATATTGATAAAGACAAGCAATACGCTTCCGTAACTTCGACAAAGTCTACAGCCCCTCGAAGCTGCGTCTCAGATGTGTCACGTTTGCCGCGGTTATCGCGGCATTAAGCCGAGTTTTAACAATACTATCGTGGTTTACATCCTTAAGGGTGCATTTCATATCCAACGCTCACTTGAAATACACACTGATCCGACTTGCTACGACACTCAGCTACGCACTATGGTAAGTAATGAAAACTCAGAGAACGTGCGTTCTTAATAACACGCACTTCAGTTTTCTTTTCTGCCGTCAGAGATCACATCGTTTCATGTCACGGCCATCTATGTGATAACCACTTCCTGCTTTCGCCTCTTGCACAGATAACGTGAATAACTAAAGAAAGCAGGGGAAATGCTTCCGAGAACCATCTGACCATTGCGAAGGCCATTCAGGAAAGACACGTCCACCGCCACATGCTATCCGTCTTCGCATCGCTAGCTGCCCGCGTGGTTTCACCCATCTGGCAGTGCCCTCCAGCCTCAGTGTTTACAGCGCCCTGCAGGGCATGTCAAACGACTTTCCACGTCGGCTCGCACACAACTTCCTTGCGCCATCCCGGCCACGTGCTGCAATCGTCCTACGGGAACGTCCGGCTCCTATCGAAAGCCGGCCGCCATTATCGACGAGTCGCGTCGCACTGTTGCCGCGCGGGTCGGCCATTGTACGGCTAACAATGGTCTCTGCGTATGTTGCAGTGCCGTCAGCTGGCGCAGCTGGCTCAGCGCCGCCGACACCAGGTGGCAGCACCTCTGACACCCGCAGCTCCAGCTCCAGCTCCAGCAGCGGGGCTCGTGCGCACGACTCGGCACGACGCCGGTCCTCCGCGGCGGAGATGGCGTCGGGAATGTCAAATTTCAAAATAAAGAAATCGTTCGTCTGGAAGTATGGACTCTCGAAACTGCAGAAGAAGAAGGTAAGAGTGCTATTGAACTCAGGGCTCTCCAATGGTTTGGGTAAACATCTTGGTTTAAATGTGGATACACATTGTTGTTGTTCGGTTGTTTGTCATCGGCCACAGACTCGCTTCAGCTTTGTGTTCATTGCTCTTCCATTAATCTTACATTGATCAGCGATGCTGATCTTTGAGTGTTGTTTAGTGGAATTTAAGGATTGTTATCGGCCAATGTCTTTAATGTCGCATCAGACAAATTGTCCGGGACCATTTCCTAGGTTGCATCACAACAGGAAATAATAATCTTCTTGAAATCATAAACAACAAGGCAAATATGGTAGGATTTCGAACCTTCATCCAGTTCACTCCAGTATGCTACACAATGCACACCGGCTCATGCCCCGGGGCCATCGAGACGAGTCTGGGCTCCAGGACGAAGAGGCAACCATTGGGACGGACATCCCATGGACGCCAATGTCAGCAGCGCCACATGACCGCGCTGACCCCGTACAGGCTATTCCTGCTCTCAACAGTCCACCGATTAGTCGTGATCAATGAGCAGCATGATACACAACACATCGGACGAAAAGGCCAATAGTCAAAATAACGCTGGCAACAGTACCAGACGACGAGACAGCGACAGCGTCTTAATCCACGAATGAGGGTATGAAGGAACTTTTAATGGTGCTTGCTTATCAGGTCACCCACGATGTAGGAGAATGGGTGGTTCGTTGAGCCTCCAGGTAAGCTGAGCGACCACGATTACGTCACCGCCCATGGTGTCATGAAAGTTGTTAAGCCACGTGCCGACACTTCAAAGAAAGTTTCCATATTTGGTTGAACGGGAACCGATAGTAGTAGATATCTGGTGAGCCTTGAACACAAATGTGAGTTTTTAGAGGTCTGAATGAATTTTTCCTTGACTTGGAAATGCTTCTATTGTACTTAATTTTCAACGAATCGGCTTCGAAACATAGCATACAACTGTAGGCATGTGTTTTAGCTACAAATCAATCCATACCACTTTGGCATGGGATGATCAGAAGATGGGCAGCCATATTTCATTTGAAGTGGGGCTATCTGAGCAATCGCGACCGGGGTAAGATTAACCGCGCTTGAGCCGTGGTCTATTAATGTGTTGTGTGCTGCTGATGTTTTTCTCATGAGACATGAAATATGTTGTTATAAAATTGTTGTTCAGCCTATTGGCATTCAGCAGATTGTTCTGTTATGATCTACGGTGTGAACATACCAGATAAAAAGGCGATAAAAAGCTAGGTCCAAGTATACGACGTGGCATTTTCTGATTGCTTCATGCTTTTCCACCAGAACACATGAGGTGACAAAAGTGACCATAAAAAGTCTGCACCACTGAAAATAACACAACCCAGTAGTCACCACAGCCTTTGTTTGCATAAATATGGCTCGTGATTAATTTACCCCACTACCAGAATCAACTTATCCCATACCTGGGGTACGCTGTGTCAAGGGCGATAAGTCAGAGCCACTCAAGATATAATGATATAATTGTTGCATAATTGTTTGATTAAAACTGCATGCGACTTATGTGTGCTCCTCACCGGCGGAGAGACGAAACTGCCCAGGTCCACGGCCACCAGTCCCACCAGGGACCGCCCGTCCCATCAGGAGCCGGCCACCCGTCCCACCAGGCACCGGCCCGTCCCATCAGGAGCCGGCCGCCCGTCCCACCAGACCGGCCGCCCGTCCCACCAGGCCGGCCGCCCGTCCCGCCAGCGCCCGTCCCACAGGCCGGCCGTCCCACAGGCGGCCGCCCGTCAAGCCGGCCGTTCACCAGACCGCCCGTCCCACCAGGCCACCCGTCCCACCAGGGGCCGGCCGCCCGTCCCACCAGGCCGCCCGTCCCACCAGGGGCCGGCCGCCCGTCCCACCAGGCCGCCCGTCCCACCAGGCCGGCCGCCCGTCCCACCAGGCCAGCCGCCCGTCCCACCAGGCCGGCCGCCCGTCCCACCAGGCCGGCCGCCCGTCCCACCAGGCCGGCCGCCCGTCCCACCAGGCCGGCCGCCCGTCCCACCAGGGGTCAGCCGCCCGTCCCACCAGGCCGCCCGTCCACAGGGCCGGCCACCCGTCCCACCAGGGCCGGCCGCCCGTCCCACCAGGGGCGGCCGCCCTCCCACCAGGCCGCCCGTCCCACCAGGGACCGGCCACCCGTCCCACCAGGCCACCCGTCCCACCAGGCCGGCCGCCCGTCCCACCAGGCCGCCCGTCCCACAGGGGCCGGCCACCCGTCCCACCAGGGGCCGGCCGCCAGTCCACCAGGCCGCATCCCACCAGGCGCCGCCCGTCCAGGCCGCCCATCAACAGGCCGCCCGTCCCACCAGGCCGCCCGTCCCACAGGGCGGCCACCCGTCCCACCAGGCCGGGCGTCCGCCGCCCGTCCCACCAGGCCGCCCGTCCCACCAGGCCGCCCGTCCCACCAGGCCGCCCTCCACAGGCATAAGCCCCTAAGCGGTCACCGTACAGCGGCCGCCGTACAGGCCGCCGAGGCTCGTCAGGGGACGCGTCCGCCCGTCCAAGGCTCGTCCCACCAGGGGCCGGCCGCCCGTCCCACCAGGGCCGACCGCCCATCCCACCAGGGCCGACCGCCCATCCCACCAGGGCCGGCCGCCGTCCCACAGGCCGCCCGTCCCCAGGCCGCCCGTTCAACCAGGCCGGTCACCCGTCCACCAGGGCCGCCGCCCATCCCACCAGGCCGGCTGCCCGTAGGCACGCTATATTACCCGTGCCCTACTTACCTTTACTCGTGTCCAAGTCGGCCGCCCGCCACAGGCGGCCGCCCTATTAGGCGCGTCAGGCGGTCGTCCCACCAGGGGCCGACCGCCCATCCCACCAGGGCCGGCCGCCCGTCCCACCAGGCCTACAGCCTCGGTACTCAGCACGTCACAGCGGCTGCCGTCCTCATCAAACCTGCTACACTGCGTAAAGCTTGTCACAGCTGCCGTACCGGATGGCCGCCCGTCACAGGCAGCCGCCGTCACAGGCCGGCCGCCCGTCCCACAGGGGCGGCCGCCCGTCCACCAGGCCGGTCACCGTCCCACCAGGACCGTGCCCGTCCCACCAGGGACCGGTCACCCGTCCCACCAGGGGTCGGCCGCCCGTCCCACCAGGGGCCGGCCGCCCGTCCCACCAGGCCGGTCACCCGTCCCACCAGGGCCGACCGCCCGTCCCACCAGGCCGGCGCCCGTCCCACCAGGGGCCGGCCGCCCGTCCCACCAGGCCGCCCGTCCCACCAGGCCGCCCGTCCCACCAGGCCGCCCGTCCCACCAGGCCGGCCGCCCGTCCCACCAGGGGCCGACCGCCCGTCCCACCAGGCCACCGCCCGTCCCACCAGGCCGGCCGCCCGTCCCACCAGGCCGGCCGCCCGTCCCACCAGACCGGCCGCCCGTCCCACCAGGCCGGCCGTCCAGCGCCCGTCCCACAGGCCGGCCGCCCGTCCACAGGCCGGCGCCCGTCCCAAAGGCCGGCGCCCGTCCACCAGGCCGGCGTGCCACCGTCCAAGGCGGCCGCCCATCCCAGGGGCCGCCCGTCCCACCAGGCGGCGCCCGTCCCACAGGCCGGCCACCCGTCCCACCAGGCCGCCCGTCCCACCAGGCCGGCCGCCCGTCCCACAGGCGGTCGTCCACAGGCCGGCCTTGTCCACCAGGCCGGCCGTCCCAGGCCGGCCTACAGGCGCCCGTCCCACAGGCCGCCCCCGTCCCACCAGGCCGGCCGCCCGTCCCACCAGGCCGGCCACCCGTCCCACAGGCCGCCCGTCCCACCAGGCGCCCGTCCCACCAGGCCGCCCGTCCCACCAGGGCCGGCCCCGTCCCAAGGCCGGCCGTAGGCGCCGTCCCACAGGACAGCGCGTCCACAGGGCCGACCGCCCGCCCCACCAGGCCGGTCGCCCGTCCCACCAGGCCGCCCGTCTGCTCGCGTTGGTGGCACCAGCCACGAGAAAAGCGGCGCATCCATCTGTTCCACGGCACCTCATCTCCCCTGTCACAATCGGTCCGGCTGTACGCGGCCGTCCGTCCGCCCCCCCCCCCCCCAGTTTGGTGGGGTCTCGGCACACCTGCAGTGCTCTCCCGTGAGACTGACATGGGCGGCGGACCCAGAGGCGTCGGCACGCACAAACGTCGCCCGGCGCCGGCTCGGCGGCCGCGTCGTTGTTGTTGGTGGCGTTTTGTTGCGCTTTCCAGTCTGCCACCGTGTTGACGGTGTCGGCTAGTTCCGGTCTTTGTGATGCGTGTTCTGTGTTGGTGATATCGGCTGGTTTCAGTATTTGTGCTGTGTGTTCTGTGCTGGTGGTCTTGTGAGTCGTGTGATGTAGTTGTGAGAGCAGATTTCCGGCCTTTGTGTTGCGTTCTGTGTTGATGATATCGGCTGGTTCCGGTGTTTGTGATGTGTGTTCTGTGTTGGTGGTGTCGGCTTGTTCCGGTCTTTGTGCACTGTGTGTTCTGTGTTGGTGGTCTTGTGAGTCGTGTGGTGTAGTTGTGAGAAGCCGAAGACAGGGAGGGGTGGTGAGTGTTGACTTGAAGAGAGCAGGCGAGAAGAGATGCTGAGGGGCTGACTTGAATAGCGAATAGCCACGACAGTATACGAATAGACATGGCGAGAGCTGCTTTGAAGGCAACTGAGATCAAAAGTGATGAGCCGAGAGTGCAGAGCCGGTCTGTAGAGCGGATGAGAGCGGCAGATGCTGGATGGTGGTAGAGTTGAAGAGTCAGTCCGACCGGAGCCAGCCCGGGGTATGGGGTGTGTCACGCTGAGCACCATGCGCGCGCCGCCGATAGGAGCGGCGCGGGTCGCGGCCGATTCGCTCTGTGTGACGCGCCGTGACGGCCGTCGGCCACGGGCGTCACGGCGTGACGTGACGGCGCCATTGTCTCGTGACGACCGTGGCGGCGCCGCGGCCGCCCCCCCCCCCCCCCACGCAGACGGAGACGCACAGTGCCGCTGCAGACACTGACACTTGGACGCTGCTGACACTTGGACAATGCTGGCCAAGTGTCGGCCGGCGACGATCTCTCTCTCCCGGCCAGCGCCGGGTCAGACGGTGTGGTCACCGCAACTGATCCGCTCAGAGTGGACACCAGACACACTGCTGTCTCTCTCCCGGCCAGCGCCGGGTCAGACGGTGTGGCCACCGCAACTGATCCGCTCAGAGTGGGCACCAGACACACTGCTGTCTCTCTCTCCCGGCCAGCGCCGGGTCAGACCATGTGACCTCCACAACTGATGAGCTCAGAGTGGGCACCAGACACACTGCTGTCTCTCCCGGCCAGCGCCGGGTCAGACCGTGTGGCCACCGCAACCGATCCGCTCAGAGTGACACCAGACACACTGCTGTCTCTCCCGGCCAGCGCCGGGTCAGACCATGTGGCCACCACAACTGATGAGCTCAGAGTGGACACCAGACACACTGCTGTCTCTCTCCCGACCAGCGCCTGGTCAGACGGTGGGGCCACCGCAACCGATCCGCTCAAAACTTCAAGACACACTGCTGTCTCTGGCCAGGCCGGGTCAGACGTGTACCGCAACTGATCCGCTCAGAGTGGCACCAGACACACTGCTGTCTCTCCCGGCCAGCGCCGGGTCAGACCGTGTGGCCACCGCAACCGATCCGCTCAGAGTGGACACCAGACACACTGCTGTCTCTCTCCGACCAGCGCCGGGTCAGACCGTGTGGCCACCGCAGCTGATCCGCTCAGAGTGGACACCAGACACACTGCTGTCTCTCTCCGGCCAGCGCCGGGTCAGACCGTGCACAGATGGAGAGATGGGCGCCAGACACACTGCTCCCGGCCAGCGCCGGGTCAGACCGTGGGGCCTCCGCAACCGATCCGCTCAGAGTGGCACCAGACACACTGCTGTCTCTCTCGGCCAGCGCCGGGTCAGACCGTGTGGCCACCGCAACTGATCCGCTCAGAGTGGACACCAGACACACTGCTGTCTCTCTGGCCAGCGCCGGGTCAGACCGTGGGGCCACCGCAACTGATCCGCTCAGAGTGGACACCAGACACACTGCTGTCTCTCTCGGCCAGCGCCGGGTCAGACCGTGGGCCTCCCGCAACCGATCCGCTCGGGATGGGCACCAGACACACTGCTGTCTCTCTCCCGGCCAGCGCCGGGTCAGACCGTGTGGCCACCGCAACTGATCCGCTCAGAGTGGACACCAGACACACTGCTGTCTCTCTCCCGGCCAGCGCCGGGTCAGACCGTGTGGCCACCGCAACTGATCCGCTCAGAGTGGACACCAGACACACTGCTGTCTCTCTCCCGGCCAGCGCCGGGTCAGACCGTGTGGCCACCGCAACTGATCCGCTCAGAGTGGACACCAGACACACTGCTGTCTCTCTCCCGGCCAGCGCCGGGTCAGACCGTGTGGCCACCGCAACTGATCCGCTCAGAATGGGCGCCAGACACACACGGAACTGGCCGGCGGGGTGTCTCCGCGGTGCGTGAGAGGTAGAAGTGCGGCAGAACGGCAGTGTTCACTCAGGAAATACAATTTGTATCGTCATATTATTTTCGGACAATCAACAAATGCACCCATTGGATGGAATGTTTCTACGTTAACTGGCATTTGAACTTCTGACATTGTATTATCACATTGTATGTGTTATGTCTATGCACAGCACTCTTCCCACAAAGGTCGAAACGTTTAGGTATGTCTCATGCACAAAAACAGCCTTAGGTATTTGTCTTCAGAAATTACTGGGAATAGCAAACTACTTGGTGGGCCCGAAGTAAGTCTCTGGGCAAGATGAATGTGGGAAAAGCACGATATTTAGAGATTTGAATAACGCTTAATTATTACCTAAGGTGCACTGTGGACATTGAACATTTCCTTCATTTCCCGATAGGGGAAAATGTGCATTTTGTGTTGATGCCATTTGTATCTCAACGCCAACAAAAGAGTTTCGCACACTTATGCGTAAGTGGGTGACTGTGTAAGCCTTTGTTTTTTATACGAAATCAACAGCAATAACGGTGAAGAATCCAATGCTTACCTATTGGATACACACATTTGTGCTTCCAGGATATATTGCAAACATGGCCATTTGTATTGAAGATATAGCTGGAAAAAGATCAGAAGGGAACATATATTATAATTAGCAATCATGCATGCAGCAAGCATATCTTGTTTTACTTGGTTTTCCCAGGGAGGCCACTACGATCTTGGGCTGCCAACTCGTTCCCCTCCTGACCAATGCTCTCCTCCCGACATGGCACCAACGCTTCCCTCCTGACCAATGCCCTCCTCCCGGCAGGGCGCCGACGCTTCCCTCCCGACCAATGCTCTCCTCCGATCGGCAGGGCGCCGACGACGGCGACGGCGACCCTCAGGCCGCCGACGACACAGACGCCGACCTGAGCGCGGCGCTGGAGCCCGACCTGGACCTGCAGCCGCAGTGGGAGCCGCTGCTGTCGGCCGACGACCCGGAGGTGCCGACCAAGCGGCGCGGCGGCCCGCTGGTGCCTTCCATCCACGCGCCGGGCGCGGCGCGACACCTGGACGGCGCCGTGTCGCAGTACATCCGCGTGGTGGCGCAGATGCAGGGCTACGAGGTGGCCGGCTGTCCCAGCGTGCTGCGCGACGGCGTCGTGCCGTTCCCCAAGCCCGAGGCGGCCGAGCCGGCCGAGCTGCCCATCTACGAGACGGTGGGACACTTTGGCGGCGCCGGCGCGGCGATAGCGGACGACCAGCGCACGCTGTACGAGAACGACGAGACCGACGACGAGGCCGTCGACAGTCCACTGTACGAGAACGGCCCGCTGCTGAACGGTGGCGCCGCTGACGAGCAGCCGATCTACGCCAACGGCGCACAGCTGGCGGAGCCGGGCGAGCCGCCGATCTACGAGAACCTCGGCGCGGAAGGGTCGCGACCGCGCCTGCCTCCGAAGCCGCCGCACGAGAGGCGAGCCGGGCCGCCGCGGACGTTCGAGAAGCTCGAGGTGGAGGTGCGCTCCGACTCCGGCTACGACTCGTACCAGTCGCCCGCCTCCGACTCGTCCACCTCGCCGTCCAAGCTCAGCCCCAACTCGGAGGCCTCGTCGGCGGAGGGCGGCGCGGCCGAGGTGGCGCCACCGTCGGCAGGCGGCGCTCCCGACCGGTCCACCATCCCGCCGCCGCCGCCGCTGCCGGCCAAGCTGGTGGCGGCGCCCACCAGACAGCCGCTGCAGCCGTCGGCCGGTCCGCCTCCCGCTCAGACTCCGGCACAGGAGCGACCCAAGCTGGACCTGCCCGGCGCCAGAGGCGGCGACCGACCGAAGCCCGACCCAGCCAGCGGCACGGCAGACAGGCCGACCAGCGACATCGAGAACAAACTGTCGCCCTCGTTTGTGGCGCAGCTGCACGACATGCTGCAGAAGAAGACGAACGGTGTCAAGCACGAGAACGGCAGTGCAAGGTCCACTTCACCTGCTGCTCACACAGATAGGAAGCGAAATAAAACAGTCGACAATGTATCGTTTCAGATGGCCAGAAAGGCTGTGGCGCAGGCCCTGCAAATGGGTCGGCCCCAGGAGCTGCCTGAGAACAATAAACCCAAGCTGACACCGTCTCTTAGTGTGCCCTGCATTAAGCGTGACATCACCCTGCCTGTGGAGCGAGTCACGACAACTCCGGGCATCATTCCACCCCCACCACCTCTGCCCGGACAGGGTATAGAGTTCGTTAAGAAATCGGCTACACCGGCTGCACAGAAGACCACCGTGCAAAAGTCGCTCCAGTCGGACCTGAAAAAGAAGCTGGAGGCCAAGATAGTCAGCATGCAGGCAGACAAAGGGGCAGCGAAGAAAAAGCGACTTGGTCCAAAAACTACCGACCGATCATTTTCGCTGCCCGGCTTTGGAAATTCCAGATTAGATATTGCCAAGGCATTTGAAGAGTTCAAGCGCAATGAAGAGAACAAAAAGCAAGATGCACTGATGAAAAAGAAGAAAAGTAAATACGTAGACAAGCTCGACTTGAAAGACTACAAGCGCTGCTCGTCGAAGTCTGTGGAGGCAGAGATGTTCGCAATCGCCGCCGAGTCGGCCGACGCTGCCAAATCTGACATGGAGCACCGACTGCCGATGAGGAGCTTCCTCAGTGAGGAAGCGCCCGTCTGCCTGAGGGAGGAGGTCATCGAGGAGGATTCTGTCAGCACCACCGAGGTGAACACTGATACAGCAGAGTCAAGTCCTACAGGTGTATCTGTCGACATCAGTCCACGGCTCAGCGCGGAAGACGAGCTCGTCCCAGCGGTTGCAGTTCGCTCGGTACCAACAGCAACCGAGGCCAGCCAGCGGACGTCCGTCGGCCCGGAAATCCTCCGCGAGCAGCACGGCGAGCAACGCTTCGAGCGGGTGCCCGAGGAGCGGGTGGGTGCGCTCCCAGCCAAGCCGAAGCCGCTCACCAAGAAGCCGCTCGTGCAGAGGCGTGTCGTGCAGCAGCAGAGCGTCGCGCCGCCCGCCGGGCCACCTGCCACGCCCACCGGCCCACCTGCCACGCCCACCGCCCCGACGCCACGCCCCATCGACTGCAACGTGACCGTCGGCGGCTCCCAGGTCATCCAGATCACGCTGGACGACGGGTGGGGCGGCGACGAGCCGAGTCGGCCACGGCCCGACCTGGTGTCGCTGAGTGTCGCGGCGGCGGCGCCGAGCGAGGCCGGCCGGGACGGGCCGGGCGGCGGCACCGCGGCCGTGGCCAGCGGGCCGTGTCCGGACCGCCAGCCCGCCGGCGCCGCACACGCGGCCCGGCTGCACGTAGTCGGCGCCGTCCGCCAGTGGCGACCGGACACGGCCCGAGACGCTGGACCCGGCACCGCTGGACCTGGTACCACTGGACCCGGCACCGCTGGACCTGGTACCACAGGATCCGGCACCACTGGACCCGGCACCAGTGGACCCGGCGCCAGTGGACCCGGCACCACTGGACCCAGCACCAGTGGACCCGGCACCAGTGGAGGTGGCATTAATGAGCTCGACGCTATCCAAAACGTGGTGGTGAACAGTGAGCAGCGCACTATCCCGGACCCGCCGAGAGGTACCTGGGAAACCGCAGTGATCACCCAGAGCGGTGAGGCCAGGGTAGAGGTCAGCGGTGCCGCCGGGACAACAGCGGTGGTCGTAGAGACGGTACTGGAGGTTGTCGAAGCAAGAGCGGAAGCCGAAGAGACGACAGCGACAGCGACGGAAACAGAAAAGGAGCCCGCAGAGACGGGGTCAGAGGTCGTCGAAGCACGGAATCACGTCGTAAATATAGGAACGGGGACCGCGGATGCAAGAGCTGAGACTGCAAATGAAGATGCATCTCATGAAACAAAAATCACCACGCACTTGCATGTCGTAGAGCTCGAAGAGGCGACGGAGCCAGCATCTGAGTCAGTGGCAAGCGAAGGAGAAGCAATAGATACACAGGCAGAGACAGTGAAGATAGAAGCACACGACGAGGAGGTAGTAGTGCAGGCCATCGAGAAAGCAGGCCAGGGTGCAAATACTCTACACAAGACAGTCGCAAATGGAGAGCTAGATGAAGGAAGTGAACTGCACGAATTCTGCACAGTGAAAGGCACAGCCGAAGAGACAGTGACGGATGTTGAAAAATGCTTGGGAACATTTGAGCAGCTCCTGCTAGACCTCAATGTGCCGTCTGCTCCGAAAGCAGACGCCTTAGTACCACAAGGCGCAGCTGCAGCGGTCGGAGTCTCTGAAAAGTTGGAGAATAACAGTGACATTTCGGATAGCGAAAATATTGCCGTAACGAATCTAGCTTCTGCTGAAACGAACGACGTCGACAAGGAAGTCCAAACAACGTCCTGAATACACTGCACTGGCGGTCACCGACACCGAAAGGTCCGTCGAGAGCGAGCTCGGCTCTTCGGACGGGCGTCAGCCGGCCCAAAACACCATAACTCCAGAGGAGGAGCACGTGGGTGCAGCTCAGGCGGCCCCAGCTCAGAGCAGCGAACCAGCACCATCTGCAGCACCTTCAGTTGCGCAGACACGGGAGGAGGAGCGCGTGGCTGCAGCTCAGGCGGCCCCGGCCCAGACTAGCGAACCAGCATCATCTTCAGTCGCAGAGACACGGGAGCAGGCCGCCGCAGCAGCACCACCCCGCGCCGTGCCCGTGGTGACTGTGGTGGTGACGCCCCCGCCGGAGGACGCTGCTGCCGGCGCGCAGGTGTGCCGGCCGCTCCAGGACACCATGTCGTGTCGGCCCGGCTGCGGCGTGTACCGGGCGACAGTGGCCGAGCTCCACTCGGCGCCCAGCTCGCTGGAGGAGCAGGCAGAGCACGCGCTCCAGACTGGCGGGACAGAGCCAGCAGTGGGCCACGTCCGGCCTGATAGTGAGACAACTTCAGGCCGACCCGACTCGGCTGGAGCCCAGGACCGGCCGGACCTGGTGATGACCCGGAGCGACCCGGTGGTAGCCTCCGGCCAACCTGACCCGACAGTAGCACCGAGCCGACCTGGCCCGACAGTAGCACCGAGCCGACCTCACCCGGCTGTAGCACCGAGCCGACCTGACCCGGCTGTAGCACCGAGCCGACCTGGCCCGATAGTAGTATCGAGCCGACCTTCAGCACAGAGCCGACCTGGCCCGACAGTAACGCCGAGCCGACCTCACCCGGTGGCAGCACCGAGCCGACCTGGCCCGACAGTAGCACCGAGCCGACCTGACCCGGTGGCAGCAGCTCCTGAGTGCGCACCGATCGGGCTGACGGACGACATCGAGGCACAGATGGCGGCGCTCCGATCCAAGGTGCTCACCGTGAACAGCATCGGCTGCGGCTGGGAGGGCGCCGCGCAGGTCGACTCCGAGGTCGAGGTCACCGCCGTGTCGGAGGTGGAGCGGCAGTTGGAGCGGCTAGAGAGTGCTGGCGCCGACCGTGCAGACGATGTCGACGGTGTCGGCAGTCCCGAGGGTGCCGAGCGTACAGTGGCAATAGACGCCCCTGGCCTGCAGACGGAGGAGAGCCGCTGGAGTCAAGAGACGAACGACCGCCTCGATCAGGAGACGGAGAGTCGCCCCAGTCAGGAGACGCTGAGCCGCCCCGGTCAGGAGACGAAGAGTCATCTGAGCCGCGAGGCGAGGAGTCGCCTCCGGCATGAGACGGAGAGCCGCCTCGGTCAGGGGACGGACAGCCACCCTGGTCGGGATACAGAGAGCCACCCCAGTCAGACGGCGGACGGTAGCCTTCATCAGGAGACAGCGGACACCACAGCCGACGATAATCAGCCGGCAGAGGAGCGTGCCGAGCTGCCACAGGCTGCAACCAAAGGTAAGCCACCAATTCTCCCACATCATATAGCTTACATTCACATATCGTATATCATATATTCTCCCACATCATGTAGCCTTCCCGCAGGTCGTGTGCTGATGAACTATTTCTCGTGATTCGGCACGGTCGCTGGGCGGGATGTCACGCTCTCTGGCCGTGAAATCACGGCCTTCAGCGTGGCGTCATGATCTCCGCTGGCCGTGACGTCACGATCTCGGGCAGGGGTCAAGCCGCGTTCTCCGATAGCAACCTCACGGCCTCCGAGTCCTACGTCCTGTTCTCCGGTCTCAAACTGTTTCGTCTCGGTCTCCGACTGTGATACCACGGTCTCCAGTTGTGGCGCCACGGTATCCGGCAGCGGCGCCGGCAGGAGGCGGCTCCTCGGGCTATCTGATCAAGCTAGTATCTTCACTTCCTCTGGACGGCCCCCGTCCCGGTCACTTCAAACCCGAACTAAATGGGAATGAAGTACAGCCCAGTGACATTTCGGATTTAGTAAAAATTTTAGAAGAATTTAAAATTGAAATTCATAAAATTTAAAATTTGAGACTGAACAAGTTTGGGATGAACTTAAATTTTGATTGAAATGCGATCAAATTTCTTCATGCTTTGAAAAGTGGTTGCCGGAGAGGTCATCTGATTAATAGATAATAAAGTCATGGTGCACGACGAGATTGTGCATCAAGTTGCCTTATGGGATGCACTAATTCAAGTCATTTGTGGCCAATTGATTTAGTGGTTGTTGTTTCATCTTGTGGTTTTAATGGATATGATCAGCCATTACTGTTTAAAAAATACATCATGTGCATGGGACAGCACTAATCGCTGCACAACCTTATAACGGACATCGGCCCCACCCCGGAACCACTGCTTCTGACGAGCACAAATCAGCACTGGCGCCAACACACATCTACTTCGTATACAGCATTCACAGTCATACGTACAAATGGCACTATGGCTGGCGGGGAAACGGTGACATCTCCCCGCGCGACACAGCCTCTGACAGAAGGCAGTCACCGGACGTCTCAGCTGATACTTGCGTCGGACAGATTTCGGATCTGAAAAACGCAACGAGCATTCATTCGGCTATTTATGTTGTCCCACTGTAACCACCAGTACACCACTAAAGATGACAGCCACATCTCTGTCTGTCTCCGACCGATGACGCGCATCTTACCGAGGAATGACCTCCGACCCGGCCTCGGCTCCAGCGTGACCTATGACCCCAGCTCAGCCACCTCCAGGAGCTCGTGCCGCGCTCTCTCGTCCGGCCCGACGGCGGAAACGCCGACCGAATTACGGCCCACACACCCACCGAAACGCATGGATCACGGCGGCCCGCCTCCCCTGTCGGCTCACACTCAACTGTGACATGACCGGCGTCCATTACGTCACAATGAGGTCAGCGGGCGGCGACCCCCGGGTCGGTGAGCTCACGCCCGGTCGGCGGTAGTGCGGGTCAGGGTGAGGTGACTCGTGAATCAGCCGGCTAAGCGGCGGCTGGCGCGGCCCGCCGCCGGCGGACGGCCTGCTCCGGGGGTGATCGGACTGGCCCGACAGGGGGGCGCCGCGGATGGCGGACTGTCGGTTTTCTCCGCCGTTGGTGACGCACGACCGGGACGGGGTGCGCGACGCGACGAGAGAGCGGTCGCACGGCCGCGGCGGGGCGCCAGCTGTTTGTCTCCGGCGCGGTAAACAGGCCGTCGCCGCCCGCCACCCGACCGAGTGGCGGGAAAGTGGCGCCGCCGCCGTACACGAGCATTCCGAGCACGCGACCGCCGCTCCACCTCTCCCTCGCCTCGATTGCACATGACAACAGCCGATCGCCGAGCCCGCTCTCCCAGTCGGGTCGTCCGAGTGCAGCATGGACCGCCACCCCCCCCACTCTTGCAGATGAAGCTCGCTGGACCGGCGCCGTTTGGGACCGATTAATGGCTGCTACACGTTCTGCTGTTGCCGGCCAGATGTGGCGGCATTCTGCTCACTCGGCAACACCATTCTGCTCACTCGGCAACACCATTCTGCTCACTCGGCATCCCTCCCTCTCTCTCTCTCTCTATATTTATCTATCTATCTATCTATCTATATATCTATCTATCTATCTATCTGTCTATCTATCTATCTATCAATATATTTATCTCACTCCCTTTATCTTTCTCTCTCTCTCTCTCTCTCTCTCTCTCTCTATCTCTATCTCTCTCTCTCTCTCTCTCTCTCTCTCTCTCTCTCTCTCTCTCTCTCTCTCTCTCTCTCTCTCTCTCTCTCTCTCTTTCTCTATCTCTCTCTCTATCTCTCTCCCTCCTTCTCGATCTGTCTCACCATCTCCTCCTCCATTCTCTCTCACAACCACCTGACAAGCCCTCGGTCCACCCTCATCAACTACCCCCCCACCCACACACACACACACAGCTGCCGACAGAGCTGCGAAATTCAGTCTCGACAGCGTCCTCCAACTCCAGACAGTCGCTTGTATTTTCCCTCCGCAGTACGCAATCCCGGACACGCCACATACCATAACCACCCTTCCCAGCCGGCGACGGACCCCGCAGTCAGCTGCTTCCCTCAGCCGCCGACAGAGCGTCCGGCCGGTGCGGCAGACCGCGCGTGCATCAGCACGTACCGCCAGCAAGCATTAGCACGTACCGCCAACAGTCGGACCGTTGGGCTCGGTCCAGTTCGGCTGTGTTCCGCTCTGACCGCCGAGTGGCTCTCAGCGGTCGCCGTCTGGCCGAAGCCCGGCGGCAAGGGCCGGCTGACAGCAACGGCAGACATGTGACTCTGGAGGCACAGTCTAGTTCTCTGGTATACTGTCTAGACCCCGCACACAGTCCAGAACCATCACACCGCCAGTACCCTACAGTCAGACCCCACACACCGCCAGTACCCCACAGTCCAGACCCCACACACCGCCAGTACCCCACAGTCAGACCCGGCACACTGCCAATACCCCACAGTCAGACCCGGCACACCGCCAGTACCCCACAGTCAGACCCGGCACACCGCCAGTACCCCACAGTCAGACTCCACACACTGTCCGTGCGTCTCTGCTCAGCCCCAACACACGGGACGGGGAGGGGTGAAGGCTAAATTAGCCACGGTGTCAATTTCGCAGTTGCCATTCGCCGGTGAACAAATTAGTACTTTTTCCCTACCGCTGGGCGGTGTCTTCAAATACTGAGTGACAAGACTAATAGAAGCTGGCCACATTATCATGTCTAGCATTACCATTTGCACGTCATTAAGCAGAGCTTGAAAGTTATCGTAGCATTTTTCCACCAACGTGCACACCTGCAATCTTCTGCATGCAGTGCTTCCTCAACGAATCAAGTGCAGCCATGACTCAAGTGACTATTGCCGGCATCACAACGTGACGGTGGGTAAGCGGGCTCATCCACCAACGATGCTGTCATGACGGCTCTCTGCCAACTAGTGACTGATGGTGATGGCCAACTAGTGACTGATGGCGATGGCAGACTAGTGACTGATGGCGATTGCAAACTAGTGACTGATAGTGATGGCCACCTAGTGACTGATGGTGACGGCCAAATAGTGACTGATGGCGATGGCCAACTAGTGACTGATGGTGACAGCCAACTAGTGACTGATGGTGATGACCAACTAGTGACTGATGGTGACGGCCAACTAGTGACTGATGGTGACGGCCAACTAGCGACTGATGGTGATGACCAACTAGTGACGGACGGTGCCGATTACACAACAGCACCGGACAGACGCGCTCGAGCTTCCGCCTGTTCCCGTTCCCAGCGACCAGTTTTATTGTGCGATGTGCGGTTTTCACGGTGGTACGGCCTCATGCTGCTCAGAGTCGGGGACGAGAGTGAATCTCCGAGAGCCAAACACCAGGAGGCGGACGGTGGTGTGGAGAGCACCAGGCGAACGCGGTGGTGTCGAGGATCGGGCCATTGTGTCGATGGTTGGACTCCGCCCCGTGGCGTGACTCTACCGCTGAGAGTGCGATTCTGCACAGAACCCGAACTTGTCCCGAGAATCCACTTGTCGAAAGTCTGGCAGTGGAGCTAATTAGTCAAACAGCGGCGGTAAGAGCTAGACCTTGCTGCTGAGAGTCGGGTGCCCAGGTGTCGGCCTCCTGGAAGTTGGACTCCGGCGCGTTCGCTTCCCAGAGAACTGGCTTCCCAGAAACTCGGCCACCAAGGGAGTCGGCCTTCCAGAGAGTCAGCCTCCCGAGAGTTGGGTTGGTCTCCAGAGTCAGCCTCCCGGGAGTCGATCTTCCGAGATTCAGCACCCCGAGAGTTGGTCTCCGGAGATTCAGCCTCCTGAGAGTTTGTCTCCAGAGAGTCAGCCTCCTGACAGTTGATTTCCAGAGAGTTAGTCTCCCGAGAGCTGGTCTCCAGAGAGTCAGTCTCCCGGGAGTTGGTCTCCAGAGAGTCAGTCTCCCGAGAGCTGGTCTCCGGGGAGTCAGCCTTCCGGGAGCTGGTCTCCAGAGAGTCAGTCTCCCGAGATCTGGTCTCCAGAGAGTCAGCCTCCCGGGAGTTGGTCTCCAGAGAGTCAGCCTCCCGGGAGTTGGTCTCCAGAGAGTCAGCCTCCCGGGAGTTGGCCTCCAGAGAGTCGGCCTCCCAGCGAGTCGGCCTGCCAGAGAGCCGGAGGCCGACTCTGGAGATTCCCAGAGCCGTGTCGACACGGCCGGACGGGCCGCCTGGCCAGCCCAGCCGTGACAGAGGTGTGACAGCTGCGCGTGTCGCCCAGTGCGCGCCGCTCCCAGGCTTGCGACTGCGTGCGTCTGCCGGCCGCCGCCCAGTCAGCCACAGATGGCCGCCGGGCCGCCGCCCATACGCTCACACTCAGGCTACCGGCTGACCGCCACTCCGGTCCGTTACGGTCCTCCCCGGTCCGTTACGATCCTCCCCAGGTCGGTCTGGAGTCCGGTAGCCGGTGCACGGCTGCCGTAAGCCGACAGTCGCCGTCGTGCGAGTGACCCAAACATGCCTCTGTGCTGCTTCTCAGCGGAGGTGCCCCGTAGGTAGCGAAGAGTGGAAGAACCACAAACATGCCTGTGTGCTGCTTCTCAACGGAGGTGCCACAGGTAGCGAAGAGTGGAGGAACCCCGACCACGGCCCCACGGATGACACTGTTGATCGTCCTTATAAGATGGACGCTGGCTGAACTGGCACGGTTGTCGTTGGTGTTGCGTCGGCTATATTAGTTAACCCCATGATATTGATACCACAAAGCCACAAATCCGAATATTTCTCCTCTGGAAACGTTCAGTTACGTACTAGCGCACGGAATTTTGGCCAGCTTCATCTGGCACCATCTTTACGCTCGTGCCATCTCTTCATCCTCTCTCAGTTGAAAACGTGTTTTCTGGAGGTGCCAAACTGCCATGTCATTTGGCGAGGAATATAAATCTATATAATGTTAGTCGTCAAGTTCAGTACCTACCTATGTTCTGCCGCTCGGCGATAAATCTGGTAAAGCAGCTGACTTCATGTATCGCATTCGATGCTATATAATTTCGATTGGTTCTTAAAGGGGAGTATTTTGTTTTTTTTTTTGTTTAAAGGGGAGCAGCTTCCAGGCCATGGACGTGAACGGAACTGTGGTATCGTAGCTAAATATCAATGACATGCGAACTGAAATTGCATGCTAGCACTAAGACAAGTATCATGGCCAAGGTACCGATCAGGTCAATGTCAAGGTCAAAGATCAGCAGACATGTGATGATATGTTAAATTGACGGTTTTCGAAGCAGGTTGTGCTCAGGAGGTTAAATGAACACAAAGCGAAATATTGTTTCTATGTTTGAAAATAGCTCTTCTCATTTCAAAATGCCCCCATTTGATGCTTAGAACTGCAAAAAAATAGCATTAAAAAAAATAGTGAATTTATTCACTTCTGGAACAAAATCAACGTACCGCTTATAAAACCTTACCCAGCTATTTTACTTTGCGTGGGTATTTTAACCTGCAGAGTGACGGAGTATACTATTACTCTCTGCATGCTTGTCGCGCGCTGGCCACATTCAAGCGACCTGACGATAAATTGACTTGAAGCCTGGAACACTACTATGAGAGATAATTCGTCGTTGGATTACCACAGTTAAAAAAAAGTGTTCAGGGATAGCACACTGCGCGGAATACCTGCTTCACAATCCTCCATTACATCTGGTGACCTGGCCAGAGGTAGGGGCGAAGCCAAGTTTTTTTAAGGGGCCCCGATCCCCACAAAATGTCATGAAGTAGAGACCGCTTTCAGCGAGAATGTTTGGTCTGGAGTCGTGAAACTGAACATTTCTTGACTCATCTAGTGTATTTCTTTGCCGCTAAGATGAGGGGGTCAGGGATCAAGGACTCCCTGGTCTGCCCCTCTGGCCTGAGGTCGCGACTTTTGCTTGCGCATTTTCTTCATCATTTGTCGATGCATATTTAGCTCCTTGCTACTTCTTGAAGGTTAATTCACGGAAAACATTATAATGCACGCTTAGCAACCGCAATGAGCCGAGATGGAGATTTAAGTTTGACCTGGCTTTGCTCCAGGAAGCTTACGAAATTCGAACTCCACTGGCACAACGGGTGCTTCACATTTGTAGAAATGAATGACCAATTGCAAAGCTTAAGCCGTCCACGTGAAGTTATTTAAGAAAATTATAGAGGTATGGTTTGTGCTGATCCAATGCAATAGCGAGAGCTAGTAATGTTTTATGTCCCCTTCATAATTGTTGTCGCTCTATGCTTCCTTACTGCCGAAAATGCGCTGAACTTGATCAAAGTATCCACATGTGATGCGGTCGCTAAAGCATTCACTAATCCACAGTGCGATGGATCCACCAATGACATTGCCTTCGCACGTTGCAGTTGTGGTACAAATTAGTTTTGCAGCCAATGGATGCCTCAGTTATCAGACGTTAAAATCCATTTTGATGGGCATTGGCGTAGTCAGAATTTTTCTAAGAGGACCAATCCAAAACAAATGTCCGCCATTTTTTGTTTGTTCTACTTTATTTTTAGTGTTAAGGGGATCTCCAGGCCCTCCCCCTCCCCCTTGGCTGCGCATATGTGGATGGGCGTGACTAAAATAATTTTGAGTCCAATGGAGGAAATATCGCGGAGGATGTGTTGTAAAAACTCCAGATCTAAGTCGGAAGCTCCAAGGAGGCTGATGTCCTAATCGACACATTCAGCTGCCAACTACTAAAGGAATTCAGCAACGTCGCTTATTTGCCCAAATAGGCAAATAGGCAGTTGTCCAAAGTTGTCCAAAAAGCTGGTCGTTGTTGCTATTTAGCGCCACCTACCCAGCTCAGTATTGATTGACAGCGCCACCTACACTACATGAAACGAAGCTCGTGTATAGGTGGCGCTGCGAGCCGACATTTCAAGCCCACCTGGAACAACTGGTTGGCGCCTGCTGTGCCGGAGTTACCGTCGTGTTCTGGTATCTGTGGACACTTCTGCCGTCTGCTTTGTCGGGAGTGAGGCGGAAAGAGAACCTCTTACGGCACGCTACATATGAAGCGGCGAGGTCCATTTGTATCTGTACAACAGCGACTGAGTATAGGAGAGAGGAAGACCGGACCTGGGCGATAGTTGTAACGCAGTGCGACAGCGGACGGGAGTGGTGATGTGACAACAAATCGCGAGGCGCTGCTGAACGACGGTGGAAACAGGAAGTGACGTAAAACCATCTTGGTCTGTATCGATAATCATTTCTGGAAATGGCGAGTGACGGCAGTGGCGGATGCAGGATTTGCCCAACGGGGACATCAGAAGTATCGGTACTCTCTGGACTTTAGTCAGCCTTCAATTTATTCCCTCGGCTCCATGAATATACAGAGGAAATTAAAATTTGGTCTAAATCATGCAATGCATCCATATGTTATTGTGGGATGGGAGAAATGTGCTCCGAAAATGAATCGGCTGTAGTACAGGTTTTAACGTACCATGGCAATTTATCCTCCGTGCTTCATGGTGTCGAGACTGTTCGCAGGGCATATTTTGTGATAAACCCAAGCCGCTTGTGAAGGATTAATCTTGATAACTTGATACTGATGAAGAATTTGCAATACGAGTCAGCATGGCGGGTTTTGGACGATACCATGGACGTTTTGCGTCCCTGGTTCAAATGCAACGAATTGAACGATTTTGTTGATTCAAACAACACTCGTCAGCCCAGTGGGTTATATTGCGGATAAATTATGTTGCTGACCCAGAGGTCACTGCTAGCGTTCGAAGGATGCTCCAAGGGAGTGCATTTCAACGTGAAGGGCCCACATGCTATGCTAAACATGAATAATTATCGGAAACGAATGTGTCCAGAATATTTCAATATCAACGCTTCATTCTCAGAATGATCCGCTTGAGCCGCTATGAAGGTGTTCGGTTTCGGGAAATAGGTTACGTTTCAACAAAGGAGCCGAAATCGTAATTTGTGTTGGACGTGGGATGTGACACGTTCCCGCAGTCTAAATAAGGTAGTCTGAGGGCTAAATGGGAATTAAATCGACACTTGCATCTGTAAGAAGCAGTGTGTATTTGGATACATGTACATTACTTGTTGCACCGTTGTGGAAATCCATTAAATATGGATGCATGCATTCAATGCACATGGCAGCTGAATGGCCTTGATAGTTCGGGCCACGCACGAGGTAAAATGTAGATCTTACTAAGCAAGCGGAAACACCACGACTAAGTTAAGTCTTCCTTCCTGTTGAAAGATGTGCTTTTCAGCGGGTAATGACGTTAGGTAGGACGTATACATGCACATTGAATAAATAGTAACTTTACATATTTCGGGCAGAACATCCGAGGCCCTCTCCGTCGGCTGAAGGGCCATCATTAGCAGCTCAGGGCTTTCTCCGTCAGCCCACAGACCCTTAACATCAGCTCTGGGTCCTTGTCGGCGGACCAGGTCCCTTTCAGGAGCTATCTGCACTCCCATCGATTCAGGAGCCCTCTTCGTTGTCTCAGGGTCCTATATACTGGTGAAATCCACCTAGTCTGTTCAGGAAACCTTCCAACGACCCGAAGTCACTCCGTCGGTCTAGAGATCCTTCACGTTGGTCTAGCCTGGGGCCCTTGACGTCAGCTCGGGGCCCTCGCCGGTCTCCCAGAGGCTTCCTGGAGCACCAACTTTATTGCGTGCTTCGTCACGGCCCATGGTAAGACACTCGTGTTCAACGGCCCGCTTCAGCCTTTTCGAGACCCAATGGGCCATGACCCCATGACCCCATGACCTAGGAGTCTGATGGAGCGGATTTGAGGGTTGTGGGAGGGGATATGGAGAGGGATTATTGTACCCGTTATAATTTTAACAACGGCGGTCGGAAGCTGAAGATCTAGAACCAATTTATCGGGTGCCCGTAAGACAATATGCTACGACTTAGCTGTCTAACTGTTCTTTTTAGAATCGTTATTAGATATAGAGTTCCATTATTGTTCGAAGAAAACGTTGGGGATTGCGTCGTCAGGATGGGATGAGCGTGCATCCTCCGAAGTAAATATAGCTCCGTTCCGGTATCTACCGAATGCTATACATGCGGTGCCGTTGATAAGTGCATCTCTCTTGGTTGCACCACTGCAACGCAAAGAAAGCAATCCTTCCAGTCCAGCAATCCTCTTGCGCCGATGTGTCGTGCACAGAGAACACAACTCAGCGGTCCGACACTTGACTGTGCCTTTCTGGCATCGCGTTACGACATTCTGCGGTCGTGGGTGCGAAGTAAACGAAGGGAAATGTTTATTGTGCCATCGATGCCGACCATGGCCAGTAAACTACGGCAGCCTATCGGAGAGACACAGTTTCTAAGTTAGCCTCAATTGGATACTAAATGTTTATTGACTAACCTGTCAGCGGCTCACCGTTGTGGTCCGATGAGCATATCCAGGAAAGCATAGTGAAACTGCCTATGGCTCTCCTCCACATGGCTAACCTTTGGCCTAAAACCTCTTCAGACATAGACGTTGACCGTTTTGGGCAATGCCACGTTGTGACAGGGATTTTGGAGCTGCCAGTTTGGCGCCAAATATCTCCAGGGATTTGTGAGCTGAGAGTTTGGAGCCAAATATCCCCCGGGATTTGGGAGCTGACAGTTTGGCGCCAAATATCCCCAGGGATTTGGAAGCTGACAGCTTGGCGCCAAACATCCTCGGGGCTTTGTGAGCTGACAGTATGGCGCGAAAGGTCCCCAGGGATTTGGGAGCTGACAGTTTGGCGCCAAATATCCCGAGCGTGTGGGGCGGGGCAGGGCTGGTGGTGGCGGCCGCCCGGTCCGTCCCCGCCGCCACGTCTGCGCGCGTGACGTCAGAGCTGGCCGGCGCCAGCCTCTCGGAGGCCGGCGCGAGCTCGCCGCCTCCCGGAGTGAACGTCCGGCCGCAGTTCCGGCTGGCTGCGCCGGTCACACGTTCGTCAGGGGCGCCGCCGGCTCAGCCGCTGCGCCGGTCCAGCGCCGCTGTCGGAGAGGCGCCGGCGCTGGCGGGAGCTGGCGGCTAACGGACGTCTCGTGTTCCGACGGGCGCTGAGGATGCCAGATTCCGCCTTCGCCTCTACCTCTGCGGCAACCGACGGCTGTTAGGGAACGCCTCATTTACACGATTATTACCGACAAATATATGTATTTCGACAATGGGTGGTAAGTGACGATGGTAAAACCCGCTCATTTTCCCGTGGCGGATGCTTTGGCTGTGGCCAGAATAAACAGGATCCATCACCGCATTCCGGAGCCTTGGTGGCTGCTTGGCCACGCCAACGCGACGAAGCCGAAATAACGACGGACTGTTGTGGCACGGTACGTGTAGAACGAATCATATTGATGTTCGATGTTGGCCATGGACTGAGTGTTCTGTAATGCCATGTGCACGATGGTAGAACGCGACTGAGAAAAGGGCACAAAATACCAGCAGTCCACGTCATCACCAAAATAATCTGCTTTGCTTATCTCCTAGCAGAATCGCCGTTTTCCCTTATCAGCACAATGCTGTTGGGTGCTTCGCTAAAACGCGATGCTGTCCAACTTCGCATATGAATACACATAGAGTGTGTCACCAGAAGCTACTGGGTAACAAACAGGATGAATGAGTGTGTATATATAAATAGGTACCTAGCATCAATTATATTTCATGCTATGCAAACCATGACATCATTGGATTACTGATGGTGATAGGGCAATATGCTGCCGTAGCTGATGCTATGTAGCCATGACATAAGAAAATGCCTTCTTTTTGCTAGGCTAACGATCAATATAGTTACAATTCCATGACTACAGCCAGTGATTACTCCGTACCGAACGGCCCGAACGCCCAGTGATTACTCCGTACCGAACGGCCCGAACGCCCGATGATTACTCCGTATCGAACGTCCCGAACGCCCAGTGATTACTCAGTATCGAACGTCCCGAACACCCAGTGGTTACTCCGTATCGAACGTCCCGAACGCCCGGTGATTACTCCGTACCGAACGTCCCGAACGCCCAGTGATTACTCCGTATCGAACGTCCCGAACGCCCAGTGATTACTCCGTACCGAACGTCCCGAACGCCCAGTGGTTACTCCGTATCGAACGTCCCGAACGCCCAGTGATTACTCCGTATCGAACGTCCCGAACGCCCAGTGGTTACTCCGTATCGAACGTCCCGAACGCCCAGTGGTTACTCCGCATCGAACGTCCCGAACGCCCAGTGGTTACTCCGCATCGAACGTCCCGAACGCCCAGTGGTTACTCCGCATCGAACGTCCCGAACGCCGTGCCTGCAGTGTGCAGTCCGGCTTCATCGGAGTAGCTGCCCCTGCTGCAGCTGCAGCAGCTCCCCCCAGCACCGACACGACCGCGCCGCCTCCGATGTGAACCACCCCTCCCTGCGGGCGGCACGTAACCGCTCGGCGCCAATGTGGACCACCCCCCCTGCGGGCGGCACGTAACCGCTCGGCGCCAATGTGGACCACCCCACCCTGCGGGCGGCACGTAACCGCTCGGCGCCACAACGGCCCTGATGCACGACTCGGGCCACACGATCTCGACCCCGATGCAGCGCTCGCCGGCGTTGTGTCGGGGCGCGCGCGAGCGTCGGCCACACCCGGCGTAACGTCGACTTTCTCCCGGCACGGGTGTGGGGTGCACTGTCGCAGCGGTCAGCGTCGCGTGACGACGGGTGGCGTGACGGTCAGAGCCGCGCCGCACACCACGACACGTCGGCACGCCGACACCCCCCCACCACACACGTGGAACACCACGACACGCCGACACTCACTGTCGTCAGCCACCGACACACGCCGACACTCACTGTCGCCGGCCACCGACACACGCCGACACACCGACACGCCGACACACCGACACTCACTGTCGTCAGCCACCGACACACGCCGAGACTGGCTGGCGCCGGCCACCGACACACGTGGAACACGCTCTCTAGCCTGGCCACCTTCGTGACAATCATTGCCATTGAGGGGAGCTACACCTGATGGGTGGCGGGAAGGTACGGCAGTTTCTGAGCAGGGAGCGGGCCAATGGCCATTCACGGGACAAACTCCGACGGAGCGCGTGCTTTGAGATAGCCGATCCGGAGGCTCGCTTTCCATTCTCTTCAAGTAGCTATACATAACCCTCGGGTAGCGCGTGGTGATGCCATTGTTGGTGATGTTTTCAACTGATGCTTCCATTCGACTGTGCCATTATCTGCAGTGTTGTGCTGCGTTTACACCCGTGATGACCACTCCGTCACAGTATCTCCCAGCCGGCTGTACCTTTCCCTGTAGTGTTGCGCCGCGTTTACACCCGTGGTGATCGCTCCGTCACAGTATCTCCCAGCCGGCTGTACCTTTCCCTGTAGTGTTGTGCCGCATTTACACCCGTGGTGATCGCTCCGTCACTGTATCTCCCAGCCGGCTGTACCATTATCTGTAGTGTTGTGCCGCGTTTACACCCGTGGTGATCGCTCCGTCACTGTATCTCCCAGCCGGCTGTACCATTATCTGTAGTGTTGTGCCGCATTTACACCCGTGGTGATCGCTCCGTCACTCTATCTCCCAGCCGGCTGTACCATTATCTGTAGTGTTGTGCCGCATTTACACCCGTGGTGATCGCTCCGTCACTGTATCTCCCAGCCAGCTGTACCATTATCTGCAGTGTTGTGCTGCGTTTACACCCGTGATGACCACTCCGTCACAGTATCTCCCAGCCGGCTGTACCTTTCTCTGTAGTGTTGTGCTGCGTTTACACCCGTGGTGATCGCTCCGTCACTGTATCTCCCAGCCGGCTGTACCATTATCTGTAGCGTCGTGCCTCGGGCACGCTCGTGGCGACCGTCCAATCGCTGAATGCTGCTCCATCCTCGTCTACCGGTTAGCTTCTGTCATTGTCCGACCATCGCCCCGAACATTCACCGCACACCACCGCTTATTGTGAATCGTCATCTTTACCAGAGTAGCACATTGTGATCCGAAGCGCGTTATTATTCACCAGCATAATTGCTCTTTTCTTCAATTGTCTAGGAAGAACAGATTGTTCAGTACGTCTCAATGAACAGACACTGCACCATTCTCTATGATCTTAACTTTCCATTATCACTCTCTGCACGAAGATTAATATTGACAGAACCATGTGGTATATATAGGTACCTGGTGGGGTATGGTGGCCATTCTTTTTAGTCCACTTTTGCGCCTAAAAAGCTCGCATATTCCACAAAGAACGGTTTCATTCTACCACGCCGGATCAGGTTGCTGCCTGCGAGGTCCAGATACCCAATAGGGTACAACTACACATATGATTACACCAGACATGTCTGGTGCATGTAACAATCAGGCCAGTGAGGCAATACAAAAACTGACCTTATGCAAAGAGTTGAGTTAAACACGCTTCATACAGCTTATTGTCATGCACTACAGATTAAATGTTGAACCCAGGTGGCCCATGCATTAAAAAAAGACGTGACATTTTACAGACGTTTTCAGACATTCCGATGCATGTTTTGTATGGATCCAACCCTGTAGCGCATCAACCCAATGGATGCTCAGTGGCGAATCAATTCGAAGTGTTGGGCGCTGTATGACCGAAGCAGTCGATGCGCCCCTAAGCCCAAATAACCAACCAACCAACCAATTCGAAGTGTGCCTTTGACACACACATCCTTTCATACGACTTCGTCTACACGGCTCAAAGGTCATCCATTCAGCAGTGTGACTTGATGTTTCATCTCAACGGCCGGTACTGATCGAGGTATTTAACCAGCTGACCACCACATACTAGAAAAGAGGTAGGCATGTGGTTGCCTCTTTTCTCTTCCAGACTAGCTGTGGCACCGAGCGTCCGATTGTGAAATTATGATCTATGAGCGCCGCTAGCACATCATTAAAGGATTTGAGAACACAATGTTGTGAAATTGAACGTCATATATGCTATCACAAGTGATGAAAATGGAAGATATTTCTACTTATTTTAAGGCATTATCTAGCACATGAATAGGAAAATGAATATGCCCTCCAGAGCCTTTAACAGAACATCCTGCAATTCGTTAGTTCCAGTCGCAGGGGTAACACCAATCATAACATTTCAATCAGGTTATAGTAAGTCAGGGCTACCAGAGTCTGACTTTGATTTGTAATTGGTTAGATCAGGATGTGTGTGCTCAAAGTCAATGTGATACAGTGACGGAGGATCGCATAATTTTGATAAGTAGCGGTGTAGTACATGTGACATCGACCTTAAACAATGCAATTCATTTCAATGTATCAGCGAAGATCACGGTTAAGTTTGCGAAAATTTTCAATAAACGATTAGCCTAAGCTGACCTTCAACAGAAGCATAACCAAGAAGGTCCGTGCCGCTACACTAGATCAAAGAAGAGCTTTTGAGTTTTTCCCACGCAAAACCTAACATTTTTGGTGTGATTCTTGCACTGAAATTGCTCCTCTTCATATTTTTATCTTCTTCATTTTTCGTCACGGTCAGTAAAGACAGAACGAGCTGTGTCAAAATATTTCATATATCTTCATAATCAGTCAGTTCTATTTGACTCATATTTTATATTTCATACTTAATCGTATTTTCCAACTGTTCTCTGTTCCGATCCGGTCTGATACAGTGTGCCACTGTATGCCACTGGCACAGTGTGCCACTGTATGCCACTGGTACAGTGTGCCACTGTATGCCACTGGTACAGTGTGCCACTGTATGCCACTGGTACAGTGTGCCACTGTATGCCACTGGTACAGTGTGCCACTGTATGCCACTGGTACAGTGTGCCACTGTATGCCACTGGTACAATGTGCCACTGTATGCCACTGGTACAGTGTGCCACTGTATGCCACTGGTACAGTGTGCCATGAGCACCTGGCTATGCCACTGGTACCGATACATGTGCCACTGTAGTCCACTGGCCGATACACGAGCAGTTCACCGGTGTCCCGGCGGTCGTGCTGACCGATACACGAGAGCAGTTCACCGGTGTCCTGCTGGTCGTGCTGGCCGATACATGACCAGTTCACCGGTGTCTTGCTGGTCGTGCTGGCCGATACATGACCAGTTCACCGGTGTCCGTGTGTGGCCGATACATGAGCAGTTCACCGGTGTCCCGGCGGTCGTGCTGGCCGATACATGAGACAGTTCACCGGTGTCCTGTCGGTCGTGCTGGCCGATACATGACCAGTTCACCGGTGTCCTGTCGGTCGTGCTGGCCGATACATGACCAGTTCACCGGTGTCCTGTCGGTCGTGCTGGCCGATACATGACCAGTTCACCGGTGTCCTGTCGGTCGTGCTGGCCGATACATGAGCAGTTCACCGGTGTCCTGTCGGTCGTGCCGGTGGCACAGCCTGGCCAAGCACGGCCCCCAGCTGTCACACGTGCCACCCGGCCCGTGTCACCTGTCCCGCGGAACAGCAACACGTGGCACGTGCGACAGGCTGCCGGAAAAAGCACGTAACTCTGCCGGCGGTGTCGGCC
Source organism: Imbricaverruca yamaguchii (assembly GCA_034440575.1). NCBI lineage: Eukaryota > Metazoa > Arthropoda > Thecostraca > Neoverrucidae > Imbricaverruca > Imbricaverruca yamaguchii. The sequence goes on along the minus strand of JAOTOL010001640.1, from coordinate 418,517 downwards.
ACTGCCCCAGCCAGGTGATCAGAGGTAATGCATCATCTGTACTGGGCCTCCGCCCGGAGCCGGTGGCGCAGGCTTGCACTTCCAGTTTGACTTTCTGGATTTGGATCTGGATGGGATGTATATATATATATATATATATATAGATATGTCTATATTTATATATATATATATATATATATATATATATATAAGTATATATATATATATATATATATATATATATATATATATATATATATATATATATATATATATATATCGTTTTGATTCTTGTATCAGAAACTCGTTTTAGTGCTTTCGGGTTTTTGGGTAGTTGCTTATTTATTGACACTTTGCTATCAATTGGATTAGGAATCACAAATTGAGCAGAACAAATCCAGGAATGTGAAATGCTCCCCAAACTTTGTTGCATGAATGCAAAGTGCAGTATCACTAAAATGAAAGAGCTGGGATAAAAACGTGCAGGTCTGAGCAGTGAAATCAAATGGCAAAGATTTTAGGACATTGTGTGGTGGCACACATTGGACTTAAGTTCAGCCTTCTAGTGACAAAAAGGACCGGACACTTCTTGAAGAGGACAATGCTCGGGACGACATAAATGAAGGACAAGGTTGTTTGCAACCCCGGGGGATATTTCAGAAATGATGTCCAAAGCCTGCAGTATGCTCATAATTACATTCGTCATCATAACACCATTCCCAGTTCGGACCGTGCAACAGAAGGTACACATCGGCCACGGTAGGACTAAATGCTGGTAATGTTTTAAGAACTAATTGCTTCCCGCCTGGCTCTATTTACTCTCCACTCCGGATACAGGCGGAGGCCCTGCATATTGTTGGCCAACGAGTTTCGCTGTCTGCCCTATCATGACGTGGTTTTGAGATGTGGTTTTGACCATTGCCTCAGAGCAGGTATTTGCTTCTTGCTGGCTGGATGGGGCCGTTCACTTTTTGCTGCAGCAGCTGTGCCGCTTATTGCAACGGCAGCGCGATTACGCGATCCCTGGCCAGTCCAGCGTCGCGGTCATTCCCCTGAAGTGATTGGCTCACCAGTCCCCCATCACTCAACCGCGTGAAGCCGTCACCAGTCGGGAAGGTCGGGTAGGTCACTGATCGGGGAGGTCGGGTAGGTCACCAGTCGGGGAGGTTGGGTAGGTCACCGGTCTGGGAGGTCGGGTAGGTCACCCTGGGGGTCGGGTAGGTCACCGGTCGGGAGGTCACCGGTCGGGATCCGGTCGGGTAGGTCACCGGTCGGGGAGGTCGGGTAGGTCACCGGTCGGGGAGGTCGGGTGGGTCACCGGTCGGGGAGGTCGGGTAGGTCACCGGTCGGGGAGGTCGGGTAGGTCACCGGTCGGGGAGGTCGGGTAGGTCACCGGTCGGGGAGGTCGGGTAGGTCACCGGTCGGGGAGGTCGGGTGGGTCACCGGTCACCGGTCGGGGAGGTCGGGCAGGTCACCGGTCGGGAAGGTCGGGTAGGTCACCGATCGGGAAGGTTGGGTAGACCACCAGTCGGGTAAGTCGTGGAATGTGTAGGGCTGTGCGGCCTTCGGAATCGTCAGCTGACCAGCTTGTGGGCGGTTACTGCATGATGCGGCAAATTTAGATTCGAGCCTGTAACGGACAAGTGTTTCTGCAACAGATATACTAAATTGAGCACCGCTTCTTTGGCGTTTCTATGGGGGTCGATCACTGTACAGTATACAGTTTCACACACGGACCCACAGCATAGCCGGACGTGCGAATAACTGTGCACCGTGTCGCCGGCAAGCCGCCATCAGGCGACCGAACGCGCTGCACAACGTTCTCGCCGCAATCAAATTTTACCGACGGAGGGTGAGTCGGGCGTGACATCGTTGCGATGTGATCTCTTCAGTGAAAGCAACGCGAGACGATTAGTGTTCTGCCACGCCGATACCGACAGCTGCCACCCCGTCGTGTGAGTGTTCCCTCACACGACTGCCCGCCCTTCGCCCAGACCTGACGGGGCCTTTCACCGGACCATTATCTAGGCGGCGAGCACGCGTCGCGCCGTGCCGACATGCGGCGATACGACCGGCGCCCATTTTCAATACCGTTCCGATCGATTTGGCCCTGCCGGCTCACCGCCTCGCGGCACATCACGTGCGCCGCGCGCTGGCGGAGACTGTACGGGCTGGCCGCGCCAGGTGCGCCGCGGTACACTCGCTGACAGTGGGAGGCGGCGCGCCGCTGACCGGCAGTTACCCGTGTGCGGCCGGCTTCCCAGCCGCTGGGTGGGCGTGTGGGGAGGACAACGGCTCGGCACGGCTCGGACACTGTGTTCCAGGTGAGTTGTCGGGCCCGTCGGCCGAGCTGGTCTGGCGACTCGCAGGCACTCAGGTGTGCTCCGGCTCTGCGTGGCTCTCCTGGCGCATGCCCCCCCCGGCGTTTCGGATGTATGTGATCTCCGTCCTCGCGTATATTCTCTAGGCGCGCTACACGTTCCGGAATTTCCCAGCTAAGCAGTTATCCCCGAAATAGTTCCGGGATAAAATATCTTCTGAATGGTTCCTTTGTATTTGTGAAATGGCAAAATATGTCCCTGTGGATTGGTTTCGGACCTTCGATTCGGAACTTTGATTCGAAAAGCAAGAAGCTGAACTTCAAAAACATTTCAAATGATGTTTAATTAACGCATTTTAAGTGAAATCCCGGAAACTTTTTCCGGAAAAAGCCTTCTGGGAATCTATGGGATTTCCAGTGTCCCAGGCTTCCTTCCTTTGTTTTGTGTCCCATGGGGTCATCGGAGCTGAAGTCGTCTCCGGTAGTTTCAAATATGTTCTGATGTATTTCTGATGTCGTCTGTTGATGGAAGAATTCCATTGCCACCCCAAAATTTCCCTGACTTCTACTATGCCTGGGCACTCATTTCGTAGTATTGCGCATGCAATATGGTACATACATGTATGGGTTGCATTGTTGGATTACAATGAGATAGAAAGGTAACTGACCATACTCCATTCAGCATTTGTGCTTGCACACCTATTTGTGTTGCGGTATCTGTATCGACCTGATCAACCGAGCAGCGAATGTAAACATAACTCGTGGAAAGAACTTCTCGAGCACTGGCTTTGCCATCAACTGGTTGGAACTGTGGAACTGGAACTATAGACTGGAACTGGCTTTGCCATCGAACTAAAAAAATGTTTGGTGGGTGTGCGATCACGATGGCTGTGCTGATCCCTGGTACGTGAGGTGCGCTCCTATCACGCGCATAGTGCAAGCTGTGCATTTGAGAAAAAAACATCCGTCTCACTGGACTCTACTGGTCCCGGGTAGCTCGGGCCCAGTCAGTATTAGACTGGTCTGGACTGGGCCGGGTTGGTCCGGTCTGGGTTTCCCTGTCGCAGCTGTAGTGGGTGTTGTCGGTGGTGACGATGGTCTGGACTGGTCTGGACTGGGCCGGGCTGGTCTGGTCTGGGTTTCCCTGTCGCAGCTGTAGCGGGTGTTGTTTTTTTGGGTTTGGGGGGGGGGGGGGTTTTTTTTTTTTTTTTTTTTTTTTTTTTTGGTTTTTTTGGGGGTGAAGAGGGTTGGGCGGGTTTGGGGTGGGGGGGGGTGATGGGCTTCCAGTTAGGGGTTTTCGGTGGTGACGGTCGTGACGGTGGTGTGTTTTTTTTTGTGTGTTTCGGTGTTGTCGGTGTTTCGGTGTCGGTGGTGACGTGGTGCGGTGGTGACGGTGGTGCGGTGGTGACGATGGTGGCGGCTATGGTCTGGTCTTGTCTGGACTGGGCCGGGCTGATGGGCTTCCCTGCCGCAGCTGTAGTGGGTGTTGTCGGTGGTGACGGTGGTGACGGTGGGGACGGCGTTGTCGGTGGTGACGGTGTTGTCGGTGGTGACGGTGGTGACGGTCGGACGGACTGGCAGTTGGCGTTGGTTCCGCTCCGATGGAGACACCTGACCGTATCATGCGCCCGGACAGATGGCCGCACCCGGAGCGGAAGGGGAGGGGGCGCCCAGGGGCGGTCTGGTCAACGTCCAGTGGTGGTCTGGTCAACGGCCAGTGGTGGTCTGGTCAACATCCATGGACGGTCTGATCAATGTCCAGTGGTGGTCTGGTCAACGTCCAGGGACGGTCTGGTCAATGCCCAGTGTTGGTCTGGTTAACGGCCGGTGGTGGTCTGGTCAACGTCCAGGGATGTGCCCAGCGTCCAGAGATGCAGTGACCGGTCCCCAGGTGGACACGCCTGTCGCCTGGGGGCACTGTGGCTGGTTTGACGGGAAGAGTAACCGACTGGCCTGGCTGGTGCGGGTGGACGTTTTGCACCTGCGATGGCAGCAGGGAGGGGTGCGACGCCGCCGGATGTGGGGAGCCGAACTGTGAAATTATCCGAGGGCGATCATCGCTTCCAATGCAGTCGCCGACTCTAGCGTGACCGTGAACACGGGGAGTGTCGGTGTATTGTGCTGTATTATATCAAGAGGCCTCAGCATCAAATGAAAAAGCAAAAAGGGTCAGGAGGCTACTGAAACATTAAAACACAGCATACAATACTCAAACATTCTCAGTACAGCTCTTCTCAGCGCCTCCTTAGCTTAACTTGAATATCAGCTGTATATCAGCAAATGCCGCTGGAACTCCATGTCTATTCACCGGAAAATTTGACAGAAAAGAGACTGCTGGGTGGATAAGCCACAAGAACAGATGAATTGGAAATGCTCCACATAATTGCACCTCGACAGCTGGACGAGGCAGCCAGCTGTCATGAGTGTATTGGGCACGCGAGTGTCGGATGGCCAACAGGAGTGCCAGCCCGGTGAACACGAGTGCCGACGTAGGCAGCAGGAGTGTCGCCATGGGAGACTGGGGAGTGCGGCGCCGATGGTCCGGGTACGGCGCGCGCCGTTGCCATCTCCGCGCCGCGGTCGGCCGCTCGTGACCGTTACGACGCCGCCGTTTAACGCGCTTCACTGCACACAAATTGCCGGCGTCGGCAGCGATTTTCGGCGGCGCGACTCGAAGTCATTGCGCACGGCTAACGGTGTCAAAGGCGGACACAAGGAGGAGGGCACTGCGAGCATGGACAGGGGTAGCCTCCCTGTCCATAGAGGAGGCCCCTACTATGGACAGGGGTAGCCTCCCTTCAGATCGTGAAAGGCGTCCCTCAGGCCGCGAAAAGCGCCCCTTCAGGAAGGCTTGAGTGTACTCCTTCCCCTCGCTCATCGTTTTTTTTTTCAGGGAAAGACTCATCGGTGGAAAAGACCCTTTTCAACACGCTCGAGTACACCCCTTCCGCTGTTTTGAAGGCGTCCCTTCGAACCCCCCGTCCCCTCTCCCCCAATATAACAATTCCCGGATCCGTACATGAACGGCGCCCTGGAGTGTTCGACCATGACTGCGCATCAAAGTGAAATCGCCGCGCCGTGAGAATGGCAGGACATTATCCGGCGTGAAATGTCCACACACCAGACGGGGTGTCAGCCGGGCGGTGAGGAAACATCTGCCGACGCCGCCGCACGTGGAGAAACCGCCGTCCACCTCACGCCCACGCGGCCAATTTGTCTCGTCCGTGGCGACGCAGCTGCGACGAGCGCGACGCGCCGGTCTGGCGCGGTCCGTGGCCGGTCTGGCGCGGTCCGTGGCCGGTCTGGCGCGGTCCGTGGCCGGTCTGGCGCGGTCCGTGGCCGGTCTGGCGCGGTCCGTGGCCAGTCTGGCGCGGTCCGTGGCCAGTCTGGCGCGGTCCGTGGCCAGTCTGGCGCGGTCCGTGGCCAGTCTGGCGCGGTCCGTGGCCGGTCTGGCGCGGTCCGTGGCCAGTCTGTCCCAGTCTTATAGGGTATGGAACTGTGAGGCCAATCTGGCGCGGTCCGTGGTGGCAACGCTAATGGTCGAGGAACATATAACTGCGGGTCCGTGGCCAGTCTCGCACGCCCAGTCTCGCGCGGTCCGTGGCCAGTCTGGCGCGGTCCGGCGTCGGCGGGTCGGGGGCAGTCCCACAGTCTTATATATAACTGTGAGCAATAGCGTCGCATGGAGGCAACGCTAGTGGTCGAGGAACATATAGCTTAGTCCGGACCATTCAGCACGTACAGTTCGCCGGTCGAGACTTACTCTATCCCGTATATATATGTACATATATATATATGTAATATATATATATATATATATATATATATATATATATATATATATAATATATATAGAATATATATATATATATACGTATGTATATGCACATATACAAAAATATACATACACATACACTGTACTTGTGCATGCACATGTACATGTACATATGACTATACATCATTGCTTTGTGCCAGTGCATTGTAGTGTTCTATATCTACTGGTGCCAAGTTCACACTAGGTGCACAAGAACTGCCAGGTCAGGATCTGCAAACTATGCCAAGGTCGTATCACGTCATATAGAGACTTGGAAGATATATCATTCTTACGATTTGTCGTTGATTGGACGGCAAACCATGTAATCAATTCAATTTGAACCCCGTGTCGTACCTACTGGCCTCAGAGCACTCCAGTCCCCGGTAGGCGGTGCGTAGCGTACTCATCTGCCACCCGTCAGCCAGATACCGGGTGCGTCCGATTAGTTACGACAGAAACAGCTCTTAAAACTGTAATCTGCCTTGTTACTCCGGATGCAGTATTGCGATGGTGCCACCTCCGGCTGCGATGTTCGTCTACTTTGTGTGGATCACGGGTCGGCTGCGGTTCATCCTGACGCACCTCACACACGTGACCCAGCTGAGTCGTGCTGATGCCGGCAGTAGCACAGGGCAGGACGATGTGTTTCATTAGTCGGTTGTTCCCGAACTTCCTGTTGTTCGCTCTGATCAGCCGAGTCTGACGAGTTGCGCAGGTGGCTGCCGCCGGACGCTCGGATCACCCGCCCCGATGGGACGCACACCGGGGATGACGCACCCGTTCGGCTCGTTTACGCACACGTATCCGCTGTGATGCACACCAGCTGCCGGCGTGCGGCGGTGGCCGGGGTGCGGCTACATCCTTCCGGCTGTCCCGCCGCCACCGCCGGTCGACACCTCACCACCGTGTGACTAATGGGTCCCGGGCGGGGCGGGCGGCCGGCCCCAGAGTACGCGGTCATCGCAGGAGCGTCACCACTGCGCCGCTTAACGCCGCCACTGCGCCATTAACGCCGCTACTGCGACATTAACGCCGCCATTGCGCCATTTAGCGCCGCCACTGCGCCATTTAACGCCGCTACTGCGCCATTTAACGCCGCACACGTGGAGCCGCCCGGCCGACCGCCGGCGCCGCGGGAAGACCAGGGACGGCGACGCGGGACGTCCTGCGTCTGCTGTCGCCGTAGCTGCCTTCTGCGACTGCCACTGATGCCGCGCATGGACGCTGTGCCACCTCACCGGACACGTGCCAGTGTCGGGTCACTCTTAGGTAACTCTGTAGCACCCTGAACCACGCTGGGGTCGTCCTGAGATCACGTTAAGGTCACTCCGATGTCGCTCCGCGGTCGCTCTCAGACAGCGTTGAGGAGCGTGCGAGGTCCCTCTGAGCCCACTGAGCTCTCTGTGTAGTTCCTCTGAGAGGCGCTGCCAGACCCCACTAAGGTGTCTGAGGTGGCTGACGGCGCGCGCCGCCGCGTGGCGTTCGTGCCGTGACGCCAGCGTCGGTGCCGTTATTCAAGGCCTCCGGACACATCGGCGACTCGATACCTAGCCGCCGACCACCGCTCGTGCGGATGATAATCTGCAGCTAATTGAGCTGTGAATGGGCTGCCAAGTGGACTGCCAGGTGAGCTGCCAGGTGAGCTGCCAGGAGCGGTGATCCACCACGTGACCGGTGGCGGCGGCTGCAGTCTGGCAGCGATCCGATCGGCCGGCCCGTTACCGCCGGACCGGCGTCCAGGCTGAGACGGCAGCCGCTCCGATGCGAGGTCAATACTCGCTCTGCCGCTGTTCCGGCTGCCGGCTGCACGGCCGGCACCGGCGGACGGCCGCAGCGCCGCCCCTGGCGCTGTGGCGCCGACCGGTGTCAGTGGCGAGTCGGGCGGCCAGATGGCGCGCAGATAGCCGGCCGGACACCGATACTCCGATACTCTGACGATGGCATGTGTGTGGGCCGATATTGCGCCCGCCGTGTTTGACCGGCAACACTGATAGCCGTCGATCAGTAAACCCAAGCACTGCCACACGGTGGGGTCGGCGTCGCCCCAGTGCTGCCACACGCCAGGGTCTGTGTCGCCCCAGTGCTGCCACACGCCAGGGTCATTGCCGCCCCAGTGCTGCCACCGGCGGGGTCGGTGTCGCCCCAGTACTGCCACGCGGCGGGTCGGTGTCGCCCCAATACTGCCACACGGCAGGGTCGGTGTCGCCCCAGTGCTGCCACACGCCAGGGTCGGTGTCGCCCCAGTGCTGCCACACGCCAGGGTCATTACCGCCCCAGTGCTGCCACACGCCAGGGTCAGTGTCGCCCCAGTACTGCCACGCGGTAGGGTCGGTGTTGCCCCAGTGCTGCCACGTGGTAGGGTCGGTGTTGCCCCAGTACTGCCACGCGGTGGGGTCGGCGTCGCCCCAGTACTGCCACGTGGTAAGGTCATTACCGCCCCAGTACTGCCACGTGGTGGGGTCGGCGTCGCCCCAGTGCTGCCACACGCCAGGGTCGGTGTCGCCCCAGTACTGCCACACGCCAGGGTTGGTGTCGCCCCAGTGCTGCCACACGCCAGGGTCGGTGTCGCCCCAGTGCTGCCACACGCCAGGGTCGGTGTCGCCCCAGTGCTGCCACACGACAGGGTTGGTGTCGCCTCAGTGCTGCCACACGCCAGGGTTGGTGTCGCCCCAGTGCTGCCACACGCCAGGGTTGGTGTCGCCCCAGTGCTGCCACACGCCAGGGTCGGTGTCGCCCCAGTGCTGCCACACACCAGGGTCGGTGTCGCCCCAGTGCTGCCACGCGGCGGGGTCGGTGTCGCCCCAGTGCTGCCACACGCCAGGGTCGGTGTCGCCCCAGTGCTGCCACACGCCAGGGTTGGTGTCGCCCCAGTGCTGCCACACGCCAGGGTCGGTGTCGCCCCAGTGCTGCCACACGCCAGGGTCGGTGCCGCCCCAGTGCTGCCACACGCCAGGGTCGGTGTCGCCCCAGTGCTGCCACACGCCAGGGTCGGTGTCGCCCCAGTGCTGCCACACGCCAGGGTCGGTGTCGCCCCAGTACTGCCACACGCCAGGGTCGGTGTCGCCCCAGTGCTGCCACACGCCAGGGTCATTACCGCCCCAGTGCTGCCACACGCCAGGGTCGGTGTCGCCCCAGTGCTGCCACGCGGCGGGGTTGGTGTCTCCCCAGTGCTGCCGCGCGGCTGCCACGTGACAGCTGGCGGCGCGTGCCACCGAGCGACTGCGCCCGACTCCAGCTGACCCCATGCGAGAGGCCACCGCAGTTCTGTAGCTCACGATGGAAAGGAGAGGAAAGCGTGAAACCTCAGCCCGCCTCAGCGCGGCCATTGTCAGTGCGGCAGATTGCGGCATCAGCTACAACTCCCCGACTATCACCGCCATTTGGCGCGACCCGCGCAGAAACCGCGCGCCTGGCGTGGCGCGTGCGGCAGTGTCGTCACGTAATAGCCGGCCGGCGGGCAGGCCGGCGGGCGGGCCGCGTGCGTTCCCACCGCTGCCGGGCCAGCTCACCTCGCCTCTCGACGGCCGCCGACCGAGCGGCTCATGTAGCCCAGTGACGTCACCGGGCGCGCGATCGAGGCCGAACTGATGGACGAAACGCAACGGTGCCGCCGGGAAAGCCGCCCGGCCGCGACCGTGCCCGCCAGTGGCCTGCGGAAGCGCAGATGAGCCGTTTTTGTGACGCGATCAGCTCGTGCTCCGGCACGTCGGGCGTCGCCGCAGCCGATCGCCGCAGCCGTCTCGGAGTCGCCGCAGCCATCTCGGAGTCGCCGCAGCCATCTCGAGTGAGCCTCCGAGCCGTCTCGGAGTAGCGCAGCCATCTCGGAGTCGCCGCAGCCGGCCGGGCCGCACCTGCAGACAGCTGGCTACTCCGCTGGTGATCGGTCAACCGAAGCGCCGCGCTGGCCGCTGGACCGGCTTGACTGGCGTGACCGGCTCAGACATGCCACAGTGAAATGGTGGAGCGCCGGCGACCCGACACATGGAATCGGAAGATCCATCTGCAGGGTCGCGAACTCGCGAAGGTGAAAGCCGGGTGCTGTCGGTTTTCTACACCGTGTGGGTCCACTGTCTGCGGCGGCAGAGTGTCGCAATGCTGACTGAAGCGGTAGAAACTCGTGGGCAACATCGGACTTCTCCACAATTTCTGGTTCTGTGCTGCTGTCATTGTTTGGTTGGTGTTTTCGGCGAAAACAAGCTTTCTCCAATTGTACTCGTGATGTAGGGTCAAACGAGTAGTGTAGGTACATATAGTATAAGATGTAGTGCTGGTACATACAGTATAAGAAGGGTGCAGTGGATGTTAAGATAGCTTCAAGAGTGAGATGATTGCACTTTTAAGTAATCAGGATCGCCATTTTTCGACATCCTGCGAAAGTAGCCGGACTCTGTGTCCGCCCAAATTTTTGATACTCTTCAGCGAGACATTAAGCAGGTTGCCAAAAGCCACGCTCTGTGTGACGTTTTCGCCTACAGCCAAGCATGTTCCAGCTCTGGGGCTTGCCAATCGTAATCGCTCGGCATCCAAGGAACCGAGTCCATCGTCGGTACATAAAGGGAAAATCAACACAAAATCCGTCTGTCTATTTTCTCTCACGACGGAAAGCTTGCTCTGGCCGCAAAGGTCGCTGCTCTCCGCTGTCAGAACGCCCACAGCCACCCGAAATGCAATTGGCCGCGAACAAAACATGAACCAGCCTCTTTGTGCTCGAACAACGGAAAACGGAGCGGGGGCGCTGCTCTAATGGCTTCGCGACGCGTCATGACGCGCTGCCGAGTCAAGGTCACAGCTGAAACACACGGTGGTGACGACCTGGCATGACAGCCGGCCGGCGGCGTGCCTGCGGCCTGGCCTGCGGCCTGGCCTGCGGTCTGGCCTGCGGTCCCGCAGGCTCCTGACACGTCCGAGCGTCCGGCTCATGCTGTGGCCGCCGACAGCACCGCACCACCGGCCGCACGTGTACATCGGTATCGTGGCGCTGTGTTGGGCAGTCCGATGCTGTACGTCGTCGGCCATCGGCTACATGTTTAGGTTGGTTATTTGTTTTACGATACGTCGACCGTTGAGTCATGCAGCGTCGCCAATCTCTCACGCCGATTGGTCGCGGGCGAAGAGTAGCGACAGGTGATACTCGAACCCACAACCTTTCGATTGTGAGACGAACAACTTACCCCTAGACTACACGTCCCCGGCTACACGTTTACACTGGTATCTTGACAGTGTGTTGGGGACGAGTAGTCTAGCGGTAAGTTGCCCGTCTCACAGTCGAAAGATTGTGTGTTCGAGCCTCAACTGTCGCTACTCTTCGCCCGCGACTAATCGGCGTGAGAGATTGGCGACTCTACATGACTCAACGGCCGACGTGTCGTAAAACCAATAACCACTGACAGTGTGTTGGGCAGTCCAATGAGTGAGCTGCAATCTGAATACACTTACCGATGCCTGGTCGGTAGGCTGGATGCGCCCTTTGCTCCCTCTGCTCTTGTGAGACTCCAGAATTCGCGCACGCCTGTGAAACAACCAGCCATAATAATCAACCAGCTTTAAAAACAGCTGCAATGGCCGACCCTACCAGCCAGCAGCAACAACGACATCCTAACAGCTGGCCCTACCAACCGGCCGCAGCAGCCAGTCTCTGTATGCGCGAGACTCCGTCTGGGGGCAACAGGCGGAATATAGAGTGGTTATCGGCGCGGCCGACCGTCCGTACACAGCCGGCCGCGCGGCGTCGGACGCGGATGCGCGTGAGCGATAATTCATCCTCCGGTCATTGGGAGGCGGCTTTTTGCCGACGCCGGCGGCCGCCGTGCGGAACCGTGCGCGTCTGTCCGCCGCGGTGGGGCCGGCTGGGGAGGCGCGCACCTGCTGGGTAACGGCCAGCGAGGAGGCGTCGGAGAGAGTCGGCCGGCGTCGTCCGCCTCCCGAGGAACCGCCCAGACACTCGATGAAGGTGGTGACCCCACTTTTCCAGTCAATCGACGTCGGCGGAAGAGCTTTACGGCCTCACAAATGAGCTCTAATCGACAGGGTACAAATTGGGGATGCCTTTCTCTGCACGCCTGTTCTGTAATTGATGTGAAACTGGCGTGTTAGGCCCAATGGCTGCGTGGGGTGGATGCATAAGCCGCATTGCAGGTGAAATACGACTGTACATACTCTCCGTGACAGCCTCTCCCCTTCCAGATTTTAGCCTGTTAGTGAGTATTTGCCACCACAATATAATATTGCTTCATTCGCTTGCATTACAAATATGCAAGCACTTTGCCAAATTTGCCAAATTGCAAAAATATGCAAAATATGCAAACACCGCCTGTTGCCAAATTTGGTGGCATGGGGTGAGGTGGCCTGATTCGTCGCCAAACGGTTGATGGTGTGCTTACTTGCAGTCAGTGGCGCAGGCAGCATTCTCTTAGGGAGAGGGGCGACACAAAAATATGTCAAGAAATAGAAAACGCATGAACTTCTTTTTGTGTGAAAATATCCAAATTCCCTGTTTGACCTTTCGGTTGTTACGGGGTACCGGGCTCCTGGGACCCCCTTGACTGCCCCTTTGCCTGCAGCCTTACCGAACATTTTCCCCGGTATAAGTTCGGATGGCGATGCAAATACATCTAATATTAATGTTAATGTAATTTGGAGAAGGTGAAGATGTCGCAGGCATGATCATGGAATCAACAAAAACGCCTAGCATGTATCCGTGGGCGCTGCATGACCAACGCAGTCGACGCGCCCCTAAATCCAAATAACCAACCAACCTAGCATGTATCCGTGAAAGAGCATTCTTGCACAGATTGCCGTGGCATTAGGATTGTTTCGCCACACCCGTCTGGGCTCAGCTGGATGCTTCCTGTTTTGATGCCGATCGCGTGGGAACCAGGACCGGTTTTGCACGGGAATATATGTTCCGTATCTCTGGCAAGTAAGCAGGAAGTTGACGGTTCCCATGTGCATGGTGAGTAAGCAGAGAATCAGCGGTTCCCATAGCCACGGCCAGTGGTCAGATGATGAATGGTACCTGATTCTATGATCCATGGCACGACACTTTGTGAAATCCATGGCAATTTGTAAAATTGATGGGGGGAAATTGCTTTTCTGATAGTTTAATGCTGCCTCGAAAAAACACTAATCTATTGCGCTACCATTGGACCAATAGCTTAGGTTCGGTCTGATTGGGGTGTGTGTGTGTAGTGTGGGGGGGTGGAGGGTAAGTCAATGATTCAGAGGGCCAGTGTGCTCCTCTAATGTATGGAAAGAAAGTGACACACGTGGCCTGTGGTCAGGGAGGAAGCAGTTCCAACCGAGCCAGAGTCTCGGACACTCGAGCCGTGGTCAGTGGTTGAGGGGTGGGAGGAACAACCACTTATGAAGTCATTCCAGAATACACTGTGAGAGCTCATTTAGCCAGCTGATTTTCTTTTGAACTTGAACAACACTCCATGGTGGTTCCTTCCGTCTTTCACACAATTTATCCGAGTGCATAGTGCCCTACACCCCCAGTGCCCTACACACACTCTCTCTCTCTCTTCCTCTGCCTTTCTTTCTATCCTTCCGTTTATCTGTCTATCTGCCTATCCATCTAAGTCTGTCACTGTGAGCTGTCTTCCTCTGATCTCTCACGGTGAGCCACTGGCACAATCCAAGGGAGCGGGAACTGTAAACGTATGCACCTTCCTTTCATTGATAGGTGGTGCCTCCCCTAGGAGGGTCGATTGCACCCTGTCCCCTCCACGCAATGAATTTGTAAGCCAATGGTGCCCCTATTAACGGTTGGAGTTAGTCCATTCTCCACCCCCGCTCAATGAGTTTTTGTTCAGTTGAGGGCGTCCCTTCGAGAGGAAAAGCCTTCTAACCTCCCATACGGAAATTCAAGGGCATCCCTCTTCCTTCGAACGAAGTTTTTAGCCGAAGTGTGACGCCTCTCCATGGGAATGACGCGCTTCCAAACGATTGCTCGCCATGTGAAAATACATAGGTCCGCCCCTGCTGAGCGACCTTCCCTACAGCAAGTTTCCTCCCAGTCAGCTGTCTCCCAGCGATCTTTCTCCGGCGGAGCTGCCTTCCAGTGAGCCTCCTCTCAGTGAGCTGTCATTACAGTGAGTTGACTTACAGTGAGTTGTCTCCCAGTGAGCTGTATCCCAGTGAGCCTCCTCCCAGTGAGCTGTCACTACAGTGAGTTGACTTACAGTGAGTTGTCTCCCAGTGAGCTGTATCCCAGTGAGCTTCCTCCCAGTGAGCTGTCTCACAATACGTTTTACCCCAGTGAGCTTCCAATCAGTGAGCTGTCATTACAGTTAGCTGTCTCACAGTGGGCTGGGTGGACGAGTAGCCTAGGGGTAAGTTGCTCGTCTCACAATCGAAAGGTTGTGGGTTCGAGTCTCACCTGGCGCTACTCTTCGCCCGCGACCAATCGGCGTGAGAGATTGGCGACGCTACATGACTCAACGGTTAATGTGTCGTAAAACCAATAACCAACCATCACAGTGTGCTGCCTCTCAGTGAGCTTCCTCGTAGTGAGTTTTCTCCTGTGGCGGCCGTCTCCGCGTGACCGGACCGACGCTGGCGCCGGCGCCCGTGATGCCGTGACGCGCCGGCCACCAGCGACCGGCGGTGGGTCAGTCCTCGACTGGCGGCGGCGGCGCGCGCCCGTGCACTGGTCCGCTCCGGTACCGCTCCAGTACCGCTCCGGTACCGCTCCAGTACCGCTCCAGTACCGCTCCGGTACCGCTCCAGTACCACCCAGTACCGCTCCAGTCCGCTCCGTACCGCTCCGGCACCGCTCCAGTACCACTCCAGTACCGCTCCGGTACCGCTCCGGTACCGCTCCGGCACCGCCGTGGTGCCGCCGTCAGACCGTGCTGTGTGTGCTGTGGACGCTCTCATCAGTGCTGTGCGCTGTGGAGAGGGGCCGACGTAGGCCGCCGCCTGTGCGCTCCTGTTGATCCGCACGGAGCCGCCTGTCACTCCTGGGCTCCGCACGAGCCGCCTGTCTGCTCCTGCCAGCCGTCTGTCCGCCCGGTGCTCCGCACGGAGCCGCCTGTCTGCTCCTGTTGATCCGCACGGAGCCGCCTGTCTGCTCCTGGTGCCCCGCACGGAGCCGCCTGTCTGCTCCTGGTGCTCCGCACGGAGCCGTACGGCAGCTGGCGCGATGCCCGCCACAGAAGGGAGGAGTCACCCAGGTATGATGACCGGGGGTCGGGGGTCGGGTATAGTGGCCTCAGGGTACCCGGCACGGTCGACTCTGGCTATGGCGGTGCTGTATCCACAGGACAGTGGATGTGATTACCTGAGGTCAGCGGGTACAATGGCCTGAGGTCACCTGGGGGAATGACCTCGAACCATCAGACACAGTGACCTCAGGCTTCTTTGCATGATGAACTGTGGTTATGCAAATAGACTGATGTTAAATCACTGGAGTAAGCCGACACAAAAGCGTCTAAAATTATGGATTACGATCCAATGCTATGTGCTTCATACCCATCACAGATCAAGATGGGCATTAAAGAGGAAGCAGGCACCAGCGCCAGGACGCTACTGCAGTGACAGAAATTACCTCACGCCTTCACACTTAACTGGCGCAACGCGTGAACTTTAAATCCGCGTAGGAATCCACCTCGGGGTACATCGCGGATAAAGACGGGTCTAGTTGTATTTCTACTCCACCTGCCTGCGGTTGGGTCTCTATCTCTCACATTTCAAATGTTAGTGAGACCCTATGTTCGTCATCCGCCTGAACTTTAGCGCGAGTGCTGAGTTCCGAGTGTTGCCTAAGGTCGCAGCCGACAGCATCGGGTGTGAGTTGAGATTTGATGTGGTCTGAGGATCGGTGGAATCTGCCGCCGTGTGCTCCGCTATCATTCCCGTCCACCTGTGGTGAGCCACTGAGGTGGAAATGATCCGTGTGTCTGTTGTCAGATGCTCCGCTAGTATTCCCCGTCACCACTCGGTGTCACGGCGAGCCCGCTGTCAGCCATGACACCCGTGATTGACACGAAGCTCGGAGTGACACATACGGGTCACACCCGTTCCCACAGCGTGTTGTGTCGGGCGGCAGCTGGGGCGCCGTGCTGTGTCGGGGGCAGCTGGGGCGCCGTGCTGTGTCGGGGGCAGCTGGGGCGCCGTGCTGTGTCGGGGGCAGCTGGGGCGCCGTGCTGTGTCGGGGGCAGCTGGGGCGCCGTGCTGTGTCGGGGGCAGCTGGGGCGCCGTGCTGTGTCGGGGGCAGCTGGGGCGCCGTGCTGTGTCGGATGGCGACTGGGGCGCCGTGCTGTGTCGGGGGCAGCTGGGGCGCCGTGCTGTGTCGGGGGCAGCTGGGGCGCCGTGCTGTGTCGGGGGCAGCTGGGGCGCCGTGCTGTGTCGGATGGCGACTGGGGCGCCGCTTCTGCCCAGCGTGGTGTCGTGCAGTTTCGGTGTGGACGGCTCCGGTCCCGGGTTTCTAGTTCAGCATCCGGAATCGCTGGTCGGGTGTGGCCGTTCGGTCCTGGAGGGGGAGGGGGGTGAACGATGAGGCGGCGTGCCCATTCGCCTCGGATGTGGGGAGCACTAATGACCCGGCTCGTTGTGAGCGGGGAGGGCGGGGGCGGGTCGTGTCGGCGCGCTGGAAGACCCCGGCCAGGGCGGGTCAGCTTTCGCCCGGGGCTGCACGCCCGACCTGACACGCAACACACGGCGACACTTGCACGCAAACCTCGGGTCGCGTACGGTCGACACGATTCGGCTGTGCCGGAACCGTTATTGTTGTGGGACGCAGCGCGGTGATGAGAGCTGGCAGCCAGTGAGCCAGCCTTCCTCGAACGCCGCTCGCTGGGTAACGGGGTCACCGGCGCGGAACCTCACCGCGCCGCGGCGGAACGTCGTACCGCCTCGGGTCACGGCATCTCGCCTCAGCAGCCTGCGCTTCCTCCACTCCTCCGACCTGGAGATCCTACCGTCTGCCAATCTTCCGGCCTCCAGTCTCCCGGCCTCCGGTCCGTTCAGGCCACCCAGTCCCACAGTTTCCAGTTCCCCCAGTGTGCCATTCCTCCGGGTCCTTCAGGTGTCCAAGGTGATGAAGGCAATCTGGGTCCTCCGGCCCTCCAGGCGTTAAGGACTACCAGTCCTCCGACCTGCAAGGTCTCTAGTCCTCCAGACACTCAGGTCCTCCAGTTCTCCACGCCCCACAGCCATCCAGGTTCTTCAGTCCTCCCCGTGTCAGCCGCCGCAGCAGCACTGGCGACGGTCGGCACAGCTCCAGAGGAGAGACAACAGCAGCTCTGATGCCCTGGATGCTATCACAAGCAGCCGTAGGCGTTAGCGGTTTCGTCCCTCATCCTTCCTGTTATCCGCTGGCACAATCTGTTTGTTTATTGTTTATTGGTTGGTTCACGACACACTTTATGCACATTCACGGCTAATGGCGCCGCCCACACTGTTTCGCCGGTGGGCCGCGGGATTGGGAAATGTCCTGAGTGGCGCTAGAGTCGAACCCGGGACCTTTGGTACCCATAGCCCGACACCTTAACCACTCGGCCATCCCCGCCCCTCCGCTGGCACAATCGCGGCCCTCGCAGTGGCTTCGTCATCGTGATCAGGAGCGGGACATTGCACCCATTATGAGCCCCCGTAACCAATGGAAAAGCGCCATCGGGGAGATGTGCCGGGTCTGCCCCATGTTCGGACCGCACTGCACTTCCCCATGTGCAGGGTCTGAGAGGCACTGCACTCTCTGGTGCGCTGCCGGAACAACACACTGGTAAACCGCACCCATTGTCCATTGTCGGGACAAGTCACGTCGTGTGATCGCCTGTGCCATTCACACTTACTTAGCATAAATCTCACCAAATCAACCACTAATTAGAACTCGAAAACAAGATTTTCCTGTGTAAAAATTGCCCACCCTTCTTCTAAATACATTCAATGAGGAACTCCCCACAACATCAGCGGGCAGCCTATTTAACTGATCAACAACCCTTTAACTGAAGACATGTTGTTGCTTAACTGTCCTACACCTCAGCTTGTCTGACCTGAATTGATGACCCCTGTGTGATACTCTAAGCCAAAGAGCTTCATTCAAATTGACCTGATCTAGCCCTTTAACAATTTTGCATGTTTCAGTCATGTCACCCCTTAATCTCCTATATTTCAGTGAGTGCATATCTTATGCCATAAGACTTTCTCCATATTGTAAGTTACATCTTCCACTGGTGAGTCTAGTGGTTTTGCGCTGCACTCTTTCTAACATGTCTACGTTTTTCTTGGTAGGGGCTCAATGTTTGCGCAGAATATTCCAAGTGGGGTCGCGCAAGTGTTAAATACAGTTTTTATGACTTCCTTGCACTCACACTTCTATGAATGAGTCCAAGCATTCTGAATGCGCTGTTCCTAGCTGAGATACATTGTTGTCTCTGCTTTAAGGTCTTTTGAAACCGACACATCTAAGTCTCTTTCCTCTTCAATAACATCCATTTCCCTCCCTCCAATTGTATATCTGAAAGTCTCATCTCCAGATCTCAGATGCATAACGTTACCAGATGCATTGATACAGGTCAGGTCACCTGGTCACGGCACATTGACACAGGTCAGATTATCTGATCACAGCACATTGACACAGGTCAGATTATCTGATCACAGCACATTGACACAGGTCAGGCTATTTTTCCCGGGCATTTTTAAAAAAAAAATTTTATAAAATTGGGGAAAAAGAAAAAAGATGAGGTTACCTGATCATGACGCATTGACACAGGTCCGACCACGTGGCCATGAGACGTCGACACGGATCGGGTCACCATGTCATGACTGGACCAAGTCAGGTTATCGGGTCGTGGGTCACGACGCACCGCCACACGCGTTGCGATCTGATCACGAAAAGCCGCCAGCCATTTCACAACGGCCCGGGCCCGGTTCCGCCGCAATAATGGCGTACACACAACAGCGGCAGTAAAAACGTATCAGGTGACCGCTGAGTGCCGGGCGGGTGTGGCGTTTGCGTCACGGTCGACCCGTGACGCTCGGGTCGCCGGTCGGGGCCAGCCGGTGTGGTGCAGCACAGCGGGCGGCGCCGCTGCACATGCCTTTGCAAAGGCGGCGACCAAAAAGGTTCGAAAGGCGGTGGAAAGACGGTGTTTCTTTCCAGAGGCCAAACACCGCCTTTCTAAAGGCGGTGCCTTTGGAAAGGTGGTTTCCAGGGGCGGTGCCGTTGGAGACTGTGGAAAGGCGGTGTTGGCACCAGCCACAGTCAATCACGGTGGGGAGCGAGTTCTCCGAGGCGCAACAGACGAGTTGTTCGGTTCACATCACTGGCGGATCTGCCTCCGTTCAGCGCCAGAGCGGACCAGCGGCCAGTATCGGCCGGGGCGGACGGCGGCACCGGCCGCTGTCCGCTGTCCGCTGTCCGGTGTCCGCTGTCCGGTGTGTGGCCAGTCCCACCGGCGCCCCGGGGCGGACGGCCGGCGCCGGCCGCTGTCCGCTGTCCGCTGTCCGCTATCCGGTGTCCGGTGTCCGGTGTCCGCTGTCCGCTGTCCGCTGTCCGGTGTCCGCTGTCCGGTGTCCGGTGTGTGGCCAGTCCCGTCGGCGGCCCGCGGCGGACGGCCCGTGCCGGTCCGCTGTCCGCTGTCCAGTGTCCGGTGTCCGGTGTCCGCTGTCCGGTGTCCGCTGTCCGCTGTTCGGTGTCCGGTGTCCGGTGTGTGGCCAGTCCCGCCGGCGGCCCGCGGCGGACGGCCCGTGCCGGTCCGCTGTCCAGTGTCCAGTGTCCGGTGTCCGGTGTCCGCTGTCCGCTGTCCGGTGTCCGCTGTCCGGTGTCCGGTGTCCGGTGTGTGGCCAGTCCCGCCGGCGGCCCGCGGCGGACGGCCCGTGCCGGCCTCCTGCACGATGCACACCCGCAGGACTCGGCGCGGCGCGCCGCGGCGCTTTCTCACGCCGAAAGCGGCGGCCGTCTGCCGCCGGCTAGTTGTCTGACCCAGATGGTCAGGTCAGAGCTGGGGTATGTCCGGGTAGGTTTGGGCCGCCGCCGACCACGGCACCGGGATACAGCTTCACGCATGATCGCCTCGACTCCAGTCGGCTGCCCACTGGCTGATCCTTGTTTGGCAGCGCGTATGTATGTGTTTGGTGGATTATGCGAGACGAAATAAGCGAGGTCTGCATAATGCATTGGCGTACGGCTGTTCTCTGGGTTTCTAGTCTTTGAGTGGGTAGCGAGTTACATGGATCAAGCTGGAAATGAGTTCTTGATGAGAATAATTTACGAGGCTTGTGACCTGCCAGTTGGCCTGATAACAGATCGGCTGCGAACGTCGAGCTCGACTTGACACGACGAAGCTGTGCTTCAGTCTTGAGATGAAGCCCACTGAACGGGAAATACGACAGATGTCAGCTTCAGAAATGATCCGTAATCAACCGTGTGAACGCACAGCACGAATATAGCTCTAGCTACTGCATTCAAATCAACATTTCCCAAATATTTTGCGCGCCGATACTGAGCTGCTGAGATCGCGACAGAGCCTGTTTGTTAATGTCCACAAAACAAAATTAAAAACCGATGTAATTCAAATAAAAACGAAACGTTAATTCAACAACCGAACCGAAGCTGCAGTCCGTCGCCTGTTGCTGCTACGCGTCTGATGACGTCAATGCAAACTGAGATCACCGTGCGATCTCAGTTCACCGTGCAGGCGAAGAGCACCGTGCGGGCGGCCTCTGACTCCGGGCTGACCGCTGCACCTCCATCGGCTTGACCTCCATTGCCTCCCGAAGACTGATGAGCGGTCCTTAGCCGCTGTCGTTCCCGATCGAGAGCCGGCCAGATACGGCTAATCTGGCTGGTTCCAGACTAACCATGGTTCCAGAGCGAGGAGAATGCAGGTCATCGGAATATGCGAGACAAGGGTGACCTGCAGTCACATACGGGATGGCCGGGCTCGTTTTCTAGTCTCCTTTCATCCCCCTCCTACACACCCACACACCCAGGCCCACGGGTGTAACAACACACCCACACACCCACGCCCACGGGTGTAACAACACACCCATACACCCACACCCACGGGTGTAGCAACACACCCATACATCCACACCCACGGGTGTAGCAACACACCCATACATCCACACCCACGGGTGTAGCAACACACCCATACATCCACACCCACGGGTGTAGCAACACACCCGCCATGCTCACAAGCGCTTATCATCGCCCCGGGGGCGCGGAGTCACCATTTCCTCCTATACCATCCTGGAGACGTCACCCTTCCAGAGGAGCTACCTTCCCATACCTTCGTCCTCCTGCAGGCGTTTCCCGCAGGAGACACACCCTTCCAAAGGAGCCACCTTCCCATACCTTCGTCCTCCCGCAGGCGTTTCCCGCCCAGAGGCGCCACCCTCAGCGACGTCTGGTGCCAGCAGGCATCGCATTCCGACAAACGTCACGACCTCCCAGACGTGTCGCTCTCCTCAGGTCGCCTCCCGACACTTTTTCCTCTCGGAGTCGCGTCACTGTCTCAGAGGCGTCGCCCCGCCCCGTCTCGCCTAGCTGCTGAGCGGCGTGTGTCGTCTGAGTTCTGGCCGGGTGGGGGCGGGGGTCGTGCAGGGTCATACAGGGTCGTGCAGGATCGGGCGGGGTCGGGCAGGGTTTGGCGAGGGTCGTTTGGAAGCTGGTCTGAGGCCGAGCGGAGGTCGTGTGGAGGCCGGTCTGGGGCCGGGTGGAGGTCGTGTGGAGGCCGGTCTGGGACCGGGTGGAGGTCGTGTGGAGGCCGGTCTGGGGCCGGTCTGGGGCCGGGTGGAGGTCGTGTGGAGGTCGTGTGGAGACCGGTCTGGGACCGGGTGGAGGTCGTGTGGAGGCCGGTCTGGGGCCGGGTGGAGGTCGTGTGGAGGCCGGTCTGGGGCCGGTCTGGGGCCGGGTGGAGGTCGTGTGGAGGCCGGTCTGGGGCCGGGCGGAGGTCGTGTGGAGGCCGGTCTGGGGCCGGTCTGGGGCCGGGTCGTGGGGCCGGTCTGGGGCCGGTGGTCTGGGGCCGGTCTGGGGCCGGTCTGGAGGCCGGTCTGGGGCCGGTCTTGGGCCAGCTGGTCGGCCTGGGGCCGGGCGGAGGCCGGTCTGGTCGGCCTGCGTGTTCCGCCTGACTGCGCCGCGCCGCCTCAGAGCCTCAGTCAGTCAGTGACCCATCGGGCGTCCGTCCGACGTGGCCGGTCAGCGTCACCGTCTCGGCGGCGCGGCGCCGACCACTGCCGCTCAGACGGTGATCGCCGCGACACCGGCGGCTGGTCCGACAGTAGCCGACAGTAGCCGACAGTAGCCGACAGTAGCCGACAGCAGCCGACAGCAGCCGACAGCAGCCGACAGCAGCCGACAGCAGCCGACAGCAGCCGACAGCAGCCGACAGCAGCCGACAGTAGCCGACAGTAGCCGACAGTAGCCGACAGTAGCCGACAGTAGCCGACAGTAGCCCCGACAGTAGCCCCGACAGTAGCCGAAAGTAGCCTAAAGTAGCCGACAGTAGCCGACAGTAGCCGACAGTAGCCGACAGTAGCCGACAGTAGCCGACAGTAGCCGACGGTAGCCGACGGTAGCCGACGGTAGCCGACGGTAGCCGACGGTAGCCGACGGTAGCCGACAGTAGCCGACAGCAGCCGACAGTAGCCGACAGCAGCCGACAGCAGCCGAAAGTAGCCGACAGCAGCCGAAAGTAGCCGAAAGTAGCCGACAGTAGCTGACAGTAGCCGACAGTAGCCGGTGCGGTGTCGACATTGGTCGGGACTGAGCCGGTGGACTCGAGTGCCGAGCGGTTCCACTCCGTCTTCACGCCGGCCCAACCACAGCATTAAGCTCGACGACTTAAAGCTTTCCCTCGGATCTCTGACGGGCATATAAAATCGGATTACCCATCATTACTCCCGTCTCTTCTTCTGGTTACAATCGCGATGCTATGGTGTTACTCGTCGTTAAGGCCGCCTCAATGTGCCGAGAACCATTCGCCATTGAAGCTGCGGAGAAAATGATGAAACTACAGGGTGTCGGCCTGAAGATATAATCGTCTTTTTGTGTGAAAGAAAATACCAGATCTAGGAGAAAGTGAAAGGCACCCGAGTTTCAGCGTGTGTATGTGCGCATGCGCATGTGCGTGCGTGTGTAGGTGCGTCCGTGTGTATGTGTGTGGGCGGGTGTAGGTGTGGAGGGTGTGGATGTGGATGTTGGTGTGGATGTGGATGTGGGTGTGGGTGTGGGTGTGTGCATGTGTGTGTGTGTGTGTATGTGGGTGTGTGTATGTGTGGGTGTGTGTGTGTGTGTGTATGCGTATGTCAACTTGGTATTAATACCTGTTTTGCTTCACAGGCGTCGACAGTCTCTCAATCATCGCCAACAAGGACAAGACGAAACGCTTCTTGGAGGCGCGACTGCAGGAAGGCCTCCGCGAGACTGAGTCCACCGCCGCCTTCGCTGCCGGGCTCAGATCCGGCACCAGCACCGGCACCAGCACCGGCACCAGCACCAGCACCAGCGCCAGTGCTGCGTTGTGCACTGAAGAGACAAACGTCTCGCCAAGAGCCGTCGCCGAAGTCGGCAGCGCCTCGACTTTTCTGCTGACCGACCTGCCGACCGAACTGCCGACCGACCTGCCGAAGATGGCCGCCCAGGAGGCCATCTCGCCGCCGCCCGGCTTCAACGACGCGCCGGCGCCGGCGCCGGAGGGTGTCGAGTTCGAGGAGTTCGACATGGGCTGGGAGCCGCGGCGGCCTTCGGCGCCGCCGGTGCGCTCCTACATGTTCGGCGAGCCGCCCGGCCAGCGGGGTGCGTCGCCACCGGCGGCGGCGCCCTCCTACCGCGACATGTTCACCGCCGACCGGCCCGACGACGCCGGCTCGTCCTCGGCCGCCTCGTCCAGCCTGGACGAGCGACACGACTCGGCCTGCGGCACGGCCACGCCGTCCGAGCCGGCGGAGGACGAGCCGGACGAGAACGAGGACGAGGGCGGCTCGACCGGCGGCGTCGGCACCGAGACGATGATCGCGCAGGAGATCCGCGAGTTGCGCCGCCGGGAGGAGGAGCTGCGCCAGTTCAGGGAGAAGGCGCTGTCCGGCCAGG
This sequence comes from Imbricaverruca yamaguchii, assembly GCA_034440575.1. Lineage (NCBI taxonomy): Eukaryota > Metazoa > Arthropoda > Thecostraca > Neoverrucidae > Imbricaverruca > Imbricaverruca yamaguchii. The sequence goes on along the minus strand of JAOTOL010001640.1, from coordinate 394,367 downwards.
AGCTGACCGAGAAGGTCGCGGTGCTGCAGGACCTGAGGGACGGGCTGGTGGCTGTCCAGGAGGAGTCGCTCTCCGGATACGGCAGCGAGGAGCGCGAAAGCTTCACTGAGGAACATACTGGGTGAGTCACGTCATACTGTACTGCTGTGTAGCAGGGACTAATGCAGCAATTGGCACGGGGCACTCGTTTAAAGGGCCGTAATTTTCTTGGGTGAACGGCGTCACTGCGAACATCTATAGAGGGTCGCCTCGGTGGAAACAACCGTTGAGCATCAGGCAGGGACTGTGCCGATCCATGCTGTGTAGGTAACCAGGTCATCCATCTGCTGTGATGGTAACCAAATCAGACTTTGGCATTTAGTTGTGCTAATTGATACACTAAGCGGTCGGCACGATATTTCATCGCTCAGCAATATGCCGCTGTCGTGTCAGAAAGCACACGCTAGTGGACTTTCAACTCGACACCTGTCATCAGCTCGTGACGAGCCAGGCTCGACCGACACCCTTTCGCCGCCCCCGACAGCCACCTGCCGGACACACAAAAACATCCACGCTCCGCTGCCAACACCGTCACGGTCGCACAGCGACTGGCGGCGCAGAGTCCTCAGTTCCGTCGGACCCAACGTCACCCGCCCCAGCACCGCCATGTCCCCCCTGTGGTGCGTCTTCATTTTCACAATGTCCCGCAGTCGCTCCCGTAGTGTTTCCTCAATTGCTGTGTCCCCCGGCCTCCGCGCAGTATCACCAGAGTTTGCCCATATTCCCTAGTCTCGCAGTTCTCCACAAGTCTGTCCATACCACGCTGTCTCTTCTCAATCTTTCCTCGATATGCCCGTCCAATCTCCACTCATTCTGCCCTTGGCTTCTCCACTCTGTCCGCCATCTGTGTTCTTCTGCCCAGCGTGCCCATCCCAGTCGATCTCCTCACCCCGACGTCTCCGTCGCAGCACACTCCGCCGAGAGCTGGCCGCCAGCGCAGCCCCGTGAGTCCTCGACCGACACTCCGACACCCCTCGGTCCGCCAGTGTCCGCAGGGGCTGGATGGCGTGGCACAGGGCACGTGCAAAAGTCCGGCACCCCTCCCTCCGTGCCGCCGCTCGGCGCCGGCCGGGCGGGGGAACTACGCCGCCGCGCTCAATTGGCCAATTAATGCTCGAGTTTCTGATGCAAAAAAAAACGAAAATTGTTGGCGCACCAAATGACTCGACACAATCTAGTGGTGGGACTACGATGTCGCGCTACGGCTGGGCGGAAATTCGGTGAACTGATTAGGCTGCCGCTTGTGGGCCATAACAGCGACGATTACTAGTCGATTCAGCGGGGAGGGAAAGTGGCTAGAAGGAAATCCTTGTAGGGAAAGGAATAACGAAAAATGGCAAAAAGGAAAAAGACAAAGAGGAAAGGCCTTGGAGGAATACTTGTGTAAATTCCTGCACGCTAAGTCTATTGGTGCAATGTTCACAGATTGCATCTGTCCTGTAGGCCATAGCAACGTATTTTATATTGTGCTGCACTCATGGTGCTTCAACGCATAAAGACGGAAATCAGCATTCACAGTGTTGAATATATGCATTTTATGATTCAGCTTTGCGTAGTTTCTAAATGATATTCACCTTGGCCTTAGGATTCGTTCTGAACATGGCTTATGTACAGGTTTAGTGGGCATTAAAATAATATGGATACGGTCCACAAATTACGAGTCTTTAAGCTGCTCACTGGAAGACCTTTGAAAATATTCATCCCGAAAATGGGGGGGGGAATGGTTGCTAAGTCCTGCCCCGCCATAGATCTCCAAAACTGGAAAAGCTCGGGGTATTACAATAGTAGGGTGTCTGAAGGCTATAAAGAACTCTCTTTTGTGCGACCTTAGTGACTCTAGGTCAATTTATAATGGGCAAAATGAGATCAAAGGTGCTAAAATTTGCCATTTTAACTTCTCTTTGTTCAGTTCCCATTTTTTTACGTTATCGCTTGTCTAACTAATGTGCACGGATTACGGAAAATATAGCATAGCTTGACGTAGCCAATATAGTCGAGAGAGGCACAACAGGGTAAGTATGTTATTTGGAAATATACGTCGCATGACTCACCGTCGATTTTTAGCTACCATTTCGTCCGATGCGCATGTCTTTGTACGTTAATAACTTACAAAAGTTCCAACTGATCTCATTATTTTTATAGGTGACGCGCTACCTATTTAAAGGTGGATTAAAACTCATACGTGCAAGCGTCTTGGTCTTTGATAAATTTGCAATTACAAGAAAGGAGAAAGGACTGATTTCTCACGCATTTCCTCCCCCCCCTCCAGTGTGTGTGTTAAAACGATATTTGACAAGTCGCTCAGTTTCATCAAGTGAACTGGGTCTCAGCTAATTTAACTGACATATACTGACCATTTTTAACTCTGACTGAGGATTGTCCTCGTGCTACCTCTTAGTGACCTCACCGACTGGCGCTGACCTCTGTGGCCTCTGATCGACAGCCCCTCCCGGCTGACCTCGTGTGAGCCGCCGCGACCCTGACCTCTGTGACCTCTGGCTGACAGCCCCTCCCGGCTGACCTCGTGCGAGCCGCCGCGACCCTGACCTCTGTGACCTCTGACCGACAGCCCCTCCCGGCTGACCTCGTGTGAACCGCCGCGACCCATCTCGCATCAGCGCTCCCGCTCCGAGGATAGTCTGAGCTCTGGCCACAGCAGCGCTGGTCACGTCAGCTCGGGTCACGGCTCGGGCCACGGCTCGGGTCACGGCTCGGAGCACGGCGCTGACCTGCTGGCACGCCGCCGCATCACGGTCAAGCCGTTCGAGGAGACGGACGACAACGAACGATGGTCATATCCGAGGTGAGCGCCGAGCAATAGCTAACTGTGTGACACCACGTCCAAGGTCTTTAGCGGCCAATTTCCCGCGCTCTTCAGTTCCACGTGTCACGCCGGGGTCAGTCATCAGTCATGCCACGCCGGGGTCACCTTGGTAGCTTTGCATGTGTAATGAGACAGTCGCAAGATGGTCTATTACATTGCCCCCGGCTGCGCCATCTTCAGCGCCCGTTTGTGTCCAGGGCATGTACCCCTGTTGCAGGTCCGGCTAATTGGACCATTGTCCTGTGTGCTGCGCAAAAGATTACGCTGGCGCCCGGGAAAAAGTCGCTCCCTAACAAGGTAGAGGAGCCACCGTCACGACCGCATGGGAGCGTTCTCACAGAGGAGGACCGTCGTAGATGGGTCCGATTTGGGAGAAGCGAGTAGAACATTAATTAAAAAGCGGAACACAGTGGTCGTATTATCAAGGTAAGACTAGCGAAAAACAACAAACACCAGCACGCGATCGTAACCGAGAGTACCAAAGTTGCAGCATCCTTTGATATTCAGCGACCGTAGGCAGGCATATGACATCATTACTGGCTCGGAGGAAAACATCTGGTGGATTATCCGAAGTTAAGTGAAATAAATTTATCCATTTAAAAGTTGCGAATGACGCATCACATTCAAACTAATGTTGTAGACACAGAGCCAGGATCCATTTTTCCACGCGGAGAGGCAAATCGATGAGGAACAACCTTTTATGCTCCGGGAGGCGTCCACGAAAAGGGAACAATTGAACCTCCACATTCGGTGAGAGGCGGGAATCAGGGGGTGGGGTGGGATGGAGAACAATTATCATTTCCCTTCAGTTTGCTGTGTTCCATCTTGTGACGATGTGACCAACAAGTGACAATGCGTCGGGGACGGCTGCGTTTCACCGCTGCAGCACCCTGGTCCACCGTGCCCCGCCCCTCCTTCACCGCTCCCCGCCTGACCGGCAGGGACGAGCCGAGCCAGCTGTACTTGGTTTTCAGATCAGCGCCCCTCCTTCGCCACTCCCCGCCTGACCTGATCGGCAGGGACGAGCCGAGCCAGCTGTGCTTGGTTTTCAGATCGCCGCCCCTCCTTCGCCACTCCTCGCCTGACCTGATCGGCAGGGACGAGCCGAGCCAGCTGTGCTTGGTTTTCAGATCAGCGCCCCTCCTTCGCCACTCCCCGCCTGACCTGATCGGTAGGGACGAGCCGAGCCAGCTGTGCTTGGTTTTCAGATCGCCGCCCCCTCCTTCGCCACTCCCCGCCTGACCTGACCGGTAGGGACGAGCCGAGCCAGCTGTGCTTGGTTTTCAGATCAGCGCCCCTCCTTCGCCACTCCCCGCCTGACCTGATCGGTAGGGACGAGCCGAGCCAGCTGTGCTTGGTTTTCAGATCGACAGAGACGCCGATCGAGCGCGAGATCCGACTGGCCAAGGAACGGGAGGACGAGCGGCGACGAGAGCAGGCCATGTTCTCCTCCAAGCTCACCATGGCGGCGGTGTTCGAGGATAAACAGCCGGTGAGGGCAGCGGGCCGGCGGCACGGGCGGCAAGTCTGTCGCAATGCGCACAACAGCGGCTGTTTGCGATACAGAACTGCCGCTCATTAAGGATATTCAGACTTCCAGGATTTATCCGTTTTTTTCTCGCTTCGGTACAATTCATGGTAGAGCTGGTGGTATCAATGCGCATGGATGGTGGAACGTGACCTGAATTTCATATATTTAAGCGATCACACGGCCTCCTTCGACATTAGTTAAGGTAGCTGGTTCCCAAAGGGTGACTGGGAAGGTAATCGCTTTGCCACAACATTTACTGGGCGGGAAGGGCAGAGAACAGACAGTGTCGAGCTGGAGGCGAGAATCAACGAATCGGTGGCGACTACTCCTGAGTCTGGGTGTGACTGGGTCGAATGGGTCTGCCGTTGATGAGTTCTGAGTTGCTTTGTTGGCCACCGGTCGACACAACGGGTCCCAGCAACGGTCCACCCCGCCTTTGCCAGTGCCGATGCCAGCTGAGACTTCGTATAGTCAGCGAGGCTACGCATTGACTTAAGCCGTAGGATTCCGCCAGGCGGGTCCAACGAAATCCGTTCGAGATCTTCAGATTGGCAATGCGGAAAGCTGAACAAAACATCCAACTGTGGCCGGCGCCGCGATGTTCAGGACGAAGGCCAGACGATCTTTTGCTCCTTAGCCGTTATAAGGGTAGGGAATTATCCGTGTGGAGGTGGCCTTGGGCGGTCTGGAGATGGGAGGCGGTCGTCAAGGCCTGGTGTAATTCGGCATGTAAATCGTCAGATATCCAGCTTAGACCGATATTTCTACCAAGGATGTATGCTTTACCGTCCTACGCAAGTATAAGAATTCCGTAATTGTTATATGTTCATTCTACACCATAAATATTGGCATGAAAGCTGGAGTGTGATGACTTGTGATGGCAGCGGGCCCGCAACAGCTCGAAAGTGGTCGAGTGATCACATTAGGAGCATCAGAGCATCGAGTGATTACAGTAGGAGCATCAGAGCGTCCCGTGTCACCAGTGTAGCTATAGCAGACCGCCACTGTCACCAGTGTAGCTATAACAGACCACCCTGTCACCAGTGTGTAGCTATAACAGAACACCCCCTGTCACCAGTGCGTAGCTATAACAGAGCCTCTGTCACCGGTGTGCAGCTACAACAGAACGCCCCCTGTCACCAGTGTGTAGCTACAACAGAGGGCCCTGTCACCAGTGTGTAGCTACAACAGAGGGCCCCGTCACCAGTGTGTAGCTATAACAGCGCCCCCGTCACCAGTGTGCAGCTATAACAGCGCCCCCGTCACCAGTGTGTACCTATAACAGCGCCCCTGTCACCGTGCAGCTGTAACGGAGCGCTCCTGTCACTGTGCAGCCGTAACGGAGCGCCCCTGTCACCGTGCAGCCGTAACGGAGCGCCCCCTGTCGGCAGCGCGGAGTGAGGGCGCCACCAGCGGCCGCCGGCATGACCGACGACCCGCGAGACGCCGGCCTGCGACTGGCCACCGGCCGCGTGCAGGACGAGATCCAGGAGGCCACCCGGCGCGAGATCGAGCTCCGAGACGAGGGCAAGGAGATCACCACCAGCGAGGAGACCGTCGACGATAAGGTGGGTGGTGACGTGTGCCGAAGAGCTCAGGCCATCCGAGCCGTGGCCGTGTTACGACGCGAAACGAGAACTGTCCGTGACAAGTCACTACACGGCATGCACTTCCAGATACGATTGTCATGCAATGCGCTTGGCGTTGCTCTTCTGTTCGTTGCCTGTCAGTTATTTGCTTTTCGTCACTTGGAGGAACGTTCATGTCCCTTCGTAACCGAACGTCAACTGATCGATGCAGTGGCATCCACTCATCATGCCACGGTCCGTACGAGTGCTGTCTCTGTTTTTTTCTGACACCGCGAGCTCAAATCTATGTGATGTCATCGCCCAAAAAACGGCTACATGAGAGCGAGGTGACTAAAACCCATCCAGAGGCGCAGCCAAGACCCCCCCCCCTCCGACTTCCGTCTGCCCCCACCCAACCTTAGCAACGAAAAATGCACGAAGTGAAACAAAACAAAAATTGATGTTTTACCACAGAGAACCAAAATATTCGGCGTTCTCTATTTCGTCACAATTGAATTGGTCGGCCCACCCTTTGTTTATTGGGTGGTTCACGACGTACTTTATGCACAATTCGCTAATTGCGCCGCCAACACTGTTTCTCCGGTGGGCCGTGGGATTGAGAAATGTCCCGAGCGGCGCTAGTGTCGAACCCAGGGCCTTTGGTACCCAGAGCCCAACACATTAACCACTCGGCCATCCCCGCGCCGTTGACCCACCATTTAAGAAAATTCTGGTTGCGCCACCGAACCCACCGATCCTGGTCGAATACCCGAGAGACGGGCTCGCAGAGCCCACCTCCCGTGTAGTTTACGGGGGAGTGCCGGCGGGTCCAGGTGCTTGTTTTCTACCCGTTTGAGATTGGGGTGGAAAATGATGCATATCCAAATGAGAACCGTTCTTTGGGGTTGGATGTGTAATTGGTGTAATGGTTTTGAATGAATATTTCTTCATACAATGCGAGCATTTCTCAAAATGTCAAATTTACGCAAACTTTGCCTAAGAGTCAGCCACTTGGGCGGCATCTTATGAATGTCTTCCCTGAACGAACGACTGTGGGATCATCGTGCATAAGCTGTTGCCAACGCGCAGTTGGCACCGCCCAGCTGACTAGATGGCGCTAGTGACGACTACCGCTCTGCTGCAGGTGACCCGGCTAGAGGACATGACCAAGCACAGCGTGGAGCTGAACAACGACAAAAAGCTGCGAGCCGACCAGGCCAGGGAGGCCGGCCGACCTGACCCCGTGCCGACCCGGCTTGCGGCCCGGTCTGACCCGGTCCCGACCCGACCTGTGACCCGGTCTGACCCGGCCCCGACCCGGCCAGCCACCCTGCGGCCCGAACACACCGGCCGGCCCACCTTCAAGCCGGTGGTGGTGGGCGGCGGCAGCGGCCGCGGCCTTATGCAGAAGTTCATCTCGTCGCGCGGCAAGCTGCGGCCGGTGAGCGCGTTCGCGCCATCGGCGGCGCGCGAGAATAGCCCGCCACGGGCGCGCCGGGCCGCCATCCACCTGTCTTTGGCGCCAAAGCCAGGCGCTGAGCTCGGCGGTCACAGCACGGTGAGTGGACTCGAGGTCAACGGGGGGGGGGGCTAGCTCAGTGGTTCAGCTGAGCGTCTGGCAAGCCAGAGGTACGGGGTTCGATTCTCCGCGGTGCCCGCCCTTCCTGCCAGGGTGAGAGGCAGGCGATGCCACATGACCTCAGCTGCTGAGTGCATTGCAAAACCACAATCCATTCCGAGGTCAGCATGGGTGTGCGCTGACACTGGATGCCCGGAGGTTACTCGAGTCACGTGGCAACTCAACCGTTGCTTGAAGGTAAACTTGCAGTAGCACAACGCAATGCTGAGGTATCGTTAAGAATTTACGGGCTCAAAGGCGTGGGAACCAGGTGGAAGAAGGGGCCGCTGTCAGGAGCTCTATTAGGGTTTTGTATTGTGGGTCAAAAGTACTGGGAAATAAGCTGGCTAAGGACCAGCCAGTTCGGGGCGGGGATAGCCGAGTGGTTAAGGTGTGGCTATGGGTACCAAAGATCTCGGGTTCGACACTAGCGCCTCTCGGGACATTTCCCAATCCGCGGCCCACCGACGAAGCAGTGTGGGCCGCGTCATTAGCCGTCAGTGTGCATAAAGTGCGTCGTGAACCACCCAATAAACAAACAAGGACCAGCCAGTTCAATTATTATTGTGGTCCCGAATTATTGGGTCCGGATCCATCCGAACCCCGTGGCGGAGCCCCTGGCCGCAGACCCTCCCGGCTTTGAATGAGGTTAGGATTAACCCTATAGGCGTTACATGGCAAAAATCAACTCCAAAATGGTTCCTTCAAAATCCCTTTCCAAAATGTTGAAACAGTTTCTGTACAATTGATGACCGTACAGTTGACTGAACCGCCAAACTGTAGTTTGTCTTCCAGGCGACACCACCGACCACCAAGCGTTTGTACTGTGTATTAGTAGTTTCCAGAGTGTACAACAGATGTCACTATCAGCGTTAACCCGCCCCTTCTGGTACGCAGAGCGAGCGGCGCGTTCCAGTGCAGGTTCCGAGCAGACGTGTGCTGACTGCTGAGGCCAAGATTCAGCTGGAGCTTCAGGCTATGAAGGAGCGAGAGGAGGAGTTGCGGTGAGTTCTGCTCATGGTCTCGTCTGTCGCGGTGGGTTTTGGTCGAGTTTGTGTCTCCAACCCCACGCATGGCTGGTGTTAGCCGTTAATGCTACCTGTACCGGAGCAAGCACAGAATGCTAATCGCCAGATGTCGCTAGTCACTACTGTGCTGTCCGCACTCCCTCTTACCAGAAGCTCTATTACAGTTTGGCTCAGGGACCAGATCTTAAATGTGGTTTTGGGGTATATATACAAATAAACACACCTAAGCTTTAGCAGCTACGTTATTCTTGCGTTCCCTCCCCGTTGCACCGCGGCTCTAGCACTATGCAACCCGTAGAACATGCTTGCCGCGTTGTCCTGAAATATCATAGCCATGTGTGGAATCACTGCTCTCGTCAAACTACTCCTTCCCTCCCCTTCCCATGCCCAAGCGTAACGTGCCGCAAACTGTGTCAAAGTCCTAGCATCTTAGCACCCTATTGAGTCGAGCTCTATCGATGCTCAGAAGCTGCCAATGACGTCTTGACACAGATCAGTTGCTCCACACAGCTGCATTAATGCACGTTCGGCTGCTCTTGAAGTAGCTACCGCGGGTGCAGCCGCAGCTGTTGGCTGACCTTGGCGGTAGCGACAGCTATGGGTATCGTATTTTTCAGTGATAGCCCGGTCACCGCCGTGCCACCTCGGCCACAGTTGTGACGGCCGCCGCGTTTTTCAGTGATAGCCCGGTCATCGCCGTGCAATCTCGGCCACAGTTGTGACGGCCGCCGTGTTTTCCAGTGATAGCCCGGTCACCGCCGTGCCAGCTCGGCCACAGTTGTGACGGCCGCCGTGTTTTTCAGTGATAGCCCGGTCACCGCCGTGCCAGCTCGGCCACAGTTGTGACGGCCGCCGTGTTTTCAGCCGACACCGGTGCCGGATGATGGCCAAGTCGCAGCCGGACCTGCTGGCCGCTCTGAGCAGCGCCGCCACTCTGCCTACCGAGCTGGAGCAGCACACCCCGGCCCCGCTCTGCCGCACCATGTCCAACCCAAACCTACTCGAGGACGAGGTGAGCAGCGCCGCCACACTACCTGACGAGCTGGAGCAGCACACCGCGGCCCCGCTCTGCCGCACCATGTCCAACCCAAACCTGCTCGAGGACGAGGTGAAGCAGCGCCGCCACACCATTCCAACCTAAACCTTCAAGCCGACCTGATGAGCTGGAGCAGCACACCGCGGCCCCGCTCTGCCGCACCATGTCCAACCCAAACCTACTCGAGGACGAGGTAAGCAGCGCCGCCACACTACCTGATGAGCTGGAGCAGCACACCGCGGCCCCGCTCTGCCGCACCATGTCCAACCCAAACCTACTCGAGGACGAGGTGACGGAGGCGCAGACCGGTGCCTCAACTCCACTGCTGTTACAGGGGCTCCGAGGAGGACGCTATATACACCTTATTGGCCTGTCGAATGTCATTCACCCCACAGCTTCAATATCTGTGTCGTCATACGAGCTTCTGCTGTTCACGTCAAGTGTTAACAAGGGCACTAGCTGAGTACCGTAGAGGCAATTAATACGAACTATAAAAGTAGCCAGCATTTGGGTCGTATGTTTGTTTATTGGTTGGTTCACGACACACTTTATGCACATTCACGGCTAATGGCGCCGCCCACACTGTTTCGCCAGTGGGCCGCGGGATTGGGAAATGTCCTGAGTGGCGCTAGAGTCGAACCCGGGACCTTGGTACCCATACCCCGACACCTTAACCACTCGGCCATCCCCGCCCCCAGCATTTGCGTCCGCATTATCCCGACTGTTCCACGTTAGTAGACAATAGCACTCATAGGGGTGATGTATGTGCGGTAGGGAAACACGTCCTTGACGCTGATGAATTGTGAAATTTAAATAATTATCTGTTGTCGGAATCCTTGTCACTCTATGATAAACATCGAAGATGGAAAGCCAACTAACTGTAGTACGAGAAGGAAAATGGTTCGTTCACCAAACGGAGTCGATAAGCCAGATTTTTGTCTTCACAACGCTGAGACATTTCAATTCATTTGACATGACGAGATCACAATGTGTTATCTTTATGGCGGCAATGCATGCTGACGTTTATATTTTCTCAGACGCCAACCACCTCGGCCAACCGGAGGCGAAGAAGCACACTGATTGACCAATGGGAGAGTCGGATACAAGGGGCAGAAGTGTGAGGGCGAAGATGGCTGCAGTTTGTGATAGAACTTAAGGTGAGGTGATTCGCCTGCTTTTCCTGCATGGGTTCCGCTACCAGTGCAGATGCTAAATCTCCCAATACAAAAATAATAATAACGTCGCACTCACGAGAGGTATTTGGGAAAGTGAGCCTAGTAAATTATCTCGTCCACCCGTCTTGCCTGGGCGCTGTATGACCAAAGCAGTCGATGCGCCCCTAAGCCAAAATAACGAACCAACCATCCATCTTGCCGTGCAAAGCCCATTCATGCTTAATGCAAGACAGCTGACAACGGCATCCATCTGCAACAACACCATGTGTTTTGCTATGCACGTACAATAGTATCGTGTCCTGTGGCGCGCCGTGATTGTTCCACTTGACTGACTTGCTTGTCCGTTTTACGAAGTGGTGCATTCTGAGCATAGAACCAGTTTCAAGTTGAACAAGGTGAGAGCAACCGCTCTTTTTCTTCCAGTCTTTCAACTATGAGCGATGTTGAAATATATAACCCAAAAGCCCTAATAACTAACTAACTAACTTTTAACTATGAGGGTTTCCTGCTGAAGGGCATCCACGAACTTTGATTCGTCATAATTTTCGGGATAGATGTTTTAAAATAAGGAAGAAAGAAAGAAACGGAGGGAATCTGACAAGCGTTAGTACTACGCCAAGGTTGAATGGTTGGTTTCATCTAATGTGTTGAAATGCATCAAGCTCGGGATTCAAATAATTGAAAGAGCTCGAATCGTTGTTAGATCTAGACCTTCCTACCCCGAAGTCTAGCTCCATTGACGGAGGTGTGGAATACATAATAATATTTAACTCACAGCACACTGTTTTCACATTTGAGCAGTCTCACTACCTGGGCCTTCGTTGAGCTTAGCACAACGCCCAGTTGTGCTAGCACAACGCCTATAGAGTTGTATGGTGAAAATCGACTTGAAACCCCTCTTTCCTCCCCACGCAAGACAAACCCCATGTCGACGTCCATGCTAAGCGTTGCTGTCCTTGTCTGTATGCAGGCTTCGCCGACGAGACGATGTATTTTGAACACCGTCCTCCTACCCTGCAGCGTCTGCTATCACGAGAGTGACGTCTCCGGCCAGAAGAGGGCAGTGTCTCGGACCAGAGGAGAACAGGGTCTCGGAGCATACGAGAGCAACGTCTCCGACGAGAAGTGAGCAGTGTCCAGAAGAAGATTTTGTATCCGACAGCAGCACAACTCGTGTTTTCGTCCCAACGAAGCGCCGTTGGAGCGCGTGACGAGGTGGGAGGCTTGGTCAGAGCGAGTGGCGCGCTCATCTTTGTCGGTGATTCTGCCCCCTGAAGAAGGTCCGGTGTTCTGTGGAACAAGATCTATCCAAAAGGGCTCTGTTGGTTTTGCTTTCGACCCAATTAAGGAGCGAGTATCGTGTGCCTAAGATGCGATTGTGGTTCGTCGGTGTCAAGTGGGTGTGAACTTAAACCACCGCGGGAGCTTGCGACGATTCTGTTTATAGTTTGCCCAATGTTGTGTTGCTGTTTTTTTCGTTGCCAATCTTATGCATCTATGCCTGTGGGGCCTGCGAAGTGTGTTTGATGTTGACATCGACCTGGCAGCTTTGCGTTAACTATGTATCCAGGGTTGAGGAGCTGTTCCCTCTATCGTCCTCTGTAGACCCATTTACAGCAAGGTGTCGCCTCGACGTTAAGATGACCGTGTGTGTGTGTGTGCGAGCTGGGGCGAGGAACTACTGGAGCTGTCGTGGTAGCGCTAACCAACTGTCGTTCAACGCCGTCGTACACGCCCTGTGTTGTGGCGACAGAGTGCTGCGCCCTGTGCTGTGGCGCCCTGTGCTGTGGCTGCGCCCTGTGCTGTGGCGACAGAGTGCTGCGCCCTGTGCTGTGGCGCACTGTGCTGTGGCGACAGAGTGCTGCACCCTGTGCTGTGGCGCACCGTGCTGTGGCGACAGAGAATCGGAACACCATACCCGCCGCGCTGTGCGCGCTAGATACCGTCTGCCTCTGCGTATACTGATAGCCGACTTCGTACTGGGAACTGCTGAGGGATTCGGCGTAGAAAATATATATCAACTGAATATGACTGAATGTGTTGCTCCGGCATCTGATGTGCAAACGGGCTTCTGCTGAATGTGCTTATCGGCCGGGGTAGTACATCGGTAACGACACAGGGATGCCTCTGTTAAAATCAGGCTGGGGCTTCGAGGGAACTCTGACAGAACGCGTGGAAGACCAGAGCCGGAACGCTACATGTGCACTTTAAGTCGATCGATTCAACGACTCCAGTAGACACCTTGTCCGTACATGGGATGGGGTGGGAGTGGGAGTGGGGGCTGGTGCAACTACCTTTCAGCCGAAACAAAACTTAGGAGACCTAATAATTTTGGTTACCATGGAAAACTATTCGAGTCGACCCACCGCAACTTGGCAGGCCCAGCATCATTCGCCCAAATTGTACAACGATCAGATATGTCACGCCAGGTTACTGACCTGTGGAATCGCAAGACGGAACATGTCGGTATATGCCAATGGTGCGCATGCCAAAAGGTTTTGGTGTCGGGCGCCGCCAGTACTACCATATTTTATTTACCAATGAACGTATGCGCCTGTCACCACATGCACAAAACATTACTCAAATTCCCAACAAAGCCACATGAAAATGAACCTCCACATGGACGGTGCAATATATCAGCAGAAAAGTCCAAATGAACCTAAACTTAACGCAACCTGCAATATAGTCATCCAAACTGAATATCCATGGCTGCCCTAAACCGCTTAATACAACGAAGAATGGCTCTTAAGTGCTCCTGGGTTTTAGACATTGCGTGAGAAGAAATATACGACCTTCGATATACCAGCAGGTGCTGAGTTTACATCAAAAGTAACGTTAGGGATTATGCTATATTACTCAACGTTTCGGCCAGGGGCCATGGTCAGGAGGGCCATCGTCAGGAGGGCCATCGTCCGGGCCACTCCTGACGATGGCCCCTGGTCGAAACGTCGAGTAATATAGCATAATCCATAGCGTTACTTTTGATGTAAACTCAGCGCCTCCTGGTATATCGAAGGTCGTATATTTCTTCTCACGCAATGCCCTAAATCGTGCCACTTCGAACCGGGGACGGAATCTTAGTCTTAACAAACGATGCCCGGGAATCACCTAGCTTGGGTGAATGTGAGCACCATCCACGTTAACGAAAATGTGTGACAATTCAAGGGAAAATACCACTTCGAAACCACCGCAGCATGTCAAAGACCACCCCAAATCTTCACAAGTTTCGAAGCAGACCGCGGGTGTTTAGCATGGTTTCTTATGTTACTTTGGCCCATTTGTATTGGCTTGTAGAACGTACAATTTGCAGGTTTCGTATGGTCTGACCCGTGGCGTGAAATGCATCCTCATAATGCGACATTTATCAGCCATCAAACATTCAACAACTTAATACCATTCGAATCGGATGTCCGACAATTCGTGGTGAGACAAAAGTGAACATTAATCTCGCCGAATGGGTTTCTCCATGAATTCTATTACGACTATTTTATCAGTTCTTCATGCCATGCCAGCGGTAGTCACACACATTTGCCCACACCACTCTTGCAAAGTGAAGAGCTATCGATTTCCGTCTCAACAATCTCAATATACTGATTGGCTGACACAGATCCGGGAAATCCGTGGTTTTCAAGATTCAAAAAAGCCATCTGCTTCCGTTGTAATGCTATCCAAAACCCCAAAACCTTCCTTAAAGAGGGCGGAGACTTCTGGGGAGAGGATGAGGCAGAACCCTCCCTGCATTCTCTTCGAAAAAAACTTACTTCGCAGGAACAATCACTCTAAATCCACTCCAATCAATTGGTGTAAAAACTTACAAATCGATGTATTTTGCATCTTAGGTTGGAGTGATTGCCTGTGAGAGGACAATTCTTGCTGCTCAACACGCGCCCTGGAGGGCCTCTGCAAATTACGCGCACTGGAGGGGGCGGAATCCGCCCCCCAAAGATCTCGGCTCCTATTAAGTCTAGAGATACGAAATTCGGAGGGTGGATGGGCACGCTAGTTAACTCTATTGTGTGCAAATTTCGTGACCTTAGGTTATTATCTTCGAGGTCAAATGAGGTCTAAATAACAAAATTTTCTGGTTTTGCGTGGCTTGGCTTGTCATTGTTATGGATCAATGTGATTGTGTTTAAATGCTACAAAATTGGCATTGATGATGTTTTGGACATTACTAATGATGCAATACATATGCCAGATCCGCCATTTGACCTCAGGTCACCTATATAGGAGCACTTTATCAGGTCATTACCTCTCCAGTTACCGGAACCGGGCTGCCCACTTGACTGTTCCGTTGGGCGGCTCGACACAATCGGCTTCGCAAAGAAAGGAGTGAAATACATGAATAAAGTATAGAAACGCTTAGACACAAAATGACAAACAGTACATTTCCGGATGTGTAGGGAGTAACACGCAAAGTGACATCAATCGCATGGCAGTCATTTCCATTTATGACAACATTCCAGTTGACCAAGTTTGGTTCCATTAGCCTGTCATGATGACCTCGGCGACCTAACATGACTTTTAAATTACATAGCATAACAATATGCATCAAACAAGTCGCTAGTGTTGTCAAGAACACTTCCCTTTTGCCAATATACGGTAAGCGCATCAGCGCCGATTTTTGTGGTCTGGCGCTGCGATTTTTAAAAAACTTTAACGGCGCATAACTTAAAAACTTTTTGGCCGATTTTCATTTTTCTTGCTTTAAACAATTTGCCAGACATTTCTAAACAGGTACGGAAAAATAGTGTATATAGGCCGGTAAAATATGGAGTTGTGTACGAAAAATCCGAGGGGTGGGCGGATTTCACCCTCCACTCCTTCAGGGCGTGTGTTGACCCGTCATGAACTTGATCTAACTTGACCTCGGTGACCTGACATGACTTTGAAGCAATGTAGCATAACAATATACATCAAACAAGTCGCCACTGTTGCCAAGAATGCTTCCTTTTTGCCGATATCCGGGAAGCGCATCTGCGCCGATATTTGTGGTCTGGCGCTGAGAAATTGTTTTGAATTTACCAACCCGTAACTCGAAAAATGTTCCGTCGATTTTCGTTTTTCTTACTTTAAACAACGTGCCGTTTATTTCTAAGCAAGTACACAAATAATGGCGTTTATCGGCCGGTAAAATCGAGAGTTATCTACGAAAAGCCGGAGGGGTGGACGGATTTCGACCCCCCCCCCCCCTCCAGGGTGCGTGTTTACACACCCTCCCACTGGAATCTCGAGAGGGCACCATCTATGCCAGAAGCAAACTGTGTTGGTTCACCTATGTATTCGTACAATCCAGGGCTCCCGCTATCCGCTTGAATAGGTGCAATCCCTCTATTGGCTGCTGAGATAGATTGCTGTGTGTGGGGGGGGGGGAGGAGGCGGACTAGACACCCTCCCCAATTAATGACATTCTGCCAGAATCCCAGGCATGGGCGTCGCCAAGACGGGAGACGGGGGAACGTGTCCTCCAAACTGCGTGAAGTGTAGCATTGCATGCACGGGAAGGCATCGACCTAAAAACCTCTCGTCCCCACCCCTTATCCAAAGCACGTGGGGCCGCCCACGGACCCGGTCAATATTGGGGTAATGTGGTACCAATATAGATATCAGTAGCGACCCACCCATCTGGCATGTGTTGTGCCCCGCTCCCCCCGTCTACGTCGGCACGAATCCTCAACCTGGCTTGTGCCGCCATCTATGTTTTGCCAAGTTCCATCTGGTGGTACAGTGCACTATCATCAGACGTACCACGGGACATCAGCCATGCCCCGACCTTCCAGAGACATCACCAGCCACGCACAGATCGCTCTCGCTTGCATCGTGACAGACTTCGTGATCATTTCAATAACGCACGGACCTCCCAGTCCCCCGTGCACCTTACAATCATCCAGGAACCTGCCAGTATCCTGCAGGTCTCCCATGGGATCATCCTGTCCTCCACAAATCTGCCAGTTCCCCAGAATTGCCAATTCCAAGCGACCTCCCAATCACACAGAGATCTGCGGACTCCCACAAAACTCCCAGTCTACAATAGGTCTTCCAGGCTACCATGGATCTGCCAGGCCCCCAGGGATTCCCCATCACTATCTCCCGGAGATATGCAGCCCCCTACCCCCTTTCCAGGCTCACACGGGGCTTCCAGGCTGTCACGGACCCGCCAGTCTCCCAGATATCTCCCAGGCTCTCACAAACCTCCAAACATATTATGATCCCGTTAGATCTTTATGGGGGCCTCTCAGTCTTCCACAGGTCTACCATTCTCTCCGGGTCCTCTCAGCATCCTATAAACCTCCCAGTATGTCACATTTTTTTTTTTTTTTTAAAAAAAAAAAAATTTTTTTTTTTTTTGTTTTTTTTAAAATTTGGGAAAAAAAAAAAAAAAAAAAAAAAAAAAAAAAAAAAAAAAAAAATCCCTGAGAGGGGGCCCTGGCCGAAAAGTTGAAAAATATAGAAAACCCTAAGTTACTTTTGATTACCATTCATCTGTAATTTCCTTATTATCACAGTTCCGCCGGTCTCCAGGGAACTCTCAATCCCTGCAGACGTCCCACTCTTGAGGTCCCGCTAATCTCCAGAGTGTGCCTAGTCCCTCACGGTCCTACCGGTCTCCAGGGAGCTTTCAATTCACGCAGACCCCCCCCCCCATCTCCTACGGTCCTGCCAGTCTCCAAGGTCTCCACGGACCCCCAGTCTCCCACGGTCCCGCCGGTCTCCAGAGCCCCACAGACCTCCCAGTCTCCTACTGCCCCGCCAGTCTCCAGCGACTTATCAACCCAACGTACCCCACAATGTCCACGGTCCGCCAGTCTCGCTCCACGGACCCCCCAGTCTCCCACTGTCCCGCCAGTCTCCAGAGCCCCACGGACCTCCCAGTCTCCAACTGCCCCGCCAGTCTCCAGCGACTTATCAACCCACACGGACCGCCCAATGTCCCACGGTCCCGCCAGTCTCCCAGGGAGCGGCGCACGTCGCTGGCGCCCAATTAGCGGCGATGTTAATACGGGTGCGCTCAATTAGGAGTGCCGGCATAGCTGCGGCGGCTGGGGCGTGGCGGCGGCACACCGGTGGGGCGCCGGCCGACGCGGCCCGCCGGAATCCCGACGGCCGGGGCCGGGCCGACGGCACACCGACAGCCGGGCCGCATCAGCTCCCGCTCAGGTTACCGCCCGCGGCAGGCGCACGCACCGTCCCTGCCACTCAGCCAGCGCGACCGAGTGCCTCGCTTCGCGCCGTGTGGCGGCCACTCATTGGATGCCGGATAGTATTGGGGTAGAGGGTCATTTTCCACGCGCATGCATAGGCGTGCTTTTAAATGCAAATATCTGCGGAATGGGGTAGATAAGCTCCCCTGTGGGTAGCACAGGGAAAGGCAAATGCGAAACCCTTCCAAACCCTTCACCGTGTTTGTTCTAAAACAGCGGCAATTATTCGACAGGAAACTGCGGCGCATATTATACCTATACATGGGTGAAATGTCAGGTATGGCATCTTTCTCTCAAGAGTTCCTCGCCACGACTCGGTTTGCTGGACCGCCAGCTCCGTCTACGAAATTTAACTTTCGGCTTTACGGTGATTAATAGATAAACACAGGGTGAAAAGCAGCACTCCTGCAAAAACACCACATGGAAGTTTATGAGAGCTTAGAACTTGTGCCCACATGAAACATTTTAAGTTACTATAGCCATGGGTATAAGTACAGACTTGCAATTTTGCCAGAGACACTATCATTATCTGAATTTGTTTGCAAAGTATTAGTTGAAATATGACTATTAAAGGGTTCAAATTGTCAGGTGATATGTTTCTACAAAATGTCCTCCATGGTCAATATTTCCAGTGGCACGAGAAATTGAGCGGAATTAAGCGCGTGATTCTGTCGTGATCCGCACCCTTGGCCAAAGTGGTAAAATAAAAACATCAGTTGAGTACACATGACTGAAGGGTATTTCACAACATTCGCCTGAACATGCATGACATGATGGTGAACAGATAGCCCGTCATGCAGGAAGCTACTATAAAATGCTTTACTGTGAAGAAAATACATGTGCACAATACAGAATGCATTCCGATTTCAATACTGGGATTTCCTGAAATTCGTAAATGATTAATACCGTTTCCTGACATTGAATAACGGTGGACGAAGTCATCTGATTTATTGCTGGCATACCTGCATCAACTAGTGCATCATCAACATCAACTAGTTCCAGCCTTCCGAGACATCGAAGACAAATATCACGGCTCTGGACATGACTAGGCCACCGACGAGGCAGAACAGCTGACCCCAGTCAGGACATCTGACGAAACAAAACAAATGACTCTGGTCGGGACAGCTGACATCGGGCAGGACCCCTGACGGAACAGAACACACGTCCCGGGCAGGACCTCTGTCGTCACAAAACAGCTGGTTTTGGCCACAGTAACTGACGTTGAGTAGGTCATCTGACGGACCAGAGTAGCTGACTTGGGACAGAGCAGCTGGCTCTCCACAGGATAGCTGACGTTTGGTGCCGTATCTAACCCTGAACAGGGCAGCTGATCCCATACAGAATACTGACAACGGACAGGAGATCTGAAACTGAAGAGAAAAAGTGACGCTGTGTAGGGCAACTCGTCGCCACCAGCACAGGCTGCTCTGGACAGGACGGCTGAGGCTGGACAGGAGAGCTGACAACGGACAGGGCAGCTGACGCCGGAACGGACATCCTCTGCTTCAGGAGAGCTGACAACGGACAGGGCAGCTGACTCCGGAACGGACATCCTCTGCTTCAGGAGAACTGACAACAGACAGGGCAGCTGACGCCGGAACGGACATCTTCTGCTTCAGGAGAGCTGACAACAGACGGGACAGCTGACGCTGGACGGACATCTTCGGCTTCAGCAGTGGCTGTCGTCACCCCTGAGGAGGGTTTATTTTTTCACCGGCCATGGCACCGACCGGTGTCTATCACTCACCACACGGCGGCCGTCTGACATTCCAGCCGCTCCGGTGAGGGTCGTCGCACCCAGCGTCCAGGGCACAACCCGGCCACGGCAGTGGCAGCAATCTGACAAATCCAAGGATGGACAGCTGAAGCTGGTTCTTCTCCGTACTTTTCTGCAAAGCTGTGACCAGCGCGATTGTCCGAAATGCTATCCAGTTGTGACTAAGCATTCCGAAAAAAAAAGATGTTGATTAGTAGCGGAGTGATGATTTTTAAACTGGCTACGAGAAACATCAACACCGAGACGATTAACACACAATTTCGCATTCAAAAGTGATTTATATATTTGATAGGGAGTGGGCGCGTGTTTGGTTGCTTTCTACTGCTGACCAGGTGCTTGATGGGTGCTTGATGGGTCTTCAACTCAACCCTAAATTGAGTTGTATACCAACACAGAAACAAACATTAGATACCATGAGTGGACTTCGGTGGAGGGATGAGAAATATACTGTCTTGGCTCGGACGTTCGAAGACATCTGTCGCCTCCGGTCGTTGTTCCTTCGCAATAATTGATGTGTAGGCACTAGGTAGGGCTTTTGTTGGGATAAGTTCCAATTGGGCGGAAACTTTTCAAAAATCGTTTATGACAGCAAACGCTTTCATGATAGAAGACATAAGAAGTCAAAGATTATGATTGATATTTGAATCAAATTGCTATTCAAGTGCATTCATAATTAATCCATATTTTCATTACTGAAGTAAACATTTGCATGTATGTCCAGAAATTAAGGAAATATGTAATCTATGTCAGGTTACTTTAAAAAGCCTGCTGTGGTACTATGGCTAGAATATTCCCCTACCACATCATCCTCCTCTCTGGGTCGGCCGGTTCGTGTATTTGTTCTTAGCGAAATGAGTTTATTTCAGCACGTGACGGGGCTTGAAATGTAATCACACCACATAGCTATAAGCGGCGCTTTCCACTCGTGCGCTTTTGAAGTTGGTTGGCACATACTACCAGTACATAGCTGCAAAGCTATATAGTTAAGTTAAATTTACAGTTCTTGTCATATTATTTCCAATCGAATGACATATATGTATATATACATGCATATATATATATGTTAGTATATAAATACATATATATAAAGTATATATAGCATATATATATATATATATATATATATATATATATATATATATATATATATATATATATACTTCGGTTGGAAATAATATGACAAGAACTGTAAATTTAGCTTAACTATATAGCTTTGCAGCTATGTACTGGTAGTATGTGCCAACCAATTTCAAAAGCGCACGAGTGAAAAGCGATTTTGAAGTTGTATATATATATATATATTAATATATATTATATATTAATATTTATATATAAACATGTTTATATATTTACATATATATGACTGTATACAAACGCTTCATTTGTTTCGTTTGCACACAAAATGTGCGTCGGTTTCGGTGACAATGATTACTAACCAGGGGTAGAATTGCACAAGCTAATTTTAAATTGTCCGGGAAGGGGATGGCGATGTTTTCCTGAACAACAGCAAGTGCAATGCGTACATTGTATGCCGACTGCATTCTGTCAGCGGACAGCTCCATCTGGCTCACTTTGTATGTGGACTATTGTGCGCTATGCATACCTACATAATGTGTCTGCAGGTATGCAGGTATACCTAAACACCAGGTACAACCTAGGTATTTAGGTAAGAATGAAGCTAGACGTGGATGGATGGGTTGCTAAATGTGATCATAGATGGAATATCCACGAGCTCATTGCTAACATCGTGATTGAAGTAATATGGATGGCATAAAAGTGACATGATGACTGAAAATTTATAGGACAATGGAATAAATGCATTTCAGGCTACTTTTGCATATGTTCGACATTACGTGTACCGGAAAAATAAGCATGACGATATAGTTGCTGATTAGTATAGCATGTGTTCTTCATGTAATTAAAAAAGCTCAGCATTAGCTGGTCCGAACATTTTGTTATATATGGTCGTGGTTGGAAAACAGAAGGAAATATGAATACTTTGTTCCATGTCTATCCATGGGAAAATTTGGGGAGCCAGTCTGTTATTCAATCTACATCCCTAATCTATATCTTCTAAACTCTATCAAATTCTTCCCAATCAGTACCGAATGGATATCCGTGCGGATATACGATCACTGTCGTGCTCCTGGGTAGATGCCTCAATAATTATCCCTCGATCACAGCCAGCTGGCGTGTTCGAATAGCACATAGTCTACCGCTGACTATGCACCACATATCAGAACCGGCTATGCCTGGCATCTTGCCAACGATTGTGGACATACTTCATGCGTCAAATTTGTGCGTTTCTGCGCAGTACCTCCATTGATTTCCGCAATCATCTGGGGCACGTCTGAATTGTGTGCGGGGGCTGCTTTCGACATTACAGCACGCATTGTAACGGGAGTAGCTTATCTGGTGCATTGACATAGCAAAACGAGACGCAGAGTTAGCTGTCATCATGTCAGAAAACAATGTTTTTATCGTAATTTTTCCCTCTATCGGAATAGCGACATGTCAGGTTTTCGCTAGATGCTTTGCTTGCAATTGTTTTTGTTTCTTTGTTTGTATTGTTCTACTGTGAGCATGCATGGAATATTCACAGTTAAAGTTCAACTATCACCAAATATGCAGCAATAAATGGCTCCATTTTGTTCACATTGTCTTTCTTGTCTGTAGTAAGTGTTCAGCCCAGCCCATCACACGACGAATATGATCTGCTTCCTCCTGGGCCGTATGCTCCGAGGTGGACCACTTCAAACGTGAAGCGGAGCCACCTGATCTGCCTGTGTTTCTGTGGGCCTCCTGTTTTGGTGATCTGCCTGATCTGCCAGTGTTCCTGTTGGCCTCCTGTATTGGTGATCTGCCTGATCTGCCAGTGTTCCTGTCGGCCTCCTGTATTGGTGATCAGCCTGATCTGCCAGTGTTTCTGTCGGCCTCCTGTATTGGTGATCAGCCTGATCTGCCAGAGTTTCTGTTGGCCTCCTGTATTGGTGATCAGCTGCAGGTGATGTCGCTGATCTGCCTGTGTTTCTGTCGGCCTCCTGTATTGGTGATCAGCCTGATCTGCCAGAGTTCCTGTCGGCCTCCTGTATTGGTGATCAGCCTGATCTGCCAGTGTTTCTGACGGCCTCCTGTATTGGTGACCAGCCTGATCCGCCAGTGTTCCTGTTAGCCTCCTGTATTGGTGATCAGCCTGATCCGCCAGTGTTCCTGACGGCCTCCTGTATTGGTGATCAGCCTGATCCGCCAGTGTTCCTGTTAGCCTCCTGTATTGGTGATCAGCCTGATCCGCCAGTGTTCCTGACGGCCTCCTGTATTGGTGATCAGCCTGATCCGCCAGTGTTCTTGTTAGCCTCCTGTATTGGTGATCTGCCTGATCTGCCAGTGTTCCTGTTAGCCTCCTGTATTGGTGATCAGCCTGATCCGCCAGTGTTCCTGTTAGCCTCCTGTATTGGTGATCAGCCTGATCTGCCAGTGTTCCTGTCGGCCTCCTGTATTGGTGATCAGCCTGATCCGCCAGTGTTCCTGTTGGCCTCCTGTATTGGTGATCAGCCTGATCTGCCAGTGTTCCTGTCGGCCTCCTGTATTGGTGATCAGCCTGATCCGCCAGTGTTTCTGTCGGCCTCCTGTATTGGTGATCAGCCTGATCTGCCAGTGTTCCTGTTGGCCTCCTGTATTGGTGATCTGCCTGATCTGCCAGTGTTCCTGTTGGCCTCCTGTATTGGTGATCAGCCTGATCCGCCAGTGTTCCTGTTAGCCTCCTGTATTGGTGATCTGCCTGATCTGCCAGTGTTCCTGTTAGCCTCCTGTATTGGTGATCAGCCTGATCCGCCAGTGTTCCTCTTAGCCTCCTGTATTGGTGATCAGCCTGATCCGCCAGTGTTCCTGACGGCCTCCTGTATTGGTGATCAGCCTGATCCGCCAGTGTTCTTGTTAGCCTCCTGTATTGGTGATCAGCCTGATCCGCCAGTGTTCCTGACGGCCTCCTGTATTGGTGATCAGCCTGATCCGCCAGTGTTCCTGTTAGCCTCCTGTATTGGTGATCAGCCTGATCCGCCAGTGTTCCTGACGGCCTCCTGTATTGGTGATCAGCCTGATCCGCCAGTGTTCCTGTTAGCCTCCTGTATTGGTGATCAGCCTGATCCGCCAGTGTTCCTGACGGCCTCCTGTATTGGTGATCAGCCTGATCCGCCAGTGTTCCTGTTAGCCTCCTGTATTGGTGATCAGCCTGATCCGCCAGTGTTCCTGACGGCCTCCTGTATTGGTGATCAGCCTGATCCGCCAGTGTTCTTGTTAGCCTCCTGTATTGGTGATCAGCCTGATCCGCCAGTGTTCCTGACGGCCTCCTGTATTGGTGATCAGCCTGATCCGCCAGTGTTCCTGTTAGCCTCCTGTATTGGTGATCAGCCTGATCCGCCAGTGTTCCTGACGGCCTCCTGTATTGGTGATCAGCCTGATCCGCCAGTGTTCCTGTTAGCCTCCTGTATTGGTGATCAGCCTGATCCGCCAGTGTTCCTGACGGCCTCCTGCATTGGTGATCAGCCTGATCCGCCAGTGTTCCTGTTAGCCTCCTGTATTGGTGATCAGCCTGATCCGCCAGTGTTCCTGTTAGCCTCCTGTATTGGTGATCAGCCTGATCCGCCAGTGTTCTTGTTAGCCTCCTGTATTGGTGATCAGCCTGATCCGCCAGTGTTCTTGTTAGCCTCCTGTATTGGTGATCAGCCTGATCCGCCAGTGTTCCTGACGGCCTCCTGTATTGGTGATCAGCCTGATCCGCCAGTGTTCTTGTTAGCCTCCTGTATTGGTGATCAGCCTGATCCGCCAGTGTTCCTGACGGCCTCCTGTATTGGTGATCAGCCTGATCCGCCAGTGTTCTTGTTAGCCTCCTGTATTGGTGATCAGCCTGATCCGCCAGTGTTCCTGACGGCCTCCTGTATTGGTGATCAGCCTGATCTGACAGTGTTCCTGACGGCCTCCTGTATTGGTGATCAGCTGCAGGTGATGTCGCTGATCTGCCTGTTTCTGACGGCCTCCTGTATTGGTGACCAGTTGCAGGTGATGTCGCTGATCTGCCTGTTTCTGACGGCCTCCTGTATTGGTGATCAGCCTGATCCGCCAGTGTTCCTGTTAGCCTCCTGTATTGGTGATCAGCCTGATCCGCCAGTGTTCCTGTCGGCCTCCTGTATTGGTGATCAGCCTGATCCGCCAGTGTTCCTGTTGGCCTCCTGTATTGGTGATCAGCCTGATCCGCCAGTGTTCCTGTTGGCCTCCTGTATTGGTGATCAGCCTGATCCGCCAGTGTTCCTGTTGGCCTCCTGTATTGGTGATCAGCCTGATCCGCCAGTGTTCCTCTTAGCCTCCTGTATTGGTGATCTGCCTGATCTGCCAGTGTTCCTGTTAGCCTCCTGTATTGGTGATCAGCCTGATCCGCCAGTGTTCCTGTCGGCCTCCTGTATTGGTGATCAGCCTGATCTGCCTGTGTTCCTGACGGCCTCCTGTATTGGTGATCAGCCTGATCCGCCAGTGTTCTTGTTAGCCTCCTGTATTGGTGATCAGCCTGATCCGCCAGTGTTCCTGACGGCCTCCTGTATTGGTGATCAGCCTGATCCGCCAGTGTTCCTGTTAGCCTCCTGTATTGGTGATCAGCCTGATCCGCCAGTGTTCCTGACGGCCTCCTGTATTGGTGATCAGCCTGATCCGCCAGTGTTCCTGTTAGCCTCCTGTATTGGTGATCAGCCTGATCCGCCAGTGTTCCTGACGGCCTCCTGTATTGGTGATCAGCCTGATCCGCCAGTGTTCCTGTTAGCCTCCTGTATTGGTGATCAGCCTGATCCGCCAGTGTTCCTGACGGCCTCCTGTATTGGTGATCAGCCTGATCCGCCAGTGTTCTTGTTAGCCTCCTGTATTGGTGATCAGCCTGATCCGCCAGTGTTCCTGACGGCCTCCTGTATTGGTGATCAGCCTGATCCACCAGTGTTCCTGTTAGCCTCCTGTATTGGTGATCAGCCTGATCCGCCAGTGTTCCTGACGGCCTCCTGTATTGGTGATCAGCCTGATCCGCCAGTGTTCCTGTTAGCCTCCTGTATTGGTGATCAGCCTGATCCGCCAGTGTTCCTGACGGCCTCCTGCATTGGTGATCAGCCTGATCCGCCAGTGTTCCTGTTAGCCTCCTGTATTGGTGATCAGCCTGATCCGCCAGTGTTCCTGTTAGCCTCCTGTATTGGTGATCAGCCTGATCCGCCAGTGTTCTTGTTAGCCTCCTGTATTGGTGATCAGCCTGATCCGCCAGTGTTCTTGTTAGCCTCCTGTATTGGTGATCAGCCTGATCCGCCAGTGTTCCTGACGGCCTCCTGTATTGGTGATCAGCCTGATCCGCCAGTGTTCTTGTTAGCCTCCTGTATTGGTGATCAGCCTGATCCGCCAGTGTTCCTGACGGCCTCCTGTATTGGTGATCAGCCTGATCCGCCAGTGTTCTTGTTAGCCTCCTGTATTAGTGATCAGCCCGATCTGCCAGAGTTTCGGTCGGCCTCCTACATTAGTGATCAGCCTGATCTGACAGAGTTTCTGACGGCCTCCTGTATTGGTGATCAGCTGCAGGTGATGTCGCTGATCTGCCTGTTTCTGACGGCCTCCTGTATTGGTGATCAGCTGCAGGTGATGTCGCTGATCTGCCTGTTTCTGACGGCCTCCTGTATTGGTGATCAGCCGCAGGTGATGTCGCCCCGTGTCCCCGCGGTGTGACCTTGCCGTGTTCCGGTGGCGCCGAGTGCGGCGGATATGGCGCCGGCGCGCCAGAGGCGCCGCCGCCGCTCCGGACGCGTTGCCGCAGCTGCCGACGCCAGTTGCCATGTCACAACACCGCCGCTCGGCTCACTCGCCGGCGCTCAAAACGGCTGTAAACACCACTTAGCCGTGCTCGACACGTGCAAAAACAGTGTGCCGGCAGCGGCCGGAGCCGACAGAATTGCACTAACCGTGTTATCGGCTCTTCGGGCGACGCACGAACTGAAGCGGCGATCTGAGGACCAGACTCTCTATAGAGAATCCGGTCCTCACTACTGACTATTTATGTACTATCCACTGACTATTTATATATATATATATATATATATATATATATATATATATATATAAATAGTCAGTGAGCACCCACCCCACAAATATGAAAAAACAACTTACTTAACAATGCATACATATATGAAGTCATCGGCACATAATCACTTGATCAAGTGACGGAAATGAGAGTAGTGTTACTTATTCCCATTAATTTGAGAATATATATATATATATTCTATGTTCGTCACATCCCTTCTTCGGTGAAACCAGGCAATGGGCAGGAACAGTCTACGTTGTGTCCTCCACCTCTAAAAGTAAGCGACAGACCCATTTTCTCACAGCGTACATACATTTATTAATTTCTATATTTGTGTGCGTGTGTGTGTTTGCAGGCATACGTTTGTGTTACAAGAATGCGAATTCGGGGAAGAAGGGTATTATAAATGTGAGACATAAGAGCACGCTGCTCACCAGAAGGTGGCGGAGGACAATAAGAGCACATGCCTGGTAAAAATCAATAACTCGCAAATTTGCGCTGTGAATGCATTTCACGTCAATTAATGAATATATAAATGCTGGTGGTATTACATAATTTCGTGATTCGGTGGTGACATATATATATATATATATCAAAACTTTTCGTCCTATTTTGCAACTAAAAATACCACTTGACACGTTAAAGCGCAGTGAGGAATGGTCGTTTAGGTTTGTGATTATTTGACTTCTCGCGACACTCGCAGTATTAATGACAAACGCCAACTATAATCTGGATCTAGCCCCATATATCCAACGGTGGCAGAACCATCATAAGTGAGCATACAATGCAGATATTATTGTATGCATGTGCTTAACGATATATACATCAAATATGCAATGAGAAAGCTTGTTCAAAACCTTCCGACATGAGCTCAGAGTAAAAAAACACTTCACAGTTCGGCATGTCTGAGAGCATTGGAATGGCCACTGAAAAAGACGAGAAAGGCCGACATGTAGGCAATTGGATAACGAACTCGTTTGGATAACCCTCAGGCATAATTATCCAAGATAAAGAATTTGACACTTGCGCATACAACTTAACACAGCTCTACCCATGGCTTACTTTTAGCTAGATGAGTCTGACGTATCATGGTCTACCGAAGAATATCCAAATCGCATTATGTCATATTTTATCATAACTTCCCAACCTCATAAGTGTAGCAGATTGGTAAGCGAGAAGACATACTTGTCAAGAACGGAACTTTTCGATCAGTTTGACGTGCATCTTGCCGTTGTGGTTTGCGGTGCTTAAAATAGATTAACGAGACATTGGGCATGAATGAATATCCTAGAAGAACACCGAGGACATCGGCCGCAATATTCTGGGGCTCCGGCACGAACTAATCGTGGTCCGGGTACGTTTCTGGGCCCAACGCGATCTGCGGTGCCTTTCAAGCAATTTGTTGGGCCAAGCGATACTTTTTTTGTGTGACACTGAGTAATTTTCCGGGGCTCAGGTGTATTTTTTCGAGATCTGGCGCGATTCTTTGGGGTCCCACTACCTCTCAGGAGAGGGAGGCGTGTTCCACTTTCCCCCCCCCGCCTCGGCATGCCACTGCCTGTTCCAGATGACGTATGTTCAGTTGAGCCCCAGTTGTCCGGTTGAACAGTTGGTTCACTCTCTCTACGACAGGTTCCCACACAGGTAACATTGTATTAATATCGCACGCAAAACTTGCAAGTGAAGAAACAATGCAGTTAAGGCTCTTGCGCAGTGTATCGAAATGAAAACAAAAATTATCTATCGTTAAATTTAGCAATTATAGCCACAAATCGCATAATGCTATAGCCTCCTAAATAAGTCTGCCTCCTAAATAAAATAAATTATGCCTAAGTCCTAAAGCACCAGCAGCCTGAATCTTATAGTAGTTCATTAATATAATACAAACACAATTATCTCCGGGTGCATAATATTGAAACCAGTGAAATTATCCTGGCTCCAGGCATGGGGTTTGAGCCTCAGTGCTCCACAGGTTCCGCTGCCAGTGCCTCTCAGGATATCACTAATACACCCGTGGCGAGGCTTTGCTATGCCACATAGTCGCCGACGAGTCTGCCGAGAAAGCTTCATGCCGCGGCTGTGCAGGCCCGAAACCAATAACCCATTCTGGAGCTCTGGGGGACAATGTGTTATGTGGCGTCTTCCAGTGGTTACGTTTGTACGCAGCCATACACGCATACCAATCTACACAGATCGCAGCATGTTCGCAGCGCGGTTGCAGATCCGCCCAATATGCACAAACAGAAATGCAGCGAAGGGTGCCCGACACCCAACCACCCCTCAACAACCAAAAATATACTAGATCAACCAAGAACTTTTTGAGTATTCACCACTCAAAACCATACATTTTCGGTGCGCTTCGCGCGCCGAACGTGGTCTCCGTTGCATGACTTTTTGGTTGGGCCCCCGGGAAGGAAATCCTGGTTGTGCCTCTGCACACAATATAAATGCAAGCAACAAAGAGCACTACATACATAACCAACAGAACCCCCGGCGTGTACAAATCTGTGTCTGGTCAACGTCAGTCCCACATAAATCGCCTCCCTTTGTTTCGTCTGCGCACATTTTTGTTTCCTCCCCTCCGTCACCGGGTCCAGACCACCGTTTAATTCGGCGTTCTCCCGGCAGTGCGGTCTGCGGCCCGGAAGCTGGCCTCTCCGGTTTCCCCGGGGCGGAATAGGCTCTCAAAACAAGCCGGCCTGGCGGCGCGCTGGTGGCGCCACGAGGGCCGCGGCAGCCGCCGGCGGCGGGCGTGGCTCCCAAGACAAATGCGCCGTCTGATTGGAGTCGACAGCGGCCCGTTGCCATGGCGACGGTATCGACTCCGACCGCCGGCTGCTGGAGTGCGCGCTGGTGTGGAGCCGCGGAGCACGCGCTCGCTCTGCGTGTCTCGGCGTGCGGACTGCCGGCTGCCGGGAGCGTGCTGGCCGGCGCTGTAACGTCCCAGTGCCGGTGAACAGCCGGCGTAACTGAACTGGGCGCGATATCTAGTGTGTGTGCGTGTCCTTGCCGTATTGAGGAATAAAACGATTATTTGAAAGTTCTTTTGTTAGGTATGCGATTCCGAAACAAGTATAGTATGATGAAGAAACTTGCCATGGAAGCGATGTCGATGTGGAAGCGATGAAGACGTTCTTTCACCATACTCTGATCCAACAGTGTACTCATACGTGCAACTTTTTCGCATGTTCCCAGATACCTAGTTTAGGGATAACTATTTTAACGATAACGATACGAAATATCTATGCTTACCAACTGATATTGCATGACAGACCAAATGATAGGCAATCCTCTGACCTGGAATTGTGTAAGGACATTTTCGTGTACCATGATCCGCAATGGTGGGCATAAACATGATAGTTGTCAACGGGATGATGTTAGAAATTAGATGTGAAGGCATTATAAAGACTCATCAAAAAGCACGATGTCAATACTTCTTTGGAACGAATGTCAATTCAGTGTTCAGAAAGTGGTATGCTCCACACCATTTCACGAACAATTTATCACTGCCCGGACGCCTTACCCGCCCAATGAAAGTCTACACACCCATTGTTTGTGGAAGCTTCACTTATGCGTCATAGCTAGCGGCATTTTCCGCTGAAAATCATGCCTTTTGAAAGCATTCAAGCTTTCATTATTATTGACACCCGCCGTTAGCAATGACGTGTTCTGCTAGTATATTTATGTTTACATTTTACCTCGTGAATAATCCAAAGGTGTCCCATTACACAATGCCCCGCAGCAAGTACATGCAATAGTCAGAATTGTCTCCTTCTTAGTCCCAGACAACGCCATTTAGACTATAGAAACCCATCACATTCCACACCAAGCAACAATCACGACTTGGCCTTTTGTTCGAACATGACCTTTCTTTCCCGGAACCGAACGCCTCCAATTCGACTTAAGTGAACCATTCTGAAAATCAAACGCGGGCATTCAGATAGTTTTGACGACAATAGTATGACAACGATAGGATGCTTATTATAGTAGATAGACAGCACCATGGTACGACGACGGCGATAAGATATTCATATCCCATAATGCTCAATTTTGGGATGACACCGAGGGTCTCTCAGGTCGAAACACTTTACCTTCTGACGTTATCAGTGATCTCTAGACCAACAACATAAGTACTTACCTCCAATACAATTCGCTGAGCTCTCGATTGCCGTTTGAATCAACTGAATCACTCGATTAGTCGCACGGATGTGCGAAGGGCACAACACGTCCGCCGTGAGAGTAACCCGAGATATATTCTACATCAGCACCTTGCAAATAAGATTAATCAGAAGGCGAATTGGAGTGATCCCAGAGTATGGCTGTACTGTGTCGAGATGGCTAGACTGTGCCGATGGAGAGACGGGACTGCGCCGGGGAGGGGCTGGGCGTGCCTGACCTGTGACCTGTGGACCGGGCACGATGACAGCGCGGCGCTGTCGGACGCCGGGTGGTCCAGCGTAAACGACACGCCGTCCTCGGTCTGCCGAGGCCCTAATTAATGAGTCGGCAGTGAACGTCTGGACATCGCCCTGGCAATCGTCACCGCTGCTGGAACAGCACGACGTGACGTCGCTCCAGCGACAGGGAGGCTGTAGCTGAGCACAGTGTGGCGTGAGTGTACTCTACGGGCCACGAGCGAAGAAGAAGAATTGGAGTTTAGGGGCGCGTCGACTACCAGGGTCATTTTGCGCCCATTGGCCACGAGCGAACATGATTCATTCAGTATATCTGAAGTGCGTGACACTTCCTTTTTCGCAAGAACTGTAAAGTTCTCACTCGCCAAAGATATAATCACGCACTTCGGTCACATTTTTCACTCCTTATACTATTTGTCCCCTCGACAATTTTCGGAACAAGAATGAAGACGTGAATGTAGCGAACATCCCATGGGTGGTGAGCTCGCAGGGAACAGACGAGTCCGTTGCCGTAGAGTGTCTGATCTGAATGAAATTCTTTCGCATTTTAAAAGTTTAATCCGTGCGATGTAATTTGTCATATCACTGTGTGCTTGCAGTTAGACATCAATGCAACGAACTTCATTCGATGCATCCCACACAGGGGCAGATAAAAGGAACATTGAAGGCATGCGTCTCCCCATAGAAATTGGCGCTTCTCCGGCCTGGGAAAGACTGGCTTTGGGAAGGCCCGAGTGCGCTCCGTCCAATATTTCAGCCAGATGAGTCCATTTGAGAGAAAAAGGCGCCGCCTATCCAATGCGCTTGAGTGCACCTCCTCCGGAATTTTCTTCCAGAGGCACCCCTTGGAAGAAAAGGGCGTGCTCGAGTCACCACCTCTAATCATTCAGCCAGAAAGCCAGAAGCGCCCATCCGAAGACACGGTTTAACGAGTGACAATCCATCACAGGATGCGGCGCTAGGGGCAGAACTCCACGACGCGGTCAGGGACAGAAGTGGCACCGACTGTGGCATAATGTGGCATGCACAACGCGATGACTGTGCGGTTTGTGAGAGTCTCAAGTCTGAACGCACTCTACAGTTGTTGACGCCTACCATACTCTGAATAAAATCCACTGATTTGGTTGGGACAATTTAAAGTTTTGCGCGGAGAAAATATTAAAATTACTAGTTTAATCTAGTATTTTTTGGTTGCTTGGGGCAGGCGAGGTGGCCTCCCCTCTTTGTTGCGCCTCTGCAAGGCATCCTGCCAAGGAGCATGAGACTATTCAAAATATTGGCCAGGTACATGTTATGTTCAGACGGATACAAGTTAATTTCCATCACACACCGTAAATTGACATAGGAAGAGATAAGGGCCCATTGCCTTACGACGGGTTCTACCTATTCACGTTGTCAATGGTGCCTGATTTCTGAAAATTATTTAGGGAGAGGCATGATACATCAAGGGAATGGGCAGTCCTGAAGGGATTCGGAAGCCCACTCCATAGGGCCTCATATAAAGGTTGAGGTTATTGGTGGAAAAGCAACACTGAAGGGGCACTTGTCTCCTGAAAGGTATGCGAAACAACACCCCTGCATATAGGCGCATCGAAGGTAATTTCCAATAAGCATAGCCTCGGTACAAATGATTCCATTAGTAATTGTTGGAGATGCCTAACCTAATGGTGCATTGGCATATACTTACCTACCATACTATTGAGCTTCATAAAACTGAGGGTAAACATGAAATGCACAAGGGACGGAACCTGATTGCAAAAAAAAAACGATGCGTAACTTCTAAATTAGTAATTTTATTGAACAGGACTTCATTGTGGACAAATCTTGGACAGTTACCAGCGCTTTTTCGCAGCTCCGTCGAGGTGTCCCGAAAAGGTAACGCGCGCACCCGTGTGTACCCTCGCGTGCGTTTGTGTGGGTGTAGACGTGCGGGTGCATGCGTGTGTGTCGGTGAGTGTGACACATCAAACGGTGCACAAACTCTGGCACTGGAGCGTCGTGTAAACACGAGCCGGGCCATTTGCAGTGTGCAGTGCACAGTGCAGCGTGACGTAGTCGGAGCGGTGACAGGCCGTCTCGCTGGGTGGTCCTCTACGTCTCTCGCCGACCGGACAGCCGCGGCTGGCCGGGAGGATGGTCAGCGGGTACGCCATGCGGGAGTTACAGCGTCCGTCTCTCTGCCATGTAGGCTCTCGCTGGACAAGTATTCCATTGGATTGGAGGCCATGGAAGCTTTGCACGGGCTGGCAGCCCAGTAAGGCGCTTGGGGATATGGCCTCTCACTCAGGTGAGAGCCTCACCTAAGTAGAGCTGGAAAGTAATTCCAGGTGTTGTTTCAGCACAAAACCATGCCTTTATCCATTCGAAAATAGTCAACTTGGAAAACTTTAAGCAAAAATGTGCGGATGAATAGCAATTGTGGTGGAAATTTAAGTTCACATTTACATATTACATTTAATACAGTTCTAGCACCGGTCTTAAACACTAATGCATGAGGAAAGCCTCTGCCAGGCATCGTCACATGTTGCGCCTTCACTTTATAACATGCGAAAGGCATGCGGCCTTCGCGAGATGAATGAAAACGTAATGTTTGAAAACGTATGTTTGGGTGCTTTGCATTCTCACAGAAAATCGCCATGTGAAGTTCACTTTTGAGCTACATCGGGGCTACATTTCATACAACAGCTATATTTATACAGCTATCTTTCATACAAAAAGTTCTCATTGATTCGTGAAGTCAGAAGCGAAACCATTTGTGGTGCCCCCCCCCCCCCTTACCTAGCAGCCAAAATTGCACTCGATGAAACGACATTTTCTTTCAAAGATTTCCACCACGCCAAACCAGATATCTTCAGCGCGCTTCACGCGCTCGGAGTTTTGTTTTGTCCCGTTTTCAGAATTTCTAAAGGTCGGGCGCGCATAAAAAATTATGGCTGCGCCCCTGTATGAAGTTAAGTAAGTGTCTACATTATGGGATAGGGGCAAGACCAACTGAGTTAGGTACGAAAGGTGGCAAATGCTAAGGCGGAAACCCCAACTAAGAAGTTTGTTCAGGACCAACGTGATGTGATGTGCAGATATGAGTCATCTCTAAATGTGATCTCCCATGACTGAATGTATTAATGGTTGAACAAATGCCGAATGTTCACGAGTATCTTTCTGTACAGCAACACCACACACTTTTTTGTGTGATTCTAAACCACTCAGAAACATACATCGGTATGTTAATAAATATGCCAATCGATTTGTATGGCTGGAAAATTATAGTTTTTGTTCAGACATGACCCATTAACAGAAGTTTCCATAATTTGTTTAGGGTGTTCGATGCGTATGTACAATGGACACAAGTAGACTTCGGTTAGAAAATATTGATGGCAATTAATACAAGATAATGTTTGTGTGAAATGTATTCATATAAAATCCACTTGATGCAAGACTACCTTGTTTCAAGTTTGGTTCATTCTTAACAAGATAGATCAAACAGCATAACTCAGCATGACTACTAGCATGCTGACCTGTGTCTCTGACTGTGTGAGTGTGAGTGTGAGTGTGAGTGTGAGTGTGAGTGTGAGTGTGAGTGTGAGTATCTGTGTCTGTGTGAGTGTCAGTGTCAGTGTGAGTGCCTGTGTCTGTATGGTAATGTGCATATCTGTGTATCTGTGCATGTGCCTTTGAGTGTTTACATGCTCCCTTGGTCGTCCTCAATCCAGATTTTCGTTACCGTGGAGAAAACCACCCCTCGATGTCCATCTTCAGATCGTTTGAGCCTTGATCTCTACCTATATCTCTATCTCTTTCTATATTTCTTCTCTCTCTCTCTTTCTCGCTCTTTCGGGACCTCCACGCGCGTGACCCCTCGCGGGCCACATGGTCTGCGCTCCTGGCCAGGTTTTGTGTGTGTGTGTGTGCGTGTGTGTGTGTGTGTGTGTGTGCGTGTGTGTGTGCGCGCCTGAGACATTCCTCAGTGACGCGTCCTGACGGCTGCCAGATCCCGCCGGCGGAGGCCGACACCCTATCTGGCAAATGTTGGCCGGGGCAGGCGCCGAAAACAAACAGCTATTTATCGCGCGCGGCCGGGCGCGCTCCACCGGGCCCGTGATCCACGGCCGCGACCGCGCCATCGCCGGCCAATGCAAACACGCCGCAACAGCGGCGGCGCCTGCTAGATCGACACGTCGGCCGGCCGCTAATGGCGCCGATACGGTGACCGATCGGGAGCCGGCTCCGGCGCTGTCGGCAGGTGTGTCGCGCCGGTGAGTTGTGTGCCAGCGAGAGGCGGAGAATGCTCGACAGGGAGTGCTCTCCGGAGCCAATCTTTACTGCCAGGTAGATCTCTCGGTGATTATCGGTTTTACGACGCGTCGACCGTTGAGTCATGTAGCGTCGCCAAACTCTCACGCCGATTGGTCGCGGGCGAAGAGTAGCGACAGGTGAGACTCGAACCAATAATTGTTCGATTGAGAGACGGGCAACCTACCCCTAGACTATTCGTCCCCCCCCCCACAGGTAAACCTCTCGATGAGCGGAGTAATGCAAAGAAACAACGGGCTTACATTTATTACCGTCATTACTTAAATTTAGTATGAATGCTTACTTGAGATGGCTGCATTATCTGGGCACTGCATGACCGCGCAGACCGAGAGAGGACTGACCGGACCCCTCCGTCAGCGCGTCGCATCAGCCGGGCATCAGTGGGCTGACGCTCCATCAGTGGGCGCGGTGGCACGCCCGTCTGTCCTCGCCACCGTCAGCGGCGGCGAGCCGCAGCAGCCGCCGGGCTGGCAAATGGCCGCCGCGGTCGGCAGATGATCACGGCATTGTCGCCGCGTCACAACAGCCCGCCGGCGCGCCGGCAATGTATTGCTTCCGTGGCGCGGCGGCGAGGCCGGCGCACCTGCGGCGATGCGTCACCGCCGACGCGGCCGCGCCGATCTCGATTCCGGCGCGCCGTGCTCGCCTCGATTAGTGGACGTCGGTAGATCATGCGGCGATTGGCTGTGCCGGTCTGACAGATGCAGCCGGCCGTCTCTGGTGCCTCCTCCCCCACCCTCCCCCGCGCGACTCGCGCCACTGCAACTGTTCAGGCAATGCAGCAGGCAGGCCGGAGCAGAAGCTGGTCGGACCAGACCGGACCGGGTCGGGCCCGACCGGAACGAAACGGACCAGACCGGAACGGACCGGACCAGACCGGAACTGACCGGACCGGACCGGAACGGACCGGACCTGACCGGAACTGACCGGACCGGACCGGACCGGAACGGACCGGACCGGACCGGACCGGACCGGAACGGACCGGACCGGAACGCAACAGACCGGATCGGAACGGACCGGATCGGAACGGACCGGGCCGGATCGGACCGAAACGCAACGGACTGGAAAGGACCAGAACGGAACGGAACGAACCGGATGAGGAATACCATCACAGTGCAGCCGCACGAGGTGTACAAATGTAGCCGCATAGCTAGCACATATATATGTAAATGAAATTGAAGCCGCATAGATGGTGCGTTATCAGGTAAAATTACGTCCACATAGCAAGAAAAAGTACAACATACAACCTGCATGGCTAGTAAAGCTGCAAGGCATGTTCAAATTATGCAAATGGGAAAACAAAACCGATGTTTCGGCAATGTACTCCCTCCATCCTAGGTGTAAGCCACCAGTACAGGTTGATTTCAGTGCGCTACTAAAACTCCAAACCATGCAGCGTTTCCGATAGTTAACAGTAGAGAACAGATAGCTGTGCCAGCGCACATCTGCCGGCCCATTCAGAGTCTTACAGCAGAAACTAAAGCAGTCAGAAGATTGCGAAAACCGAGTTTAAAACAATCCTTCCCAGAGAACCTCACAAAATTCCGGAGCACCATCAACCGTAATCCTCAGTAAATTTAAATTTCTGGGCGATTACGACCAGTTTTACTTTTCCAGAGTGGCGTAGTGGACATGAAGCTCTCTGGCATATGTGCTGAGCTCCATTATTGTAAATCTTTACGTTTTCTATTTGGTCTTCCATAATATTTTCATTCGAGCCGAACTGTAGTAAGAGTTCGAGCTTCCTGTATGATGCCGCTTTTTCTTCACACTGCGTCTCTGAAAAAGCTGCCACCCTCACTCTTGCAGTATGCAGTGGTATGCAGAATGGCCAGACATCTTTTAGGATCCAATTAGCTTTTTACAGCCATAAAGCTTTTCACATGGACATTGGGTGTATATTGAATTGCAGGCGTGCAGGGGCGGACAGACAGACTGAGGAGTGCAGGGGCAGACAGACCGAAGATTTCCAAGGCATCCTCAGTCAGCCTGCCTCAGTCTGACAGCCAGTCTGTTAAAGCGCTGAGGAGGCCCAAGGCCTCGTCAGAGAGAGAGAGAAGAGAGAGTGTGAGAGGGAGAGAGAGAGGGAGTGAGAGAGAGAGAGAGAGATAGGGAGAGAGAGAGAGAGAGAGGGGGTGAGAGTGAGAGAGAGAGAGAGGGAGGGAGAGAGAGAGAAAGAGAGAGAGGGAGAGAGAGTGAGAGAGAGAGAAAGGGAGAGAGAGAGAGAGTAAGAGAGTGAAAGAGAGAGAGACCGACACATGTCTGGGTGACCATGTTTATTATGGGTCGGCGTGACTCTGCGGGTCATGTTTATGAGACACTGATCCCTCCTAGCACGCGACGGTGTGTCATGGGGAGGCAGCGCCGATCCCAGCACAACAGACCGCACCCCTCCCCGCTCGCTCCGTCCCCGGCCGACAGACTCGGCCGGGCGTGCCTTGCGCCCCACTTAACCGGGCTCAATTTCCGTCGGATTAATCTCGCCATGGGTAAGAATAAACACGACCCGATGTGTGCACGCAAAAACACAGCACTTGGCCACCGCGCGCGTAAAAAGCGCGCGCGGCCGGCCGGCGTTTTTGCCGCCGCCGCGATAGCAGCGCCCGACACACAGATCAGCCGGCCGCGGCCGGGTGGTCAGCGGCGTTTTTGCCGCCGCGGGATGACCGCGCCCGACCGCCAGTCGGGGTCGTCGCCGCCGCTGGCCGGGCGGGCCCGCTCGCCGCCGGCGGCTGCCGTCGGCGCCGACGCGGCGGCGGCGGCGCGGCCGGCGCCAGGGGGACGTGCCGGCGCACGGGCCGTGACCGGCGCGGCTAACGCGACGGAGCCGGCTCGGGGGTGCGCGCCGGCCGTGACTGTGCGCGGCTGCCCTCCCGGGATCACTTAAAAAGACTGATGGAGATGTAATTGGTTTGCCGAGCCGCTCTGGCTTTTAGTGGCGTCTGCGCGCGCCGCGTCTGGAGCCGTCGGTCGGGACGAGCGCGAGCAGCGTCGGCGTGGGGATGTCCAGACCGATTAGTTAGATGGCGCAGGGTGGAAAGAGGACAGGGCGATGCAGAGACGTAGCAGACCAGGCGGATGATACATGGGCCAGCACCGGAGCCGACACGGATAGACAGGGACAGCGCAGGTCACGAGGTCGTCAGGTGATCCAGATCGGTAGGATCGGACCGGACGACGCCGGGTTAATCGGAGCCGACGAGAGTGGTCGGACGACTCGGAGCAAAACAGACCGCACTGCAACCTGCCAAATGTGGCCAAACAGCGGCCAAAATCCAGAACAGATCACGATGGTTCTGCAGGTCAATTTGAGACTAGACCAGACTGAGCCTGGTGAAATAGTTCGGTGACCCAACTGGTAGCCATGGTTCACGAGCTCTTAGCGGTATCATCAGCTTCGGTGACGAGAATCGTGCTACATATTCTGTTGTCTCGAAGGAAAAAATACGACCGTTTCCCCTCAGGAAATTTCATGCATAAATAGACTGTATTGCAATAGAATAGTTCGAATTGATTCTGAAGCTGATACAGACTCGTACCTAAAAATACATATATATATATATATATATATATATATATATATATATATATATATTTTTTTTTTTTTTTTGTGTGTGTGTGTTGGCCAGACCGTCCATAACAGCCACTGCACGTGGAGGGCATGTATTGTGAAATAAATAAATAAATAGATGCAGTCTGGAAATTCAAACACTCAACAAGTCGCCATTACAGATCGGTTCATACTTGATTGAGCTGAACACGATGTAAGCAATTATATGAACTAGCATACCCAATTTTTAGTACTTCTGGTTGCAAGTTAGGGAATTATTGTCCGTTTCTTTTTCCATGGGATCTAGGACATCGCTTCAAATGATGTGCTTTGCGTTTAGACATCCGTGTTAAGCTCAGTGAAGACAAGCTAACTAGTCAGGTGATATCACAGATGAATTTCGAGACCATGGGTGGTTCCGGTGTTGCACACTATATGGCCTCTGGCAAACTTGAAAGTCGTGATTAATGTGTGCTGTACCTATCTACAGACAGCAGAGCGCTATAAGCATTCCCGTGGTGTACAACGTAAATTGGTGGATCCAACCGAATATTTTTAAGCAGGCTTGTGGGGTGTGGTGGGAGGGGGAAGGGGCGCAAAGTAGAAAAAAGTGTTTTATTGAAATACGAAAAAAAACATAAATTTCAAGATTTGGATAGCTTGTGACCGGGGACTGAAAGTGAAATTGCATCTTAGACAACATGTAGATTTTACCATGAAAATCGTGAAAAAGCTTAGAAATCGTGAGTCATTTCGGCAGAAAAGAGGCAGCTGGATATGAAATGAAGGTTACTCACGGTACAGTTACACAAATAGATGATGTAGCTTTAAAATTTCGAGAAATACGCAGGTCACTTCCCTTGAACAAAGTATTCCTTTAAAAAGGAGATAAAACATGAGTGAGTAAAATATGAGCGGCTAAATTGGTAATTGCATCAAACAGCGCCTTAATGGTGATCCGGTACTTTACTTCACAATTGTTCGTATGAGTCTGTACGCATATATTCATTGGCAAACATCAACACATTTACATGTTGCTATGAATAATTGTTGGGGAGCAACTTCCACTCAATTGGTTGTGCACGTACACATATCATACCGCACATGTGTGTATGCGTGACTGCTCGCATACGCAAATATGTATGTACCTAAAGTTAAGCATTCACTTTGACACGTATTCGGGTCTGGGTTAGGTTTGAATATGTTTGGTAAGGTCAGGCTAGACTAGATTCTAGGTAGGGAAACAATTCCGGATGTCCTCATCTAAAACGTTAACAGATGACGTGACCCCGGTCCGTTACTATTTTCAGACTACATTTTAGTAGTCTGATTGGCTCGGCAGTGGCCTCTACAGTCGCCAATGAGTGTAGGCCTTTCCCCGGTGAAAGTTAGTGTCGGGGCTGCGATCCAATCGAGGATAGAAGCCTGCCGGCCGCGCTGGTCGGGCAGTGATTTTCCGCCGTCCGAGCAGCAAAATCCCCTGCGGAACATCCATCTGAAACTCTCATCTGCCATCGTGCAGCACCACTGCGCACCAGCGCGCCGAACACTAATAAAGCAGGCCTGCTGCCCAGCCGCACGTGGCATTGATCGCCGGGGAACCTCCAGCACGGAGAGCTCGCCACAGCTGCAGCCTCCGAGCCTATTACCTGGGGCGCTGATGGCGCTCAGGTGGCGCGCTCCCATGAAGACGCCGCTCGCTCTGCCTTTGTGCAGAGCGGCAGCGGGGAGTGTCGATGTCGACGACCGCGCGCGTCATCGACGTGCATCGACAGCGGCCCGCAGATACGCTGATCACGTTAGCCGCGCGGGCGGCCAGCCCGCGCTGGGGTTGTAACTTGATTACAAATGAATTAAGGGTGGGGACGGATGGGACGCACTCGAGTTGCCGCCACCAGGGACACTAATCGCGAGAGGGGACGGAGGCGGACCGGCCCTGGGGACGCGCCCCGCCAGACGCGCTAACAAATGATGTTATTCTGGCGTCAATCAGTGATATTAAGTCGATGAAATTCTATCCGTGTAGAAATTATTTGAAAACAGACAGCGGCATGACAAGATACCGATTCGGATAAGCCTGCAGCTGACAAAGATGGTAGTCCACAGGGATACCATTAGCGGAATAAAAACGCTGGAATATGGCGTCGAATGGCGTACGTTGTTGAAACCGAGTAACAGTGTACCCGTTTTCACAAAACCAGCGACAATCGAGCACAACGGAAGGGTTACCAGCGTGCAGTCGTAAGAAGAGTAGGCGAAAGAATCCTCTATTTCTGGAGCCAAGCTTCTATCCCTCCGTCCGGAATGCCAGGCTAAAGATTGCTATGGCTCTAACATTATCAGCATCTGTCTGAAGCATTCCTCTGCTCATGCGAGGTACTATTGTTGGAACCAACACCATGTTTTTAGGAACTAAGCTGAACTGAACTGAACTAAACTGTGTATTATTGACCCGTGAGGCCGCGCCGATCCTGCCATTCGGCGCCAGACAATAGTAGATACAGTAGGTTCCCTATTTTCGTTTCAGCTAGTAGTCCAAATCGGGTTCAAACAAACCCTACCTATGCACAAGAGCAAGTGTGGATCTAGTCGACCATCTGGGCGGAGTGATTTTGGGGTATTTTGGCGAAGCGTTTTTGCTGAACCACCATGGGCGGCGCAAAATGAGGGGGCGCGGGGATAAGGCCCCTCAAACGATGTGAAGCTTAAGATTAAGCCTATCGGCATGGGAGGAACGGAAACAAAAACGATCATGTCCTAGATCAAAGCCCCCTTATTCGCCGCTCCGATACTTCAGTTTGTGAGAGCGCCGGCCTGCACTGGTCTCCCCCGTCCTGGTAAGGCAGGGTCCGAGTCGCTTCACACGCTTGCGTAGCTGGGAGTGTCAGTTGGCAACTGGCTCAGAAAGGCCGGGGACGAGGTACGAGGCCGGGGACGAGGTACGAGGCCGTGTCGGAGCGTTGGCGGCACGCTAAACTCCCGGTCAAAACTCTGCCGTTGAACTGGATTCACGGATCGGGTGGCAAGGTCAGAGTTCACTCACGCAACACGCCTTGCTTAACATAGGACCCTGGGTCATGAAGCCACCCCAGACAACAAATTAGTGGAAGTATTTTAAGTCTGCGAGCAGCTGATGCGAATCACCCATTCTACCCGACTCCGAAGTCCTCGAATTTCAAATGATTTTGATGTGAGAATGACGTTGGACCAATATGTTTTCCACAAAATGCTCGGAGCGAGGTGAAAACCGTAAGAATTCTGACTTCAAAATCCACCCTCTTAGTGAGGAATCGCCTCACTGGACCCTTTCACTCCCCTTTGATCTTCCCCAGGCCGGCATGGTAACCACTTGGAATGGATGCCTAAAACTTAACGGAAAATATCTGATTTCGCAAACCAACTTTTAACGTTTTGATATATCGGTGCTTAAAATAAATTGGTAGAAGTATAAACGCTCAGCTTCATCTGATAACAAATCTTGCGCTCTATTTCTAAGCTAGACAAATGACAGCGTTGATTTCTGAAATGAACGAGTGGCGTGAATTATTGAGAGAAAATAACGGCTGTTGCTGTGTTGCTGTATGCACGTACCTATAGTTAGTCACAGGGGAAATGCCGTCAATACCTTCTTCACCTTATTCGTCAATAACTTCGTCAAGAACGAAGCAAAATTTATATAGATTTAAGAACAACTAAGGTCAGCTTATTGCCGGGTGAGTGTGATGTCTAGGCTGTCAGGTTCCATACACCTCATAACCGCTAACAACAATTCACTGGGACACTCTCACCAGTGACAATGGTGGGGCCAAATCTCAGTCTTCCGAGCTCCTATTGCATCTCTCCAAGCAGCGCTCATCCCTCGCCAGTGTGCGGCATTTTGCCACCGTTGCCAGTGGAGAGGAGTGGGTGCGACCCCTAGCGTTTCCAAACGAAACGTGCTAGAGACAAACAAAAACGGGTGCAAGGGGTCGTTGGTTGGTTATTTAAGTTTTAGGGCGCATCGACTAGGTGTGGCCATTTAGCGCCCATTGCATGGACAATATCTCGCGATTGAAACCGGATTTTCGTGCGTAGGGCTGACACAGACCATTCAGGTCATGTCATGTCAAAAGTCAAATTTTCGCAACAATCGAAACGTTTCACAAGTTGCTAGCAAACGCTTTCTAAACTGCAGCAGATATTCACTTTTAGTTATTACCAGGGTGTTCATTGATGCTTTACGGATGTAATGGCATATGTCAAGCTCTATTTAATACATGGGTCACTGGTCAGGCCAGGCCAAGGTTTGACCTCACATTTGAAGACATGATAGAATGTTGATTCAAACCGCTGTTTTCACCCGCCCACACATAAAACAAGGCATTGACAGTCAGGCAAGTAAGAATTTGGAGCACTGACCACGCCCTGCATTACGTAAGCAGAACTGCATGGAAGCTACCGATAGATGAAACGCATTATCACGTTCGTGCTTTTGTTTTCAGAATGAAAAAAAAACAGAAAAAAAACTTCTGCCAAAGCCAGGACACTGTAGCAGCATGCATGTTGAGCCTGGAAGGCATGCGCCTGTTTGTTTCGTCTCCCAGATGAAGCAGGCCAAGAGCGTTCGCCAGAGCTGTCCAGCGGCGCCTCGGCAGAACGCCACTGCCACAAGTAACAAAAACAACACTATCCAGCCGTAAATTGGCCTCCTGTCACGGCCCTCCGCCGTTGTCGGCGACAATCGCGACGCACGCGGGTTTGCAGACCGGCAAAAACGGCGCACGT
Organism: Imbricaverruca yamaguchii; assembly: GCA_034440575.1. NCBI lineage: Eukaryota > Metazoa > Arthropoda > Thecostraca > Neoverrucidae > Imbricaverruca > Imbricaverruca yamaguchii. The sequence continues at coordinate 350,436 of JAOTOL010001640.1, read as the reverse complement.
CGCCACTGACGCACGGCGCTGGACGATATCGCTGACCGCGCTGCAATCGCCGCCATCTCGTCGCTGCGCACCATTTGTCGCGATGTTTTTCTACGACGTCGTAATGTCCGGTCCATACTTTATCCCGCGCCGTCGCCATGTTTGCATTCGAAAGCAAACAAGGTCTGGTGTTTATGATTTGGGATAAACAGATGAAGAACTGTCGCGAGCTGAAGGGTCTTTAATTCGAGAGAAATTGTGTGCTTTTTTGTGGCTGTATCAACACGAAAACAGTTTTTCAGCACTATTCCCATCCATGACATGGTGCAGACCTTATCGTTAAGAAAGTGCGGTAAAACGCTTTCGGTTCCTTTTTTATCAGCCAAGTTCGACCTCTTGACTTGAAACTTGGCAAAATTAAATGTTCTGCCCTTTCAAATTGGGTACTAAAGCTATAACTACCTGTTCAAGGAGTTGCCGTACTCCAGCGTCCATGACAATACATTACGCCAGTAAGAGGTCCCGATAGGGATGCTGGACGTCCAAGACCAACGAGGACGAGTGAAGGCCAGTGAGCAGCCCTAGACTAGCTGGTGGGGACTCGCAGAGCAGTTGTGTTTGCGGGAAACGGAGGATTATCTAACAGGATAATCTTCGGTGGTGTCAAGGTGGGTAATTAGTTCCGTACTACTTATTTATTCGCAGTTTTCTTGAGAAGTAGCTGGATTTTTCATCACTTCGTTTGAAAGTCTTCTTAATTAAACAGTATAAGAGGACATATACTAAAACATTTTTTAATGGTCAGTCTATTATCAAGATAAGTCAACTCAAGGTTAAAATTCATAAATTGCTTAGGGTTGTCAAGGTTCCCCTCGAAGTTGCGGAGGGCGCGGGGATTTCAAGCTGGGAATCGTACTTTGGGATGGACAGCAGCCATCCCCTCAATTATATTTTAGTCCTCAACCCCATGCTGGACTGTGATGCAAAACCGTTTTGATGCGTAGCATATGCATGTGAAAATGGACAAAACCGAGAAGCTTCTGTTCTCTGGCATGGTGGTAATTTCATTCTGTCTGTTCAACATCCAATTATCGTCCGATACTTATCATCTCGTTCAAAACTGTACCATGTCAGCTCGAAGGACCGAATTTCTAGGACAAAAATTGGCAAGCTATCAAACTATACCGCACAGTCTTTTTTTTGCAGCCGGATTCTACACTTGCCGGCCTAGTTGAGGAATTGTCATATGCATCACCATAACAACGATAGTTGCTATGGTGATGCGCACCACATCGCATGACAGTTCACCTGGTGCTTCTTGCTCACTGATCTGATAATTGCACTAAGCTCGTTTCATCACGTCACATCGCCTCAACTATTACTACGACGAAGCTCCCGCTAATCAAAAGTAATCCAACAGGAGCATTTGGCAGCGTGTGAACAGGGTGGGTAGCAGGGTAAAATCCAGAGATAGAGTGGCCGTAGCCCGCCCGGCTTGGTCCGGAGATGTAGTTGCGTTAGCCTGCCCAGCCTGGTCGGGAGATGTAGTTGCGTTAGCCTGCCCAGCCTGGTCGGGAGATGGAGTGGTGTTAGCCTGCCCGGCTTTGTCCGGAGATGGAGTGGCGCTAACCTGTCCGGCCTTGTCCGGAGATGGAGTGGCGCTAGCCTGCCCAGCCTGGCCCCGGAAGTGGAGCGGCGCCAGCCTGTCCGGCCTGGCCCCGAGGTGGGGTGGCCCAGACGGCTGGCGGGTCACCCACCTCGAACGATAGACATCAGGATGACACCAGGCCACTTATCATAGCCATCGGCGGCGGCGGCGACAGCTACCGCGACCGGATTCCAGCCGGAGCGCGTGACAAATTGTCCCGTGCACCGTCGGGCCGGCCTCCGCGTCGAGAGGAGGCGCAAAAAGCGCGCCGGCCGCCGCCTCGCGCGCCGCCGCCGCGCTGCAGGGATGTTGGCGCGAAAATGTGGGCGGGAGTGGGCCGGCGGCGGCTGTGTTGTCGGGCACGGCGCACCTTGTAACGACGGCGGAGCACGTGCTATCACCGAGTGACGACGACGTCACACAACACTCAACGACTCCAGGACGAACGAAGACGCATATTTCATGTGGCGTGTGGAAGCAAGCGTCCAAGCATGCAGAGGTTCTGCTGGCAAGTTAAACAGATGTCCTTGGCTATTGGAAACACCTTAGGCGTCCAAAGGCGGCTTCTTGAGAGATAACTGGAATCTCAGCATATAAGGGCCCCTCTAAACATGCTAAGTGAGATGAGGTAGGGTTGGCCCACGAACAGCTGTGTCCCTCCCCGGACAGTGGCAATTCCCCATTACATTATCGGGGGAGAGTAGGGGGGGAAGTCTGGCTAGCTCAAATTTGCCCCCACAGCTACCAATGATCGCGGCCTCCAACCGAAATTGCGTAGGCTGCACAACATAGAGAAAAGCTCTATGAAAAAGCCTCTTTTGGCGGGAAATTGCAACACCCGAAATGATCGATTGGAGTGTGAGACGGGCTTATTACTTTCTATGCAGATATTTTTTTTCCACGCAACACCCGTATCACAAATGATTGACGCTCAAATATAGGTATAGTCCATATCCTACTGTTCCTACACCCATCCTTTTAGTGACTGAATCTTCCCGATATAAATCCTACCTCTGCCACTAAGCGCACCTGCTCCTGCAACACTATTATTCACATACCTTTCCTGGAAGCAACTTAGCTGAAGCCCGATAGAGACCAGCCGACAATGTTGAGATTGAGATAGCCGTATGCTGAAGCACATTCTGCGCGCTTGTCAATCACACTGCTCTAAAGCCACAATATGCAACATCTTACTTCCGATGTAAGCATGCATAAAATACACGAACTGCACTCTAGAAGCTGACATAGAATTTGAGCCAGCTAGCCGTCCAGGCCAGCTGGCTAAAAATGTGAATTTTCATCGGCGGCTCTGGCCTGATTTTGAAATTAGGCTCCACTTGTGTGCTGGTTTCATCAACCCTGGGGTTCAAAAAGCTCACCTCGGTGTTCGGTCGCCTGCAATGAGAGCACGTTAGATGGTCACACATCACACGTAACATAACACGCGTCACGCGGCCACACATCACACGGTCACACGTCACACGGTCACGCGTCACACGGTCACGTCGTACGGTCACGTCACACGGTCACACGTCACACGGTCACACCTTCACACGCCACACGGTGACACCTTCACACCTTCACACGTCACATGGAACACGTCACAGTCACACGTCACAATGTCACACGTCACATGTCACACGTCACATGTCACACGTCACACAGTCGCACGGCACACGTCACACGTCACAATGTCACACGTCACATGTCACACGTCACAGTCGCACGGCACACGTTCACACCTTCACACGCTACACGGTCACGACGGGTTTCTGCATGGGCATGTATGACGTCAATGGCGGTCAATCTTGTTTATCGAAAGCAAAACAAGATTATGGGCATACCGTTGTATGCAGCTGTGACACCTCGAAGTATTGCATGTAGTGCACACTCGCGAATTAGCGCCATTGGCCACGATATGGCTCGATATATGTCAAGAGGGGTGTGGGGCGTGATCAGTTATTTCAAAGATTTGGGAACCAATCCTGCATATAGATGATGGCGACGCAGTCTATTTATTACGTGGAGCAGCTACGTAAAGCGTGACCAATTGTTCCATTGTCGTCCATGTACGAGATTAGCTTACGACCTGTATTGTACAAATGGCCATACGCAGCATGCTGGAATACAGAGAGCCACGTTATGGCAATGACCACGTCATGAGCATTCCATGTTTGTTTCCATACGTCATATGAAAAATATACATCTCTGTCAGCCGCTTAAGATATATGCCTCGCAAAATGCCAACTTAAATTCAACATAAATCAACACTCAAATTCCAAAACGAACACTATGCCAAAGCCGCCAACCATTTAGCATATCATATGCGAGGTATCCCGATTAAAATGGACACATGGCGCTTTTTAGAGGCCGATGTTTTCTGCACGTTGACTTGCTATATATAACACTTATCCTGGTCAACACAGTATCATGTATGACCGCTATAGTCATAGCCTCAACACACCCCGCGGTACCATCACTGACCAAGATCGTTTGGCCGTACTTCTTTTCATGACTTTGACGAAGTTACCTAGTCAGCAATCGCTGGGTGTAGTGAAAGGGAAATATTTTTTCCTACCTCCCATCATTCACATCTTCTTATCATACAGCTATCACCGGTGGGGCATTCTGTACTTGAGTGTCGAGGGGAGAGATCTAATAACAAACGAACTCGCACTTCAGACAAATGGACAGGCTGTGTTTATATCGCTCGAGATCCTCTTCAGCCAGGTAAGGACGCCGGTGTTTGTTGTGTCAGTGGGGTTCTTGTGAAATACACACACACACTCGCGCACAGGTGAGCGGGCTGCCTCTGCGGCGGAGGACGGTACATCGCCCCCTGCCGGCTCGGAAGGGGAGTGGCTATCTGTCGTCCGATCGTCTCCGGGCGGCTGATTGTTGCGATCGGCCCTCACGGGACAGAGCGGCGCCGGAACTGGGGCGGCCACGGGCAGGACAGGGACGAGAGAGAGAGCGGGGGATACATCAGACAGGACAGACGCGCCGGAACTGGGGCGGCCTCGGGCAGGACAGGGACGAGAGAGAGAGAGCGGGGGATACATCAGACAGGACAGACGCGCCGGAACTGGGGCGGCCTCGGGCAGGACAGGGCCGAGAGAGAGAGAGCGGGGGATACATCAGGCAGGACAGACGCGCCGGAACTAGGGCGGTCTCGGGCAGGACAGGGACGAGAGAGAGCGGGGGATACATCAGGCAGGACAGACGCGCCGGAACTGGGGCGTCCGGGCAGGACAGGGCGAGAGAGAGAGAGCGGGGGATACATCAGACAGGACAGACGCGCCGGAACTGGGGAGACATGGGCGAGACAGAGCGGGCCGGAACTGGGGGAGACATGGGCGAGACAGAGGAGCTGAACTGGGGAGACATGGGCGAGACAGAGGGCCGAACTGGGGAACATGGGCGAGACAGAGGCTGAACTGGGGAGACATGGGCGAGACAGAGCGGCGCCGGAACTGGGAGAGACATGGGCGAGACAGAGCGGCGCCGGAACTGGGGGAGACATGGGCGAGATAGAGCGGCGGCGGAACTGGGGGAGACATGGGCGAGACAGAGGAGCTGAACTGGGAGAGACATGGGCGAGACGGAGGAGCTGAACTGGGGGAGACATGGGCGAGACAGAGGAGCTGAACTGGGAGAGACATGGGCGAGACGGAGGAGCTGAACTGGGAGATACATGGGCGAGACGGAGCGGCGCCGGAACTTGGAGAGACATGGGCGAGACAGAGGAGCTGAACTGGGGGAGACATGGGCGAGACAGAGGAGCTGAACTGGGAGAGACATGGGCGAGACAGAGGAGCTGAACTGGGGGAGACATGGGCGAGACAGAGCGGCGCCGGAACTTGGGCGGCCACGGGCAGGACAGGGCCGAGAGAGAGAGAGAGAGAGAGCGGGAGATACATCAGACAGGACAGACGCGCCGGAACTGGGAGACATGGGCGAGACAGAGCGGCGCCGGAACTGGGAGAGACATGGGCGAGACAGAGCGGAGCCGGAACTGGGAGAGACATGGGCGAGACAGAGGAGCTGAACTGGGGAGACATGGACGAGATAGAGCGGCGCCGGAACTGGGAGAGACATGGCCGAGACAGAGCGGCGCCGGAACTGGGGGAGACATGGGCGAGACAGAGCGGAGCCGGAACTGGGGGAGACATGGGCGAGACAGAGCGGAGCCGGAACTGGGAGAGACATGGGCGAGACAGAGGAGCTGAACTGGGAGAGACATGGGCGAGACAGAGCGGCGCCGGAACTGGGAGAGACATGGGCGAGACACAGGAGCTGAACTGGGAGAGACATGGGCGAGACAGAGGAGCTGAACTGGGAGAGACATAGGCGAGACAGAGCGGCGCCGGAACTGGGGCATAAACTGGGAAGGACAGAGAAGCTGAACTGGAGGAGACAGGTTCAAGCATGGGCGTCACCACCGCCGTGTCTTTGGGGTGCGGGCCCCAACCGAATCTGGGTTTGAGTTTGCTTGATCATACTGCTTGATCATACTTTGAGTTTGACAGATCATACTTATCGTGGGCGTGCAAGATGGACCATGGAACAAGTGTTCTCGGTATTTTAATCATCTGTCGTTTGACCACCAGCAGCTTAGCCTGCAGTTGCTATCACAAGTGTCTGATCCGCTTCATGGACGGGGGCGGGGAGGGCACGCCCCGCCCCGCCTCCCACCTCCTCCCGCCCCGCCCCGCCTCCCAACCCCTCCGCCCCGCCTCCCACCCACTCCCACCCCTCCGCCCCGCCCCCTCCCAACCCCCCCGCCTCCCACCCCTCACGCCCCGCCCCGCCTCCCACCTCCCCCGCCCCGCCCCGCCTCCCAACCCCTCCCCGCCTCCCACCCCTCCGCCCCCCCGCCTCCCACCCCCGCCCCTCCCACCCCCCCCGCCCCGCCCCGCCTCCCACCCCTCCCGCCCCGCCCCGCCTCCCACCCCCTCCGCCCCGCCCCGCCTCCCAACCCCTCCGCCCCGCCCCGCCTCCCACCCCTCACGCCCCGCGGCCGGATCAGTCGAGGCAGACGAGCGGGGAGGTGCACCGCCGCGGCCAGCGCCACAGATCAGTATCTGGGCGCGCTAAGCCGCCCATTGGGAGCCGATAGCATCGGCGGCGGGCCGCGCCACCCGCCCGGACAAAGGCAGAGCCGGCTACCGGGCCGCCGCCGATACGGCGCGCACAATGGTGTCGCGGCGGGCGGCCGGCGCGCGCCGAGAGGCGCCTCACTTCATCACCGCGAGACCCGCCCACCGGGCGGTCCTTCCGACACGGGCACGAGCCTGTCAGCCACACGTCACGTCACGTCACGTCGCGTCGCACAGCATGACGTGACGTGTTCGGAGCTCACTTCAGAGGTCCGGTCGGTGCTTTCGAATTAGCAGATCATTGCTCGCAATTTTATGACTTTATATAGACATCCTCGAACAGCTCTGCATGCATCCTATCGTTCAGACTTTGGAGAAGGTGTATTCCACTGACAAATAGAAACGGCCCCGACAATTCGTCATGGTACACTCTAGCCTAACATGCATCCATCATATCAGGCGGCGGTCTTAGATTTTGGCAATAACGCAGCCAATTCCTATAGACACAGTTTGACAACGAGCGAACTTCTGACGAATTTGGTTGCACTTCTACCGAGATCACCATAGTTGTGCCATTGTCCAGACCAGTGTAGACATTTCGCACCTGAATTCATGGTGCAAGAATTGGTAAATATTGCTGTTAACCTGCACATATCGCATCTTTTTATGTTTAACTGGATTGAAAATGTTTTTATAACTACCTTGTTCTGTCAGCTCTCCTTCACATTATTATATCTTTTGGTTACCAGCTTAGGTAGTCTTGTACCTCCTTTATTATATATTTTGGCTACCAGCTTAGTCTTGTACTTTCTGGAAGATCTAGCGTCAAATGAGGCGCTAGTTTTGCTGTTCATGTGCTACATCATCAACATACTTGACATGCAGTATATTTTTGCCGATGTATTTTTACAGAGGTGGAAAAGGTCGTCTGCCTGTACCCTACAGAAAATTGAAGTTGAGGAACCGTCACTTAACATGATGAACGATACTATATAGTTCTTACCAAGGCTGAACATCTCTCACGAAATCAGAGGATTCCAGTTCCGAAAATTTTCGGATTAATCAGGAAAAATTACAGGATAGCATTATCAGACGAGGGGAGTCCAGACCTTGCGATCCATCATCTACTTTCTTGGTCGATATCGAAACACGAATATACGGGGCAGTGACTGGCATGCCTGCGAAAATATTTAACAAGAAATGGAAAAGAAGAAATTGAAGAGAAGCCAGATAGGGAATTTCATCCTCCATTGTTGTTCATTCAGTGAGATCGGTTGGTTATTGGTTTTACGACACATCGACCGGTGAGTCATGTAGCGTCGCCAATCTCTCACGCCGATTGGTCGCGGGCGAAGAGTAGCGACAGGTGAGCATTCAGTGAGATCAAACCCCGTGGATGGGTCCTTTCGGCATGGATCAATACATTATCTGATTATCGAACTGAGTTATTCCAGGATCCATGAATTATTTATTCCAGGACAGCAAGCCTATGATGATTGAATAGTGATGTGCTTCAAATGTACAGGTCTCAGTACAGGTCTCCCCTGTACTGGCAACACAGAGTTCGAGTCGCTTCACGCGCTCGCGTTTAGCCCCCGGCCGGGAGTGTCAGTTGGCAACTGGCCCGATAATGCCGGGGACGAGCTACTGGGCGGCCGTGTCGGTGCATTGGCGGCACGTTAAACTTTCGGTCTAAATTCTGCCGTCTAAATTCTGCCGTTGTTCATGGATTGGGTGGAGGGGCCAGGGTTCACGCAACAAGCTCTGCTTAGCAATAGAACCCTGGACCCTGGTTCCTCAAGCCACCCCAACAACAACTCGGATTAAATTTATTTTTTTTAAATAAAAAATACATCGCAGGATGAAATGCTTACCATCAGATTGTTGTGAAAAAGAATATAGGAATATGATATTATTATGCACAACCCTGAATTCCCTTATACAAACAGGTACAACGCGACCCTCTAACGCCTACCTCAATCTTTAGGAGGCTCACCAAATAGTGAACATTCAAAAGAAACGCTTACAGAAAAAACACGAAAATATTATTCCGCGAAGTGAAACTACTGTCTCCTCCTTTCCTTTACGAAGGGGCCATAGCGGCAACTTTGTGTCGGGGGAGAGTGCTATACGGTAGGTACTACAAGTTACAGAAACCTTGACTGTCAGCACTTTCTACTGCAGAGGGTTTTTACTCAATGGAGGAGACGACTATTACTTAAAAGGGATGAACATACCAAAGTCCTGCAAAGTGATTTTGGGGACAATTGTGCTCCTTTTGGATGCGCTGCCAAGTATCCGACATCAAAATAAACTGTGGTGCATCTATTGGGCGGTCGATCCAGCAACTTGTCACGTGAAGTTTCTCAGAACTGGAAACCTGTCGCCCACGTAAGCGGCCAGCTTGCCAACTTTTTCTACCTCCGAATGTTTATACAGAAACTCCACCAGGATGCTCGGGCTAAAACAAACCAACAAAGAAGAACAGCATCGGTCATCGGTAGACGGTCGGATAGCAGGCCGTCCATTTTTAGCTATGGACGCTCCCGGGCGATTTCTTCACCTTTTACCACGGGCGAAGAATACCACTGGGAATGTGTGGCCTATGCCACAACAGCATCGCCGAGATTCAGTCTGGAGCCTACAGGCATTGACCGGAAAAAAGGCACCAAAAACGCCATTTTTCCCCAAAACTTTGATCGTAATCCTCACCTTACTCCTCCCACATATATCACATATACATTATGCAAGAACCACTGCACCAATCTGGGTGTCGTTCACGTTGAACCGGGAGCAACTGCACGCATTTCAGGTCATCGATATCATTCTGAAGAGTGGTGCAGCCTTGGCCGTCCATTGTCCTCAGCGGTATACCTGGAGTACCTTTAGCTTAAAATATAAAAGCGTCTCATAACCTCGACAGTGACGACCCTTCGAAGTCGGGAGGCGGGCCGGGAGGCCGATCGACGGTCGGTGGTCGGCCCGACAGGGGATGGGTGGGTAACGTATGGAGTGACCGGGGGCGTAGGAGGAGTGAATCAAGGGCGTAGGAACAGAAGGGATATGGGGTCACGTCCTCCTCCTCCCCAAATTTGTCCGATCCCAACCAGTAACCCTGTTACCTTGAATTGACATAATTAACCTAAAAATCGGCTTGGCCTCCCACACGCCAATTTTCCGGCAGCTCCTCCCACAGCCCTGATTTTCACGTACACTTTGTCACTTACTTGCTGACTGCATTGTGGGAGAGAGAGAGAGGGGGGAGGAGAGAGGGGAGGGGACGATGACAGAGCGGCACGTGGCGTGTGCCGGCGACATGAGACGTCTCAGCAGGCCTGTCTCTCGCGATCAACATTTATACTGGTCGCTGGCGTTTTTCTGCGTCTCGGCAGCTGTAATTGGCCGGGAGCGTTGACGAGCGAGAGCCAGAGCGGCCAGACGAGCGGGCACGGCGTCCTAACGCGGGCCCGACACGCACCAGATGGTCTCGGAGAGAAGAGGGAACCAGACCACAGTCGAGTCGAGGCGGAGATCGGACCGCCACAGCGGGACCCGGACCGCCGCAAAGTCGAGACGAGTCTCACTACAGAGTCAAGGTGGGGGCCGGACCACTACAAAGTCGAGACGGAGCCCAGACCATCACAAAGTCGAGACGGAGCCCAGACAATCACAAAGTCGAGACGGAGCCCAGACAATCACAAAGTCGAGACGGAGCCCAGACAATCACAAAGTCGAGACGGAGCCCAGACAATCACAAAGTCGAGACGGAGCCCAGATAATCACAAAGTCGAGATGGAGCCCAGACAATCACAAAGTCGAGACGGAGCCCAGACCATTACAAAGTTGAGACGGAGCCCAGACCATCACAACGTTGAGGCGGAGCCCAGACCATTACAAAGCTGAGACGAAGCCCAGACCATTACAAAGTCGAGACGAAGCCCATACCAGCACACAGTTGAGGCGGAGTCGCAGAGTCGAGACGGAGCCCAACTACAGAGTCGAGACGGAGTCCATGCCACCACACAGTCAAGACGGAGCCCAGATGGTCGCAGATGAGGAGCATAAACCACTACAGAGATGTCATCACTGTCCGCACAATACACGGCCAACTGTGACGACGACAATTATGACATCATCCGGTGGAACTGCTGTCAGACGACGCTGGATGATGTCATGGTTTGCAGAATAAATCAATTGTCACGGAATGCGAGGTTGTAGCACTGGCATTCAGCGGGCTACGACGTCGACGCGATAGTCCTGTCGTCGGTCAATCGCTAGAACATGTACGTCCTCAAGATTGTGCGGACTGACTGCCTCTGTGTCCTGTCTGAAATACACTGGTGTCGCTTTATATGCCCGTGGAGAAGCATGCGCTCCCTACATTGAAGTGCGCCTCTTCGATGATATGTTGTGATTGTGCACCCGCCCCCTCCTCCACACAAAGCTAAACAGATTTGTTCCTCAATCAGCGGAAGCAAGATCTTCCAATAGCGTGATCCATTCTCGCGTTTCCTAAAATAATCTTTGAGTGTCGACCCAATCGTTTTTATAAAGGGACACTCCTGCTGAAATGTTTTTTTAAAAACAAAACCCGTGGATGATCACAATATCGCAATTACAATAACCGTGCATAATAACAGTGACCACATATGACGGCGACGAAAAATTAAATATGATCTGCCTCCTACCCTACGTCATGTCATGAAGTTGCACCCCTCGTATCTATTCGACCAAAGAAACCGATTTCGTTAATGTAACCGCTAATCGAAAGCTCAGTCAGTTTTATTAAGGATATGTTTTGGCCTCAAAGCAGCATTTCAGACCTTTCTTATCTGCGCATGCGCATTCTTCCGAAGCACTGCGAAATGACGCGAGAAACATCATTTACGTGATCTCCAAAAGCGAGGTCTACTGGCATATTATGCACGCAAGCCCAGCTTGCAGCGCAAAATTAATCAAGGGAACCGCCACCCATCGGAGCAAGATGTCCTCCTTTGAGCGCTCTGCATGGCTGCGAAACGGCGCTTCACCCTCCACTTTCTTTTACATTTGCAATCAGCTTTGCGTGTTGCGCCGGAATCGCACACGCGCGTCCTGCACTGATCTTGGGCCCAAAGATCCCCACCGTTAACATATATGATTTTTTCACCACACAAAATGCGAGCAACATTATTTCAACATATACAAAGTTGAAAATAACATCGAACACACCAAATAAATTACTTTAAGAAGCAACTTTGTATATACTTTCATCTCGCCGCCCGACGTACATCTGAGTTCGGAGCCGGATATGCCCTTAATCATAAGTATTTACAGCAGCGTGGGTAGATACCGCGATATCGCTGTGTCGCTGTGATCAATGTCAGCGCCATCCGGGCCATAGCGATGGTGCGCATTGCCCCGATGATTCGCTTCGTCTGGTTCTACCCAACAGTGCAATTTGAAAGGAAACTTGTGTTGCTTAGAATACAATGATATAAGTTGAACACAGTGGCGGATCCAGAAAGCTGCTTTTCGACGGATTTTGGGGAGGGACAAGTTCAATTTTTCTCCGATTTCGAAAAACTCGTCAGATTTGAGAGCTAATGTTCGGTGGGTCAGCTTAAAACAACACTTCCTGTTGAAAAGTGTTTAGATTTCGAGGAAGTTACGTTTTTTATTAGGGGGAAAATGGGCCTTTGAGCATAGCCGATCCTCCCTCCCCTCACACATGTCTCCCTATATCCATCAGTAGTTGAACGCAGTCTGATGTCTTCACCGCAGTTGGAATTGCAGTTGTAGCATCTGCCCTATTGCATTGTCTACCAGGGTTGCAGCCAACATTGTCTAAGGGGATGAACCAAACAAAAATGTGGCCAAAAAAATGTCTGATTTTGCCTTGTGAACATCTAAAAATTTATTGTCAGATCTAGTGCATTTTTTTGTTGCTAAGAGGGGGAGGGCAGGCAGAACCCTCTGTCCATGACAAGTCTGCATCAACTATCAACAATCGCATTATTCAGGTCATCAGGTGACTATCAGACTATCAACAACCGCACCACTCAGCCTAGTGCTCACGGTGGAAGGCCAATGGTGGAGTCAGAGCCATTCCTTGGACCAATGGTCAAGGAGTGGTCAATAAATGGTGCGTAATTGCCAGCGCGCCTTTAAAAAAAGTATGACTGCAACGCTGGCTAAATTCTGGCGGCAATTGCTAGCTTTTGCGACACTTCTGAGGTGTTCATTGTACGAACTTTACTATGCAAATATTCGAGAGCCGCATGGAGATCGGAAAAGGAAGCGACAGTATTCGATACCAACTCCGTGAAAGCGCTACGGCTTCCCATACTCATTCTTGATACCTTTGTTATAGCTATATTTACATCTTTATATCTATAATCTTCCCATGAGCTATCGGGTTCGGCGGTGCGTAAACCGACGAGTGTGGGGCGGGGATGGCCGAGTGGTTAATGTGTTTGGCTCTGGGTACCAAAGGTCCCGGGTTCGACACTCGCGCCGCTCGGGACATTTCCCAATCCCGCGGCCCACCGGCGAAGCAGTGTGGGCGGCGCCATTAGCCGTGAATGTGCATAAAGTGCGTCGTGAGCCACCCAATAAACAAAACAATGAACCGAGGAGTGTTGAAAAATGTCATGGGAAGGGAACTTCGTTAGAGAAAACAGCGTTTTATGGCCGGTACTCTCTCCATGTAGCGTCCTTGGATTGTCTGGATGCCACCGTAAAAAAATACATGAAGTGGAGGCAGCTTCCGATGCCATGCTTCCATTCTACTGGCTAAACTAGTGGCTTAGCTCGGCGCTATTTTCCTGTGTTGAGACCACTGAGTTCCCACGTAGCGAGGTCGTTATACCAAAACTCCCCCTCATAACTCATGACGCTGAACCAGCGCATGTCAGTACCACTAGACTATCACTTCCCTCTCAAACTCTGAATAACTGCACTCTCATGGGTATCCCAGTGTAGAGTACAGTATGCTACCGGTGGCTGAAGCCACAACAATAACTTTCGACTTAGCCAAAAGTTGTTGTCGTTTCAACTTATCCGGGCTTCGACTTAGCCGGGTATGCCCATTGGGAGCATGGGCATATCGGGAAAGTGTTTTTTTTTTTCCCTTTTCAGAGCTTTGCCACACCAATGCTATTGTTGTCGCTACGATGTCAGCTGTGGATGTCACGGTAGTCATTGCATTGAGGAGTGAGTGTAAGGCTTGGAGATCTCTTACTAAGTCCAGGTCCTTATTTTCAGGAAATATTTTCATATTGACTGGGGAAATGACAAATTAACATTAGCTGGGTGCCAAACCAGGGGTTCGGACCCCGACCAACTGGGGATCTAGGGATCTACATTCTAGAGCCATGAGTCAAGGACATAACAGAGTATTTTAATTATGGATGCATAATTATAATTAAACGAATTCAATACTTATATTCTATGTGGATCACTCGATAATACAAGTAGTCTATGTTACGCATGGAATAAATTATAATCTTTAGTAGTATAATAAAAGTTGATTTTTGTACTTGATTTTATCATTGTTAGTTGGTCAGAAAGATCCGCCCCTTTCACCCCTCTTCTTCATCCCTCCCGCAGTGCATCTGGCTCTCTTCTTCCATCGGTGGGTTGATACGGAGATTACCTGTCCATTTAACGCGGAAGGAGCAATATCTCACCGGGCACCCTCCTCCTTTTGTTGTCGTTGTGCGCGACGCCCCGCCTACCGACCGCCGGTGACCAATTGGAGGCGGACGTTGAGCAGGCGCCGCCCCCAGGCCGATTGTCGGCGGCGGCGGCGGCGGCGGCAGAGACGCGGCTGTGCGGCGGAGGGCGGCGGACGGTGCGCGAAGCTCTCGGCACGCATGTTAGACCTGGCAAAGATGCCGTCGGACGGGCTGGGTCACCTCTCGGCCGAGGTGCTCTCCGCCCAGTCGCAGGCCATGTACCAGTTCAACAAGTACTACGCCGAGCGCGTGCAGGCGCGCAAGGTGGCCATCGCCAAGACGGTGCGCGAGGTGTGCAAGGTGGTGCAGGACATCCTGAAGGAGGTGGAGGTGCAGGAGCCGCGCGTCATCTCCTCGCTCACCGAGTGCAACGGCCGCTTCGAGGGGCTCGAGGTGCTGTCGCCGACCGAGTTCGAGGTGGTGCTCTACCTCAACCAGATGGGCGAGTTCAACTTCGTCGACGACGGCACCATCCCCGGCTGCTCCGTGCTCAAGCTGAGCGACGGCCGCAAGCGCAGCATGTCGCTCTGGATCGAGTTCATCACCGCCTCGGGCTACCTGTCGGCGCGCAAGATGCGCGCCAAGCTGCAGACGCTGTGCGCACAGGCGTGCGACAAGTCGCACTACCGCGACTGCGTCAAGATGATCGGCGACACGACCGAGGTGCGGCTCCGCATCCGCGACCGCTACGTGGTGCAGGTGACGCCGTCGTTCCGCTGCGCCGGCGTGTGGCCGCGCTCGGCGGCCCACTGGCCCGTGCCCGGCATCCCCTGGCCCAACCCCAGCCTGGTGGCCGAGGTCAAGGCCGAGGGCTTCGACCTGCTCAGCAAGGAGAGCCAGGCGGTGCAGAGCAAGCAGAACTCGATGGAGGGCGACGCGTGGGTGTTGACATTCAGTGAGGCCGAGAACCGGCTGCTGTACGGCGGCTGCCGGCGCCGCGTGCTGTCCGTGCTGAAGACGCTGCGCGACCGGCACCTAGACCTGCCCGGCAACCCCGTCACCTCATACCACATCAAGGTGAGCTCTCTCAACGGCAGGCCCGGGCCACCTCGGAAATCCCGCAACCTCCCGCCACGCCAGGACGAGCAGGTCGCGGGAAAGGCGCCTGGTTCTTCCCTGGGACCCAGTCACTTCCTACCATATCGAGGCTAGCTCCTGCCCCCTCACGCACCGACATCTGCGCCTGTCGAGAAACCCTGTCAGCTTGTGATTCAACGAGGTGAGCTCCTGGTCATTTGCGGACCAACACATGAAACTGATTGGAAGCCTTGTCACCTACTGCCACGCCACGGTGGACCTCTCGCGGGACAGGCGGGCATCCAGTCACTTCCTACCAGGTCAGGAACACATCCCCCTTATGGGACAGGCATCTGGACCTTCCAGGGAAGTCTGTCACCTCCTACCACATCATGATGAGCTCCCTCAAGAGGCCGGTTTTTGACCTGCCCGGAAATCCCGTCACCTACCATCTGAAAACCCATTTTGCAGCACCTTGGTGGCTTCAAAAGGAAAATAAACACTTTGAAGAGGCTTTCCGCTATCCCCTTAACTCTGAAGTGTTCCACCACTTATGGAACAGGGCGTACACTTGTGCTGCTGACCCCCGTGGTCCGGGCAGCAGTGTGAAAGGCTGGTTGATGACAAGGAGCTGCTAGATTTGTCATCCATCGTGCATCTCCTTCATAATGCTGCTTGCCGAAAGCTGATCCACGTTTTCGGTGTTGGCCTGGTTTTGTCCCAACTTTGTCGATGACCGAGCTTCACGTGACTCGCGCGCGTGCCAGTTGCCGTATGAGGCGTTCAATCTACAAGTCGAGGCCGGTCCGACATTCGACAGTCGTGCCATATTGTGCCACCTCCAGACATCACCTATTCCCCTTCTTCCAGGCGCCGTGACAGCTAATCAGACTACCGTGGAGCGGAGTCCCCTGGTGCCCTACCGCGCGTCCCACGCCAGGGCTGAGGGCTCGGGGCTTACCCGACACATTGGTGACGTCATGACAGTGCAGTGTAACGACCAGGCTCTGCTGGTCAGCTCGCCTATCATCAGACATCCCGGTCGCAGCGCTGGACCCCGTCGTCCACCTGTCAATGTTGACGGCCGCATCGGACAGCCGTGTCGCACGTGTCGTACCAGCAGAACAGTCCGTCCTCCTCTCCGTGTATTGCTCCAGCCGGGCGATCATGTCGTACCGCTAGATGTCTCCCCGCGCCCGTATGGCACTCAGGCCGCTGCCACCCTGTCCTGCGACACGTATCAACCAACGGCCCCGGTTCTTTGGAAGGTCCCGAGGTTATCAAACGACGGACACGTGACATTCGGAAGATGAACAAACGCCGACTAAGCAGTTGTATTTCTTTTCTAGTAATCGATGGATCTTTCTCTAAAATAAGAAAAGAACTCTTGTTCCATTTTGCAATTGTTTCAAATTCGTCGGCTGCTTAAGCTATGGCTCAACTTTTTTAGTTTCAGTTATCCATCAGCTCCTGAAACTCCAGGGATTAATATTTAGTGCAACAATATTCAGTGGATTGCATTGTTTTTCTTTTGTTTTTCTAACACCTCAAAATGAGTTTAATGATAAATAACACTCTGGTCCTCGAGCACTGACATTATGTCTTACTTTTCGCCGCATTTGCGCACGAAATCGTCCATAGCGTCACGCCGGCTCATATTTGGCAGCTGGTGATCTAGATCTGCATGGAAGAAATTTGATAGAATAGCTGATGCATGGTAAATCTCGAAGAATTGAGTTGCATCAGATTGTACCGTGAGTCTAGTTCCATATGAAGGCTCTGGGAAAGTCAGAGCCGTTGGATAGCGATGCGACGTATATATTTCGCGCTTTGTTTACACCTAGTTTGGGCCAAGAGTTTGTGCTATCTAGCCATTGTCCGGGGTCTTTATGATATATGAGACAGTGGCTGCGCTGTCAGAGAATACACACTGGACATACACTGTGTGACCGTCACGACCGCAGCCCGTTAGGGGCACCACTCGTATACGTAGACAATGGCAGCGGGAAGACGGCTGGATGACACATTAAAACAGAGCGCAAAATGTACACATTCGGCACTGTACAACGGCTCCGACGTTCTCAGGGCCTTCATGGGGACTAGGCTGACGTGCCTAATTCAAAGTATCTCCCTGAGTGTCATCATACATTAGGTGTTTGATGACACCACCGCCGTGGACTTGGTCTCGCCGGCGAGTTATCAGCCGGTGTGCCGCGCTACGGGACCAAGACTGAGACGTAATAACAATGCATGGAGGATCAGATTTTATTAATGAGTACATCCATTGCGCACATTCCTAAACGGTGCATCATACCGGATGCCGTTGCTTATAACTTGAGCAGCTGGTGGATGCCAAATAAGCAGGGATGCGGAGCCGGGAAAATTTTTGACGGCTCCGGCTCCGACTCCGGCTCCGGGAAAGTATCCCGGCTCCGGCTCCGGCTCCGGTTCCGAGTAAAATGTCTCGGCGGCTCCGGCTCCGGCTCCGGCTCCGGGCAAAATGTACCCGCTCGGGCGGCTCCGGCTCCGGCTCCGGCTCCGTACATCTCAAACGTGATCGATCCATTAAGTAAGAGCTAGGGGATGTTAAAAAAAGTTAGCCGCGACCACTCAGGGGCGCAAACTTCAGACAATTATAAGCAACTTTCCCATATCTGTATCTATGTCTAAATAAACATCCCCCTTCCCAAATCACTTTTCGGTGTTATGCCCTCGTAAATAAAAGGTCGGGTATCCACTGGCATAACACTTTTCGGCGTTATGCCCCTTACTGTGCATATGTCAGGCTACATTGGAATACTGCATCCAAGCTTGGTCCATAGCTAGAAAAGATTGTGGCTTTTAGAGAGACACAAAGAGGGCACAAAATGGTTAATGGCATAAGCAACCTGGCATAGAGGAAAGATTGAAGAAATAATATGTTTCACTTAGATATAGGAGGCTGAGAGGAGATCCATCGAGGTCTTTAAATTGTCCATGGTCTCGAGAGGGGATATCTTGTGGAAATGTTTGAATTGAACAGAAATGATGCAATTAGAGGCCATAAATTCAAAATTAAAGTTAACCACAGCAGAACAAGGTTAAGGCGGACTTTCTTCACCAACAGGGTAGTAGAACACTGGAACCAGTTGCCATAAAACATTGTCAGTAGCAGAACATTGAACATCTTTAAAAACAGCATAGACAATCATTATAAGAATAGAGGGCTTGCTTTTCAGTATTACAGGAGGGCTGATTGACAGATTGGTGGGTTAGTTAGTTATTTGGACTTGAGGGCGCTTCGACTGCTTCGGTCATACAGCGCCCGGCAGATTTGGTGGGCAAGTGGTTCAGTGTACAGAGTGCACCCAAGAAGGGCCCTGTGGCTCATAGTTGCACTAATCTTTTATGTCTTTATGTCTTTATGTCTTTATATCTTTATGTAAACTGACGCTCGCTTCGTGCCGTATTGGGACAATCAGAAGAGGGGAGACTCGAATCAACAACACTCCCCATCCCGTGAACGGTCCAAGGAACACCATTGTTGTAAATTGTAATGTTTGACCTCATATCTGATAAGGTACAACAACCCGTTGATGGTGGAAACAATGAACTTAACTAAACTAAACATGGAACTATTGCATTGACTACTGAGGCTAGAATATGGTTATTGGTTACTTTACCATTATTTGATGATATTTTTACATGTTACTCGTATTTAAACATTTTGGCTTTTAAAAATGCGTTTTCATGCCATACCATACCATACCTTACTAGGTATAATGTGTTCATTTCACGTTTGCTAATTTTGTTCAATTTACACCTCTTTCGGAGTCGGAGCCGCCCTGCTTTTGACGGCTCCGGCTCCGACTCCGGCTCCGAGTAAAATGTCCCGGCGGCTCCGGCTCCGGCTCCGGCTCCGGCTCCGGCTCCGGCTCCGGCTCCGCATCCCTGCAAATAAGACAGCTGAATTGCGACGCGGTTGATTAAAACAATTGCAAAAGGTAGCAGAACTACATTTAAAGAAAGGAGATCGGTAGATTTTGATGCAATTGCACATTCGTACCCAGTCGGCACGGAATGGCCTGAGGAGGCCGAAGTGCCTATCTTAATAAAACTCAAACTCGTACGAAGCTCATGGTCAGCTTTTGAACGGCATAGTAATGCTAATTTGTCGTTTTTCGAACATTCCGAGCACTTCCATTGAAAACAATTAAGTCCGAGCCGTCCAGTATCGTCACGGTCATTTTACCACGGGCGAAAGCTGATCGATGCCGTTGTGCGAATTTTTGGTGGTGTAAAGCCAACATCAATAATCACCGACATTCATCACATGTTGTCACTGGTCAATCGACTTTCAAACCAGTCTAACGGCACAAAATTGAAACCAGCATGACAGCACCAATAGCAATGAGCATCGCGACAGATCTTGGATTGACCTATCCACGATATGGTGTTTAGGTCAATTCATTCCTTACATCAGTGGTAATTTTAACTGTTTTGAAGTTTAGGGGACGGGGCGTACCCCCAGCCCATCGCACTGGGGGTGCCCATGCCGGTAGTTTGTGTTTGTGTGTGTGGAGGTAGGGGGTAGGAGTCCGCTGCTAGTCAAATATTCACCATACCTAGGTGATGTCTGGAATACCATGTCACCTCACTCAGTTCTAAAGATTAGATTAATCGAACAATATTTCAGCAAGGGAGGCTGGGAAGGTAGCTAGCGTTAGTGAGTAGCTAAACCATTCAGGCGAAATTCGTGTCCACAAGAGGCGCACAACCACCACCGCGATGTTTACGACCTAAAATTGGGCTGATGGAGTTGGACGGAAATAATAAACTCAATCATGGAACAAAAACGCCACCAACTTTTTCCTCAGACTCAACTGGTGAGACCAGTTGTTGGGGCAGTGTTTATGTTATCCTGCGTTTTTATGTGACGCATTACACAGTTTTACAGTAGCCATCGTTCGGAGGCTTACCTGCAAATTCTTCCAAATGCCGCGATTAATTTAGCTCTGTTCATGATGTGTCTCGCTGGGCATTATCCATCTGAGCTCACTACACGCTTTCTTCCATCTATGTGCACTTTCTGGCGTGAACCAAAGTACAATTTCGTGGTGGCAAATAAGTGTTTTTGTCAGCTAATATTAGTGGAGTGTATTATAATTTTCATGCATTTACCTCCATGCAACTCCAGCGCAAAGAATAACTTCGAAGATAATTTGGCAATTTGTTCCCAAATCATCAGCATGAACCTAGCAGGAACGCACCCAGTAACTTATTTCATAGGAGCGTAATTGTTTCGGGTGCAAACCTGGGAAACGATTTCGGAAAGAGTCATAAGTTTCAATGCTAAATGGGGTGCATGTAGGAAGAAGAGGAAGAGTCTTGGATTTCTACGACACATTCAACTGCTAGATCATAAGTATCGTCAACCTCTCATGCCGATTGGTCGCGGGTGGACTCGATAACGCCACCGGCTGTGAGATTCGAACCCATGATCTTGCGATGAAAAGTTCAACACCCTACCGACTGAGCTATAGCGGACCACCTGAGCGCATGGAAAATACAGCAGAAGAACAAGTGTCTGAACATAGGAAACGACTTCGAACAGAGCCAAAGCATGTGATGTAAAATTGAGTGCACAGGAAACAACAAAAAATATCATCCAGGGGAACAGAGAAAAGACTGCGAGCAAAAGAGCAAGGGCACACATATTTTGGCATGCTTTTCCATAACAAGCGAGAAAAAAGGCCTGTGAATTTGATTAAATAGTAAGAATTTCGAAGCTATGTCTCCCATTGGCCATCTCT
This sequence comes from Imbricaverruca yamaguchii, assembly GCA_034440575.1. Taxonomy (NCBI): domain Eukaryota; kingdom Metazoa; phylum Arthropoda; class Thecostraca; family Neoverrucidae; genus Imbricaverruca; species Imbricaverruca yamaguchii. Next base: position 329,183 of record JAOTOL010001640.1, on the reverse strand, counting down.
CAATGTGCCACTAGATATAACCAAGGTAGGCCTAGCCCAATCCACTACGTTGTGGACCTCATTGATCTAACTTGCTCCATCAGAACAAGGCACTAGTGAGGAAACTACACTATACTTGAGGGAACGGGGATTATAGCAAGCTATCTAGCTTCCACGTATCCATGTGCTCCGTGTATTTTATCTATGCGCAGCGCACTGATGCGAAAATGTTTTGGTGTGTCTTGGCTACGAAATAGAGATGTATTCGGGAACGGGTACGTGAAGTGTGGTACCGAGCCAATGATACTCACCTGTACTGACATCTAACAGGATGTTGTAATTAGAGATGCCACTTTTTGGAAACATTTTAACAGGGGACCACACCGGCCCAGGATATAGGACCGGCTCATGGACTGGGCTTCAAAGCAAATCTAGGGACCAAACCGGCCCAGCAAAGCTGGATCTAGGCCCAGCCCATGGGCCGATCCCATCAAATTTGGCCTGGCTTTTGAAACAACTGTTTAGGGGTAAGACACTTTTATAAGAGAGTAAGCAATATGGGAATAGTAAGTATAGGAATGGTAACTTGGTATTCATTCTCACAACACGAGGAAAAATAGCATGTAGCATTAAAATGCACATTTATCACGCGCGATGCATACATTTTAGCAATATTCAATACGGTATGTTAACCGGCCTATCCTGACTTGGACCAGTAATAGACCGGCCTATCCTGACCAGAACCAGTAAAAGACGTCCGGTGGTTTTTCAGATTGCAGGGCTGGTTCTCGGTCTAGATACTTGCTCCCCACCCCCAATGTTGGCTGTGTCCCCTATGATTTTAACTGTTACCATTGAAGCCAATGTGGTATGCCCCCCAATCCATTCAGGCCCGGCCATTACCTTCATGCATTGTGCCCTCCCCGCCACAATAATGTTCAGAAAGCTACGCTCATGACAATTAGTTAATGCTATCACAAAGTTAAGGTAAGAAAATGAGGTGAAATTCAAGTAAGGGAACGAAGTTAAGCATAGGATGAATTTCAAGAAAGGAAATACTTCAAATGTGCCTTTAGAAGCATGTTCCCATCAAGTAACATAAAACACTATTTTTTTACAAAGAGAAGGTCCTTGCGCCCCTTGATTCGCTCTTGAATGTTTTATCACTAACTATAAAAATGAATGCGATCCTTTGAGGGATATTCGAACACCATCAAAAGATGAAATGTCAATGCAGCACCAAGTCATACGTGATTCCAACCATTCATCAGAACTTGCACTGTGCGAACCGAGTTTCAAAGCATTCTAGGAGCTCTAACTTTCAAGCGAATCTAGCATCACAAGAAGTATTTTTTCTAGAGTTTGCTCTTGGTCAGCACTTCACTGTGCAGTATATCTGCTTACCTGGAAACTGCACCACCTCACCTATTTATATGCATCACCCTAACGAACGGCTTAGTTTCTGCAAGTGCGGCTGAGAAGAGTATGAATCCTGTTTGCAACAAGCGATACTAGAATTTGTTTGACTGTTTAGTAAAAACGACATTGAAACATAATCAAGCGATAAAGAGTAAGACAGATAAAATGTGTATGACTCAATAAGCATCTAGCGTATTCTCAGCAAGGTCATGGGTGATCGTACTAGCCTGATGTCGGTAGATTATCGACAACTTATCGACTTTTGGGACATTACACCACGTCTACTCCCTGGGACTGGCAGAGATGAAAATGGCCGTACAGATAGAAATGCAATTGATTAGCGATGAGAGAGAGGTTACTTGTGCGGAGATGAAGTAGCAGCAGGATGTAACTGCATGCCCTGTTATGCTCGGGGAGGGGAATAAAGAACGTGTCAAAAACGGAAGCAAAATACGCACGGACACATACACGTCATCCTTCCATCAAAAACACATAGGCGTTATGCTAGCCTCAACAAACATTGAGATCTATCTATCTCAATCCTATATCTATCTCAATGAGAAGTTCATGGCGATTTAACCGGCAAAAACTAAGGAAGGCACATCGTCCAATAACTAAACAAAAAAATCTCCTGCTTTAACACACTTAAGCCGTGCACATGAATGCTTTCGATGAATGTTAAGGTCTTCCATGCTATGTTATACTTATACGTTGTGTTGTGTTATAAGTGATGGTATATATGCTATGCAAAATTGTGTGACATATTGTATGCAGGCACCGGAGTTGAGCGGAGAAGAATAATAATCTGCTACAAGGCCGGAGATTTTTCACCAAGCCACGGGGTCTAGACCCTTATTTTCAGGATATCTTTTATATTGAGTAGGGAAAATGACAAATTAATATGAACAGAGTACTAAACCGGGGAGGTCCGGACTCCACCCCCTCCCACGACTAAGCAGGATCTCCAGTCATGGTCTGCTGGTAGCACTTTACTTCGAGCATGCCTTCAGTATCGAGTCGCGACACGAACATCCATGTCGCCCGATGTCGCACGTCATCGAGCCTGCCGCGGGTGCAGCGGATGTCGGGCCTGCCTCACTGCCGACCTGCCGGCGGCTCTGCACGGCCGTGCCTCCCTCCGAGGCACCGCTGTGGCGGAGCTGATCTGTTCCGCCCGTCCACGGGGCGCCGGGGTGCCGCGAGTACCGCGAGTACCGCCCAGGAGCCCGAGTACCGCCCCGCAGCCCGAGTACCGCGAGTCCCGCCCCGCAGCTGAAGTGCCGCGAGTACCGCCCCGCAGCCCGAGAACCGCGAGTCCCGCCCCACAGCTGGAGTACCGCGAGTACCGCCCCGCAGCCCGAGTACCGCGAGTACCGCCCCGCAGCCCGAGTACCGCGAGTCCCGCCCCGCAGCCCGAGTACCGCGAGTACCGCCCCGCAGCCCGAGTACCGCCCCACAGCCCGAGTACCGCGAGTACCGCCCCACAGCCCGAGTACCGCGAGTACCGCCCCGTAGATGGAGTACCGCGAGTACCACCTCACAGCCCGAGTACCGCCCCACAGCCCGAGTACCGCGAGTACCGCCCCGGAGCCCGAGTACCGCCCCGCAGCCCGAGTACCGCGAGTACCACCCCGGAGGCCGAGTACCGCCCCGGAGCCCGAGTACCGCGAGTACCGCCCCGCAGCCCGAGTACCGCCCCGCAGCCCGAGTACCGCGAGTACCGCCCCGGAGCCCGAGTACCGCCCCGCAGCCCGAGTACCGCGAGTACCGCGAGTACTGCCCGGCAGCCCGAGTACCGCCCCGCAGCACGAGTTCCGCCCCGGAGCACGAGTACCGTGAGTCCCGCCCCACAGCCCGAGTACCGCGAGTACCACCCCGGAGGACGAGTACCGTCCCGCAGCTGGAGTACCGCGAGTGCCGCCCCGCAGCCCGAGTACCGCGAGTACCGTCCCGCACCCGGAGTACCGCAAGTACCGCCCCGCAGCTGAAGTGCCGCGAGTATTGCGCCGCAGCTGGAGTACCGCCAGTCCCGCCCCGCAGCCCGAGTACCGCCAGTCCCGCCCAACAGCTGGAGTACCGCGAGTCCCGCCCCACAGCTGGAGTACCGCCCCACAGCCGGAGTACCGCGAGTCCCGCCCAGGAGCCGACGTCCCCGCCCTGCACCACTTGTCGCGCCGGTGCCGGTGTCGGGGCTGCGCCGCCGCCGACTGCTGGAGAAGCGCCGGCCGCACATTCCCGACATAGACGGCGCTATGTCGGAGCACATTCCCGACATAGACGGCGCTATGTCGGAACACATTCCCGACATAGACGGCCCGGCTCGGCGGACGTGCCGGGCCGACCGGCGGCGCCCGATTAATTGGCCGGCGCACTATCCCAACGCGGCGGCGTCGCACGCCGCGTGCCACGCGCCGTTTCCCACGGAGGTCGCGGCCAGAGGCGTCCAGTGGCGACCCAAAAACGTGACAGACAGACAGACAGACAGACAGACGCACTGTCGCCGGGCGCGCCCTGACGGCATGACCTACCGGACGCTGACGCCGCCGCACGTGGCGTGCTTCGGCTGCGTGCCCGGCACTGTGGAATGGGAGTGGGCAGAGTGCTGCGTCTGGTTCGGGTGTCGTGTCTGTGTCATTTCAGATCGGCAACCACATCCTCACCGTGCCAGGCAATGTCATTCGCATGCCCGACCACTGTGCTTTCCTCGTCCGATCATGGGTAGGGGGAGGGATATGATCGTTTCTTGGTCCATCCTTTCTATGCAAAGCCCATAGGCATAATTATAAGCTGCATGACGCCTTGGGGGAGGGGTGCGTTCATTCCCTATACATCCCTTTGGCGTCACCCATGTGCATAGCTATTGGTCTGCCTGTTCCTAATTATGTTTTCCAGGGACCATGGGAGTGATCCATATGCTAGGGAAGTGATGAAAGTCGTTCCTTGCAGCGCCATAGTGCTCATGCTAAAATTATCCAACAAATTTGTGGTCCCAGATGCACTTTTTGACCGCCGCCACTCTTCGTTCCCGTGTTTGCATTCTGATCGTATTGTACCAATACTCGATGGCGTTCTAATCTAATGACCATATCGCTATTCCTGGTCTGCATAGCTGCGTTGCTCTGGATATTCTGGAACCCAGCTACCCGCTGTTACTGGAATCCAGCTACCCATTACTACTGCAGCCAGCCATGCTGAAGGACTGCTGATACAGCACTGTCGAAGAGCATCACTGCTACTGGGAGTTGGGACATGACTGCAGCAGGACGCCGTTCCAAATTCCGCCTTACCTGACGCAGGCTCGAATGGGTTTTGGTATATTGACTTATCTTAGATGAAACAGGTGCCATCAATAAAGCATGGATGAAGTTCAGTCTTAGTGGGTGTTTCTTGAACACACTTTTACTTAGGTACTTGGGCACTGCCTAGACTCTTAGTAGGCTAGTGTGTGAGGTAGCCTTGTCTGAGTAGCCTTGGGCACTGCCAAGGGAGTAGCCTAGTGTGTGGGGAGAAGGGCTGCCAGTCACCTACACCCTTGGAAGTCTGAGGGACCCGCAGAGGTTCCTCAGACCTCCAAGTGGGGCCCATCAGACGTTTAAATCCCAGCGGTGCCCGGTTCGGGGCCCCACAAAGACCAGCACTGTCCAAGACGGGCAAAGGCAGCATCGTCCAAGACGGGTAAAGGCAGCAACGTTCAAGACGGGTAAAGGCAGCAACGTTCAAGACGGGGTACCAGAGGGGATCCAAGAGAGCTGAAAGGTAGTCAATCCTTCCGTGGATGCATGGAGGGTTCAGAGGACCTGTCAAGGACCAAGCAAATGGGTTAAGTCCGAGGAAAGCTGGTTTTGTTTTGGTAATGCCATAGGTGCCCCCACTAGGTCACCACCCAACCCTACCCTTTGAGGGAATCCTAACTACCCCCCTTGGACTTCGTGTATGGTGTATGTGCATGGCAGTGCACTCAAAGATAAAGACGCCGATAGCTCTGCCACTGCAAAAAGAAACATCGAAGTGGAAAACAGGATGGCTTCAGATGATGTCAGTGGCGTACACAGTAGAGACATGGTATCTAATGATGAGACCGACTGTTGTAATTTTGCTGTCGGTATGCGAAGCCGAACCTCACGTGCGGACCGAATGGCACGGGCATATGCTGATACGAACCTCTGATGCTGGTTCGTATCAGCATATGCCCTCGGTTCGCTGAGAAGGCAACCACTTAACATATACTATTCTCAGCAGAGGTAGAACTTCCCACTAAGCTCCCTGCGTTTCATTACAAACAGCTCAAACCTTAACAACACTATGTGGAAGGAATGGCCAAGCGTACTAAAGAGCATTGCAGCACCATAAGCATTATATTTCTTTGCCCATGTGCGACGAACGGAGATCGGCTAGATTTATTGATTATTCGGACTTAAGTGCACGCTGACTGGCAATGACCGACTGGCACAGACCAGATGGGACGATTCTACAGATACTCTCCATTTAAGGGAACCAGACGAGGCCATTATAGTGGGAGAAAACACAGGTTGGACGGGGAAGAATGCGGGTGGCGAGGAATTGTAAATCCCCACATCAAGCGCACGGTCGATGCCCCGGCGAAACAATGCGGTGCGGTAAAGACAGCCATCTACAATCGCGAGCTGCTGAATTCTGACATTGCCTTAGGAAGTCTATGTCAAGCAAATTGATGTTTGTAACAAAGCAGCCATTCCGACCACCCCGCAAGGAACGTGAGCGTGTGCTGTGCCTGTTGTACATTCACGTATACACACTCACACTCACATACATACCGTATGTAGATACGGATATATATGTATATGCATGCATGTAAATAAATAGAAAGCACATGTGTACCGGCTTAATAATACCTTACTAGATAAAATAACTTTCTTATCATTTCGAAACTATGATCAAGCATGATCGTAATAGATCACAATAGACCAGGCAGAAATTTGTTTGCATGCCAAGTAGATGCCGCTTTCAACTGCATATGGTAGTCAACGACCTTCGTTTTCATCAGAATATTGCTGGGATGTTGGAAATCATTAATATCTAGGCAAATGCAGCTACGGGGTCACCAGACCCAGATTTAATGAGCGTCGAAAAGGACGAGGTGTGGTTCCCGCCTGGCTCTGCGAGCAGGAGTTATCCTCGATTTTTATCAGGCCAGACCACAATCCATTTGAGACCAGCTGCCTTGGATTAGGCTGCTGATATGGATGCTTCTTGGCATATCTTGTGCTTTCATTGTATGGGGCTGTTCGGCGGAGTCTCTTTCGCCTGTGGCTGACAGTTCCCCTATGACGTCAGAAAATGCAATCGTGTCGAACACGAGAAGCCAGCCTTCGGTGCTAGACCAATGTGAAATATTCCATTACATGCTCTTTCACGGTCAGTGTGCTATTTTACTTATTGGCTGGATCTACCCATATTTACAAGGAAAATGCGGCATTGTAAACATAATTTCAGAGCTTATCTTGCACTTGCACGGATAAGTTAGAGAAATGGATACATACAAACAAACTGGAGAGTATCTCTGCTGTTTTGATGAGGCATGGGAAGTATTCGTGTTCATTTCTCGTTCCTTCTATAATTACTGGCCCCTACTTGCGCAAATGATTCGTATCAAAGACCCTGCAAACAATCAAAGCTGAAGTTCCATGGGTCAATAGCCAACAATACTTTTTTTTTAAACAATTAGTCTATGAAAACATACGCTGCACCCTTCCCCCAACAATCCAAGCTTTGCATGCATGGACTGCTGATAACTGCCATTGTTATCGGTGTTTCTTTGTGTTGGCCACACTGGTAGCCACCAGGTGGCGATCCCTTTGCCTGACTAAAGCAGCTGTTTCTGTTGGATTATGCATGCACTACGTCTATGCAGGTATGCTTCTTTTGCGTCACTACGCCGGGGGATTTATACAATTTGCATGCGTAATCCTACATTGCAGATGGCTGGCAGCAGTTCGAGCACAGGGTCCGTGTGCTCAAATCGTCATATTCCGCCAAATCGTTTAAGTTCATGGGTTGGATATTCTTGGCAATTGTGTTCTTGCTTGTCTTATTCTACAAATATTAAACTGCATATCATCAGCTGATGATGAAGCCATGGGCCCCTTTTGGTTACGAACCGACTTAATCGGCTCCACTCCTCCAGGGGCCGCCGGCGATGAGGCTGGGCCCCGACCGTCGCTGACGTAGCTCACGCCTCAACTGGTTTGTGTTGTAGCTCGAGGACGTGGACACACTTGAAAGTGTTGGGAAGGGCGAGGTGCATTCGAGTCGATACAGCTCGACCAGAAGTTGTGCGTGGGAGAGATGGTGCGCACTGCCTAAATGAGATTGTAGTCATTCAAGTGATGAATATCTACTGCTCGTCTGCAAATCTAGGGCGTATTGCTGGGCATTATTCTACACAAATATGTGAAATGCTATGCCATCGACATGAGTAGAGCACAGTCAAAGTTGGGTAAAAATGATGAGGGTCAAATATGTCAGTCAATCAGTGGCATACAAAAATGGATATGGGGGACGTCAGCACCAAATAAAAATGGTTTTATTCATAATCATGTTAGACAATGTGAATTGATGAAGACATTGCCAGGTTTATCAAGCAGATTATTCCATTGGTTTCCTCATTGTTCCGGGACCATTAAGTTCAGCTTCTTGGTGCGCAAGTGCCGTGTTGAGGGATGTTGCTGTATATATTTTTGAGGGGGTAGGTGTCCCTTCAATGTTAGCTTTACCCCAATGCTCACACCCACCCCGTCCTCCCCCAATAATTTCACGTTTTAACATGGGACCTAATGGAGTGTGCCCCTAGTCCATTTGGGTTCGTCCATTCTCGTCACGTATTGCCAACCCCCAACCCCACCCCGAATGATTTTCAGAAATTAACACCCTTGGCTGTGCTTATTCAAGCTTTTCTTGCTTATCCTACGCTAAAAGAAACTTTATATGTAGCACTTCAATTGTTTTTCACATTTGTTCTCCGGTTCTTTATTGCGAAAGCATAAGCATCAAATTATACGTAATGCACTCTGCTGCTTACCAAAGTTCTAAGAAGCTCATTTTGCGATTGTTATTGTTACTGCTAAACAAATGCCATGCATTTCACAATACATGCCCTCCACGTGCAGTGGCTCGATTGGCTGAAGCAGTGTCATTTCTCGTAGTGGAACAAGACTGGCATCCCCAGGTATTGCTGTGCACATTTCCCCCGGGGTGCAGACTTCCATAAGGTAGGCATAGCAACCGTCACACCAAAGACATCGTATTGCTGTGACATTCCACACCAATATTTTCTCCATATCAACTTGTCAAATTTATGAGATATTGTGCCGCCAAAATCCGAGAGGAAGTTCAGAGCTCAACGCTCTCCTCATGCTCAACAGATATATTTTATCGATGAGTCCAAGCAGGAAGTTCATTTTTGTTCTGAAACCACCTTCATTTTCCATACGGAAACTTCTTCAGGTCAAAACCCTGGTTTGCATCACGTGCGTCATTTTTGCTGTGTTAATATGCTTAGGCCATGTTGGAGATCCCAGGTGGTTTGGGTTCAGTACACCCCTGGTTTCGTATCCTGCTAATGTTAAGTTGTTATATTCCGTATTCAATCTGATGTTTCCTGAAAATATACACCTAGACACCCTCTGACCTCTCACTCCCCTGGCTTGATGATAGATCTCCAGCCTTGGTTTAGGCGGCCAAGCATGGGTATATACTATATTGTGACGTTGATAACGTTAGGTAGTTAGGTATTTGTTTCCTGAATTTACTTTGTGCCATGGTTCATGGGCATAAGAGATGGATACTGGACCAGTACAACATATTTTGTCATTGTCAGGGCTCGGAATTTGTATAATTATGGCAATCGCTGAGTGAACTTAGACTTGAGATTTCGTTGTCAGAAGAAAAATGTAATTGTGAACATATTTGATCCATTTTATCCTCATCCAGAAGCAGGGATTCAACTCTGATTCTAGTTCCCATTCTTCTTGAATTTAGTTAATTCTGATTAACGTTCACTGAAAACCATGTGGTATTTTGAAATAAACTCCCATTTTATTATTTTCGGCACAAACCAGATCTCAGTTGGATACATATTTCTCCCCAGAACATACACTTACCATACCGGAAGCAGTCATGTGGTATGAATATAATGAATTTTATACTTTGCATGTCTGGATATATGTAGAGCATAGGACAGATTTTAAATTTCGCGTTCCCATTCACATCTGTACGGACACCGAGCAGATGTGGGCTGAACGATTCGCATCAGCTTCACAACGGGATGAAAAACGTACATCCAGTTAAAATGCCAACACATGTTGCCGATGTTCAATATCATAAATGTAATACACACACACACACACACACATATATATATATATATATATTACATAGCTACTTGTATTGTGTATTCATTTATCCAAACGGAATTACCAATTTCTAGTTGTTTATCCATCTTTGTATGGGTCGCCTCACCCATGATCCCAAAAATCCAATGGTCAAGATCACCAGTATGCTGATTATATGTATGAACCAGACGGTCTGCTAGCGGAAAGTATCGTACAATATGTTGACAAAACTTTCAACAATAGTCAGCTGGTAGTGGCTGATGCTACCGTAGTTTTAAATACTTGCGCTTTAAGGTACCTTTGAAAATAACTGTCAGTCAAGGTAAAACATTTAGCTCTACCAACCAGTGATACCGTATACGGTGTTTATTGGTGGTGGTGGTTCTTGGTTTTTTACGATACGTCGACTGTTGAGTCATGTAGCTTCGCCAATCTCTCATGTCATGTAGCTTCGCCGATTGGTCGCGGGCGAAGAGTAGCAACAGGTGGGGCTCGAACCCACAAATTTTCGAGTGTGAGACGCGCAACTTACCCCTAGACTACTCGTCCCCAGTGATGCCATAGACAGAAATATCTCGCCTTACATCGTTTTCTCATAAAAAAGATAATCTTATCCTTCCTGAACCATCAGCCCGGCTTTGCATTTTAATATAATGTACTGCACACGTACATGCACTCTACAAGAGTTGGGTTGAAATTAATTTCTGAGCATCTGATGTCTACATTAATATTATACACACCGGTCACCAAAGTTCTTTAGAACCGCCACTATCTGCTGCTACCAGGTACCAAGTTACCTGGCGGTCAAAATATGCCAAATGTTTTTTTAAGCACGGGAGAATCCGCTAGTAGCCATTCATGATATCCGGCCGTACCAGCACATTGGAATTTAGTGGCATCGAGCACCAGACAATCGCTGGTAAAGAGGACTCGCCGACCTGTTGGCAACAATCCGGACACTCTCCTGATAGCAGGTGCGAGATAATCTGCCGAGTGCCGAGAGCCGTGTCTGCAAACCATGCATCAAGTAGCGCGGGAATTAACAGGTTTTGCACCAGGTAGCAGCATTTATCTTGGATCATATCGTCCGCGTCCATCTAGCTCAGCACAGTCGACGCCGGTGCCAGAGAAGAGCGGGGGTATCAGCACGATAGTGGCGTAATTATCCTCCAGCGCTGACATGCCGCGTACTGGAATGGTTATAAAGAATGAACCGGTCTAGGTACAGGCGACACAGTATGTGCGACATATTTTGTCTCCAGGTGTTAGTTACATGATGATGAATGACGCACTCCCTTTTATCGAGCTTCGGCATATTTTAAGGTTAGTTGACACAACACTCAAAGAAACAAAACAGGTAAACGGAAATAATTAGGGAACTTGTCAATTTTAATCCATGATGCAAACTTTTGAACTTCTATGTCCTCCAAAAAAGTGGTCTGTTCGGGATAAATGAGAGCATCAATAGTAATGAATACAATAATCGCATTGCTTATAGCTTGGCAGATCTTCAGAAAATCGCAGTCTGTGTCTGCGTCTGTGGCCAGCGTTCGTGAGGAACAACTTGCTCTCCCTTGGACCCGTGAATGCTGAGTAGATCACACATTATTATGAATCTGGCATAGGCGGCGCAAAGGGGAAGGACGGGGGATGTGCCCTTCAAACGTCGTCAGGCACACAATTACGCCCCTGGGCTTTGCATGGAAAGAATGGACCCCAATCACGATCGTGTCCTGCAACCCTCACATCTGAAGTCCATTACGTCGTGGGTAATCTGAAGCATAAACCATGCTTCACAGATATAACATGAAGACATATTATAACAGGTGAGGGAAAAACAGTTTGAATTCATTTTTATTCCAGCAATGTCATCAAACATTTCACTATCACATTAATCACACATCGGACCACGTTAATATCCGATTTGGTTGTAGCTCTTCCCTCCTCCCAAATCCTATATCCGTGACGTTCGGCTGAGGCGGAGATGACTAACAGTACGTGAACCTCTGAGAACGCAATCACGTCTTAGAGATGAGCACCACTGTGCACAGCCAGGTGACACACATAACAATGTGTTCGGTCGTTCATCAATGTTCTTCAGGCGTGCTCAAAATGACAGCGGTTAGTATCAAATGATCAGACGACTTGTCAACGAGACAGCAGAAGACTTGTCAATGCCGGATAAATCGTGCTATGTTGCACGTCATCCATTATACAATCAGAAAAGCAGGAACATTCCTTCACAAAGGAAACCATGCACCCGCGGGTGCTTAAAAAACAGATCAATGATCGGAAATGCAAAGCAGGGCGTTTGTACGGAGTGGCGCATTTTTGGACATCTAAATTGCACAATAATCATAGTCTTTGTACTCTACCAAGGCAGAACAACTTCTCTTCCACTTTTGTGTGCTCAAGTCCCTACCGACGTGTTCCAAATATTCCCTGAAGGCATCCAAGGTGATGGCTGATGTACTGATAGCGGAAGAAGGTGGTAGATAGCAGGTCGTACCGAGGATGCTACGCAACATCTCGAATATTGTTTTGGTACGGCAGCATGCGTCGCTGCTTGTGTAGCAAGACTTTGTCAGGCACAAGGCATGGCATATCGCATTTCCCCATTTGCATGCTCCGTAAATCCGGCTGTACCTCAGACTCTCGGTACAGTCGACAGTAGATGACATCCTTGCTGGCATATATATCCGTGTGTATTCCGATGCAGTTGACATCAGACGACGTCTCTACTGTAGCTCAGTATATCTGGCTGTATCCCCGGCATATTTGGCATCAGATTATTTCTCTGCTGATCACCTGTACTCTCGGTGTAGTCGGCAAAAGACATCCCTGCTGGGGTATATCCGCCTATATTCCGACGCAACTGACATTAAACGACGTCCCTGTCGGGGTTCCGTATACCCGGCTGTACCCCCGGTACATTTGACAACAGATGACTTCCCTGTTGGGATATGTATTTATATATATATATATATATATATATATATATATATATATATATTTATATATATATATATATATATATATATGTATTTATATATATATATATATATATGTATTTATATATATATATATATATATATATATATATATATATATATATATATATATCCGACAGGACTTACAGTACCGCTAACAACAGACGACCTCCCTGCTGTGGTTCCGCATATCTGGCTGTACCCTCGGTGCAATTGACAAAATGCATCCCCTGCTGGCAAATACATCCGACTGTGTTCTGGCGCGGTTGACATTAACGACGTCCCTGCTGGGGCGCCGTATACCCGGCTGTGCCCCCGGTACATTTGACAACAGATTTCCCTGCTGGCATATACACACACACACACACACACACAACACACATATATATATATATATATATATATATATATATATATATATATATATATATATATATATATATATATATTATACAATAAGTGGCACATAGAGAGAAACTATATTTCCACCACAAAGCACATCATCAACGGTTCGGCCACAGGCCTTCTTCAGGATGACGCAACTGCAAAATTTAAAAACTTAAAAAACTTGAAGCACGCAATCATGCACTTGAATTCTTGTGTCCAAAACGTGACACGTATTGCAACCTCTCGCTGGGCGAACAATCAACTGTGGTTTCTACGGGAATGCATCAGAAAACAAGTGCTCCCGACGTCTGCTCCTCGTCAGCTAAGGACGGACAAGCACCCATTCCCGGACATGGCGAAGGCATATTTGGAAAATGCGGTGGGAGATGTACTATATTGCCTTTCGCCATTGAAGCAGTATTTCGCAATGTCGTTATGTCGTTCGTCGGCCGAGCGAGAGGTTGCAATACGTGTCACGTTTTGGACAAAAGAATTCAAGTGCATGATTGCGTGTTTCAAGTATTCAAAGTTTTTAAATTTTGCTGCTACGCCATCCTGAAGAAGGCCTGTGGCCGAAACGTTTATGATGTGCTTTGTGGTGGAAATATAGTTTCTCTCTATGTGCCACTTATTGTATAATTTGTCCAGATATTATTAAATATATATGTATATATATATATATATATATATATATATATATATATATATATATATATATATATATATATATATATATGCATACATCTGACATGACTCACAGTACAGCTAACAGGCGACATCCCTGCTGGGGTTCCGTATATCCGGCTGTGTCATCGATGAAGTTGACACGGTCGACACCTCCGGCGGGGCGGCGGCCAGCCCCAGCGGACGTCGGTGCCGTCTGAGGGACATCCACACTGACATGAGATTGACGCTCCTGCTGCACCCCTCATCACCACCCAGACCCTTGCAGGCCACGTGCCGGAACATCGTCGTGATTCGGCCCAGATAGCACCTTGATACTTAGCTACTGGTCGGTTGTGTCGTCCAGTTTGAGCAGGGCGCCCCATGCCTCTGCATAGCGCCCTGCTTCGCATCCCTCTCAACCGTATCGCATATCTCAAATCGCGACACACATTCGCCTCCAAGTCTGCACTCCAGCCATCCATGGCTGTCTGCTATATCAATGGTTCAGCGTCGATTAGCAACGTGTTGCCAGCCCTGCGTGAACCAAAAATCTGTTCGTGGCATCCGGCGTGTTCCAAAGATCTTCTGTTCTCTTGAGCTGACGATCTTCATGTCCTTGCATATGAACATCCTTGGGGCCTTGGGGCCTTGGGGCCCTGCATCCTTGGGGCCAACCTCCTGCGCATTGTCTTGCATTCTGTACGCTGCACATCGAGAGAAAGAGACAACCGTGCAAACACTCGTGTGCTCTTACGTTCCTGCAACTGAGCTTTGCCCTGTTTTCAGAGGTGCCGCGGTTAAAAATTAGGTGTGAGAACCCAAGTATTATCTCCCGGATTAAAGCGAATTGTGAAGCTTAAGCTGCGCGACAGTGTCGGACATGGTTTGCAGGATGCCAACGAGCACACGTCAGACCAAGCCGACCCTCACATCTGACAAATATGGCTGCCGGCATGACGCGACAGTGACAGCTGCCCTCCGTGTTGCAGATCCTGTTGCTGTACGAGTGCGAGAAGCACCCGCGCGAGCTGGAGTGGGACGACGCGGCCATCTACGACCGGGTGCTGGGCATCCTGGTGCAGCTGATCTCGTGTCTGCAGAACCGCCGCTGCCCGCACTACTTCCTGCCGGCGCTCAACCTGTACAAGGGCATCTCGCCGGCCGCCATGGACACGGCCGCCAAGCAGGTGTGGCGGCTGCTCAGGGACATCATGTTCAACCCCAAGTCGCTGGAGAAGTTGTGAAACGGCGGGCGGCTGGCTGTCGGCGCCGGCGGCGCCGCTTCAGAGCGCGTCTCGCTGTGGAAAGAGGTGATTATCTCGAGGCGCTGTGTCGTCAACTGAGCCCGGCTCTGGTCTGATTCTCCGCGGAGGAAAACGATCGGGAGTGGACAATCGCGTCACTTCAAGGGTAAGCAAGTGCCCACGTGCGCCAGGTCTCAGCCTGCGTTGTTGGTTCGATGTTGATGCACCCAGGTCCGTGACCTTGAGTCTGTGACCTGACTTGACATGTCAGTGTTCTAGTGTCATTGTCTGAATAGTGGGGCCGACTATAATATTGCGGTACAGGAGTCAGTCAAACTGGGGAGGTTATGGAAAAAGCGATAGCAAATATGTGACGATATATGTCTGCGGGTCAGACGAAAAAGTAGACCTGTATGGAATAAAGTATAGAATGGGACAAGACTGGGATAGGAAAGAATGACTGACTGAAAGAATGCGAGAGAAGAAATAGCGGACGTCAGAGGGTGATAGAGGGATGAACTTATGAGATGCTACTGGATGATGTGAATATGGAAATAGTCAGTTCAGCCTATAGGACCCTGTTGCAATACTTTGTGCAAGACGTATCCCAACATAGGGCGGTGACTTGTTAGTAGATGTGCTGTGTTTTGTGTTTCCTGCTTGCTTGAAGAACACCCGCTGAAAGATATAGCCGCACTGCGAGCACGTGCAACTAAGGAGTCATGTTATTTATTTTTTGTCTAGGTAAATACAATTCAGATGTGGTCTGGTGTGCTCAGCGTTGTCGGGCGCTTGACGGTTGAAACGTGGCAAGACGGAGACAGCCTGGCAAAAGCGACCCTCTCCGGGCCGTACCCCCTGCAGTCGTAGTCTGGACAGGAGAGTCCTGTGCCGCCTACAGCCTTGGTCGGGATGGGAGGGCCCTGGACCTTCCCACAGCCGTGGTCTGGATGGGAGAGCCCTGTAGTCATACAGCCGTGGTCTGGATGGGCGGGCCCTGTGCCTTCCCACAGCCGTGGTCTGGATGGGAGAGCCCTGTAGTCCTACAGCCGTGGTCTGGATGGGCGGGCCCTGTACCTTCCCACAGCCGTGGTCTGGATGGGCGGGCCCTGTACCTTCCCACAGCCGTGGTCTGGATGGGAGAGCCCTGTAGTCCTACAGCCGTGGTCTGGATGGGCGGGCCCTGTACCTTCCCACAGCCGTGGTCTGGATGGGCGGGCCCTGTACCTTCCCACAGCCGTGGTCTGGATGGGAGAGCCCTGTAGTCCTACAGCCGTGGTCTGGATGGGCGGGCCCTGTACCTTCCCACAGCCGTGGTCTGGATGGGCGGGCCCTGTACCTTCCCACAGCCGTGGTCTGGATGGGAGAGCCCTGTAGTCCTACAGCCGTGGTCTGGATGGGCGGGCCCTGTACCTTCCCGCAGCCTTGGTCGGGATGGGAGAGCCCTGTGCCCCTACAGCCTCGCTCGGGATGAGAGAGCCATGTGCCCATACAGCCTCGCTCGGGATGGGTGAGCCCTGTACTTCTCAAAGCTTTGGTCGGGACAGGAGAGCCCTGTACCTTCCTACAGCCTTGGCGGGGATGGGTGAGCCCTGTCCTCCTTCTAGCTTTGGTCGAAACAGGAGAGCCCTGTACCTCCTTCAGCTTTGGCGGGGATGGAAGAGCCCTGAACTCCTTCTAGCTTTGGTCGGGACAGGAGAGCCTTGTGCCTCCTACAGCCTCGCTCGGGATGGGTGAGCCCTGTACCTTCCTACAGCCTTGGTCGGGATGGGAGAGCCCTGTATCCCCCTACAGCCTCGCTCGGGATGGGTGAGCCCTGTACTCCTTAAAGCCTTGAGATAGGAGAGCCCTGTACCCCCACAGCCTCGCTCGGGATTGGAGGGCCCTGTACTCCTTACAGCCTTGGTCGGGACGGGAGAGCCCTGCAGCCCTACAGCTTTGGTCGGGATGCGAGAGCCATGTGCCTCCTTCTAGCCTGGGTCGGGACGGTTTTGCGCTGTGCCTCCCTACAGCCTTGGCCAGGACGAGAGAGCTCGGTACCCCGTGCAGCCGTGGTCGGGGCGGTAGACCCTCTACCCGCTGCAGCCGTGGCCGGTCTCGTTATGAATGTCCTGCTGATGGGTCGGCGCCCGCCCCCTGGCGGGAGAACGACCGACAGCAGCGGGAGGAAGCGGCGCTTAGGCGACCCCCGCGAGGCGCCGGCAGCCGCGCCGCGGTTCCCGCGCGCCCGGCCGGCGCTCTGGCCGCACGAAGCGCGCCGCTCTTTTTCCGGCGCGTCGCCGTGCACGGTGCCCGTGACTCGGTAGCGTGACAGGAGCAGCGGGTCGGTGCAGATCTCCTGGGCGGATCGGCCGCCCACGGGGCCCGGCAGCCCGCGCCGAACGAGCCCGTGACGTCCGGCTGCCCCGCTGTCAGAGCCTGCTGCGGAGCGAGCTCGACCACCGCGAGCAGGTCCGCGCTTCAGTGCGGAGCGCAGCTGCCGTGGAAGGAAGCAATTCTGAGGTGTGGGAAAACCCGCTATGTACTCCTGACGAGCGCAGGTAAATGGCTAACAAACTCGGTTTGAGATGTTCATCGTCGTCCCGATAAATCACTAAGCGGAACCGTTTGCATCGAGTTCGTGCGGCGTTCACGCACTCCGTGTGCAGGGTATCAGTTGCAACGTTATTTACCGTCAGTGTAATAAACGTCCGCACCGAGACTATTATGCTTCATCAAGGAAATATAAATCAGATTTAGAGGCTCACAAATACTCCACGACTATAATGAAAACGTCTTAAATACCTTGTGTTCGAGGTGCTCTGTCGCAGGGATCGAGCTCGACGTGGCCGACGATCCTCGGATGATTTCAGTGCAACCGAAACCAATAAAACAACTCGATCAGCGATTGCACTAATCGAGAGCAAATTGGAGCGCTCTCTACGCACGCGATCGAATCGATAGGGTCAGAACTGCGAGCAGGTCCCCCGCGCTGTACCGCCACCGTGAAGAGACATCACAGCATGGGAATGACAACCAAACGACGCCCACGCTCAACGTTTGGTACCGCGCTGCATTTTGTCATGTTTTTATGATTCTGCGTGGTATGTCGCTCGGTCGTTACGGGGAACTTTATTGCGGTGCTGTGTACTTATACGCCTCACTAATGCTGCGTCGGCCGCATAAACCAGCCAGCAAACTGTTTGAAGCGATGTAGCATTGCTTAAGAGGAGGGGCGGTGGTGAAATAATTAATGTAGCGGACTGGGAACTGTACGGCCGTGAGCCAGAATGCTACCGAATGCCAGACTTCAGCATGGCAACGACGATGTCGATGACGGTGATTGTAATCGGCCGTCAGCTTTTGGTACTGGGCTATTATTACCAAACCGTGATTGATATCGAGAGCCAGCTGTGATGCGGCTATTTGCAAAATGGGCCGGGCTGCACGCTTCCAGCCCCCGAGAACTCCAATTCGGAAACAGATTCGCGTTGGGGCTCCAATGGTCGGGGGCTGTCCTGGCGTCATCAGAATACGCTCGATGGCCGGTCAGCTACGGTACAGGGGCGGCCCAGCTACGGTACAGGGGCGGCCCAGCTACAGTACAGGGGGCGGCCCAGCTGCAGTACAGGGGCGGCCCAGCTACAGTACAGGGGCGGCCCGGCTACAGTACAGGGGGCAGTCCAGCTATAGTACATGAGGGCTGCAGTCCAGCTGCAGTACAGGAGAACCGGTCCAGCTACAGTACAGGGGGCGGCCCAGCTACAGTGCAGGGGCGGTCCAGCTGCAGTACAGGGGGCGGTCCAGCTATAGTACAGGGGGCGGCCCAGCTACAGTTGTGGCTTTCAGATAGACAGCAAAGAGTGATGCTAAATGGTACAAAGTCATCATGGCAAAATGTTCTTAGTGGAGTCCCCCAGGGGTCAGTACTAGGGCCATTACTGTTCATTATATTTGTAAATAACATTGAAAGTGGCCTAAGCAGTAAAGTTTTGAAATTTGCAGATGATTTGAAGGTCTTTAGGGCAATAACAGGTCAGGATGAGCATATCTCGCTGCAAAAAGACTTAGACGAACTTGTGAAGTGGTCCGAAGAATGGCAAATGAAATTTAACTTTGATAAGTGCAAAATCATGCATGTAGGTAAGCAGCATATGAAGGCTCCATACTTGATGGGTGGCCAAGTGCTATCAGTGACTCAACAGGAGAAGGATTTAGGTGTTATTCTAAACACAAAATTGGGGGCATCAGAACAGACCAAGGAAGCCAGGAAGAAGGCACTGAGAATGCTCGGGGCAATAAATAGGAATGTATCATACAGAAGTGAGGAAGTGATCAGGAAGCTTTACTGTGCATACGTCAGGCCACATTTGGAATACTGCATCCAAGCTTGGTCTCCTAGCTATGAAAAAGATTGTTGGCTTTTAGAGAGAGTACAAAAGAGGGCTACAAAAATGGTTAATGGCATAAGCAACCTGGCATATGAGGAAAGATTGAAGAAATTGAATATGTTTTCACTTAGATATAGAAGGCTGAGAGGAGATCTCATCGAGGTCTTTAAATTTGTCAATGGTCTGGAGAGGGGATACCTTGGGGAAATGTTTGAATTTAACAGAAATGATGCAATTAGAGGTCATAAATTCAAAATTAAAATTAACCACAGCAGAACAAGGTTAAGGCAAACTTTCTTCACCAACAGGGTAGTGGAACACTGGAACCAGCTGCCAGAAAACATCGTCAGTAGCAGAACATTGAACATCTTTAAAAACAGCATAGACAATCATTATAAGAATAGAGGGCTTGCTTTTCAGTATTACAGGGAGGGCTGATTGGCAGATTTGGTGGGCAACTGGTTCAGTGTACAGAGTGCAACCAAGAAGGGCCCTTGTGGCTCAGAGTTGCACTGATCTTTTATGTCTTTATGTCTTTATGTCTTTACAGGGGGCGGCCCAGCTACAGTACAGGGGGCGGCCCAGCTACAGTACAGGGGGCGGCCCAGCTACAGTACAGGGGGCGGCCCAGCTACAGTACAGGGGGCGGCCCAGCTACAGTACAGGGGCGGCCCAGCTACAGTACAGGGGGCGGCCCAGCTACAGTACAGGGGCGGCCCAGCTACAGTACAGGGGGCGGTCCAGCTACAGTACAGGGGCGGCCCAGCTACAGTACAGGGGCGGTCCAGCTACAGTACAGGGGACAGTTCAGCTACAGTACAGGGGACAGTTCAGCTACAGTACAGGGGACAGTCCAGCTATAGTACATGAGGGCTGCAGTCCAGCTGCAGTACAGGAGAACCGGTCCAGCTACGGTACAGGGGCGGCCCAGCTACAGTACAGGGGCGGTCCAGCTACAGTACAGGGGCGGCCCAGCTACAGTGCAGGGGCGGTCCAGCTACAGTACAGGGGGCGGTCCAGCTACAGTACAGGGGCGGCCCAGCTACAGTACAGGGGACAGTTCAGCTACAGTACAGGGGGCAGTCCAGCTACAGTACAGGGGGCGGTCCAGCTACAGTACAGGGGACAGTTCAGCTACAGTACAGGGGCGGTCCAGCTACAGTACAGGGGCGGCCCAGCTACAGTGCAGGGGCGGCCCAGCTACAGTACAGGGGCGGCCCAGCTACAGTACAGGGGCGGCCCAGCTACAGTACAGGGGGCGGCCCAGCTACAGTACAGGAGAACCGGTCCAGCTACAGTACAGGGGCGGCCCAGCTACAGTACAGGGGGCGGTCCAGCTACAGTACAGGGGCGGCCCAGCTACAGTACAGGGGCGGTCCAGCTACAGTACAGGGGCGGCCCAGCTACAGTACAGGGGCAGTTCAGCTACAGTACAGGAGAACCGGTCCAGCTGCAGTACAGGGGGCGGCCCAGCTACAGTACAGGGGCGGCCCAGCTACAGTACAGGGGGCGGCCCAACTACACTACAGGGGGCGGCCTAGCTGCAGTACATGAGAACCGGTCCAGCTACAGTACAGGGGGCGGCCCAGCTACAGTACAGGGGGCGGCCCAGCTACAGTACAGGGGGCGGTCCAGCTACAGTACAGGGGGCGGTCCAGCTACAGTACAGGGGCGGTCCAACTACAGTACAGGGGACAGTTCAGCTACAGTACAGGGGGCGGTCCAGCTACAGTGCAGGGGGCGGTCCAGCTACAGTACAGGGGCGGTCCAGCTACAGTACAGGGGACAGTTCAGCTACAGTACAGGGGGCAGTCCAGCTACAGTACAGGGGACAGTTCAGCTACAGTACAGGGGACAGTTCAGCTACAGTACAGGGGGCAGTCCAGCTATAGTACATGAGGGCTGCAGTCCAGCTGCAGTACAGGAGAACCGGTCCAGCTACAGTACAGGGGCGGCCCAGCTACAGTACAGGGGGCGGTCCAGCTACAGTACAGGGGCGGTCCAGCTACAGTACAGGGGACAGTTCAGCTACAGTACAGGGGGCGGTCCAGCTACAGTACAGGGGGCGGCCCAGCTACAGTACAGGGGGCGGCCCAGCTACAGTACAGGGGGCGGTCCAGCTACAGTACAGGGGCGGCCCAGCTACAGTACAGGGGCGGCCCAGCTACAGTACAGGGGCGGCCCAGCTACAGTACAGGGGGCGGCCCAGCTACAGTACAGGGGGCGGCCCAGCTACAATACAGGGGCGGTCCAGCTACAGTACAGGAGAGTGCCGATCGATCCAGCTACAGTACAGGAGAGTGCCGATCGATCCAGCTACAGTACAGGGGGCGGCCCAGCTACAGTACAGGGGGCGGTCCAGCTACAGTACAGGGGGTGGCCCAGCTGCAGTACAGGGGGCGGTCCAGCTACAGTACAGGGGGTGGCCCAGCTGCAGTACAGGGGGCTACAGTACGGGAGAGGGTTGGTCCAGCTACAGCACAAGAGGGCTGCAGTCCAGCTACAGTACAGGAGAGTGCCGATCGATCCAGCTACAGTACAGGAGAGGGCTGCAGTCCAGCTACAGTACAGGAGAGGGCTGGCCCAGCTACAGTACAGGAGAGGGCTGGTCTAGCTACAGTACATGGGTGCCGGTCTAGCTACAGTACATGGGTGCCGATCCAGCTACAGTACATGGGTGCCGGTCCAGCTACAATACATGGGTGCCGGTCCAGCTACAATACATGGGTGCCGGTCTAGCTACAGTACATGGGTGCCGGTCCAGCTAGTGCATAACGCCGGTCCAGTCGCAGGCCGTCAAGAAGACCTGCCCAGCACAACATGAGGGTCAGTCCACGTCCGGCGATCCGCGCCTGTAACTGGCCGCACTGGACGACAGCCAAATTGGCCGCATCCTTTACCGGTCAATCATCTGCGCAAACAGACCCCAGGCTGAGCGCAAATTGAGCCTGATTACTGTAATGAATGGCATTACCACTGTCAGCTCCTGATGCTTTGTTTGCGCAGACAAATGCAACCCGGTCACGCATGAAGGACACACAATGAGACAAGGTGCTTGTCGCTCTACCTGCATGAAGTGCCACCGGCGAGTTGATAGTCCATAACCATGACAATACAAAGTGTGTGCAGTGACTTGCAGTGTTGGCCGGGGCAGCAGTCGCTGTTGGCTGGTCAATGGGAGGCGCGGGACCGGTCCCACCTGGCAGCTGTGCGGTCAGAGAAATGCCGAGATGACAGCCGTGTTTGACGACAAGCACGTGTGCTACGCTCTGTAACGCGAGCTACAGAGTCGGCCACGGCCCGGCTGGCCAACTGCCGGCCTTGGTGCTGGCATGAGGACATGAAGCAGATCACCTCTACCGCCGGTAAATATCTCTCTTCAGAGGAGCCTGCGTCTCTCCTGACTTCATTCGTCTCCTATCCGGGTGCGTCCATCTACTCTCCGGGTGTGTCATTCGTCTCCTATCCGGGTGCGTCCATCTCCTCTCCAGGTGTCCCACCTCATCTCCAGTCGTCTCCTCTCCGGATGTGTCCATCCCCTCTCTGGGTATGCCCATCTCCTCTCCGGGTGCGCCCATCTTATCTCCGGATGTGTCCATCTCCTCTCCGGGTGCGTCCATCTCCTCCCCGGGTGTGCCCATCTCATCTCCGGATGTGTCCATCTCCTCTCCGGGTGCGTCCATCTCCTCTCCGGGTGTGTCCATCTCATCTCCGGGTATGCCCATCTCATCTCCAGGTGTGTCCATCCCCTCTCCGGGTGTGTCCATCTCCTCTGCAGCTGTATCGTCTCACTTACCGTTTCATCTCATCCTCAGTGTCTCCTCCCCAGATACATTTTTCCCCTCCTACGACTGTGTCTGTTTTCCCTCCTCACATTTTCGGCCACGTCATGTCCATTATACGCCTGCTCGTTTCGCCAGCTGCGTCTCCTTTGCTCGCCGGCTGTGTCTCCAGCGGTCGCCGGACGGCGGCGGCGCCGTAATCAGTTGCAGCCGCGCCGGAAGTGAGTCGGTTCCGGCGCCGCCACTGGCAGCCGGCCGTCGGGGCCGACGCTGCGCCGACCGTCGCAGACCACTAGCCGAGGCCGACTTCAGAGGAGGCAGCGGCCACCAGCCGAGACGGGCCGCGGATGACCGCCGCCCTGTGGACCGCGACCGCCGCCGGCGCCCCGCCCCGCCCCGCCCCGCCCCCTCACGGCACGTGCGCAGGGGCGGCGGTGGCGCCACAGACGTCGACGCCGACGACTGATGACGGCCCGGTTCGCCCCGACGGCGGTGTCGCCGCTCTCCAGGGACGCTCCACGCCGTCTCGGCGATCAGGTCTCTGGGGGTCGGCATGTGCCAGACCCATTTTTCGCAGGTGACAAAGAGCTTCCTGATATAGCTTGGGAAATCAGTGCTGCGTAGGATCCGGTGCGAAATTCAGCATTAATGAAGAATATTATCGATGAAGGATATTATCGATGGGTCTTCCTGTCAGTAGTGACAGAACGTCAAGCCTCAGGTAGTGCAGCAGACGCATCATAAATTGTCTCTATGCAGTTATTGTCAAATTGTTGATATTATTTTTTGTATGCAAGGGGAATAGTATTCCGGTGGCCCAGTGGTGTTTCTTGACACCAGGTATGCGGTGGAAAGCCCGGTATCGGTTTTACAGATCAGAGATTGTTTCGGAGGTGAGAATACCTCGATTTCGGGGAACGCGAGGTCTTTGCGTCGCATTCGATCCTTTTCGTTCCAGCTGCCTGGTCTTTTTTGCCCGGCGGCTTGACATCTTCCATTTGACGCGTCTGGTCTCCCACGTCCGTTCCCGGGCTGTGTCTGGCTTCCCGTGTCGATTCCCCGGCCAAGTCTGTCCTCCTGGTCTGTCCCCAGGTGTGTCGGTCATCACGTCCGAGTGGGACGTCCAGACAAAACACTACACCGGCGCGCTCGACGGACCGGAATTGAGGGATTACGCTGTACTTCTGCTCCGAGTAATACGACGCCGTGGACATCTGCCCAGCCCGAGCGGAAACAGACGTGGGCGGCTCCACCTGTCACCGATATGGGCTCCGTAAAAACAGCACCGTGGAGATGCGCAGTTGTCATCTATGTGGAACTAGACCGAGATCACCCCGTCCACCGCCACGCAAAAGTCCGACCTGCTCGATAAAGGCTTCGAGGTTCGTCGCGTTCGGAGCGCGCTCGATGTTTGTCCTGCTCCTCGGTTGGACTCGCAGGTGCGCCGAAATTCCTCACGCGACTGCGTGATTATTGTGGCACTGTAAGGGTCCAGCTCCTCCTGATAAAACTTCCGGGTCCACCCCTGTGCACATGCGAGCCAGCCTCGTGGATTCACTTTGCGATGGAGCTAACTGACACTATCATGCCAGGTCAAGGCGTGCCTTTGGTCCCGTCGCAATTCCGCCGTGTCCTGTGCTAGTATTACCCCGGTGGGTTCTCTTCTCCACCGCTACCCAAGAGGCTTCTCTTCTTCCCTATTATCCCGGCAGCCTTTCTCGCGCTCCTGCCTTCTTGCACGCTCATTGGCGGATCCAGGGGGAAACTGGTACATGTGCTCCCCATCCTTCCCCGTTGGAGGCGTGCGCCTCATCGACTGGAAAAGGAGCCACTATAATACGTTTGAGCGCACTCCCCCATGTTCAATGGGTTTTTCAGCCGATGACGCCCCTTCAGAGCAGAAAAGACGTCCCTTCCGGAGAAGCGGCGCCTCTCTAGAACACGTGGCCCTCCCCGATCACAGCTCCTGTATCCGCCTCTGTCCACGCCTGCCCCAGTGGCGGTCGGCCTCACTGCCGGCGACAGACGCCAGGGGTGATGTCGCCAGCGCCAGTTGCAAAAGTCCGGCCGGATTTACGCGGAAACGATGCGCCGGCGGCAGTCAGTGCCAGAGTGGAGTAAGTTATGCCAGGTGCGGTGAGCTGGCAACCCAGAGCGGCTGGCAGTGGCACGATGAGTAATCGTCCCGGTTATAAAATCGTCCGCCTGCTTTACTCCAGAGCCCATTATGGTAAAGCTAACCGTGCATGCACCAGACATGGGACAGTTCTTACGTCACTGGTGGCTTGTCCATCGCTCATGTGAAGTGAGCCCAGTCGGGCCAAGCCCGACATGCCCGGCTTGGCAAGGGCTGAGCCGGAGCAAATTCTGATAACGGTTTATGTAGTTTAGTGGAAAGGAGACCGAGTACTATGCCAGCATGTGCGACAAGTAGAAGGAAGACATGAAATTATACTTCAGCTGAACCACGACAATGGAAAAGCCGAAGTGCTTGCGGTGGTCAGCGAAGCTATATCCCTAGGGTCGAGGGAGATGTGATCTGATGTGAAGAGCAAAATTGCATGCAGTTTTCACCCGTGGTTCTTTGCAGAGGGATACTTGTCTACTGGGCTGTTATTTCATTTGCTTTTCAGGAGGAAGTATCTCACCAATGTTGACTTTGCCCCCCCCCCCCCCCCCAGCAATTTCAACTTTTAACATGGGATCTATGAAGTGTGCCCACCCAAATCACTTTGTGCCCGTCTTCATGAAGCCCCCCAATAATTTTCAGAAATCAACGCCCGTGCTTGTCTACGACGTGGCTTTTTTGTGCGCCAAGCGTTAAGGTAATTTAGTCAGGGGCATCAAATCTTCAGCACCTGCTATGTATCAAACAGCTGAAGAATGCACGCGAACAACAATCGGCCCATAATCGTGCAGACCACGCCTCGATTTATGGGACCCTGCGTCCTCACCGCTGGTAGCTATTTGTCGGAGGAGAAGCCGACGACGACACGTGACTCATGGGCGAACGGCCTTACTCAGTAGCGGCGAACACCATCACGGCGACTGATACAGGTGGCACTGGAGGAATGTGGCCGCCCCCTCCAGATTGGAAAAGTGGCGCTCTCTGGCCGGGAAAGGCGTCCATTCAGGAAGGCTCGAGTGGACGCCCCCCCCCCCGCTCAAACGGATTATTCAACAAGAGATGCCCTTTTCAGAGGAGAAGCACTCATCAAGACGAAAAGGCATTCTAGTACGTTCGTTCATCCATTTAAGTACGTTCCAGTGCACACATCCCACCCCCGCCGAATTAATTTTTCTTCGGCGGGGCGCTGATTCCGCCTCTGCGCCATCGCCCATCGCCCATCGCTCATCGCTCATCGCTCATCGCTCATCGCTCATCGCTCATCGCTCATCGCTCATCGCTCATCGCTCATCGCTCATCGCTCATCGCTCATCGCTCATCGCTCATCGCTCATCGCTCATCGCTCATCGCTCATCGCTCATCGCTCATCGCTCATCGCTCATCGCTCATCGCTCATCGCTCATCGCTCATCGCTCATCGCTCATCGCTCATCGCTCATCGCTCATCGCTCATCGCTCATCGCTCATCGCTCATCGCTCATCGCTCATCGCTCATCGCTCATCGCTCATCGCTCATCGCTCATCGCTCATCGCTCATCGCTCATCGCTCATCGCTCATCGCTCATCGCTCATCGCTCATCGCTCATCGCTCATCGCTCATCGCTCATCGCTCATCGCTCATCGCTCATCGCTCATCGCTCATCGCTCATCGCTCATCGCTCATCGCTCATCGCTCATCGCTCATCGCTCATCGCTCATCGCTCATCGCTCATCGCTCATCGCTCATCGCTCATCGCTCATCGCTCATCGCTCATCGCTCATCGCTCATCGCTCATCGCTCATCGCTCATCGCTCATCGCTCATCGCTCATCGCTCATCGCTCATCGCTCATCGCTCATCGCTCATCGCTCATCGCTCATCGCTCATCGCTCATCGCTCATCGCTCATCGCTCATCGCTCATCGCTCATCGCTCATCGCTCATCGCTCATCGCTCATCGCTCATCGCTCATCGCTCATCGCTCATCGCTCATCGCTCATCGCTCATCGCTCATCGCTCATCGCTCATCGCTCATCGCTCATCGCTCATCGCTCATCGCTCATCGCTCATCGCTCATCGCTCATCGCTCATCGCTCATCGCTCATCGCTCATCGCTCATCGCCCATCGCCCATCGCCCATCGCCCATCGCCCATCGCCCATCGCCCATCGCCCATCGCCCATCGCCCATCGCCCATCGCCCATCGCCCATCGCCAATCGCCCATCGCCCATCGCCCATCGCCCATCGCCCATCGCCCATCGCCCATCGCCCATCGCCCATCGCCCATTGCCCATTGCCCATTACCCATCGCACATCGCCCATTGCCCATCGCCTACGTACATGGTGAAGAGCAAGTTTGTAACTTGGTTTGCTGGTGCAAAACCTCAGTGCTAAAAGAGTGAGGTAATCCGTCTTAATCAATGAAATGTGGCCTCTATCCAGCACGAGGACTAAAAAAACTTTCAGACAACTTAAGAAAACCAGCTTATGTGTCAGATAAGATTATCCACGGTTTATGGCATGGCGTTTGTGGCATGGAAGAAAAGTGTTGCAAAATCATCCCCAGGCATTGATGGATGTCTGCAACTGCAACCATCAGCGGCACAAAGACGAGGAAGCAAAATGTTCTGCCCCGAACTAGCTTCTTGGTCCGCCTTTCCGGTCGCCTCTCCACCGCTCTGACCACCCTGTGGTGCCTGGCCCCGAGGTGCCTGGCCACCGCCTTGACCACCCTGTGGTGACCGGCCCGGCTCTCCACCGGCCTGTGGTGACCGGCCCGGCTCTCCACCGCCCTGTGGTGACCGGCCCGGCTCTCCACCGCCCTGTGGTGACCGGCCCGGCTCTCCACCACTCTGTGGTGACCGGCCCGGCTCTCCACCGCCCTGTGGTGACCGGCCCGGCTCTCCACCGCCCTGTGGTGACCGGCCCGGCTCTCCACCGCCCTGTGGTGACCGGCCCGGCTCTCCACCGCCCTGTGGTGACCGGCCCGGCTCTCCACCGCCCTGTGGTGACCGGCCCGGCTCTCCACCGCCCTGTGGTGACCGGCCCGGCTCTCCACCGCCCTGTGGTGACCGGCCCGGCTCTCTGCCGCCCTGTGGTGACCAGCCCGGCTCTCCACCGCCCTGTGCTGACCGGCCCGGCTCTCTGCCACCCTGTGGCACAGTGGCCGGTCTGCGGGACTGCAGCCGCTGCAGACCACGACGCCGGTCCAGCTGTCCGGTGGCACAGTGGCCGGTCTGCGGGACTGCAGCCGCTGCAGACCACGACGCCGGTCCAGCTGTCCGGTGGCACAGTGGCCGGACTGCCGGACTGCAACCGCTGCAGACCACGACGCCGGTCCGGCTGTCCGGTGGCACAGTGCCTGGACTGCGGGACCGCCGGACTGCAGCCGCTGCAGACCACGACGCCGGTCCAGCTGTCCGGTGGCACAGTGGCCGGTCTGCGGGACTGCAGCCGCTGCAGACCACGACGCCGGTCCAGCTGTCCGGTGGCACAGTGGCCGGACTGCCGGACTGCAGCCGCTGCAGACCACGACGCCGGTCCAGCTGTCCGGTGGCACAGTGGCCGGACTGCGGGACTGCAGCCGCTGCAGACCACGACGCCGGTCCAGCTGTCCGGTGGCACAGTGGCCGGACGGACTGCCGGACTGCCGGACTGCAGCCGCTGCAGACCACGACGCCGGTCCAGCTGTCCGGTGGCACAGTGGCCGGACTGCCGGACTGCAGCCGCTGCAGACCACGACGCCGGTCCAGCTGTCCGGTGGCACAGTGGCCGGTCTGCGGGACTGCAGCCGCTGCAGACCACGACGCCGGTCCAGCTGTCCGGTGGCACAGTGGCCTGACTGCCGGACTGCAGCCGCTGCAGACCACGACGCCGGCAGCGCCGGCCGACAATCTCCGCCTGTGTCCAGCGCTATAATCCGGCCAGCGATGCGGTGTCTGCAGATCCGGCTCGGAACGCGGCGCGCTGGTGGCAAATGTGCCGCCCGTCTGACAGGTGACGCCGGCCGCGGCGGCGTCGCACCGGTCCCGCTGCACGTGGCCGTGCACGCGCTTGCAGAGGACTGCAGGCTGCGCGACAGATAAGGATCGTGGCGGGCCCGGTTCGTATGCAGCACGTTCGGAAGCGGTGGATTCCTCTGGACGCTGCTGGAACAGGCAGACAGCTGGGGTACACCGGGCTGAAGCCAGTCGAAGCGAACCAGATCTGACCTCACCTGGCCTGATCAGACATGGTATGACTAGACAGGACCTGACCGGTCTGTTCGGTGTCCAATTCGGATATAAGCTATTGGCTCGAGCATGGGTTTTATCCTTCATGGTTGAGAACATGCTCCAGTGTTTGACAATAAGCAGCACATTTTCTCTCACACGGTAAATGAAGATCCCTGCGCAATTGGATGTTGCTGATGCTACATAGAGAATTTCGAAAATAGCCTAAGGTCTTCGATGACATTGCATGGAAATAATACGCAAAAACGCAAACTTTGGCAACACAAAATTAAATGTGTCTTGCCGGACTTCCCTCTTCGGTCAAAGCTTGGCATTTCGAAAATATGACGGATCGGAAGAAAATAGTGTGTGTGGGGGAGGAGATATAACTCGGAAAAAATGTGGAGTGTGACAGAACGTGTAGATGCACCAATAATACTGGGAGTTCACCTGCGACATCATATCGCAGCGGTTCACACGCCACATCAAATATCCGACGCGTCCGTCACCCTGCCTTTGTCCACCTAGCCCCACCTATCCCAAACTTTTTCGGCCGCGACCCTAAATAAAATGTTAACCCTACTAGGCGACCCTAAATGATTGCACGCACATCCAATGGCAGTTAATATTTTGTTTTTTGCTACAAATATTCATAGTGCTACTTTATATTTATACTAAATATTACAATATAAAATGAAATTTGCCTCTGTTAAGTAAGTGTCTACCAACACTTCGATAAAAACTAATTGAAAACAAATTCAAATGAATTTAAAACGAACTTAACGAAACAAACATCTAAAACGAACCCATCTGCATTGCGTAAAAAAGAAACTATGTATTTACAAACAAAAAGGTCTCAATGGCTGCCGTGAAACTACTTCATTTGGCGAACAAGATCTTCAAAGTTTCGTTTGATGTTCATTGTCAGAGCACAACGCAAATCGTGCTGCGGTTCCAAGCGGTTTCTTGCTTTCGTTTTGATAGTAACCAGGCATGAAAACTCTTGCTCGCTTAGATATGTCGTCGGGAAGGGAAGAAGAGCTTTCTCAGCCTCCAGAGACAAAATGGGCTTATCTTTCCACTTAGTCCAAAATTGTGAACACTGGAGCTTCTCGAAGTTTTCTTTCTCGACTTGGTTCTCTTGGAGATCTATAAGCTGTTCTTGGAGTCCAGGAATATCCTGTCCAACTTCACTGACATCGACGCTGAACACATTCAGCTCGACATTTTCAGGAAAATATTTGTTAATTCCTTCTTGAAGATTCTTCAGATGTTCTTCAAGAACATCTTTGATCCCATCGGAAGATATTTTTACGGAATCTTCGAGCATAGCACTTAGCTCTGGAAAAGCTGCTGTCCTTCCTCTAGCTATTTTTGCTCTCCAAAGAGCATTTTTTTTCTTGAACGAGATAATTTTCTCACGATTGTCCACCATGGTATGACCTCGGCCCTGCATGTCTGAATTCAGGTCATTCAGATGCATAAAGATGTCACCAAAATATGCAAGTTTCGCCAGCCAGGCAGCATGTTTCAAACGATCTGCGAGAGCATGTTTTTTTTTCGCACAGAAATATCTCAATTTCAATGCGAAGCTCAAGAACCCTTCCAAGAATCTCACCACGAAACAGCCAACGGACGCCGGAGTGAAACAGCAAATCTTGATGTTTCAAACCCATCCATTCACGCATTTTGTGGAATATGCGTGAATTCAAAGCCCTCGCTCTGATGAAGTTCACAATTTGGATGTCATCATGCAGGACTGCATGAAGCTCTGGTTGCAAAGCACGAGAAGCGAGGTTTTCTCGGTGCAGGAAACAGTGAATTATAATGACATCCGGGTTTTCCACTTTCACCCGACGCACAAAACCTTGGCGACTTCCCATCATCGAGCGAGCTCCGTCGGTGCATACAGCCAAACAATTTGACCAATCCAGTTAGTGTTTCTTGAAGAATGTATCGATCATATTGAAATATTTTCTCCGGTGGTTGTGGTTGACATGGCGTTGCAGAAAAGAAATTCTTCAGGAATGTCGTTTTCTCCCTTGTACCTCACAAAAACCATCAGTTGGGGGTTGCCCGAAATATCAACCAATTCGTCAGTATGCAATGCAAATATGTGTGCCTTTTTCAATGCAGCAATCAATTGAGCCAAAATGTGCCCAGAAATCATCTGAATTCTCCGTTTGATGCTGTTGTCCGAAGGTGGAACCGATTCGATTTTACTCGCAATATCAGCTCCACCAATACATTCACCATTGCCACTGCTGCTAGCTTCACCAGTTCCTCTCCGATTGTGTGAGATATTTTTTGCATTTCGCAATCATACATGCCACCTCGAAGGATGCCAGAGAAGCTTTTTCCAGAGAAAAAGCTGCGCTAGATGGAGCATCGATCCGACTTCGTTTGGCTTGTACTTCCTTGTCCTTCCAGTAACTCAGAGGTTTCTCAGTGAAATCAGGATGAACTGAATGCAGGTGACGCTTCATTTTATGTTCTTTCACAGATTCATTTGCGAGGACTTGTAGACATTGAACACATTTGGGTCGTACAGTCCCAGATCGGTCCCTCATCTCAGTAAAACCATATTTTAAAAAATCAGACTTATACGCCAATTGTGTTCGTCGTTGAGCCATTTTTGTATTCAGATCTGAAAGGAGGAAAACAATAAGCGAATATGTGCGCACATGCACACACTTACGCATACATACACACGTATGCACACACACACACACACACACAAATACACACATACATACACACAAATACACACACATACATACACACACATGCGTACATACATACATACATACACACACACACACACACACACACACACACAGTTATACACAGGCCACAAATACACGCACATGCCTACAAAGTAGTGAGAAATCGCTGCAATAGTTGACAAAGTTCCATCAAATCAGGTGTTAACTAGTAAAATATAAAATTATTATGTGCGATAACCAGAATTATATTTCTTCATTATATCATTAGTAGCAGTAAAAAGTGCTTTGCTGAGCGTCAAACGAGCGAGTAAATATAGTAGTGAAGGATCACTCGACGTCGCGCGCGTTTTTATCATAAACTCTTGGTTGCCCGTTAGTCAGTTTGAAATTCAAACTTTACGAAACAATTCCAGGTATTTAACAGAAAAATCACTGAAAATAGGTATTTCCCCGGTCACTAGATGCTAAGAAAACTTCAATATGAATTGTTAGTCGTCTTCTTACATTCATCCTCTCCAATTCAGTAAATAAAACATCGTGTCTTTGACTACGTAGCAACAGAAAATCACACGCAAATCGTTTTCCAAGTCAGCGAAACACTGACATTTTTCCAAAAGTACATTTTTAACTCCATTTTCATTGGACATAACAGTAACACTTCGCTCCACTTGCTCATCATGATTGTATCACACTCAACAGAGTCCAATATTTTTATAGTAATTGTTATAAAATGGTCAAAAAGTTCACGCACCATACCAGACGCTAATGCTTTCAGCAAGGCCAACAACAATACAATGACCGTTCAATCTATTGAGGATGACCACAAGTTAGTTGAAACGGGCATTCGGCGGAAACGGAAGCTTGCACTGCATTGAAATGCAGCCAATCAACTTGCACTAGATATGAATGCAGCCAATCAGTGACCAGCGATATGAGCATCCTCTGGTTTGAGAAGTCCACTACCGTGGGAACAGAAGGTAACACTGCATGCAAGTGCAACTGTTCCCACGATCTCTGAAACTGAAATTATTGCCGCTATCTGTATCCAAGCTTGTACATCACACACTTCGCTAGATATATTTCATTTTGCATCCAGAACTTAAATATGGCTTAACGTCTCCGATCAGCTAATTTTCATAATTCTGGATTGTCGTTTTCAAAATTAGGTCACCAAAAAAGCACTTTAACCTTCGTAATGTTAAAATTCATGCATATGCATTTCAGACCGTCCGCGACCCTCAGAAAAGTCGTCGCGACCCTTAAAAGGGTCGCGACCATGGGTTCGGGAAACCCTGATCTAACCAGACCCGCGAGACCATTGTCACGTTCGGTGCGACTAACAGGTCCAGCGACCCTCGCCAGCTCCCTCCGAGCAACGTTTGTCATCCATCCAGGAGACACTGTGGCTCGTCGTAACCAGGACTGTATCCCCCTGATGGGGGTTTTTTTTTTTTTTTTTTTTTTTTTTTTTTTGTTTTTTTGGTGTTTTGTTCCGTTTTTTTTTTTTTTTTTTTTTTTTGTTTTTTTGTGTTGCATTTTATTCCTGTGTGACGGCTGGTGTCTGTGCAGCAGCCTGTGACCTGCTACTACCCCGTGTGACCCGGCGTGATCCAGTGGCACCACGTCGATCGGTATCATCCAGTATGATCCCGAGTGGCCTCGTATGATTCAGTTGCTCGTGACCTTGCCTGACGTCGTGTGAATCCTGTGATCCTGTGTGATCCTATGTGACTTGACATGGCCCTGTGCGACCTCGTATGGCCCTGTGACCCTATGTGACTTGACATCGCCATGTGCGACCTCGTATGACCCTGTATGACCCTATGTGGCCTGACATGACCCTGTGCGACCTCGTATAACCCTATGCGATCCTATGTGACTTGGCATGACCCTATGCGACCTCGTATGACCCTGTGTGACAGGATGTGGCCTAACATGACCCTGTGCGACCTTGTATGGCCCTGCGTGATCCTACGTGACCTAACATGACCCCGTGTGACCTCGTATGACCCTGTGTGACCCTATGTGACCTGGCCCCATGTGACCGCACTTGTGATCGCACAGGGTCATCCCTGTGCGATCTCGTGTGACCCTGCGTGAGCGCGTGTGAGTCGGCTGCCGGTAGTGGTCGGCGTCCGGTCGTGCTGTGACGAACAATGGCCGGTGACCTGTCAGCGCGTCTCGGCTGTCCTTGGCGCGGACGGGGCGTCGGTCGGCCGCCGCGTCTCCAGCATGCCAACGAGAGCAGGACAAACCGAGCAGAAGGGACGGCGGCGCTGGACGGCTCGGCCAGACGGAGCGATAGGACAGGACAGACAGGGCGGACCGGGCGGACCGGACGGCAAGGCGAAACAAACAGAACGGTGGTTACCGGGCAGACAGAATGGCAGTACGGGGCAGACAGGGCGGCAGTACGGGGCAGACAGGGCGGCAGTACGGGGCAGACAGGACGGCAGTACGGGGCAGACAGAGCGGCAGTACGGGGCAGACAGGACGGCAGTACGGGGCAGACAGGGCGGCAGTACGGGGCAGACAGGGCGGCAGTACGGGGCAGACAGAGCGGCAACATAGTACAGACGGGACAGACGGAACGGCATGATATGACAAATGAGAAATGAAACATACCACGAAAATGGGCAGATCTGATTTGAATATATATTATTTGTTTTATTCATTAGTTAGTACAGACTCGACAACCCAGTGACCTTGATATTCTTTGCGGGGTTGTATTCCTACCATCTGGCAGCATGTGGTGTACGCCATGCTTGCCTTCATCATTCCCGTTGCAGATCAACATAACGGTCGACATTACTGATCGGGTACAACACCTAATCGAGTGATTTTTAACCGTAGAAGCAGCAATTACCTTC
This sequence comes from Imbricaverruca yamaguchii, assembly GCA_034440575.1. Classification (NCBI taxonomy): domain Eukaryota; kingdom Metazoa; phylum Arthropoda; class Thecostraca; family Neoverrucidae; genus Imbricaverruca; species Imbricaverruca yamaguchii. The sequence continues at coordinate 294,065 of JAOTOL010001640.1, read as the reverse complement.
GAATTAACGGGCCAATCGTCTCGGTTATCGCCGTCGTGACGTGCCATCGCCATTTCGCGCTACTCCCGACCTGGACCATCGGCTCGCACACGTCCGCAGAAGCGAGGCCACCCAGGTTTTTCTGTCGTCACAATTCATCCGACATGGCAGGTACACGAGAGCGACGGAACGGGTCCGTGAACAGGAGATTTTGGCGGCTGACAGCCCAGAACAAAAGAACGGCTCTATGTGGAATATCAGGTTGAGTATATTTTTTTCGCTTTGTTCCAAATGTCTGCCGGTGGCGATTTCACAGGACCGACGTTTAGCCTCTCCTTTTTAAAAAAGAGAACTTAAACATTGCCTCACTTACGTTTTCTCGTTGTTGTACACTCTTTTTGCTGGCGCTTCTCGTCAGCAGGGAGAAAGATATTTACTTTCATGACGATTATGTATCCTCAACTGACCCCAACAGTCACATTGGGCGCGAAATAGGCAAGTGCCTGACCATGAGTGGAGTCCAAACAAAATTTTAATAGAAGCCAGTATATTTCACAACGCATCAAAAAATGACCCGTGAATGCACTAGGATGTGTGTATACACATCGCAAATTGTACTCTTCATCGTTATAACAATAAACACGAGTAATAAATAAGAGACACTGTATTTACGAAGCAGTGTTCTATTCAATTTACTATCGAATCTGCTGTTCCGATGCCGCTGCTCATGAGACGGCATGACTGACGCTGGAGACCGGCTGGTGCTGATTCCGGGCATGTGCAGAGAGCAAAAGCCGCCAAATCCACGTTGGCACGCAGGAATAAATGATTCTGTCTAATTAAAGGTGTGACTGTCGCTCCAACTTGAAAGTCCTCCCGCTCCCCGGCAATGCTGTGATCTATCCCCGTGGTGCATCCAGGGAAGGGGCTGAAGAAGTATATTGCCTCTTTCTCAGCCGGCCAAAATCCAGACAATATGAGAAATTCTTCAGAATTTCGACAAAGAGCATAGCATTTTGTGAACAATTATGCATAAACAATTATGCATAGCCTCCAACACCGCACTAAATGCTGAGATGCGCTGCTGGAGTATCTCTCAAGTCAGTTACCTAGATCCATGTAACTGTTACCTAGATACAACAGTTACATGGATTCATTGAAAGCTGCAAGTGGCGCAGTTTGGTATTCTTCATTCAATTTTGTAAATACTAATATGCACAACATTTATCTTTGGCCAAGAAAATTAATCAAGTTAGCCAACCTGTCAAGGAAGAAATAAAAATATTACAGATTTCTTTAGACATATCTTCTCTAAAACGTCAACAAGGAAATAGTAACAAGCATCCTTCGCTAAGTAATCATGTTTTTTCCCACAACTTAAAGCTCATCCACCTCCCCAACTAAATTTACGTACGTAAACATGTCCATGTTAAAGTGTCTTGGCAACACACAACTCTCGTTCCCGACTTCCGGCCCTTCATCTCTAACCAATAGAAATATTTGGTTGGCCGAGCGTGAGAACATTAGGATTGCCACAAAGTGCAGGACTTTCTCCATGCCATTTGTAGCCTATGAGGGCGTTCATAAATTCGTTCCTATGGAGCTAAAGACAAACAATAAAGGCACACTGTAAGACCACATCGCGTCAGTTTTTCCAGAATATTCTGCAATCGCAAAGACAATGCTGATAGTATAAATAATAGTACAAGCTGATGGCCTGAAAATGTGTTGGTTGGTCATTGGTTTTACGACGCATCGACCGTTGAGTCATGTAGCGTCGCCAATCTCACACGCCGATTGGTCGCGGGCGAAGAGAAGCGACAGGTGAGACTTAAATCCACAGCATTTCGATTGTGAGACTGGCAACTTATCCCTAGAATATCCGTCCCCCTGAAAATGTGTAATTTGTATCAAATACAGAGCCAAATGCCAAAAGCAATGTTATAAACACTATCCAGCTGATGCCGTCTACACATGAAGAACCAACTGGTAAGAGATCATCGTCAGAATCTGCAGCTGTCAGCGGTGAATCGATGAAAATATATCGAGGTACTTGTCTAGAGGGGCGACATTTCCTCGGGGTGGGAATGGGACATTTTCTCGTGGTGGGATACAGATTCATAAAATGTTATGGGGATACACTCCAAACGTCCCTGGAAACACTGGTCTCCATTTCATTTTAATGGTGGTCTTGTTCATGAACAATTGACCAACAAGAGATGGACAACAAAAATAAACAAGAAAAGAAGGAAAATTAGAGACAAACAAACCACTGCGTAGCTGTGTGGCATCGCATATGCAACAACAAACGAACAAAAATGAATATTCATGTTTTTTAGCCAATTCGTAGTATATGAATAGGGCAAGTTCCCTAATAATGTGATGTAAGCTGCATACTTTCCTTTTCAGAAAGCATTTGAATCCATTTTATACAGTCATAATATGGTGAGCGGCATTTAGTTCACGAAGTCACTGCTAAGCTGCATTAAATCTCACCGCTCCTGGGACACAATTCAGCTCCAATATGCATTATGTAGCATCATGGGAGTCAAAATTAGTTCATTCGAACAAATTAGCGAACGGCTCATACTTACTTCTCCGACCAAACACGAAAAGTGACTATGGATCGAAGAATGTTAGCAGCGCTCAATGTGTGGCAGCTTTTCGGTTGCATGGTTGACGATTTTGTATGGTTTTCATTGAAACATGTGATGGGAGAAAAATACACTAACGGAAATATGCGTAGGCAGCGGAACGGGGGGAGGAACCTTGGGCACATTACCTCCTTAAATTCCGACGTTCCATCACCAATCAAAATACATCCCAGATGACAACGAACTTCTGCATCTCATGGCTCACACGTGCGTCACTGTAGTTCCCCGTGCGGGGTTGAGCGGGCGACTTGTTTACCTCCGCCGTCCTTAGCTAGAGACGATGAAGGCTCCTCACAGCATATGAGGAAAATGTGAGGCTTGGGGCCCTGGTTTGACTCCAAGCACGATGACGTGTGTTTTATGTTATGTTATGGCAGTGCTGAGTTTTGTTTTTGTTTCATGCTGTTTTGTTCTGTAGTGTACGTGAATTCATGTATCTGTATTCATATATTCTGGAAAATCAAAGTGAAATTGTACTATTACCATGGAAACCTTTCTAAACTACACCTTACATGAGAGGGCATGGCGTTGTTTGAAAATCAGCTGAATATTTACACGATTTAAATAGGACAAAGACAGTCCTGCATTGCGAACGGTGTCTTCAAGATATGTATATGTGTGCGAGTATATATTATTACTGAGAAAAAGCAATAGAAAACAAGATAGGCTCAGTTCCTTGAACACTCCATGTAGCTTCCAGCCAACACAAAAATGGGCAGTTCTACCTCCCCAGATTCAAAATAAGTCAACAAATGCTCCCTCACCTCTCCTCCCCTCCCGTTCCCCAGTTTCCTTGTTGCGCTTGATTAACGATGCTGTGTCCATGCATGATCAAGAACGAGGGAAAGGAAGCACATCGAATAGGTGAAATTTGCAGGGCAGTTGTTTGGGCATATCGCATAAATCAACCATTATAATTATCTTTGGATCACGCCAAGGTTATGGCAACAACATACCGATTTCAAGGTTCGGAACCGAAGCCTAGATACGGTGATTATTCCGCCTGTGCAGTGTATTACACCTTTCTGAGTGTAGACACCGCATCACCAGCACCAGGAACTGGCGCGCAGTATCCCTGGCATTGCAGCCGTGGCGTGCATTGTTTTCTACCTTAGGCTTTACTGCCACGTCTGTTTTCCCTGATATATTTCCTACTTTGACCCTGAGCTTCGTCCCCATATCCCCTCTCTCCTCCTTCCTTCTTTGCTTCTATCGCCTTATCTCCCCTAGTCTTTCCATCCTTGCCGCCACAGCCACCTCCTCCGCCTTTCCATCCTCACCGAATTCCCCTGCCTCCATCGCTTCCAGAACCTGCTCAATGTTCAGCATCTCCTCCTGCTTCACTTTCTCCGCCGTCTGGCCACCCTCTTTTACCTCCAATCTCCCCCGCTTTGGATTCCTCTCCAGCCTAACCACGACTTCCCGACCCTCTGCCGTCTCTCAATCTCCACCACTTCACCGCCTCTGCCACCTCCCCACCTCCGACCCCCCCCCCCTACTGACGCCACCTCCCCGCCTCCTATCTCCACCACCTCCGCCGTCCCAGTCGCTCCCGGCGGGAGGCGGGGCAACATCTCACCGCTGCCGTCATCTGCGGCCCTCATCGCGGCATCGTCTGTCTTACCGTCTCGGCATGACGAACGACGCGTCAGCGGGCCGCGGCGCGAGCAGAGGTGCGAGCGGCGGCCATTTTGTCACGCGCGCCAACCTGCACATGCCGACCGGACATATGCTAATGCCGGCCAGCGGCCGGTGCAGCGTGCCGGCTGCGCCGCGCCGCTATCTGCCCGACGCATCGTGTTCGCATTGTGCTGTCGTGCGGATAGTTTGCACGTGTTGTCAGCTGCCACGCGGCGACAGCCAGCAGTGGCCGCCGAGCAGAAGATTTGCGATCACGTGTCGAACAATTCCAACGGCGGGCCACCAGGTAGCGGTGCACGTGCATGACGGCCATGCCTCATCATGCTGGGAAATGCAACGGTGCATGCGACTTATTGTTTTCAGGTGTTCAGTGCCGACTTGTACGTAACATTGCATGCGAATGGAAGCGTGGCGTGCGCCGTCTATGCGGTATCACACTCGAATACGCCGTCATCGTATTGTACATGCAGCACGTATGGAGAAGTTTTAAAACTAATTATAGTGCGAAAGGCATGGAGGAAATCAGGGCTGTCAATTTGATTGGTGGGGCTCATCCCACAGGGTTCCATGTTAAGTGAGCAAGAAGTTCGTGAGGCCAAGAGGATGGTGGAGCCCACACACAGCCAAAGGTATGGGAAGCTCCAGCCATGGTATGCAGTATCGCAGTGGAGACAGTCGTACACATTTGTGGCCCTGCTGTGTTGGTGGCGATCTGAGGCCACGCCGGCTCACGGGCCGATCAGCATCACCTGCCGGTCAGGTCACCACGTGACCGACATGTCAGGTCAGGCTGTCCACAGGCTGGGAGCGGGCCGAAGCCTGTCGGCAGGCTGGGCGTCGACCCGAAGCTGGTCAGGCTGGAAGTTGACTTAAGGCTGTCCGCAGGTGGGGTTCGGTCCAACACGCCTGGTGAAATAACCGTGACACCAGAACCAGGGGACGAGTAGTCTAGGGGTAAGTTGCTCGTCTCACAATCGAAAGGTTGTGGGTTCGAGTCTCACCCGTCGCTACTCTTCGCCCGCGACCAATCGGCGTGAGAGATTGGCGAGGCTACATGACTCAACGGTCGATGTGTCGTAAAAACCAATAACCAACCGACACCAGAACCCGTGCCGAGAGCGCGACTCCCGGCATCCATCGCTCGCCAACGTAAACACGGTCCGATCCGCATCCGGTGGGCCTGCGACCGTCACTTCCGACGCGCCGCCTTCACGCCGATTGAGCGACATTGACAGGGTGGAGAGGCCACGTCAGAGAATTACACACGAGGAGTCATTCCGCAGCCGGCAGGAGGCTTTCATCAGACAAGTCCAGCGACTTCACGGTCGAAACGCAGAGCATCCGTATATCGGCGTTATGCTATACGACACATTTCATATTATATATTATATAGTATGGGTGTACGACACAGTAATATATTTGGATGTAGAGCATAACGCGGAGGGGATGTTCGTGTGGATAACTGCTTGGCACGGATAACGGAGCGAGTTGGATATAAATTTGGTGATAATTATACGGGTGATGAGGATTGGATTACGGATTGACTCGAACGTTTGCCACAAGAGAAATGAAGAGCCAACATAATAACCATGCTGGCAAACCAGCTGACGCTGCGTCGGAAACAAAATTGTCAGAAAAATGTGAAGCCACTAATTAATAACTACATTGTCATACCCATACTAAAAAGCATCCTCAATGTCAATCGCATAAATGTGAGCTGGATGCATTTCACTGTCCTCTGAATTCCAGTCAACATCAAAGTTGTATATAATACATTTGACTGCAATCACATTCTCATCAATGAGCTTGTAGGTGTGCTACCTATAGTCACATTCAGCGGCCTACCCATTCCACTTGCGGCCTCATTCATACCTAGGCAGCTACCTAAATACCCACTACGCATTCATATATGACGCACCCTAGTCCCGTCCTGCGGGTGTGATTGAAGTGTGCACACGGCTATATAATTAATACCAGTGCGCGTGCATGCATCTAAGGGAGGCGAGAGAAGGAAGTGCCCCCGATACATGCAAAATAATAGCTTTACAAATTATATAAACCAGTATATACCCATTTGTCATGATAATCTGGTCGAAACCTACATGATACCTGAAAATTATATGGATTGACATAACTTGGTAAATGAAACATTGGAAGTACCAACATATTTCAAAAGGTAAGTTTTCAAAAGTAACGCATACACACACACAATTTTTTGTATACACACACACACACACACACACACACACACACATATATATATATATATATATATATATATATATATATATATATATATATATATATATATGCATAAGTCAATCCAATGCGTGCCTGTATCCGTGCTGGACAGACAGAGTAGGGGCCGGATTTTGCGAAAGACTTCTCCCACTTTATTTGGAGAAGGGGCCTCTCCAGTGCCCCAGCCCCGATGGCGGTTCGGGTCGTCGGACCCACTCCCTTCTCAAACTGCAATTAAACATGGCACTAAGCAAACGTGGAGCTGCATTCCTGCACTAGAAATATAGACCGCCTGAACATGCGTCTAGACGCGTGATCAATACTTCAGTAGAATGAGCGTCGATTCAGTATTTAGTAAGGGGTAAGTAAACCCTTGTAAGGGCACGTAGACACCCATAAAGGCCGCGCGCATTCGCAGCGACCGTTCACGCTCGGAAGAGCCTGCGGACGTTCGCGGTGCTGTACCTCGCAATGCTGCCGCAATGCGGACGTTCGCAAAGTTCGGAAGAGCCCGCGGATGTCCTTTGCTGTTTGTAAGGATCCATGCACGCGCGTAATAGCTTTCGTAGACGTTCTTAGGGTCTATAAAACAGCCTGTGTGGCCATAAAAGTGATATTAGCCGTTCTGTCTTCGCCATTGTGATCCCGAAGATCCCCAGGGAGCGCAAGGATCGCCCCCGCCTCCCCTGACTGTGTCCCTGCCTCTAGCCGACGCTGTCTTATGGTGCATGAAAATGAACAAAGGGTGCAAGGAACAAGACTGCTGCCCAGGAATGAAATAAGGCAAAGGCAACAACAGCAGGGCTGTAGTCCCGCTGTCTGCCGCCTATGAACTTCGACTATGGTTTCTTTATGTCGTCAGCATCCTCATTTGACTCATTTCGAATGGAGCCGCATGGCACTACATTACGCTATCCGATAGCGTAAAGTAAAATTGGCGTTGATATGAGAAAACCGATCATCTTGATACATGACAGCGAATTTGTATTTCATCCTTACTTTCCATTGGGCGAAGCAGAAAACACACCATGCTGTATAATGTTTATGACATCTATGCTTGTATGCAGACCATGGACATATTTTCAAACAAATAGAACCATTTGGGTGCAAATATTACATATTATGGTGTTTTTGTGAGCAATTCGTCCTTATGTAGTGGCTTCACTATTAATAGATATGGTGCAAAATTTAGCTTTGGAAATAAGTTGACGCTACGAATGCTTTGGTTATCAAGCTTTGATCTTTAACACAATTTCAATGTATTATTTAATCTTCCATCGACACAGAATGACATATTCGCATACACTAGGAATACAGTTTACCGGGAAATCTTTTTTTTCACAGGCATCGGTGCACTACCTCATCTCTAATCCCACCTACATGCATTTCATGCGCACTGGAATCACACAGCAGTGCGAGAACTCAAATCATGTGGTTGTGTGCTACAGTAGCACGTTTAGGTAGAAAGCCAGGGAAGCAAATGGTACTGCTTTGCTCAGCAGTGACAACTATGCTGTATTCAGCCCATTTTTGACTCTTCATTCTATTATCGGATCGTAAGCAGGCAGTTTTATTTGGCTTGGTTCACCTGTGCTGTGGGACTAGGGTCGTCATATATACGCAATGGGCATGCAGGTATCTCCCTAGACAAGAATGAAGCTGCAGGAGCAATGTGCGAGTTGCTGAATGTTATTTTAGGTAGTATATTCACAAGCTTGCTCATAACGTGATTGCGGTCAACTGATTGCATGCAAACTTCATCATGGTTTGAACTAGAGAGAACAGTGGAATAAATGCAGGAAAAGCTGCATATGCATGTGCTTGACACCGATAATGCTTGCGATAATGAGTATGACAATGTAATATTTAATTAGTGGATTCGCATATTTTTCCGACAATTTTGTTTAAACTCGACATCAGCAAATTTAAACATTTGGCTATGTAAAGTTATTGTTCGAAAATAGAAGCAAATATGGTTATCTTACCAAAGTTTCATTTTTCCGGTAGAGGTATAATAAATCCGTTATCCAATCCATGCTCGTCTATTTTCACCAAAGTCTATTCGCTCATCTCCGTTATCGGAACCAAACCAATATCCGTATGGGCATCCAATCCTTGCTATGCACTACCGCAAGGACATAGCCACCTTCACTGCTGCTGGGGAAGAGGTATGCCTGTGGAATGTATGAATGTAAACAAATCCCTTTGGCGAATCCGAGACGGTGTTCACGTTTGTGAAACTGAAGAGCAGGCTGAACCAGAGGAGCCAATGCCAACTGGCAACCTCATCCATTTCAAGAGAACATGCGGTGCCAAAAACGGGCCGAATTACAGGTAAGTGGTCTCAGTCTCAAAATGCCTATCAGATGGCCCAGATTCCTTGCTTGATGGTGTCCAGAGTACGAAGGAAGGCCGAGATGAGGAGAGAGAAGAGAGGGAGAGTGGGCGGAGAAAACGGGAGAAGATAAAAAATAGAGAGTCAGGAGAGATCGAGACATGAGTCAGATAGATTGGGGGAGAATGAGAGAAAGAAAGAGACAGAGACAGAGAGAGAGAGGGAGAGAGAGAGAGAGAGAGAGAGAGAGGATGAGGGGGACAAAGAGAAAGAAGGAAAGAAAGAGGAAGAGAAGAGGACACGAAGAAAGAAAAAAGGGAAAGGAAGTGGGAAGAAAAAGATGGGGAAGAAAACGAAGAAAGGAAGACCAAGAAAAAGAGGTACATGACAGGCAACCAGAACATTAGGACAGCCTGATCAACGGAACGCGGTCTTGGCTCGCGCTTATCAGCGCCCTCCAATGGGGAGGAACGCGTTCGATGCAAGTGCCTTACTGGACAAACACATCACCGACCTGACCCCTTTCTTGGTCTCAGGGTTCGAATTTTTCACTGGGGGCCGGTGCTCCAGAAATAAGCTCGACAATATAATATTTTGTTGGCCCAATCGATATCTCCGCTGGAAACAGACATATTTCCTCCATGTATGTAGAGGAGAGCAATTTCCTCTCGAGTTAGCATGCTACTTGAGTTCCTGGTCGATCTGTCCTGTCCAGTTTGCCACCCAGCGAACGGAAAACTCCGGCTTGCTTGTTGCCAACTTCTGCTCTGTCTTGCCAAATTTCTGCTCAATCTCGGTGGCAGCACGCTAACGAAGAGACGCCCATCGGTCGCCTCCAAGTCAACCACGTATGTGTATCGTCTCAGGTGATGCTGGACAAGGGACGGGGGAGCACGTACAACTGGCACGCGCTCGCTCACCCCAGCGGCTGACCGGCTCAGAGGCCATCACACTGGGCTATTGTGGCCGCACGGCGCAGGAAACAATAGCCCCACACATCGGGCGGCTATCAAAATGGAAATATAGATCACTAAACAAAAACCAATGAATAAGAATGCACGGCGAATAACAGCCGACGGGCCACCCGCGCCGCCCGGCTCATTCATTTTCATAATTCTGTAAACAGTGCCCGCGGGAGGCCACTCGGCGCGCTGAGCGATGGCGGCCCCGGCCGGCTAATGATCCCGTAATGCCGGCCGAGAGGGCGGGGGCGGCGGCGGGCGGCGGCGGGCGGCGGCGGTGGGTGGGCCGCGGCGACACCGCCGCATTCCGGCCGGCCGCCGCTGACGGAGCGCGTGGCGGCGGCCGCCCGCGGCGCCGCCGATTGTCAAGGGACGCCGGCCCGGTCAGGTCAGAGGTCGGGCGCCGCCGACGTCTGCTAACCGACGCCGGCCCCGCCGCCGGCGGGGGAGGCGCGCTCTATGGCAGACGTCGCCGACAGCCCCGCGATGGATGGATCCACGCTGACGACGTCCTCCCCAGAGACTGACGACCCCATCGCCTGGCACTGGTAGTGCCCACTGCTCATGGCCTCGTGCAAGTGGGTACTCAATGCAGGCTAGCGTTTTGGAAAGCTAGAAGTGCCTTGGTGTAATAGCCAATGTAGCATGGAATATCTGTGTCGTACACGTGCTGGCACGCATCTTCATGGCCACTTGTGTAGTATTCTTTTGTACCACAGACGCAAGAACTGCATTGTGTCAAGGTTGGTCAGGGTTGCTTTGGTCCTTTTTTCCATCCTGATGCCACCCGTTCTTGGGTGTGAAATCAACCTGTGTGCAATACATTAATGGATGGGCACATGAAAAGTGAATGCTCTGAGACTCAGGTCCCTGGAGAGAGGAATGGATTTTTTTTCGAGAGGGCCTGAGTGTCTCTCGAAAAACAAAACAAAAAACAGTGTCTCTCGAAAAAAAACCTTGGAGAGAGGAACGATTGTCTCTTGAGAAACTGATGACGGTATCCCCAGCTACTGACATGGTCTGCCGAGACTGGCAATGATCTCCCGAGCGACGACGCAGGCTGTCCCCCGGAAAGCCATGGGAACAATCTCGGCTCACTGCCTCGACGGATCGTTGGCCTGTTGACCTGCCTTCGCTCGCATCGGCGCGTATCTTTTTTTCTTTTTTTTAATTCCCCTACCCATTAATAGGTAGGCAGGAGTGCCCTTCCATACCCGTGCGACCTAATTACGTTAAATTCCAAGGGTGAGAGGTAGGTCATGGTAAGCAAATCAAGGCAGGTCACACCACTCCCCGCTCCTGTTTCTTGCTGGACAGATCCCGCCACCAGATATTAGTAAAAGATGTTCCTGAAGCCCTCTCAGACAATTAGCAATGCTAGTAACGTTCTTGCTGCCACCTGTCCTGCACTTTGCATACTTGATGATGTCGGTGTATTTCTGAGAAGTGGGCCGTCAGACTGGCTAATTAGCTTGTCTTGAAATGGGTCGGCTCGCCGGTTCGAGCCTCGCTAACTGCTGGAATTTCGGCTTCCCCGCTGTCACATGGAGTAGGGGGTGGAGTGCCTGGGTAGCTGAGGGTGTCGAAGAGATCATGCGAAAAGAAACTAGGTTGCGTGGCATCGTAACTAATCACGCGATTTTATCGTGTTCCGTAATCACTTTGGGCTCATGTGACATTTGCAGTAGCCACGTCAAGCGATTAATCAGACAATAAATCATTCAGTTCATAAATCATTCTCGCTGTTGGCGCTTCAAACCGGGCAGAAAAAGAAGACCTGCCTAGCGGCATGGGCGTTGATAAAGGTGGGCTTAGTATGGCAGCTATTCATTTTTCAGATGTCCAAACTGATGCTGAGAGTAAAATTACGTGTGGGAATGGACAAGTGAGGTTGGATGCGCTGTGTACCGGATTGGGTACAGTGCGTGCCGGGTACAGTGCGTGCCGGGTTCAGTGCGGGGTGCAGGTGTTCAGTGCGGTGTCAGATGCAGTGGGTGTAGTTTGTGCAGTAAATTGGTGGTTGTGGGTCCAGTATGTGTGTGTGTGTGTGTGTGTGTGTGTGTGTGTGTGTGTGTGTGTGTGTGTGTGTGTGTGTGTGTGTGTGGGTGCAGTGTATGTATTGTTGGGTCGTGGGTGCAGTGTATGTATTGTTGGGTACAGTATGTGTGTGTGTGTGTGTGTGTGTGTGTGTGTGTGTGTGTGTGTGTGTGTGTGTGTGTGTGTGTGTGTGTGTGTGTGTGTGTGTGTGTGTGTGTGTGTGTGTGTGTGTGTGTGTGTGTGTGTGTTCGTGGGTGCAGTGTATGTATTGGTGGGTACAGTATGTGTGTGTGTGTGTGTGTGTGTGTGTGTGTGTGTGTGTTGTGGTGCAGTGTATGTATTGGTGGGTACAGTATGTGTAGCTGAGCACAGTGTCTGCGCCTGGGTGCAGTTGGATGTGGTTAGGCGCAGCATGTGTGGCTCAGAACGGTATATGTCGTTGGGTGCAGTGGATGTGTGGTTGGGTGCTGTATGTGTGGCTGAATACAATGCATGTGGCTGGGTGCAGTGGGTGTGTGGTGTGGGTGTAGTTGGTGTGTGGTTGGGTGCAGTGGATGTGTGGTTGGGTTATTGGGTGTATGGATGGGTGCAGTGGGTGCAGTGGGTGAGTGGTTGGGTGCAGTGGGTGTGTGATTGGGTGCAGTGGATGTGTGGTTGGGTGCTGTATGTGTGGCTGAATACAATGCATGTGGCTGGGTGCAGTGGGTGTGTGGTTGGGTGCTTGGGTACTGTATATGCGGCTGGGTGCAGTGGGTGTGTGGTTGGGTTATTGGGTGTATGGATGGGTGCAGTGGGTGCAGTGGGTGAGTGGTTGGGTGCAGTGGGTGTGTGGTTGGGTGCAGTGGGTGTGTGGTTGGGTGCAGTGGGTGTGTGGTTTGGTGCAGTGGGTGTGTGGTTGGGTGCAGTGGGTGTGTGGTTAGGTGCAGTGGGTGTGTGGTTGGATGCTTGGGTACTGTATATGCGGCTGAATGCAGTGGGTGTGTGGTTGGGTTATTGGATGTATGGCTGGGTGCAGTGGGTGCAGTGGGTGTGTGGTTGGGCGCAGTGGGTGTGTGGTTGGATGGTTGGGTGCTGCATGTGTGGCTGAATACAGTGTATGTGGTTGGGTGCAATGGGTGCAGTGGGTGTGGTTGGGTGCAGTGGATGTGTGGTTGGGTGCAGTGGGTGTGTGGTTGGGTGCAGTGGGTGTGTGGTTGGGTGTAGTTGGTGTGTGGTTGGGTGCAGTGGATGTGTGGTTGGGTTATTGGGTGTATGGCTGGGTGCAGTGGGTGCAGTGGATGTGTGGTTGGGAGCAGTGGGTGTGGAATGCGACATCAGCAGCCGACGTTGCCGCCGGACGATCTGAGCAGCAGTGGCGCCGAGGCCAGGGAGATCGGACCGGTCAGTGTTTAGCCTGTCGACAATGAATGGAAGGGCTGTGAGTGTGTCTCCGGCTCGTTAGTGTTGTCGGAGCGTCGGCCCGTGGTGTTGACAGACACCACTTCAGAGGGCGCCGGCGCTGCCAGATTGGGGTCACGGGCTTCTATCAATACTGCCATGTCCGAGTGGCATCGGCTTTATGTTTGTCGGCGCTGTGGTGTCTGAAACCAGATCCAGAGTAGAATTGAAGCATTTGCGGGCCTTCGATGAGGTGGGGAAATGGTCGGACGCGTCTCCAGCTAAGTCGGTCGTTTCGCTCAGTAGAAAAGAGAGTTGGTATTAATCGGCTGAGCACGGAATCTTGGTCTGACGTGCACGAGCGATGTTTGATAAGGCTGCTTCAGTGGATGATTAGCGCAGCATTAACTTCAGGACTCTCAATCACTGATGATGTGCCTCCACACGATCTTTTGCCAAACTTGGAAAACATTGTGGCAATGCCAATAATTGGGTAATGTGGGTCAATAACTCATCCAAAGTATACCTAGAGTGGCATTCTAACGTTGGTACATACCATGAACGCAACGTTCACGGACTTATGGACCTCCATGCACAGAACGTTCGCTGCGATTCAATAAAATACCTTATTTTCGCATACATCATGGGTTAATTTGAAGCAGGTGGGGCAAGGTGACGAGAGCTGAGACGCGATATAATTGTGAGACATCCCATGGGTTCTTTTAAAGCGTATGTTTTCCATCACTAAGCACTGTTCATTTCTGCTGAGTGTGCTATTCTTCTATGGCGCATTTTTATAGTTCTGAAGCATACCAGGTAACTGCTGGGGCAGCTATTCAACATTGGTAACTTCATTCACCTTCGTGACCTTATTTGCACATTGCACATCGTGAGAGTATTGCACAGTTGCTAATTTGCTGCTGCTTTTTATAAGAAACACGAAAATACGAATATCCACTGAGATCTTGCATGATTGTTCCGCGCTAAGGTAAGATCTGATCCACTTCATCCCAGTTGGGGCGCACAAAGCACGCTCGTACATTAAAGGAACTGATCATGCGTTCATATGTGACCTGTACATGTAAGTGCGGTAGAAGATAACACCACTCGCTCAACGTCTAAAATGTGCCCTAAAGCACTAATAACTAAACACTTGCTCAATGCAGAACCTTTGCTGAGCTTGTCAATTTGACTTTCATTGGCAGTATGAACAACCAGTAAAGTTGTCGCTCAATCAGGGGTAGATACATGACATGGGGAATGGGATCACATGCTGCCCCTCATGGAAAGTGGTGCCTTTTTGGCAAGGATAGAGCACCCCAAAATGAAGGTTCGAGTGCACCTCTCCCTTCGTTCCGGTTGAATAATACTTCAGCCAAAGAATCTGATCTCGAATCGTCCCCTTGAGACCAAAAGGCGTGTCTTGAGACCAAAAGGCGCCAATGCATGCCCGAGTTCATGTCCCCCCCTCCCCCTAGCACTATGGCGGCCGAACGGCCCCCTCGCTCTTGGCACCAACCGCGTGCGGCCCTTTCCGGCAGCAGCGCAGCCACACCTTTAGGTGGCCTGAGAGTCAGGTTGTTTTACGAAAGGTTTTAAGGACGACATTGGAGGTATTCAGACTGCATGATACATCACAGATCCGACGATGCTCAGATTTTCCAGGACCTCTTGAATTTCCAGGTGCCCTTTCCGCCTTTTGTATTGTCCGATGATAGCGTCATCCCACGACAAAAGCGGCTATTATTGGCACCGTGCCAGTTAAAAATGTCTGACATGCTACATGCTCACTCACAAGCCTAGCTAAAGCAGAATGAAACAACGTAAAGATATGGGGAGAGAATAAATCAGGCGTATATAAAATCACATTCCGTACGCTAAGACAGTTCACATTCAGCTGACGAACGTCCGGAGGGAGGGCGTTGTAGCGTTCTGCCACCACGTAATACAAACGAAGCTTAATTATCAGCCTCTGTCCTGATGTGCGGGAACGCAAGACCAGCCCCCCTTCCCCCACGTGGGTTTTACGGGAGCGGAGTTCGTGGTTGGCATGGGGGTGAAAGGCAAGGACCTACGATTCAACAATGTAATCAATCTTAGGTGAGAGTTGAGAGAGAGAGTGCCGTTCGTACAGTTGGCGGACAGTGGGGCGGCCCAGTTCATTTCCCAGGTTCGTTTTATGATAGAATTTGTGCCTGCCTGAACGACACGGAAGACAAAATTTGATTTAAAAAAGATAATTCATGTTTTTCCTTTGGGAGCAGTTAAAAGGTACAGCCAAAAAAGTTACGAACATGCGAAATGATTAGGGCATTGACAATAATGTGAAGCTGGCACGAGTGAATACAGTAACACATTTGGAACGGGCCCAATGAGGATACCGTTGCTTCTTTGACAAGGGCAGAGATATGAACGTTCCGCGAGATGTTTATGGAAAAACACACCAAGGTTCCTCACTGTGGGAAGCTCAGGGGCTGGGTCCTCCCTGAGCTGAAATGCATAGTGATGCTGATCGTGCGGTGAAAATTTTAACGAGATCCAAAGGCGATCAAATTCGGTTTTCTTGGTATTTATTTAAAGCATGCAATGAAGCAAACAGCCGAAACCAACTGGAGCAAACTACCGAGGCTATTAGGCGAGGAAGAGAATCTGTTGTGCCAGAGACCAAAATGTGCGCACCACCTGCGTATTGCACAACGTGCGCCCTATCTACAAATAGGGAGAGGTCATAATAAAAGAGGAACAGGATGGGGCCGAGAGAAAATCTTTGAAACACACAAGTTGGGTTTCGAAGGTGTCTGGAAAGGTGACGGCGTCCCTGTCCGTCAACTGCACAAATTCATTGAGTGTGACCAGATGGATAGGAGGCGAACCATTTTGGATAAACACAGCAGGCTGTAAGTTTGGATGTGAGCTTACTGTGATTAGTGACATCAAACACTTTGAGAGGTTGAGGATGTAGCTGGATGCGTGAGTTTGCATGTGAGCTTACTGTGATTAGTGACATCAAACACTTTGAGAGGTTGAGAAGACAGGGAAGAGTAAGTTCATGCTGGTCTATAACAAAGAGAATGCAATGAGAGACAATGGTGAGGGCAGTTTCAATAGAGTGGCTAGAACGAAGATGATGTTCGTAGGATGAAAATATAGAGTCGAAGTTGAAATGAAAATTTTGAGTTGAAAATAAGATGGACTATAGAGTTCGTTCAAGCAGCAGGGCACCCAGAGGTTAAGAAACAGGTGTTGATGATATGCAAAAGAACATGACCAATAGGATGGAAAGCAAATAATAAAAATTGGGATACAACCAGAGTCGGCACCACAGACTCCTGACATTTTTTATAGACAAGAGGAGACACTGGAGGAGTTGGATAGGAATGGCGGTTAGGCTAAAAGCACAATGCACTTTGTATGTTTCAGGTCATTTGGAACTTGGCAGCTGGGTGGCTGCATTGAAGCTGAAGGGCCCGGGTCCTTTGAAGCTGGAGAGCTCCTTGAAATTGTAATGTGCATGATAGCTCATGTAACGGCCCCTTTCAGCTTGATGGTCGAGTCCCGATGTTTTCGGGGCCCGAATTGGAACAGGAAGTACTCGGGGAAGCAGAAATGACGCCTCCTAGTTGGAGGAACACATTCGTGGGTGTTGTTTTGTATGCTTTTGATGGGGTAGGTGCCCTTCAATGTTGGCTTTGCCCAAAACCACGAAAAAGTCCAACTTCTTAGCATGGGACCCTATGGAGTGCACCCCAATCCAGTTGAGCTTGCCGATTGCTCTTCATGTATTGTGCCCACAATATTGAAAACATAAATACCTATGGACACATTGAAGGTGGATGGATGGGCCCTTGAAGTTGGAGGGACCCTTCGTTAGTTCATGTGTGTGCTCGTTTGAACTTGATGGAGGAGTCCTGGGATTATTTTAGCCCAGGCTGGGAACAGGTGTTCTGGACTCGCGATTCAGAGAGGTCCTTAAAGCTACAGGAGACAAAATTGAAGCCTAAATCCCCTTGAAACTAAAGTGGCTGTCTGAAGCTGAAGGGATATCTTGGAACTAGAATGGTTACTCGAAGCTGGGGGATCTCACGAAGCTTGGAAAGGCCCCTCGAAACTGGAGGTCCCTTGAAGTCGCTAGGAATCTAGAATTTCTCTTGTGCTCGTTGGAGGAGACCTCAGAGTTTTCCAGGTTCGGCTGGGAACAATAGGATTTTATTGAAGCAGGAGAGGCCATGTCTTGAAATTGAGTGATGCATGTCATTCGCCAAAGAATCATTGACATGGAGTGGAAGTGGACAAGAATCATGAAGAAGCAAAATACAGGAAACCTCTGAGATGGTTTGGGCAAAAACTAATTAGTCATGCATTTGAAGGCGAACTAGGAGAAGCTCATGATGCATTTCAATATTTGACATGCATAATGGTCCCTGTTTAGCAATGTGCAACTAAATTCCGACACCAACGGTCAAAATTTATAGGGGAAATGGACTAAAGGGTCTGGTGGAGAGAAAGAGAACAAAATATGACAGCTGCTCACAACTAAAGGCGTTAAAAGAGTTGATTCAGTTGTGGCATGATGAGCTACATGTCATGAAGCCAGGAGTTGGAGTGTCGTGACGTGATGGGGTGAACGAGGTGTTGCACGTGCGTGACGCGAGAAGTTACAGCGTCGAGAAGCACTTGTCTACGCTGTATTGATAGGATGGGGTAAAGTGTCGTGACGTGAGGAGCTATAGTGTCGTGACGTGATGGGATATAGTGTCGTGACGCTAGGGGCTACAGTGGTGTGGCATGGTGAACC
Organism: Imbricaverruca yamaguchii; assembly: GCA_034440575.1. Taxonomy (NCBI): domain Eukaryota; kingdom Metazoa; phylum Arthropoda; class Thecostraca; family Neoverrucidae; genus Imbricaverruca; species Imbricaverruca yamaguchii. The sequence goes on along the minus strand of JAOTOL010001640.1, from coordinate 276,044 downwards.
GCACTGTCGTGACGTGACGGGATATAGTGGCATGACGCGAGGCGCAACAGTGTCGTGACGTGATGGGATATAGTGACATGACGCGAGGCGCAACAGTGTCGTGACGTGACGGGATATAGTGGCATGACGCGAGGCGCAACAGTGTCGTGACGTGATGGGATATAGTGACATGACGCGAGGCGCAACAGTGTCGTGACGTGATGGGATATAGTGACATGACGCGAGGCGCAACAGTGTCGTGACGTGACGGGATATAGTGACATGACGCGAGGCGCAACAGTGTCGTGACGTGACGGGATATAGTGGCATGACGCGAGGAGCAACAGTGTCGTGACGTGACGGGATATAGTGACATGACGCGAGGCGCAACAGTGTCGTGACGTGACGGGATATAGTGGCATGACGCGAGGCGCAACAGTGTCGTGACGTGACGGGATATAGTGGCATGACGCGAGGCGCAACAGTGTCGTGACGTGATGGGATATAGTGGCATGACGCGAGGCGCAACAGTGTCGTGACGTGACGGGATATAGTGGCATGACGCGAGGCGCAACAGTGTCGTGACGTGATGGGATATAGTGACATGACGCGAGGCGCAACAGTGTCGTGACGTGATGGGATATAGTGACATGACGCGAGGCGCAACAGTGTCGTGACGTGACGGGATATAGTGGCATGACGCGAGGCGCAACAGTGTCGTGACGTGATGGGATATAGTGACATGACGCGAGGCGCAACAGTGTCGTGACGTGATGGGATATAGTGGCATGACGCGAGGCGCAACAGTGTCGTGACGTGATGGGATATAGTGGCATGACGCGAGGCGCAACAGTGTCGTGACGTGACGGGATATAGTGGCATGACGCGAGGCGCAACAGTGTCGTGACGTGATGGGATATAGTGGCATGACGCGAGGCGCAACAGTGTCGTGACGTGATGGGATATAGTGGCATGACGCGAGGCGCAACAGTGTCGTGACGTGATGGGATATAGTGACATGACGCGAGGAGCAACAGTGTCGTGACGTGACGGGATATAGTGACATGACGCGAGGCGCAACAATGTCGTGACGTGATGGGATATAGTGACATGACGCGAGGCGCAACAGTGTCGTGACGTGACGGGATATAGTGGCATGACGCGAGGAGCAACAATGTCGTGACGTGACGGGATATAGTGGCATGACGCGAGGCGCAACAGTGTCGTGACGTGACGGGATATAGTGGCATGACGCGAGGCGCAACAGTGTCGTGACGTGACGGGATATAGTGGCATGACGCGAGGAGCAACAATGTCGTGACGTGACGGGATATAGTGGCATGACGCGAGGCGCAACAGTGGCGTGACGTGACGGGATATAGTGACATGACGCGAGGAGCAACAGTGCCGTGACGTGACGGGATATAGTGACATGACGCGAGGCGCAACAGTGTCGTGACGTGACGGGATATAGTGACATGACGCGAGGCGCAACAGTGTCGTGACGTGACGGGATATAGTGACATGACGCGAGGCGCAACAGTGTCGTGACGTGACGGGATATAGTGGCATGACGCGAGGCGCAACAGTGTCGTGACGTGACGGGATATAGTGACATGACGCGAGGCGCAACAGTGTCGTGACGTGACGGGATATAGTGACATGACGCGAGGCGCAACAGTGTCGTGACGTGACGGGATATAGTGACATGACGCGAGGCGCAACAGTGTCGTGACGTGACGGGATATAGTGAGCATGACGCGAGGCGCAACAGTGTCGTGACGTGACGGGATATAGTGGCATGACGCGAGGCGCAACAGTGTCGTGACGTGACGGGATATAGTGGCATGACGCGAGGCGCAACAGTGTCGTGACGTGACGGGATATAGTGGCATGACGCGAGGCGCAACAGTGTCGTGACGTGACGGGATATAGTGGCATGACGCGAGGCGCAACAGTGTCGTGACGTGACGGGATATAGTGACATGACGCGAGGCGCAACAGTGTCGTGACGTGATGGGATATAGTGGCATGACGCGAGGCGCAACAGTGTCGTGACGTGACGGGATATAGTGACATGACGCGAGGCGCAACAGTGTCGTGACGTGACGGGATATAGTGACATGACGCGAGGCGCAACAGTGTCGTGACGTGATGGGATATAGTGACATGACGCGAGGCGCAACAGTGTCGTGACGTGATGGGATATAGTGGCATGACGCGAGGCGCAACAGTGTCGTGACGTGATGGGATATAGTGACATGACGCGAGGCGCAACAGTGTCGTGACGTGACGGGATATAGTGACATGACGCGAGGCGCAACAGTGTCGTGACGTGACGGGATATAGTGACATGACGCGAGGAGCAACAGTGTCGTGACGTGACGGGATATAGTGGCATGTCGCGAGGAGCAACAGTGTCGTGACGTGACGGGATATAGTGGCATGACGCGAGGAGCAACAGTGTCGTGACGTGACGGGATATAGTGGCATGACGCGAGGCGCAACAGTGTCGTGACGTGACGGGATATAGTGGCATGACGCGAGGAGCAACAGTGTCGTGACGTGACGGGATATAGTGACATGACGCGAGGCGCAACAGTGTCGTGACGTGATGGGATATAGTGGCATGTCGCGAGGCGCAACAGTGTCGTGACGTGACGGGATATAGTGACATGACGCGAGGCGCAACAGTGTCGTGACGTGACGGGATATAGTGACATGACGCGAGGCGCAACAGTGTCGTGACGTGATGGGATATAGTGACATGACGCGAGGCGCAACAGTGTCGTGACGTGACGTGGGATATGAGTGGCATGACGCGAGGCGCAACAGTGTCGTGACGTGATGGGATATAGTGACATGACGCGAGGCGCAACAGTGTCGTGACGTGACGGGATATAGTGGCATGACGCGAGGCGCAACAATGTCGTGACATGACGGGATATAGTGGCATGACGCGAGGCGCAACAGTGTCGTGACGTGACGGGATATAGTGACATGACGCGAGGAGCAACAGTGTCGTGACGTGACGGGATATAGTGACAAGACGCGAGGCGCAACAGTATCGTGACGTGACGGGATATAGTGACATGACGCGAGGCGCAACAGTGTCGTGACGTGACGGGATATAGTGTCGTGACGCGAGGCGCAACAGTGTCGTGACGTGACGGGATATAGTGACATGACGCGAGGCGCAACAGTGTCGTGACGTGATGGGATATAGTGACATGACGCGAGGCGCAACAGAGTCGTGACGTGACGGGATATAGTGGCATGACGCGAGCAGCAACAGTGTCGTGACGTGACGGGATATAGTGGCATGACGCGAGGCGCAACAATGTCGTGACGTGATGGGATATAGTGGCATGACGCGAGGCGCAACAATGTCGTGACGTCACGGGATATAGTGACATGACGCGAGGCGCAACAGTGTCGTGACGTGACGGGATATAGTGACATGACGCGAGGCGCAACAGTGTCGTGACGTGACGGGATATAGTGACATGACGCGAGGCGCAACAGTGTCGTGACGTGACGGGATATAGTGACATGACGCGAGGCG